>CM040176.1:26272500-27472500 GCA_022606695.1 Vaccinium macrocarpon | reverse complement strand
AGCAATTGAGCAACAATTCAGGGGCTCTGTACCACCGAGTTACAACATATTCTGTCATGATATCTGTCTCTGAGGTAGTTCTGGCAAGCCCAAAGTCACAAATCTTGAGGTCACAGTTGGCATTGAGAAGCAAGTTGCTCGGTTTCAAATCTCGGTGCAAAACATTTGCAGAATGTATGTATTTCAGTCCCCGCAACAGCTGATATAGAAAATACTGCAACGAAAAATAGAAAATGTGAAGTGCAGCTCATGGAAAACATTAGTTCATGCAATTTCACAAACCATTTGAGAAACTACATTTATGATGCATGCTTGCCTATAAAGTGCTGTATCAACTCTTTGGGCATGCCATTTTTGGCCACCCAAGTAGCATGAGGATGAGTATTTGGCACTTAGGTACAACCTAACTTCAAAAAAATAATTCAGATGCTGTTTTGAACATGTGAATATAAATAGTCACTTCAAACCAGGATTCTTACTCTTGGCAGCTTGAGCTTTCTCTGCACCTATTTATGGCCAACGAGTGAAGTAAAGACATCAGGAAAATTGTCATGATCTTATCACTCTCTTTGGAACAAGAACAGGTTAAAAATCCCTTTTGCCAATTAAAAAACTCAGCTACATATTTATGGTTAAGTCTGCACATCTGATCAACTTGCATCCTTCAGATAGTACACCAATATTAGTAATTGCACTAGCATATGAACCAAACATTGCCATGAGACTTGGTAAATGACTAGAAGTGTGTGCGAACTGTAGAGAAGTATCATAGCCTAAAAAAATAATTGTGCAGAAGTAATTTCTCTTGATGTCGTTTGCATGTAAAAGTGCAGGATAGTGAAACATTAGACAAATGAAACTGAAGCAGGTTTTGAAGCTAGTAGCCAATTGAAGGAAGGCTTAAACTGCGCTGTCATGAATCATTGACCTGTTGATCAAATCCTCTTTGACAGCAACGCAGAATAGCAGAAAAAAAATGTCCCATCTACTCAGCACACAAATCAATCAGAACCAATATCTCCATATCATTAATGAGTTTGTACTAAATCATCATGATGCATAATAAAAGGAACAAAGAACTTAAAATGTGCCAATTCTCAAAATTCAAAATGACACAAGCACCTACCTAAACAAACTTCAAGACCTCCGACAAAACTTGCTGAATATTAGGACTGAAACCTCAGAATAGTCAGACTTTTCTTACTCTTTCCAAATCTTTGCCTTATATGTGTCCTAATAAGAGGCTGGATCCGCCATGCAACCTACATGATTAGCGTTCCAGGCCGATTTTGAAATACTTTTTTTTTATCGGATGCTAGACGCCTAGACATACTTCACAATTTAAATCAAGTTACACACAATTATTAATAATTGACAGTTTGACACAAGTGTGCAACACATAGGAAACATTACTAGGAGGGAGGGAATGACAAAGGATAGCCAAGTTGGTTTCATCCTATTTTCAGATAGATAATTCTTGTCTAGTTGTATTCAATTAATTAACCTCATGTAACCCGAACTGTTGACCCTTGTTCGTGAGGGCAATCAACTATATGGATGAATTTAACAGTCAGTAGAGGTGCAGCATAGTTCACAAATCTCTGCCATCAGTAGTGACAGTTCATTTGCAAGAGAATCTATGGTATAAAGTAAAAAGAACTACCTGACAATGGTCTTCTGTGAGTGCCTGGGAAGAGCGTATTATTTGATGTAGATCAGTCTCCATAAGTTCATATGCAATATATACATCATTGAACTCATCTTTCTCGGGTGGTCGCATGATGTCCTTAATTTTGATAATCTGCAAAAAGTAGTGTGTTAATTCGTCTCAAACTCGAAGCAAAACCCAAAAGCATCCAGAGAAGAAGGGTCAGGCTCATATTCTCCATTTTCTCAGCAAATGTGGACAATATTTGAAACGACATGGGACAATACCTATGTGGACCTAAGGAAAGGTAGATATGAATTGTCAGAAATGTGTATGCTATTAGGAAGTGGATCCAGTAAAATCTATGAATTACCAAGGTAACACTACCTACCAAATTTGAAAGTACAAAATGCAACATAACAAAATGAACATACACCAGCAAAACAATTTTCACAATAAGAGAGACAATGAGGTGACTAGACTTAGAGTAGTGGACACATGCACTCCAAGAACCAAAGCTCTAAGATCAAGTGAGGTCGCCAATTATCCCCAAAGCTTAAGCTTTCCGGAAATGAGTTCGACATGCATAAAACCTAAAAAGGACGATGTGTCCAATAAAGAATCTATGAGTCAGTAAAGCTAACAAGGACCATTTATATTGCTTTAAAAATAAAAATAAAAAACACTAAGCACAAGTATTGGCATCAGACGATGTAATCTAAGATTACAAAATTTGTAGAGGAGCAGGAGAAAATATGTAATCCCAACAACACTGAACTAAATTTGTTGATAGCCGTGAAATGTGAATACATTCTCATGATCCAAATGGCGAAGGAGTTTGATTTCACGAAGGGTCCTTTTAGCATCAATCCTGTTGTCAAATGCATTCCCAATCCTCTTGATTGCAACCTGTTCCTTTGTCTCTGAATTTGTTGCACAGCTGTAAGAAGGAAATAAAACCAAGCACTACCGCTCAATCTCATGAGTCGAATAGAGAGGAAGGGGGGCAAGATATATGGGGAAGAATATGTAACATGAACCATGATGAGTGCATTGCATATCACATAATTATAACACAATCTTTTGCATCTTACATGGGTGACAAGTTTCAAGATGATTCCCAACAGATATGGTACTGACAAACAGTCTAGGTTTAAGTATGTAACTTAAGCAGAATTCATAGAAGTACTGGTTTTGAAAGGTCAAACAAAACCACTGTATACTAGAGTGATATTGGTTAAACTACTGTATCATCCAAAGTCAAGTAACAATATTAAGAATTGTGTTTCTTTCATGTTGTCATTTTGAACCAAAAAAACAAAGTCCTCAGAGCCATATCAGACGCTTTAAAGCCTAAATATTACATCTCAAATCGGCATTTTGCTGATGAAGACAACATGACGGCATTACTTAAGCCTAGTTTGCTCCATAAAGAGCCTGGAAATTGAAAACAATATCGCATCACACAATTCATGTTCTCAAATCCATGAGAAAACCCTCATGTCCCATTTCCAAATGTTACTCCAAACAAAAAGAACATAAAATCACCAAAAAATCGGTTTGAAAGTAAAACAATTGCTAAAAAGTTAACATTACAATCACAACTGAGGTTTCCTTTTCATTTAACTTTAGTTGCCCTTGATTCCCTCAGGTTTCTCAAATGCCCTTAATTTAGGGTTTGAGCTGGTCATGAATCATGAATTTTGTTGTCTCATTTAAATTACACAGATACATAATTCCAATTATTTAACAAGTTACGAAAGAAATTGAAATTTGAAATCACGATGACTAGGATTTCCCTTTCGGTAACTTCAATTGCCCTTAATCCCCTCAAGCATCTCAAAACGAAACGCAATATAAGGCACAGATAATCAATTACATACAAACAGCACATTTCATACATCTCCAATTACAAATCAACAGTTCCATTTTCCCTTACGCAATAATCCAGCTGTTTACGGCTTTTTAATTCTCAAACATTCTGACAGACACACACGTATAGAGAGAGAGAGAGAGAGAGAGAGAGAGAGAGAGAGAGAGTGAGTGAGTGAGGATATACCAAACGATGCCGTAAGCGCCGCGACCGAGGGGTACAATCGGAGGGACGTAGTTGGCGGAGAGCTCGAAAAGGTGACCGACAACGTTGTACATAACGTACCTCCCTCCGTGCGTCGGAATACCGTCTTTTACTTCAATGGCGGTGGAAGCAGATTCGTTTTCCATTAGGGCTTTTTCTTTTTCTCCCTTCTTCTTTAGCGAGCGATTCTGAGATTCAGGTGAGAAAAGGAGAATGTCAGATTCGAGCTTTCTCTGAATTCATTGATCAAGCTCGGTTTTGCATTTGTGCTTTGTATCTAGAGAGAGAGAGAGAGAGAGAGGGGGGAGAGAAAAGTGAGGGGGACAGGTGTTTCTTTAGCTGTCATTTTTGCGGGCTTTTGAACTTTGAAAATTTGAATGGAATTGGCATCACAATTTTGGCGTGAGGATGGAGGAAACACCCACGGACCCACCCGAAAAAGAGGATGGGTGTATTACACGTACCACCCTCCAAAATTTTTATGAAATACAATCTTCCCGTTTTTGGTTTCTGGAAACTACAAAATTCCCCCCTCAAAAGAGTTTGTTTTGCTAAGGCTGAGTTTTAAAATCAACCATGATTTTAACACTTAGTGAACTTATTTGCTAAAATTAGAGTTTATTTCAGCAATTAGGTTGCTAAAATTAAATGAAAAACTCAACCTTAGCAAGTGCAGCAATTATTAGGTAAAATTTCTCCTGAACAACGTTTTTTTTCTCATTACAAATCCACATCTCTTTTAGTATTTCAGCAATCTTATCTATTTTACCTACCTCACAATAAAATATTAGGATTGTAGCATTTATTATTCACAGCTTAGAGAGGAGAGAGATAGGGGGAAGATTAGAAAATAATAATACCAAATACCATTGCTAATGAATAGGAGCACGGGGATTTTTATTTTTTTTTTATCAGTCGCGGGGGAATATGCATATGCACTCTATATAAATGTATTAAAGCATCACTAATGGCATATTCAAATGTGAATACTCAAATATTGCAACATCACTTTTTAAGTAATCATTTAATGAGTTGCTAAAATTAGCAATGTGAAAATCTACAATGGTTCATTTTTTTCCATAATCAAAAGAGGAAAAAATGTTGGTAGTTTTGAGTATCCAAGTTTGATTATTAGGAAAAAAGTGGTAGCTTTGAGTATTCAAATGCAAAAATTTGAGTATTTATAAAAAAAAATGTTATTAACTTTGAGTATTTATCTAAATGCTATTTTGAGCCTTTTTAGAGTATCTAAATGTTAAAATTTAAGTATTTTTCTTTTTGAGTATGTCATTGGGATGGTCTTAATACCTACCCTTCACAGAATCTGTTGCAAGCGATATTTTGTGATTTCCATAGCTTAAATACCTAAAAAGGTAGTGTTTACCTATTCTTCTGCACATGCTCTAATAACGTGGTTAACGGGTAAAGTGAGATGACTTCATAATCCTTACCCTTTTAAAGTGAAATTATTCTACTATCCTCTCCCAAACCTCACCTCTATCAACCCTGATCTTTCCCACCTAGTTCTATTTTATTTTATTTTTTATAAGAAGAGATTTGTTTTAGAAAGGTTTCAGCTGAAGAAAGGGAACTTTGGAAGCTAACCTTATCATGTTAATTCTTATAAATAACTAGTAATAAAAAAAAGTTCTATTTTTCGTAAACATGCCGCGACCCACCCACTTCATCGTTCCATTCTAGTTACCCTTTAAACACCGCGACCCACCCACTTCAATTCTTGCGCTATTTGCAACTATTGCAAACCCACTCAATCACTGTCTACACGTCACACCAGATAGGGCACGCATAGATATCGCTCACACGTTCATTGATTTTGGCGATTTTGAAAATTAGAGCTGAATAAGAGGTGTTGGGTTGATGTGTGATTAGGAAATTAGTATTGATTTGTGTGTTAACTTTACAAATTACATTGAGTTATGTGTTATATTTTGTAAACCAGGGTTGATTTGTGTGTGTTTTTTTTTTTTTTATAAATGAGGTCTTGTAAGTATTGAGGGAGGGGTTAAGTCAATTGCACGTATATTTTTTGGGGATGTCATAATCTTCAATAGGTGAGCTAAAAGTATAATGAAGGGGGTGTAATTGATTAGAGCAATTCTAAACCATGCTATTTCTTTCTAAACGAAGAATGGAAGTTAAATATTGTAATTCATATCCTCTTTTGCCCAAAAAGTCTTACTTTTTTGAGGGACGGTACCCATCATCTTTTTTGAAGAATTAGTTCTTCAAATTCAAAAATGGATGTAACAAAAAAATGGATTAGTCCCTCCAAAAAAGTATAACTTTTTGAGGAAAATAGAGCATAAATTACAAAAAATCTTCCTTTAATATGTCACTCATGTTCTTCATTTTGAAGGATAGAGCATGGCTTGAAGATGCTCTTAGAAAGAACCAGAGAAACACCATATACCAGCAACCACCTGTATAGTTGGGGTGAGGGAGGATAGATGCATGTGGGTTTATTTATTTCGCCCCACCCCACAAAAGCACAAACAAACCCACCTCTAATATAATCTCTTCACATTCTTTATATTATTCTGTTTCATTAATAAAAATAGATGATTTGTTTAGTTTTTTATTTAGGGTGACAAAGATAATGAGAAAGGCATATGCGAGGTTGTCCTATTTATTTATTTGTTGTATACATAAATATGCAATAAGTAAAATATTCTACCCAGTTTTCTAATTTTCTTTTAGCGGATACTTATATTTACTTCGACACACACAGAGATCAGTGGGGCATCAACTGGCACACCATGATGGTAAAAACTATTCTTATATTCATAGTAAAAGAATTAGCTTCAAAAATTTTGGCAGTCTATATGTTCCTCATCGCGTTTTGGCAGCCCCAATATGTTCTTCAAATGGAGTACCAATGTATCATGTATAATGATGGTACCTCGGAAGATGGAGAGGTGGACAAAGGTAGGCAAGAAGAATCTTGAAATTAATATGAGAGAATTAAAGGAAGAGAAAGAATAGTAAAAACAATAATATAAACTTAACTAGCTTAAGGTTAAAATGGGAATCTATGAAAAGTTGATGGAGGATATCATAGGTTCCATTATTCAGACTTAACGGTTCGTTAACCTTAGATCTATTTTGTTAGGTAATTGTGGTGGGGTGATTTAGCAAAGTTGCCTTCCTTCCGAGATGCGTTCCTCCTCTTCTACCAATTGATCCTGCAACAGCAAACACTAGTTAGTGTCACCTGGGCCTCTTGCCCAAGGACACTCCGAAAATCAAGTTAGTATCTATAAGGAGAAAGTACAGGGAGTATTAGATCTCTGATTGTGTGTGTACATCTAGGGTTTATCCTTTGGTAATTATATGTCTCAATGTACTTGCTCTCCAAGTCTCATGACATCATCCATAACGTCCTCGGTCATGTGACACAACCTATGATAAGGTGCCACGTAACAACCTATTTGGGTAGCCCTTGAGTTGGGTTATACCGCCCGCCCTGATACCGCTTAGCCCGAGTAGTCGTCTCCTTGATCCGGAATTGTCAACTTAATCTTCAGACTCATAAAGTTCTGCAGAACACCATCGGCGACCAAGTACATTCGGCACCTATTTCCCATCTGGGCCAATGCACATCACGTTGCCAACGGCTTTACATAGGTTCAGCCCAAAAATCCATGCCCTAGGGTTACATACATCAGTCCATATCCAATTCATACTTGGGCCGACACATCTCACATTCGGCCCACCACAACAATGGAATGGTGAAACCTCAAGGGGTGGGATTTTTAATTTCTCATAACTCAGGGATTTATTTTAATTTGTAAGAAACCTTAGGGGTTATTTTTGCAATTTACCCAAAATGGAAATCCATTTATTTTTCTTCATGTTATTTCAGTGACCTCAAATTTACGGAAATTAGGAATAGTTTTTGTAGGGATGCTCACGGTCTGGGTTATTTTTGCAATTTACCCCAAAAGGAAATCCATTTTTAATTTTCTTCATGTTATTTCAGTGATCTCAAATTTACGAAAACTAGGAGTAGTTTTTGTAGGGTTGCTCACGGTCCAGATATGGTCGGATTCCTCTGAATCCAATCCTAATTAGTAAGTCATAGTTTTTAAAAAATGCAATCAGTTCCAGACTAAAATCTTACAAGCTGGTTACAATCCAATCTGTGAGTCATGGACCAATTTTGATTTTATCCACGAATAACATTTTGTAACGAAAATAGCAATTAGCAAGGGGAAAAAAATACAAGAACCAGCAAGCAACCGTATATAAATTATAAGGCATTCTTGCGTTATATAAAGCATTACCTAATGTAATACTTTGGAATTGTTTTTTTTTTTTTAAATTTATAAAAAGCATTATCTAATGCAATACTTTGAAATTTAATTTAGCATTACATTTAACCATATTGGTTCAGGTTCCAAACCAGTTTCCTATCCAGCAAGTAAAAAACACAAGAATTAGTTTCTTCTTTCAAATGCCCAAAAAAAAAAAAGGAACCAGAGACCAGGTTTTATATAAATATGCACTATATCACATTAAGGCAAAACACTAAAATGGTTTAAAATATTTCTACTAGTGGCAAAATTATCTATATACCTATATATAAATTTGGTATTTATATAATAAATATCTCACGGGTTCGGTTGATCCACGATTTCAAAATAAAAATCTATGTCTGAAAGCGAATCAAAATTTCTAAATTTTTGAATCCGCATGCGGACCATTAGTCCATGATTCCAATTCAAAAAAGAAATTATCGGTTCAATTTGGACCGACTTCCCACACCAAATTTTTTAGCAGCCCTAGACTTTTTTTCATGTTCAATACCTTATTCTATATGGTACTGTAGGAGTTACATTTGTGTTATTATATGACACAAAAGTGTAAAAAATAGGTCCCATTTCTGTGTTGTTATGTATTGTTATGAAAAAATGTATTGCCAAGTTAAAAAGTGTTATAGTGATACTGTTAAAATGTTGTAAGTGTAAAAAAAGTACATGCATACACATAAAACTATACATTGTGGACCACACTTTTTTCTTTCTTCTCATCCACTGTCTCTGCCTCTCTCCTCACGTCCTACACACCACTTTCTCTCTCCCCTTTCCTCCCCCTCTATCTCTCTCCTCCCTTGGGTTGGTTACTCCTAGAGCTAAAGTTAACTTTTGAGCTAGTCATTGGTAACTTTAACATCACTTTAGCTACACCTTAGTTACACCACTATATACTGAAAACAAAATATTTGTATGCTAACTGTTAGTTTCTTACACTAATATGTCTTTTAACTCCACGACTAGAGATGGCCTAATATTTTAGTACTTTTTAGGTACATCTAGATTACCTAAAAAAACAAGTTACATTTAGATTAGCATCACCTAAAAAACTATAAAATGCGCCAAAAAAAAAAAGAAGAAGAAGAAGAAAAAAGTACAACATTGTAGTAAAAAAGAGAATATAACTCTCATCATGTGATTTGTCAGGTGATTCGTAATTCTACAACTATTATTTTATTCTAAATCAATCCTTAACATATTCGTTTGGTTGCAGTGGGGATTATTTTATTCTAAATCAATCCTTAAAAATGGAAGGATTGAGAAAACCATGGAGATGAAATTGACATCATTTTTTTTTATAACATCACTTCTTGATGGGACCTATACAATTTCAACCAATA
Source organism: Vaccinium macrocarpon (assembly GCA_022606695.1). Lineage (NCBI taxonomy): Eukaryota > Viridiplantae > Streptophyta > Magnoliopsida > Ericales > Ericaceae > Vaccinium > Vaccinium macrocarpon. Next base: position 27,463,101 of record CM040176.1, on the reverse strand, counting down.
AAAGAAATTTATTTACCCTCTTAAAGAGGGTGAAAAAAGTAAATAAATTCGAATAATGTAGATTGTAGAGTACTAAGAGATATATTGGTGTTTATTCTTGCGTTAACTTATCATTTTTAATCAAAACAACATACTAGTAAATGAGAAGAGACAGAAACTTTTGAGAGCTTCTCTCTCTAGAGAGAACTCTCCTTCCCCTCTTCGCTTCTCCCCTACTCTGACGGCTCCTCCCTCTCCATCTCCTTCCCTCCGTCTTTCCTTTATCTTTGACTGTGAGATGGTTGAGACTCTTTTCCTTGGGAGATAAGCACTGCGTTCACTTAACATTTTCTAAAAAATTTACAAAAAGATTCTTTTCTCATCTCTCATTTCTCCAATCATTAATCATATTTATCTCTCTACTCATACCCCTCTCTCCAATTATTATTCTCATTTCTCTCTCTATCTCTCTCTCTCTCTAATTATTATTTTTTCCAAAAACTCATCCAAATAGTTTTTCAAAAATATTTTTCAAAAAATTCTTCTCAAAACTCTCAACCATCTCCCACTTCCTCATTATTTTTGGACTGTGCAGACTTAGATTTGGGGAACCAAATCTGGGTTTTCGTCCTGAATCCAATCGACATGGATGATGTTGTTTGGGCTACCCATGGAAATGAGCTACAGTTAGATGCAGATCATGGTTTATCCTCCCACACCTATGAGCGGATCAGTGGGTTACGACGCTGATGCTGTTTTTTTTAGTGTTTTTGTTGTATTCTGTTTTTGTTTCTTGGTTTTTTGAGACCAATGTATCATTTGTAATAGTTTGTTATTGATTATGAATATACGTTCTGTTTGCTAAAAAAAAAAGTCAAAACGAACATAGTTATAATAATTGATGCTTTTAAATAGTTTTCATCCATGGCAAATTAAATATGGCACCAATTTATCAACTTGAGTAGTATTATTCTACTGATTACCATTTTTATATTTTATCTGAATTCCCTTCATTGCTAATATTCTTCTATCTATCTTATTAAAGAAAATAATATTCACACTTCTATTTTCTACGAATGCACTCATATCTTAGTGAAGTTTTTATGTATTGTAGGGGAAGTAAGCGCGATATAGTCTGTTGACCAGAGTCAACATTGACTGGCCAATGAAATCATAACAAGTGTCATCCAAGTGGCGCAGTGTCCGTGCGACACGTGGCACCTCCAGCGCATGCTTCTTTGCAAAAAGGGGGCCACTGACGCGGGAATGAGTATTCGCGTGTGGGGGCCACTATAGCGGGACCCTCTTGCGCAAGGTGCCCCAGCGGCGCCCACCACATGCCCGCTTGGGGCGGTGCTCGAGCGGTCATGGGTCATCTGAGCAGGAGAATAACCCATGGCCCAAGTAATTGGCGCGGCTCAGAACATAAGCAAGAAAAGCTAAAGCCGGCACCAACCTAGCCCGAGTAACAATACCGGCTGCGGGCTCAAAAGCGGGACCACAGGGCCCAGGAGGCTTAGGCTGCGGTGTTGGCCAGCGATCGGAACAGTCCGCGACCCCTTGCCCACAGCGGGAATAAGGGAGATCTAGTGGCTTGGTGGCTAAGATCAAAGGATGCTGATCGGGCTTGGAGGGAATGGCTTCGCCGCCAAGTCCAATTCACCGCGTGATGGTGACGTCACGGAAATACCCGGTCATGTTTATGCGGAAAGGGACACGCGTGTTATCATATTATAGGATGACAGCCTGGCACCTTATGATTGGTCCAAGGTGCCTATAAATATGTGACATTCCCTTTCATGCCCAGAGGTTGGTGAAATCTTGGCAGAAGCATATGTCATTCTAGAGAGAGAAAAGGGCAATCATTGGATGAGAGAAGAACATTCCCTCTGATTGATTCTGGCCCCATCTCCTAGATCACCAAGGGTTTCATGGATTAAGCTGAGAGCAATCCACTGCCTTAGTTCTTTCTGTGCACACCTGCTCTGTTCTTCACCCTTTCTCTAGACCACTTTATTCTCTTCTCTCCGTGTCTTTACTACTGACTATCCATGCCTCTCCAGCTCATCACGATAGCAAGAACCATCACCTACATGTATAAACAATATTTTTCACTCTAACAAGTAAAGAAACAAATTCTTAAAGATCCATAACCACATGCTAAATTAGAATTAGAGGAGGCGGGGAGCCTGTTGTGCAAGATATGCACAATAGGTGCTGTGCAATCAAAATGCCAGCGTTTAGTTAGTTAGTCACCTAGTTTCACAAAATGCAATCTTGTGGGGCTCACTTTTGGGTCCCACACAAGCGATCCGAACCGTTAAATAATTTAAAAATAATTATTCAAGTGGTTATGGAGAAAATCGGGCCCATTGGATATTTTTACAATATTGATCTAATTCATTTGATTTTAATTCAAAATTCAGTACCCTACCAGTTTGATAAAACCTTCAAGAAAAGTTATAAAATTGTGGGCTCGGTAAGCCATTGATCTGAACTATAAGTGTTGTAGGGCTTGTTGAGAGGAGTATTTAGAAAAAAAAAATATTGTTCGGACATCGATAGGTACAAAAAAAACACATATTTATTTATTTTTTGATACTTATCAATGTCCGAACAACATAATTTTTTTAGTAGATTCTCTTTTCAACAAACCCTAGAACCCTTATGGTTCAGATCAATGGGTTACCAATCTCACAATTTTATAACTTTTCTTAAAGGTTCTATCAAACTGGTGGGGAACTGAATTCTGAATTAAAATCAAACAAATTAGATCAATAACGTAAAAATATCTAATGAGCCCGATTTTCTCCATAACCACTTAAATAATTATTTTTAAATTATTTAATAGTTCGAATTGTTTGTGTGGAACCCAAAAGTGGGCCCCACAAAATTGCGTTTTGTGAAGCTAGGTGACTAACTAACTAAACGCTGGCGTTTTGATTGCAAAACAGGCTCCCCGCCTCATTAGAAATTAGGCCCTGTTTTCCATTTTTTAGTCATTGCAACTTTTAGCACAATCATTTCCCAAAATAATCCCATCAACCCAAGAATAGGAGAGGAATGTGACTAGCCATGTTCAACTAAAAAAAAATGGTTTTGTTTTAACTCAAAAACCATTCTATTCCACTAAAAAAAAACTCCCAAAAAAAATGGTTTTATTTTAACTCTAAAACCACTCTATTCCACTATCCCTGACAATAAACCAAAAAACCAACTACCATTTTCAATCAACCAAAACGCAAAAACACTTTTGTGGAACAAATTGTAGATTTAAACTACAACTAAAGGTCTAAAAAACCAAAAAACACGTTAGTGGAACATAGCCTAAAAGCAACATGCTTCACCTTGACTAGAAACCACCTTGGCTAATAACGGAAAACTTTCCATAAAAAAGGATTGTTTCCTCTTTAATGAGTGGAGTACTGCGTTCAATGTCATCTTTGAGCGGCTTTTTGTTATTTTTATGTATTTTCAGACTGATACTTGTTAAGACACAAAAGTCTCACATTGCTTAAGAGTGGAATAAGTAATCACTTAATATATGTTAGGACTTTTCCATTAATTGTCAATTGGTTTTGAGATGGATATAAAGTTTTCACACCACTTAATATATGTTGGGACCGCTCCACTCATTTTCAATTGGTTTTGAGATGGATATAAAATTTCCACATGGTATCAGAGCGAGGTCCATTCCACCCCACATTTTAAAAATAAAAAATCCACAATTCACACCCTACGATGACAGACCAGCAAAAAGGTTGCACAATGATATGACCCAAAAATGGCCACATGTGACAGATCTTAAATATTGTTGCACGTGAGGGAAGATGTTAAGGAACAAGAGTCTCACATTGCTTAGGAGTGGAATGAGTGATCACTTAATATATGTTAGGACCTCTCTACTCATTGCCAATTAATTTTTGAGATAGATATAAAGTTTCCACATCACTTAGTAGATGCTGGGACCTCTCCACTCATTCTCATATGGTCTTGAGATAGATATAAAGTTTTCACATGGTATCAGAGCAAGGGTCATTCCATCCCACATGTACTGGCCACGTGTGACTAGGGATGGCAATGGGGCGGGGCGGGTTTTTGGCATACCCAACCCCGACTCGAAAATTACTCCACGGACCTGACCCTGACCCGACCTGACCCCGACCGGGTATTTTTTGGGTACCCCCGTTCCTGCTCCGATCGGGGAACAGGTTTACCCGCCCCGCCCCGCTTCGTAAGAAATTTTAAAAATTCGTTAATCTAAAAGCAAAATAAAAATAAAAACCTATAAATAAAGTGATATTTTAGGCTAATGGTTAACATATTAAGGTAAGAATGAAAGTTTTTTTAGTAGAATGATAATAAAATTAGGATAAAATTATAATATCTTTAGTATAATGATAATTAGATTAAAATAAAAGTATAATTTTATATATAAATATATTTCGGGGCAGATAATGGGGCGGGGTAATAGAAACCCGACCCTGACTCGAACCCGGCCGGGTTTTTCTATTTTTCCCCCTTACCCGCCCCTGTACCCGAAAAATTGATAAAAAAAACCCATCCTAATCGGGATGGGGCAGGGCGGGTTAGGGGCGGGACGGGGCATTTTGCCAACCCTACGTGTGACAGACCCCAAATGTAGCTGCATGTGAGAGGGAATGTTAAGGAACAAGAGTCCCTAAATGCGTTTGCATGTGAGAGGGAATGTTAAGGAACAAGAGTCTCACATTGCTTAAGAGTAGAATGAATGATCACTCTGTGACCTCTCCAGTCAATTATGTAGAGACATCTCCACTCATTATCAATTGATTTTAAGATGGATATAATGTCTTCACAACTTTATATTAAGTGATCACCCATTCTACTACTAAGCAATGTGAAAATCTTGATCTTTCACAATAGTGTCCTTTTCATTTTCATTACATATAACTAGTAGGATTGTCCGGCGGATCATTCGATCCGTTCAATTCGCCCAAACCGCCCTAATCAATCTGTCCGTTTACTCACCCGAGGTACGTTACCGATGAATACGGATCCTAATATTTTCATTTTGACGGATACGGTTCGGTTAGGGCTCGGTCCGCCCAATCCGCCTAATAATTCTTCTTTGATCTGCTAAATCCACTCGATCCGCAACCGAACCGATCCATCTGTATGTCACCAATGGACAGTTGTGGATCTGAAAAATGATAATTTGTCATAAGCAGATCGGATCGAAAACTTAACTGATCTGGCCGGAACCGATCCGTGTACACCCCTAATAACTAGGTGATGTTTCACTAAAAAGGGAGAACAAAAAACAGAGGCGTACCCTTCTGTTTCAAGAAAGAAAGGACAGTCTTGCTGTCTTGTTACGCAATTGCTCAATTCGTACCCATTTCTATAATTTGGATTTAGTCGGAAATAATCTCATAAAAAATCATATTGATAGAAATAGAATTGATATGTCATTCCGAAACACATTTATTTAAAAATAAAAAAAATAGCACAATGAATTACGACTGATCAATTTTGCTGTGAATATTGTCTTCGACGAGATTTAAAACATAAATAATTATAACAGTAATAAAAGTGAACTTCAGAAAACCCACAAAAGCCAAAGCCACAATAGGCAAGTGCTGGTTAGCTCATGCAGTAGAGCTCTTGGATATCTCATACTGTATTTCAGTATCGAGTCTAATTCACCCCGCCAATAAAATAGATTAGGAATGCCAAATGACAAAAAAAAAAAAAAAGAGAGGCCACAATAGAACCGTCCATTGTATTTGGGCATTTTGAATTGACATTTTAAATCATTTAAAAAATATTAATGATTTAAATCATACAGAGTAATAGCTTTGTGTGAATTATTTCTGCAAGTTTTTCTTTCTAAATACTATGAAAAAGCTCTCTCTCTCTCTCTCTCTCTCTCTCTCTCTCTCTCTCTCATGAGGGACAGAACTCCTAGAGCTCAAATAACCTGATAAATGCTGGAATTCTTGCCAATTGGTATCAAGCCAAGAAAATGTTGGTTATCATTTTAAAAAAAATTCTCTCTATGAATTTTCACTGTTTCGTCGTCTATGTTTTTGTCTTTAATGGATTTTGTCAAAAAATTTGTGTATATTTTACATTTTGGATGTTAAATTAAAAAATTAACGAAAAAAGAAAAGTCACGCAACTCCGTATAAAATCAACCTACAAACAAAGCCCCATCATTGCATTTCCCCCCCCAAAAAAAAACCATTTGTTCATAATCACCGTCATTTTCATCATCACCGAAACAGCAATACAAACAAAGCTGCCGCTATATCATCGATAAATGAAAATACAATAGAGACAACATCAGTGAAATCCCCTGCTGAACTATCTAACAGTACAAAATAAAAACGAAGGAAAGAGGGAGAAGAACTAATAAATCCATATACCCCCTTTGTTTTTTTTTTTATAGAACTTCATAATTTACAAATATTACAAAACAATTCTCAGTTATGAACACTTCAACCTCACCCTCTTGTATCTTTTTTTCTATATAGTTGGGAAAAACTTCAAAAAAAAAACTACGGGAAGCCCAAGACCAAGATAGTAAAAACTTGAAGCCGAGACATCTGAAAATGGCACAAAGCTCTGTTTCTGGGTATTCAACCACACAAAAATGAACTCCAAATTCAGGGAATTGGGAACCAATTGTGGAGATTTTGGTCAAGGACTAACACTTTCCCCCTTTTCTTCAGTTGTTCCTTCCGGCCGCCGCCACCGAGACGACCGCTCTCACCAATTTCCCTATTATCTTGAGCTTGATTTGACCTCTCTTAGGAGGAAGGGGTTGGTTTTTCGTGGGTGTGGATTTGGAATTGTCCATTTCTGGAATGGGATGTGAGTAATTGAGAAACAGGGGAAAACAGAGGAAGTAGTAGAGAATATGTATGAAAGAGGAGAGAGGAGAACTTTTGTTTCTGGGCCGAACAGAGTGAGTGGGCTTTGCTTTATATAGCTGTGGCTGTGGGCAATGTGGAGAAAGATGGAATTACTTGGCCTCCAAATGTCTGGAAACAAGGCCCATCCTGTGATTCCTGTCAAGTCGGATTAATTACAGTTTTAGTCCCTCAATGCGTTGTGTTGGAGAATTTTTTCAGTGCCAAGCGAGCATGGCCACATGGTACGAACCATGCATCTCGGCCATCGAAAAATGTTTTGGACAGCCCATCCCACTATCTCTCTCTCTCTAAAATTTGGGCCGTTTAAAACATTTTTGTAGGCCCAGATAAGCGCTCGGGCACCATGTAGGCATTGCTGCTTGGCACCGAAAATTTTCTCATTGAGTTGTCGTAGTAGCTGATCAACTTGCCTCAACAGGATTTATCACCCTCAGGTCACGGGTCGATTCCCTGTAAGCAACAATTTGGATCTCACCTCAAGCAAATGCATGGGAGAGACTAGAGAGTTTAGTCTGGTTTACCAAGGCACTTTTCGTTACAAAGGGGAAAAAAAACTGTTACCATTATGAAGGTTTTATGGAGTAGAAGTGTGTTTTCCCACTGGTTACAAGAGTTGAACCACATCATCCCTGCACTCAAGCACAACACAAATGTTCAAACCCACTATTACCCATCAAAATTATACCGATGGGGTCTAGATGGCCTGTAGCGCCCACTTATGGGTCCCACACAAATGATTTGAACTGTTTAAAAATTTTAAGATATATTTTCGAGTGGCTCTGCGAGAAATCGACTAAAAAAGATATCTGCGACTAGTTGATCCGATATATCTATTACTCATTCAAATTACTTCGAATCATTTGTGCATGACCAGTAATTGGGTTCTATAGGCCGTCTGCACCCTATAGGTAAAATTTTATCGTTCCCCTAGAATTTCCGGCAACTGTTAGGCCAAGTCTCCCGGGAAAAAAACAAAAGTATCTAACTTCCAAGGGAAGTTGTGTGAAGTTGTAACTTATGACATTTGTTCTCAAGTTAAATTATTAGGTTTGGTTTGGGTGAATTGAAAAAACTAGTTTTTTGGTTGTCCTTATTCAATTTTTTTTTGTATTTGTTGGTTTTTGGTCGATTTTTTGAGGTTTCTTGACTTGTCTCGACGAGAGGAATCTAAAAAGTATAAAATTATTAGCCAAACTTAAAGTTTTATGAATAAAGACGAAAAATAATCCAAAAAAATTGAATAAGGACAAAACCAAAAAACTAAAAAACTAGTTTTTTCAATTTACCTAAACCACCCCTTAATCTAGGTTTTAGTTGATTTCTGAACACAGTTAAGGAGTAATTTACTACTCCCTCCGTCCCAATTTGTTTGCCCCTTTTGGGGAAGCGAGTTTTTAAAGGGTGTGAAAACTTTGTATTGAGTTTTCTATTTTGCCCCTAAATCTAATCAATATTACTGTGACCAAATTTGTGAGACTAATTTATTATATAAAATTCAAAACATATTCAAGTGGGGTTTGGCCTAAGTAGTAAAGGTACTTTTTACTATTCCTTTTTTTTGTCCTTATTCATTTTTTTTTTGTATTTTTAGTTTTGCGTCAAACTTTTGACGTATTCTGTATTTTTGAAAAAATTTAAGAGTTTCAGTCAAATTTTTTTACTTTTTCGATTCCTCTCATTGAGATGGATCAATAGGTCGCAAAAGTTTGACGCAAAACTAAAAATACAAAAAAAAGAAGAAGAATAAGGACAAAAAAAAGGAACAGTAAAAAGTAGCTTAACTTATTTAGCCAAAACAACCCTCAATATGGATCTTATTTGATAGATATCAATTAGTTTTATTATACAAAATTTTCAAAATCATAAAAACCATTATAAAATAAAAGATAGTAATAGACTAGCCAATTAAGATGAGAAAAGTATTTTTTAAGGGTAAAATTGAAAAGTGAACTAATTTTGATGGATGTTTTTAGAAGTGAGACAAATATTTTGGGACATCCCAAAATGGAAAGAAGGATCAAAAAATGGGGACGGAGGGAGTAACTTCCGAGGGAAGGAAAGAGAGAAATCCCAACGTTGCACACGTAAGCATGAAGGGGGACATGAAAAGGAGGTGATGTCACATTATTTGTCTCAACCCAATAGGTGTTTGTTTGGAAGTCGTGGAAAAGAAGGAAAAAAAAAAAAAGAATGATCAAACCGGAAAAAGCAACATGTTCAAGACAGAAAACAGTATGTATTCAACCCACAAAACAGCATATTTAAGTGCCCACAAAACTGCATGTGACTAACCCACAAAACTGCGTATGACTAACCCAGAAAAATGCCATTATCAACCTAGAAACCTGCAGGGTAAACTCTGCAAATTGCAAACTGCCAAAAAAAAATGCATGGTCAAGCTAGAAAACAACATATACACAACCCAGAAAAAATTGCACATACCATCTAAATTAGGGCACAATCACCAACCTAGGGCAAAATTAGAAATTAGGGCACAATCACCAAATTATGCCCAATAGCAAATTTATAGCAAAATCATAAAATTAGGGCCAAAATCAGAAATTAGGACATACAATTAGATAAACAAAGCTCCGAAATTAGGGCAAAACCAGAATTGGGCTTGCACAAAATTAGGGCAAACTCGAATTGATTGACGTATATGGTGTACCTGAGTGAAATGGAGGAAAACAGGTTGAGATGAGCAACAATGGAGTCACCATAGTTTGATTTGGTGGCTTTATTGTCTATCTCTATCTTTTCTATCTTCTCCTTTGTTGATCAAGTAGGGTAACGCGAGAAACCCCCATAGTCAAAGTAGTAGGGTAACACGAGGGGAGGTGGGTTTGGAGGGGCAAAATAGTCCCAAAATCCCTTGGATTGGGTAACAACAGGGGTAAGCCTCCGGCTCGCAAATCCACTTGAGGGTGGATATACACTCCTAACAGTGAAATAAGAGGGGGGATGAAGTGACAAGCCAAATAACGGAGTAGGCGTGGGGCCGAGTTTATATCTCTGGCCGCTTTGCAAATCAAGCCTCAAATCCACCAGTGTGGAGTCTCTTTTCTCCGATTGCTCTTCACGGCAGTGAATGGAGATGAGATTGTTGCCTACTCTTTGCACAAGCCTAGGGCACGCACACTTGAAAGCAAACCCGTTAGCACACCGGATTGGACGTTGAGTCCGTAACGGTCTTTCCGTGGCCAAGTAAGTGAAGGGAGGAAGGAAATGGAAAGCAATATGGATTTAGGGTTACTGAAAGTGTTTCGCGCGTACCTCTTGAAGGAGATGACTTCTACCTTTTATAAGCGAACTCGCTTGAGCTCCAAGTTTAGGCATGCTCATCGCGTGAGATAACCGATTCGGGTGGCGCCACGGTGGCGAGCCCGGGGAAGGCACCATGAGCGCATGCCTCCAATCCGTTTCGGCGGCGTGTCATAACCGATCGGTGGCGTCATCCGGTCATGATCGCGATTTATTCACGGGCACATGCGGCATAAAGCGCGACGCTTGCCGACTCGGCATAAAGGTTCCTCGGCGCACTAAGGGTTCGGCCAGCATTAGGAACTAGGTTGAGCCTGCCCTTCGGGTAATCTCCGAGACTTTCACGACAATCCTTGTGAGCTCGCTAATTAAATAGTGTATAGATGAGGCTTCGGTTATGATCCGAGAATAGGGACCGAAACCCCCACTTGGTATATATGCATACTCAGTTACATTATCAGAAGAGTCCCTCCATGTCACCCTTTGGGAGATAAACCGTGGTGTCTCGTTATATGAGTAAAAGCGCCGGAATTACGGACCCCCTGATAGCCCCTCGATTCCTCCTTGTAGTTTGCCTAACTCAAGAGGGGTCGAGTACTCGGATGCCGAGCAGGGTCCGATCCGAGCCCCATCCTCGAGATAAGGCTCATAATGAGATTCTCTATCACCGCCGATTTCTCGACCAACCGGAGACTTCCACGTTTCCCCTAAGAGTAGGGTTTTATGGCGGCGATGTGGCAGTTCGCGATCCACGTCCACGCCACCATCGGCGTGATCGGTGGCTTGAAGCAACCGTGCACCGTTACTTCGTCTACGTGTCATTCATCCAACGCTTGAGCTCACGCCGAACCGGATCCTTGGTTGTTATCGTGTGAGGTTCCCGCCCAAGGCTCACCAATATTTCAAACCGATGTACCCCCCTTATAAATAGGGCAAAAGAAGAGAGAGAAACACTTTCGCTGCCTCCATCTCATTTTCACAGAGCTTATCTCTCTAGAAAACCTCAAAGCCTCTGCGAATCGAAGCCGTTGCAACCATTTTCGCTCCAGATCTACAGGTAAAAACTTCGTTTCAATGATTATATCTGCACTTCCTGCTCAATCTCCTGCATTTTCATCGTGTTTTTTGTCTCTCAACTGTTTTTGTGGGTTTTTGTACGCTTTCATTGCGTTTTCTGGCTTGAAGATGAATAGTCATCTTCAACCTGTTCTTGAGGTTGAAGACGACGCCGAGAGGCGTATAACCTAGGTCATACCTCACCTCGGTCACGGGTGCCGAGGGGTTTCACTTCACACATGCACTACTGGTCTAAGAACCTCAAACGTCTGGTGGTTGCTGAGGGATAGGTTTTTCGGTGTCGGTTTCTTGACCCACTGCACATAGCTAATCGGTCTTTGAACATGTATTCTTCTGTTAGGTCTGGCGCCACCAGTCTTTGAAATCTCCTCAGACTCAGGAAGACCGAATCCGAGATCTCTAGCAACTTCTTTGCCTCCAGATATTGCTCACCTTCTCCAAAAATACGGTGTTCGGCAAAACACTTGCCGGAGAGCTAGTACCAATGGACTACGACTTCAGCAAACCCATAGAAGAGAGGCCCCTTCAATCCATTCCGCCGAACCCAGACCTTGTAGTAGAGGAGCCCATCGATCTAGAGGAAGAAGAAGAGATTTCGGATGGATCTCTTGAGGATAGTGATGCCACCGAGTCCGAGGAGCTGCTTCGTCTCGGGCCCTCAACCACCGGTACGCCTCGGCGAAGCAATCAACAAGCAAGAAAGATCGAGTCCGAACAAAACACCGATGCCGCGGAAGAAGTAGAACAAGCCATCTTGGCGGAATTGTGGGTCACTTGGACCGTAATCGCTAGATCTTCTGGGTAGGCCTCCGGCAGTGGCCGAAAAGAAAGATCCCTCCCCGCCCGCACCTCCACTATTTCACCTAATGGTGACGAGGTTACCTCAAGTTTGCAGAGAAGTATGATATCCCTGAGGGATGAGGGTCACTCTTATTCCGGGCGGGTATGCCCCGAAGCTATTTATCCCAACCACTTGATCGTCTCGCTAATGGCGCATCACAGAGTATGTGTCCTGTTCCCGATGAACAATTTCATCAGAGCGATTCTGAATACCTACCATCTTTCACCCGACCGGTGACTATAAGCGACTCCGAGAGTGATAAATTCGGCCTCTGGCTGAAGATTAGGAATGACCTCGAGCTTCGGGTCTGGGACTTATTTGACCTATACGCGATGTCTCAGAATGCGACCTTCGGTAGGTATTTCCTGATGACTCGACCAAACAAGAGGCAGATAGTGGAACACCTTCCAGGAGGGACCATTTCGAGAACATTTGCGTGATGGTGTCGGAAATTATTATGCACGCGTAGCGGAGGATCCATTCCAGTACCCTGATTGCGTGGCGACCATAGTTAGTATTCCTTATTGCATACTTACATTTGATTTTTGTATCGAATATCTTGTTATGATTCTTGACTTACGTGTTTTGAAGGTCAAACTTCCCATCACTTTCGGCCCTAAAGGCGGCGTGCGAACGGGAGAGCACACGATTGTTGTTCGGTGCTGGGCGTTTGGCTCACGACCTTCTCCACTACCTCCCAACTTACAGGTGTTGGCTAAAAGAAGCCTCGCTAGAGCTCTGGGCCGGTGAAAATCGGAAAAAGGACGCCCGAGACCCCTCGCTATATACGCGCAAGAGGGCTGACTTGGAGGCACAACCCATCAGCCCGAACTCCGGAGGAAAGAGGCTTTGTCAGAGATTGCACTTCGCCTCACCCCCTAATAATCGAAGGAAATATGGCAACCGGGCCAAGATTGATCTCAAGGGCACGCTTGGCGAGATGTCGCTTAAAAGCAAAAAAGGCCCTTCAAAAAAGGAAGGGAGCCCGGTGCTCGGGTCCCCAACTAACAACTCTCGCGGCCCCAAGAAGCCGAAGTCACTATAGCCAAGAGGAGAGGCCGGCTAAAACCGGGGATGTAAAATCAAGAGCCATCCATGCGGGGTGAGCACCTTCGATGATGAGGGTCCTCGATTGAGGTGATAACGAGGCCATGGGCTCGGTTCAACTTCGAATGGCGTAAAACATAATGACAAATGCACAAAGATTCATGCCGCATCCGGAGTTGGCCCTTGGGTTGCTTCTGCCCGTTGCTCACGAAAAATGACATGGCAATGGTCCCGAGTAATCTGGAGGACAACCTTATCCACTGCTCCTCCCTCATTGTCCAGGTTAGACTTTGGCTCATACCGTTATTTTTTTGAAATTTGTTCATGTTACCTTATTCATGCCATTGTTTATTGTCCCTCGTGCAGGCCGGACAGTCGATGCTGAAGCTGCAAGAGCAATTCGTCGAGCTTAATGGTTCGGCGAAAAAATACAAGACTCGAGCTGACGCAGCTCTGAAGAAAGTCCAAACTGCCGAGACTAATGCCGAGCAACTTCGAGCCAAGAATGAGAAGTTGAAGGCGGATCTCGCGGAATGGAAGGAGCGGTCCGAGAAGAGGTTGGAGGAGGCCAGAGCCGAGCACGTTAAGGCTTTGGAGGAGGCAAAGCAGGAAGCTCATAGCGCCGGTTTCGCCGAGGCTGGGGAAGCCTATGCCGAGGATATCTTGAAGCTCGTGAAAGACGGCGAGCGGAAAGGCTTCGGCAAGGGATACCTCCATTGCTGCAAAGTCTTCGGGGTTGCTTCCGAAAATCCGAAATATATGGCTCTGCTATGCCGATTCTCGGCGCCAGGATCTCCGACAATGAGGATCTTTGAAGATGATGAGACCAGAAGTCACTTTCGGCGACGATCCGGGCGACAAGGTTCTGAAAAGAAGCCTCTTTTGCTCGGACCCGGACCCGTCACGAGAAGCAAAGGGACGGACCATCAACCTAACCCCTTAGAATAGGGTTCTTTAAATATTTTTCTGTTTTCATGTTTTGTCTGGACGGCTCCGAACAGTAGGAGTTTGCCGTTCCAGTTGGTATGTAATATTTTGACATATTTGTAGTGGAGATGGCTCCGAACAAGCAACACCACGCCATGCTCCAGTTCACCTAAAGGGTGAAGATTTTGAATGTTTTTGATTTACCGAATGAATGAATGGTTACTTTTTGCTCTTTGTATGTTTTTATTGATTGGCATAAAAACCTTATCAATCACTTAGAAAAATTTAAACTGTCTAAAAATGGATTATTCTCTTGATAGCCCCTGCTCGGTTCTAATTGGAGAAAGTGATTGGTCGGACTGGAACCGAAGCAACAAATTATAGTTACTGTGAATTCTTCCTAAACTTAGTAAATAAATTGAATGAAAATAATGGTTCGGACTGAAACCGAAGCAGTCGTTAAAATGAAATGAAAATTCATCCAACTAATGTGGGAATAAATTTTTCACTGATAGCCCCTGCTCGGGACCAATCAGGGGAAATGTTGCTCGGATTGGAACCGAAGCAAAGAGATCAGGAGTTTAAAATTCTCCAACACTTGAAAATTTTCAACTGATAGCCCCTGCTCGGGACTAATCAGAGGAACATTGCTCGGATTGGAACCGAAGCAAAGAGAATTGGAGTTTAAAATTCTCCAACACTTGAAAATTTTCAACTGATAGCCCCTGCTCGGGACTAATCAGAGGGACATTGCTCGGATTGGAACCGAAGCAAAGAGAATCGGAGTTTAAAAATTCTCCAACACTTGAAAAATTTTAACTGATAGCCCCTGCTTGGTTCTAATCAGTGAAACAGTTGCTCCGGATGAGACCGAGGTGATTTCGCATGGATTGAAACAATATACCTTGATGACTCTAATCAGTAATCTAAGTATGTAACAGTAGTAACGAAAGATCTCTTTTCATTTGATATTTGAACATTATTTATAACAAGATAAGAAGGGGGCAAAACAGGCAGCCCAAATAAATTTTCTAACAAAGATTTTCCTAGGCATAGAACTTCCTAAGCTTAGTGGCATTCCAAGGGTTGCCAATAGGTGTTCCATCCATTTCGGCAAGCCTGTAAGATCCATGTCCAACCTTTTCAATCACACGATAAGGACCCTCAAAGTTTGGTTTGAACTTGGTCTTTTTAGATTTTTGAACTACCTCCCGAACACAAGATCATCTACATTGAAGGGTCTCATCCAGGACATTCTTGTTATAACCCGGCAACCTCCTTCCGATATGAGGCATGTTTGGTGTGCCGTCCACGATTCTTGACTAGGTCAAGCTCCCTGTCAATGGCCTCATCGTTGGTCGGTTCATCAAAACTTTCAGTCCGAGCTGTCGGGATAAGGGTGGCTAGTGGGAGAACAGCTTCCATGCCGTACGCCATAGAGAATGGGATTCGGCCCGTTGAGCGCCGGGGTGTGGTTCGATAGCCCCAAAGTACCTTTGGGAGCTCTTCGGCCCACCGACCCCTCTTGAGAGTTAGGCGTCTCTTAATTCCAGTTGATATCGTCTTGTTTGATGCGGCCCCGGGGTTGCCTTGCGGGTATGACAGGAATGGAAGACCACGATGTTTATGCTTCTTGAGCTTCTCGATTGCTTGACCCAAATTGGGTCCCATTATCGAAATGATTGCATAAAGGGACTTGAAGCGAGAGATGATATTCTTCAAAGAAAACGCTCTACATCGGTGCTTGATTATAGTGATGAGGGGGGTTTCCACCCACTTGGTGTAGTAATCATGGCCGTTATCAAGTGTTTGAATCCTCAGGGGAGCCGTCTGACTTTCCCACTATGTCCGGTCCCATTGTGCAAAAGGCGGGGGCTTGTTATAGGGTGTAAGGCTTAATTTGGCTGCAATAGGTGAGGCGTGCCGACCTTTATTCACATTTCTTGGCATACTCCTCGGGCCCGTTTTCTTCATTTTAGGCCACGGTATCCTTGGGTAAGAGCTTCGGTGGGAGAGGGTCCGACCTCAGTGGCACCTTTGCTACCCTCATGAAGCTGCCGGAGAATGTTCTCAATTTGGGAATCATGAACGACTCTCAGATCGGGGCCTATGAAAGACCTTCGGTACAAGTTATCGTTCGGATCCAGATAGAAGTAGGAGGCCTTGCATCTTATTCTGTGAGCTTCCTTCTTGTCTTCCGGGAGCTTCTCGTGTTTGAGATAGGCGTAGATCTCGTCCATCCAACTGGGGCCAAGGGATATCAACAGCACTTCCTTTGCCTCCACCTCGATGCTTGGGTTTTCTATTTCCCCGAGGAGGATGGTTCGGCTAGGTGATCTTTGCCAAATTTGTTGCTAAGGAGGCTAGAGCATCGCATGGGCGTTTAAGCTCTGCCCCCAATCGATTTCCACGGTCCCGATCTCCTTAATCAGCTCCCAAACTCTGTTGTAGTATTTCATCATTCTTGGGTCTTTCAAGTTGTACTCGTCCTTGAGTTGGTTCACAATCAATTGTGAATCACTGTAGACCTGCACTGTCTCGGCACCTAAGCGTTTAGCCATCTTTAGGCCGGAGACCAGTGCTTAGTATTCTGCTCATCGTTTGATGCCGGAAATCCAATGGTTAGTGCATTCTCATGCATGACTCCTTCCGGGGTGATGATTACGATGCCGGCGCCAGCCCCTCGGCTGTTCGATGCTCCGTCAACGTGCAGGCGCCATACATCTCCCTGGAACATTTTCCAAACTTTACCTTTTCTTTTGTTGTTAGGTTTCTCGGCTTCCGCCGGAGTCCCTAAAGTTGCTTCATTTGGCCTAGTATGAGACGTCATTTCTTCGGGCGCTAACTTTTCATTGTCCTTCAGATCAGGTGTCAGTTCGGCAATAAAATCTGCCAGAGCCTGTCCCTTGATTGCTGTCCGGGGTTCATATTGAATATCGAAGTTCCCCAGTTCCAAGCTCCATTTCGAAATCTGAGTGGAGAGGTCAGCCTTTTTGAGAATAGTTTTCAACGGGTACTTGGTGATCACAATGATTGTATGGGCTTGGAAATAAGGCAGCAGTTTCCTTTTGGCCGTCACGAGAGCTAGAACCAATTTTTCAAGAGGAAGGTACCTTGTTTGGAAGGGATCGGTGTTTTCTTGGAGTAGTAGATGGGGTACGGAAGTTCACCCCTTCCTTCCTAACAAGGACCCAGGAAGCTCCGCAGCGTGGCGATCACCGAAAGGTAAAGGTACAAATCTTCTTTTGGCATGGGCATCACAAGGAGAGGGGCTCTGGAGAGATAGTCCTTTAACTGGCTCAGCGCTTGGTCGCATTCCTCGGTCCACTGAAAACTCCTTTTGCTCGTTTTCAGGGACTCGAAGAAAGGTCGGCATAGATCCGAAGATCGGCTGATGAACCTATTGAGCGCCGCGGCCATTCCAGTAAGTCTTTGAACTTCTTTGATGGTGCTCGGAGGCTTGAGATTTCGGATTCTTTGTTATACATTTTGGGATTTGCCTCAATGCCCCTCCAGGGTAACCATATAACCAATAAATTTTTCGATCCGGCGCCAAATGCACACACCGGCGTTTAGCGCAGCTTGTGCTTCTTCATGACTGCAAAAATTTGTAGAGGTGCTCAGGGTGATTAGGCGTGTTTACTCTTGACCACCATGTCGTCGATGTATGCTTCCATTGTGTCCCCGAGCTGCTTGGCGAACATTTTTGTGACCATTCGCTGGTAAGTAGCCCCAGCGTTCTTGAGGCCGAATGGCATTACCTTGTAGCAATAGGTCCCAGGGGAAATGAAGGTACATTTTCTCTTGATCTTCAACTGCCATTGCTATCGGTGGTACCGTTTGTAGGCATCCATCATCTTGAGCGGCGTGTCGGTAGTAGCATCGACTAACTGATCAATCCGTGGAAGTGGAAAGCAGTCCTTCGGGCAGGCATCATTAAGATTGGTGTAGTCTACGCAGACACGCAGCTTCCCATTCTTCTTTGGCACAACGACGGTGTTTGCCAGCCACGTTGGATACTGTACCTCTCGGATAGCTCCGGCATCAAGTAGCCTCCCCACCTCGGCCTATACTTGGCGTCACGGAAAGTGGGCGAGAAGAAGCGTCACGGGTTTTGGACCCCATGGGCCTTGAAGAGGATCCACGTTCAGGGAGTGGGAGATAAAGTGTGGGTCAATGCCCGGCATCTCGTAGGGTGTCCAAGCAAAGACCTCGACATTGCTTTTGAGGAAATCCACCATTTGCTCCCTTTCAAGAGTTGTCAGTGTCGATCCGAGGAGAAAGTAGCGAGTGCCATCGTCATTAATGGGTACGGTGACGAGGTCCTCATTTTGCTTTTTCATCCACGGCCGTCAGGCGTCTACAATCTGGGACCCTCGGGCATCTCCATAGGCCGTGGTTTGGGTTCTTTCTTCTTCTTTCCCTTGGTTGTTTTTTCTTCTTCATATATGCGGCGTTTACTTGGCATCTTCTAGCCATCATCACGTTTGCCTCGATATCCTCTTTGCCACCCCTCGGCCCCGATGAACCGAACGACTTGGTGATACGTCGAGGCGATAGCCTTCATCTCGTGCAGCCAAGTTCTACAGAGTATAAGCGTTATGGGGGGCTCGGTCGTCAAGCGGCGGCGAATTCCATTTGCAGTTGTCTTGAGCCTGCCCTCACTGGTAGGTGGATTCGTCCCATCGGCCACACTGGAGCCCCGTTGAAACCGAAGAGAGGGGAGTCAGCTGGTAACAGATGATCTGGGTTTAGGTTTAGTGCCTTGAAAGCCGAATAGTATAAGATCTCGGTTGAACTCCCTTGATCCACGAGCACTCGCTTCACTCACGGGGGGTTCCCATGTAGCGGAAATCACTAGAGCATCCAGAATGGGGCGGTGTACTTCTTTCAAATCTTGCTTTCGGTGAGCGTTATAGTCCTTTGCTCCTCTCTCTCTGCGAGTTTCCGTTTAGCATTACCACCAATCGTAAGAACTTGTGAGGAGGGGCTCGGCACTTGTCGAAGTGCTGCTGTTTTTTCCTTAGTGGCAGCCCCGTGGATCACGTTGACCACAATTTCTTCCGGAGGGTTGTTCTGCTGTGGCTGTTGTGCTCGGGCAGATGTCTTTTTGTCGGTCAATGTCTTTGGTCCAACCGCCCTGCGTCACTGTCTTTCAAGGAACTGAAGGGCGGCAGCGATGGTGTAATGTCCCGGCTTCGTTATGGTAAGTGCACTTAACCTTGCAATCACTTTCGGTGACCTTGCATTCACGATGCGAGCTTGTTGGTTGGCCAAGTGAACCATGGTTCCCGAGAGATCTCTCGTATCAGTTTGTATAGAGGCAGGTTGAACACTGTTGTTATGCCAACAAACTCGTTAGGTTTCGGTTCCCGCTCCCTGCGCGGTTCCCGTTCCTTCCACAAATCGTCTTTCTTCCATCCTTTGCTGCCCCCTGCCTTGACAGTGTTGACTTGCTTTTTGCGGAAGTAATGCGATCGTTGGCCATCGATTCCCAGGAACTTCTTGATAACCTTCTCTCGGATATAACATCCTAAATTTGGGCAAACTTTTCCCTTTGTTTCCATTAGCGGCTCATGTTTGCGGGGGTGCGTATCAATTCTTCAAAAATCGCCCGAATGCTTTCGTCGGGCCATATTTAAAGGATGTGGTGCCATCGTAGGGTCGCCAACTTTCGATGGCGTTGTAAATCTCCCAGTAGCGCTCGGCATACTTTCTTAGCTTTTCCCCGGACTGTCGCTTCAATCCGACTAGAGCATCGATCGTTTTTGGTTGTGTACTGCTTGTGACGAACCGAGCCGTGAAGGCCTCTTCTAGCTCTTCGAAAGAACCGATGGAGCCCGGTTGTAATTGGTTAAACCAAACCAGCCCAGTTCCCTGAAGGCTTACTGGGAAGGCTTTGCACATCATGGCTTCGTCGTAGCCATAAAGTCCCATCAGTTGCCGGTAGTGCACGAGGTGCATTACAGCATCTGTCTTGGTGTCATACTTCGTGAATTTGGGGACTGTGAAATTTTTCGAAGGTTGAGCCTCTTGGATATCCCGAGTGAATGGTGACTCCTGGATTTTCCGAAGCCTTGAATCAACTGGCCTCTCGGCTAAACGAGGGGCCTCACAGGGCCTTACAAATTACTAAAGCGCCCTTTTGGCGTTGGCTGTGCCGCTCATCGTTCTCGTCGAGGTCTTGAGGGTGATCTTTCGTTTTTGCCGAGTCGGTTTGAGGAATTTCCGCTCACGTATCGTTTGACTCTCCGATGCGTGGGTCGGGACGATTATAAAATGCGCCGATATCATCAATCTTGTACTCTACGGATTGTCATGGTGGCCGCGACCACCGGTGTCGTCTCGGACTCCTTTCTCGACGAGCACCCTTAGAAGGAGCTTGGTGACGATCACCGTGTCTATCAGTGCGGCCTTCAGATCTGCTGCGGATTATACGTGCGGCCGTGCGCTCGTGTCCGGCGGGGCTTTTACCGGTTATTGTATGGCAGTTCTTCATTATGCCGAGATTGGCGAGAGATAGGATCCTTGATCGTAGATGGGGAGCTTGCGAAAGAATGGCCTCCCGACCGTGAAAGTCGTTACGTATCGCGAGAATTCCCCAAACGTCTTCTGGAGATGGGTCTGATCTCGATGGAATAGCTTCGTTAAAGCATCGGTGGCGATGAGCGGTTAGCCCAAAGCGGTCCTTGGCGGAAGGCGTTGGGTTTGGTAGTAGGCTGCGTTGCCCGAGCCGCCGCCGCTCGGCGCCAAGCCGCCGACGCTTCCGGACCGAGGGCCGGAGGCTGGGTTGCTTCTTTGTCGTGGCTTCAACTGAAGCCCGCATGGCGCCTATCCGCTTTTGCATCCGGCCGCAAGATCAAAGGGGTTTGGGGTTCTGACCGAGGCCCCGTGATGGGGTTGGAAACGACCGTACCTCGAGAGCCACCACCGGATTGCCTCCCACCATCGTGCTGGACTGGGCTGCCTTCAACGACGCCATGAGAGAGCTAAAGGATGGAGGAAGAGATCTCAAGAAGAAGAGAGGAAGGCGGGAAGGTGAGAAAATCACTTTCCCCCAAATGAGTAAGCCAATTGTGGAGTCTCTTTTCTCAGGTGCTCTTCGGCGGTGAATGGAGATGAGATTATTTGCCTACTCTTGCACAACACCTAGGCACGCACACTTGAGCAAACCGTTAGCACGATTTGGGCCGTTGAGTCGGAAGCGATCTAAAACGATCAAGTAAGTGAAGGGAGGGAAGGAAATGGAAAGCAATATGGATTTAGTGTTCTTGAAAGTGTTTGTGGCATTACCTCTTGAAGGAGATGACTTCTACCTTTTATAGGCGAACTCGGCTTGAGCTCCAAGCTTAGGCATGCTCATCGCGTGAGATAACCGTTAGGGTGGCGTCGGTGGCGAGCCGAGGAAAAGGCACCACGAGCGCATGCCTCAATCAGGGCTCGCAGCGTGTCATGCTTAGTTGGTGGCGTCATTCGTCATGATCGCGATTTATTCTGAACGCGTCACGGCATAAAGCTACCTTCTTGGACTCGGCTTAAAAAGGTTCCTCGGCACTAAGGGTTAGAGGCCGGCATTAGGAAATAGGTTGAGCACGCCGCCCGGGTAATCTCGAGAGACTTTCCGCGACAATCCTTGTGAGGCTTCGCTAATTAAATAGTGTATAGATGAGGCTTCGGTTATGATCCGAGAATAGGGACCGAAACCCCCACTTGGCATATATGCATACTCAAGTTACCGTATCCGAAGAGTCCCTCCATGTCACCCTTTCGGAGATAAACACGGTGGTGTCTCGTTATATGAGCAGGGCGCTCGGAATTACCGGACCCCCACAACCAGCCAACACTGGCTCTTAAGGCGAGTGAACAAAATTAAATTCGTCCTATGTAAAAGCATCCATATCAACATCAAACTCCTCCAAAATCTCAAAAATCTGTCTCCCCAAACGAACTCACCAATTTGAAGATTTCTTAACCTTGCTACATTAACTCATCAAAAGAGGAGGGAGGGAAGAGTAAAAGTTTGAATAAAGAGTCTGATTCTATGAGTTTTTGATTAAGTGACTTGCTAAAGTTTGAATAGAGAGTTTGATTTTGTGAATTTTTTGAAAAGTGACTTACTAAATTATAAAAAGGTGTTTTTGATGTTAAATTTGGTGTGTCAGATAAGGATGCCCTAAGAGATAAATTGGTGTATATTATTGCTTTAACTTATAATTTCTCAATCAAAACAGATATAATTACAATAATTGATGCTTTTAAGTAGTTTTCATCCATGGCAAATTATGAATGTGGCACGGAATTAACAACTTGAGTAGTATTAATCTACTCATTACCATTTTTATATTTAATATGAATTCCCTTCTCATTGCAAATCTTTTTTTTCTTTTTCTTTTTTGTTAAAGAAAATGATTTCACACTCCCATTTTTTTATGAATGCACTTTATTTCTTGTATCTTAGAGGAGTTTTTTATGTGTAAACAATCTTCTTCACTCTAACAAGTACCAAAGGAGCTCTAAATGTTATACCAGGGGAAGCGGACCTTGTAGCGCACAAAATGCTATACACAGTGCAATGTGTATTATCTGACTGTCTATTTCGACAATACACAACTCAGATTTAATCCTAGATTAAATTCACAGCACAAATTAAATTTCAGCCTTGCATTGTCTAAATGTATGGCCAGATGGTCATCCCCCAATCCGTTAGACTGGTATATATAAGTTAAAGGTCCATAACCACGTGCTAATTAGGCCTCGTTTCCCATTTTTTAAGTCAGTATATGACTTTTAACACAACCATTTCCCAAAATAATTCTGGTATATATAAGTTAAAGGTCCATAACCACGTGCTAATTAGGCCCCGTTTCCCATTTTTTAAGTCAGTGTGACTTTTAACACAACCATTTCCCAAAATAATTCCCTCAACCCAAGAATAGGAGGGGAATGGGATTAAAATAAAAGCAACATGCTTTACCTTGGCTAGAAACTACCCTACTAAAAACAGAAAGCTCCCCTTAAAAAGGATTTTTTCCCCCCTCTTTAATGAGCAGGGTACTAGATCCGACATCGATGTTGAGCAAATTTTTGTTTTTGTTGTTGTTTTATTTATTTATTTTTTCTATATTGTCCTACATGTAGTATCCTTTTGATTTTCGTTTTAATATAATTGGAGTGATCTTTCACTCAGAAAAGAAGAAGAAGAGAGAATAGTCTTGATACTAGGCTGTTTTTACAAAATAGCTAAATTCGTACCTATGTTTATAGATCTAATCGGAAATAATCTTATAAAAAATAATGTTGATAGAAATACAATTAATTTCATCTCGAATCATATTTATTTTTAAAAATAACTAGTACACTTGGGGTGCTTTGGCAAAAATAAATAAACTAATTTTTTTTTTATTTTTTAGATTATTAGTAATAAACCAACGAACAAAAAACCAAGGTGGTTTGAATTACTGGTTTTATGTGTCGTGGATAAGCCAATTACGAGTACCATTATGCCCTTTCCAATAAAATAACTACACAAGTTAAAAAAACAAGTTTGAACCACAATAAACTAAAGGCAGAGGCATAATTTGACGTCAAAACAGGGTACATTTTCTTTGACAAAAAAGAAGAAGGAAAAAACGATTTTTTTTTTTGGTTTTGTCTTTATTCAATTTTTTTTTACATTTGTTAGTTTTGCGTCAAGTTTTCGTGGTTTATGAATTCATCTCGACTAGACGAATCAAAAGAGTATAAAATTATGGTCGAAACTAATATTTTTTTAATAATGCTAAAATTAAACCAATAAACTGGTTTAAATTGGTTTATTTTCGGCTTTATTCAAAAAAATATTACTTTTAACCATAAATTTTATACGACGTGATAAATTTATAAACCACAAAAACTTGACACAAAACTAACAAATGCAAAAAAAAAAAAAGAATAAAAACAAAATGAAAAAACCAAAAAACTTCATTTTATCTTTTTTGCCATATTCGGGATACAGGTGTTGCAAATAAACTTACCATTTATTGCACCCAATAAACCAGTTTTTTTTTTCACTTTGCCAGAGCATCCCGCACGAACAGCAACTGATAGTTTTGGTGTGAATATCGTGCTCGACAAGATTTATTATTTCATATACTAAAATAATTATAATAATAAAAGTGAACTCCCAAAACCCCATAAAAACCAAGGCCACAATAGAACCGTCCATTCTATTTGGGCGTCGGCGAGAATCCTATTCTGTGCAAGTTTTTTTGTGGGGGTGTTCTACTAAGTATGTTTTTTGTTTTTTTGATTTTCATAGTCGTAGCTTTTTATGTAATGCAATATGAGAGAGTGATTGTCTCAATTTTTATAATAAGTTGGCTTTTTAGCGCTTTTGAGTCTCTTAGAGCTCAAATTGTAACGCCTCATGTAGACCCCTAGCCAAATACCTTAATTTGATTCATTAGTCATATTACATGGCTCAAAATGCTTAAGTCTGAGATACTAGTTGTAGCCCACGTAATTTGTTATATACCCAAGACCACTCATGTAAACAACCAATATGAGATTAAACACCACCTACCCGAAACTTGGGCATTACACAAATAACCTGATAAATGCTGGAATTCCTGCCAATTACTAATAACAAGCCCAGAAAAAACACAATCATGTGTTCATAATCACCATCATTTTTATCACCACCAACGGCAGACCAAAACAAACGACACATGTTATTAATCATATATAAATGTAAACACAATACAGTTTTCAATACCACTGAAATCCCCTGCTGAATTATGAACATTTCTCAATCTCACCCTCTTCTATCACATTCTATAGAGTTGGGGAAAACTTATAACCCTAGAAAAAAAATTAAAAAAAATAAATCTATGGTAAGCCCAAGACCAAGGACAGTAAAAACTTGAAGCAGAGACATCCGAAAAATGGCACAAAGCTCTGTTTCTGGGTATTCAACCACACAAAAAAAGAACTCCAAATTAAGGGAATTGGGAACCAATTATCCATCAGAATGCCAAACTGAGTTGTACCCACTTGGTGTTTTCTTCTGGGTTTGTGGAGACTTTTCCCCTTTTCTTCTGTTCTTCCTTCCGGCCACCACCGAGACGACCGATTTCACCAATTTTCCGAATATCTTGAGCTTGATCTGACCTCTCCTAGGAGGAAGGGGTTGGTTTTTGTTGGGTGTGGATTTGGAATACTCCATTTCTAGAATGGGAAGTGAGAAATTGAGAAACAGGGGAGAAAACAGAGGAAGTAGCAGAGAATTTGTATGAAAGAGGAGAGAACTTTAGTTTCGGGGCCGATCGGAGTGAAGTGGGCTTGGCTTTTATAGCCGTGGCTGTGGGCAACGTGGCGTAAAATTGAATTACTTGGTCACCAAGGTCTGGAAACAAGGCCGTGGTTTTTATTTTTATTTTTAACAGGAAAAAAGTGGGAGAGGGCAACCAGCGTAGCAACTCCCCTTAGACGTGACTATAAGGGCTCTCAAACAAGGCAGTGTTTGATCTTGTCAATTCAGATTTAATTACAGTTTTGCTCCCTAAATGGGTTGAGTTGGAGAAAATTTTCAGTGTCAAGCGGGCACGGACACGTGGTGCGGAGCGCGCATCGGACGGCCGATCCCAATCTCTCTCTCTCTCTCTCTCTAAAATTTGGACCATCCAAAATATTTTTGTAAGCTCACTCGCTTGAGTGAAATGTCATGGAAACATATTGTAACCAAAAGAATTGTTACAATGGTTGATCAACTTGCTTTAACCAAGTTTATCAACACAAGGTTACCGGGTCAATTTCCATAGGCAACAATTTGTCATCAGGCCACCTCACGCAAATGCGGGAGGGACCAAAGAGTTTAGTCCAATTCATCACACTCTTCGTTACAAAAAAAAAAGCAATAAAAAACTTTTACCATTATGAAGGTTATATGGAGTCCAAATGTGTTTGTTTCCCTGTGACTGGTTTTACGTATGTTGTTTCACATCCTTTCTTCTTCATTAAAAATCAAAAGTTTCTTTTTTTTGTTTTTTTTGTTTTGTGTGGGTGTGGGTGTGGGTGTGTGTGTGTAAAGAGAGAGAGAGAGAGAGAGAGAGAGAGAGAGAGAATAAAGACACTACTTTAGCAGCTCCAATTAATACATAATACATAAGAACACAAAATTCTGTTACACGAATATTGCGCTAACTGCCCAATAATATTTTATTTTTGAGGAAACGAGACAAATAGTAGAAAAATTTACAGTGCCCAGGCCTTACCTGGGGTCTCAACTTTTGTTTCTATAAGAGCTGAACTACAACCTCCCTACACTTAACAATGCAATCGTTCAACCTCATTATAGCTACCGATCAAAAT
This sequence comes from Vaccinium macrocarpon, assembly GCA_022606695.1. NCBI lineage: Eukaryota > Viridiplantae > Streptophyta > Magnoliopsida > Ericales > Ericaceae > Vaccinium > Vaccinium macrocarpon. The sequence goes on along the minus strand of CM040176.1, from coordinate 27,436,701 downwards.
TGTACCGATGGATATTGACGGCCCTTAGGGCCCACTTACGGATTCTACACAAATGATTCAAACCATTTAAAAAATTTAAAATATTTTTTCGAGTAACCCTGCGAGAAATCAACTACTACTGAAAAAGATACCTACAATTAGTTGATCCGATGTACCCATTTCTCATTCAAATTACTTTGAATCGTTTGCACAGAATCAGTAAGTGGGCTCCACGGACTGTATGCATCCCATCGGTATAATTTTGATCGGTTCCCTTAGGATTTCAGGCAACCGTTAGGCCAAGTCTCCCGAAAAAAAAAAGTATGTACTTATGTTAAACCATCACTCAGTTAAGTCACCAATCTTGGTTTAATTTTTTAATACTCCTAACTGTTAAGGAGTACTACTAACTTCCAAGGGAAGGAAAGAGAGAAATCCCAAGGTGGCACACGTAAGCATGAAGTGGGAATGAAAAGGGGCGGTGATGTCACCTTATTTGTCTCAACCTAAGAAGTCGTGGAAAAGAAGGAAAAGAAAAGGTAATTAAAAAAAAATACTCCCATTGATTGGTTATCGAGGGAAAGATGTAGAAAAATAATAATTTCAAGTTTTATGCGCAGTAAAATTTTCTTCTCATTTTTCTATTTCCCCTCATTTTTCAAGTTCCAAACACAATGGAGTCGCATCAAGACAAATTTTGTAAAGGCTAATAATGACTACACCAAAGTATGAAAAAATTATAAATTGAAACATATAAGTAATTAAAAATTGACACGGACATCATAAATGGATAAACGAATTGAGACACACGAAGTAGTATATTGCATCAACTACATTTCACCTGCACATTTTCAACTAAATTTTGAATTAACTTTTTTATTACTCTCTCCGTCCCGTAAATTTAGTCCCTTCTAAAGTTTCAATTTTTAAAAGAACACACATTTAATAAATTTCAAGTCAGATCAAAAGGCATCTTTTACCAAAATTGTTTTCATCTAGTATTTTGGAACGTTAAAAAATTGAAAGGTAGACTAAAAAAATGCAACGCAGAGAGTAACTTTGTTCTCACATCCTATCCCATGTACAAATTCTTTATGTGATGTACGAGTGTATTTTTGGCCGTTGGATCACCTGAAAATATTAAAAGTGAAAAAAAAAAAATCTAACTTGATCCAATGCATCGAAACAAGAATACAAAAGGAATTGGGTGTAGAAGATTATTCTTCTTCTTGACCACAATTTTCTACCATTTGTTTCTTCCGTATGGATTGGACGGCAAATCTACGGCAAATCTTTAACGCACATCAACCGGATACGACGGATGTTAGGTACACATCAACTGGATACTACCACCAACATCATGCAAAAGAATACAAAATACACCAACTACTTATTTTATTTATATCCACCAAAATCATCACTCCTTACGACTCTCATCCAAAAAATTATGAGTTTGAAGTTGGTTAAAAAAAACAAATCCACTCTTCAATCTCCTTGGACTCGCTAGTTTTTATGATATGTGTACATCTGGTGCATTAACTCTTCCTTTACAGTATTTAAATGTGGACCGTCAATTGCAAAGATCAACGATTTTTATGCATACACCAGAACCGCAAACCAGCACCCTCGGGTCTACTATCCTTACATAAAATTATGTATAGATCTATTGTGTTGGGCCACTTCATTTCCACATGGATGACTAGAACCGTTCATTTTTTTTAAAATAAAGTTTACTAGTACAACATAAAAGCCCAGATCAATTGAATATGGTTAAATACTCCATTGGTTAATCCTTCTCTCCCTCTTTCTTCGAGCCTGTTCGGCCGGTAACTTTTTTCATTTTCCATTTCTCCTTATTGGCTTTTTGGTGTTTGGCAATGAAGGACAAAAACAGCTTTTGGGAGAATGCGGTTTGGGTTTTTGAAGATAGAGAACAGAAGTTAAAAATAGCTTTAGAGGAGCTTTTCACATTTTGGAGAATGTGTTTTGCTTTTTTCGTACGGATGAGATGTTTTTTTTCTTCATAGATGAATGTTAAAATGCATTCTATGTTTTTTCTTCCAAACACTACTCTTCTTGCAAAATGTATTTTGCACTTTTCTCCCAAACACTTCTCCCAAATTCAAAACACATTTTAACCATAATCCAAAAAACTAAAAAGCCAAAAAGTTAAAAATGAAAAGCTAAAAAATAGGCTCCCAAACACCCCCTCCATCTCCTTTCCTCCCCTTTAGTTTATCCTCTGTTTTCCAGTGTGTTCCTCCCATAACCCACCCCTTACTTTCATGGGAGGCTTGTTTTGGCTCAATGGTCCGGTCCCCTTAGAGGTTTTCCGTCGAAGGTGTTGCAGATCCGGCGTCTTTGGTCATTCTGGTGCTGTTTTGGAAGTGGCAGGTGATGGAACGGTGAGTGGTGGCCGACAGTGGAAAATAATGGGTGAGATTGAAGATTTTCTTCTGTCTTTTCTTCTTTTCTACCGATTATCTTGCTTGGAATTTTCTAGGCTAATTTAATCCAGTATTTTTTGTTCCAAATCTGGTGTTCCCAGATTCGGAGGGTGTTTGGTGGTGGTGGGAGAATAATCCTTGTTCAGTTTTTTGTTTTGTTTTGGTCTGGATTGCTCCTGCTTGAAGTGTTAATTTGATTGTAATCTTCACGATCTGTAAGGAGTTTAGTATCTTTCTTCTCTCGTTCACCCTAAACCCGACTTTGGCTCAGTTTGCTCGCGCAATGTATGCTTGCGCTGCGCAATATAGGTTAGCGAGCCTTTGCTCACACTGTGATGCCTGAGGCGGCATACTTACTTTTGGGCTTAGCTGTTCTTATCATCTATGTATTGGGTTGTTCTCTGGATTATTCTATGTATTTTGGTTGCAATCCTTGTAAGTGTCATTGGGCTTTTCTTGATGCTAGTGGCTTCCGTTTAAAAAAAAATCCAGTTTTTTTCTATTCCAAATCAAGAGTTGGATAAACCGATAGAACATTTACTGATATCTAATTGAGCTAATTTTTTATGGGTCTGGGGACCCAGTTTTTTGCCCAAAACAATGTCGTTTTGCTCATTTTTTTGGTACACCTCCAAAGCTTCCAAGGGCTTTGTTTAGAGAGTTAATTTCCTAAAGTGGCTAAACCTAAAAACCAATGCCTAAACTCGAAGTGCGTAAACCAACTGTATCCTACTTCAAAGAGCTCAAATTTTCTAAAATTGAATCCCAAAATCAACTCTCCAAACAAAACCTTTGAAAGCTTAACTTGGAGGTGTTCATTTTGGGCGAAAGGCAGATCCCTAATTCCATTTTTTACAAGGTACCAGTGAACCCTATTTTTAAAAAAGTGAACTACACCAATCATTCCCGTGGGACCTAGAGTAAACCCAACACAGCTAATTTGTACGAAATTTGTACATAACTTCTGTATGCATATATTATTAGCTATGAGTAACTAGGTACTAGTACAAAATAAAAGAGAAATATTACTATACACTTTGATGATATCCCAATGAGCAAATATAATTTAAACAGCTTCTCTAGCATTAAATACTTTCGTGGTTAACCCAAATTATTTGTCATGCTTTTTTGCACACCATACACACTCCTTCATATTTAATCCAAAAAATACACAATACCCATGAAAGTCACTAGAAAGATGGAACACACCACAATACGCAACACCGTTTGTGTATACACAATTTTAAGATGATTGTAGATAGTGGAGCAGTGAATATGTTTTGCCAATAACAGTTTTAATTTCACATTTACATAGTGGTAAATTTTTTCGAGCTTCAAATATTATTCACGCCAAAAGAAATTCGTCCTCCTGAATATTAGAATAGATAGATAACAAATTAACAAAAGAATACGTAACAAATCGAAGCATAAAAAGGGAATAACGTGAGAAAGGCTAGATCATGACTTGCAAAAGTAAATGTACCACATCAATTGAATCCTTGTTCTTACTAGTGGAAGGGTGGTGACAACTTTTGTCTCATCCCCTTGGAGTTCTTTTTTGATTTTTTTGGTTTGGCAGACAAGGGTGTCTCAGCCAATTTACGTGCATCGCAACTAATTCTTTTCATATCTAGTCAGAGACAAACCAACCATGTCGGAATCAGGAAAATTTAAAAGAGAAGCCTTTCTGAATAGGGCCCAATAGCTCGCCAAATTTCAAACTCGGGATACCTAATTTTCAGGCTCATTCCTTTTACCACTTTGAGCTACTCATTTAAGTTCTTGGAGCAGTGTTTAGATATTGGGTATCATGATGAAATAAAAAAAAAAAAAAAAGAGAGAGAGAGAGAAAGATATTGGGTATCCAGTGGAGCTCGGACTTTTTGGAATGAGCCCCAACTGCAGACAACCCCGTGGTTCCCCGCTGTCCTTGCACCAACTCGCGGATCTTCGCAGATAGGCGGCTCCTCAGTGCTAGCCACTGACCAATCTAAACTTCACCGTCCACTTCTTTGGGTGAGCTCACTTTTGTCGCGCCTTTTCGACAACCCAAAGCCCACTAAATTTTAGGAATTGTCGCATGCATCCTTGAATCTGATCATTCGCAAGAACAAGAAAAATTAATTGATTGGACTATATTCATATTTTCGAGCTACTTTGTTTATAAAAGAATTAATCAATGAGTTTAATTTTAAGCATAACGATGTGAATTTGCATCATCTCCATTTCATTTAATGAGTTGACACCTCACATATTTTACATTCGACGGATTGTAGTGGCGTTGTCGAAACAGTGCCCCTTAGCTTGACTCTTTCCACTGTGAGTTGAACCACTTGACTCTTTAGATTGCTCTGCACAAGTAGCACCCATCATCAATGCTAAGCACGGCCGGAAATTGGCTGGTAAAGCACTTCGATGGTCTAGTGAGTGACTGGAGAGAGAAATACAGAGCACTAGTAGAAGTAGAGAGTTATGTGTGTACCTCTTAAGGTTCCCATCACTGCTCCTGTGTAGGCACTCCTGACTTAGGCTCCAAGTTCAGGTGTAGCTCGTACGCGTGGCTCGACTGACGTCACATCATATATACGTCGCTCGCCGAGCACATTATCATTGCATGCACATGGTACGAGTCTCTTGCTGACATGTGTTACAACCATTCTGCCAACGTCACCTATGACGTATTCAGGGAAGCTATTATATGAACTTGGGTCGTCACGAGCTTGACACGCACAATAATTGTCTCGGATGACATCATCCATGACATGTTGGTTGGGAGTGATTACGCCCTCGTGCGAGTTGTGCTTCCCATATTCTTCATGAGTCAATTTAGGTTAAATCAACACGGATGACTGGTCTTGATCAATGTCATCTCGATCGAAAGGCCGCCTTACTACCTTCTTTGTTTGAGATTCAGAATGACCATCTTGGGTTTCGTACTCAGTCCTGCCCATTTGTTTGGGGACAAACCTAGCCTTCTTGGTAGATGGGCTTTCTAACCGGACTAACCCAGTCCCTCCTTGTTATTATGGAAATGATTCATTACACAAACAATATAGTGTTTAGCTTCTGTTTACACCTAATTTTGGCATTTTTCCCTAAAGGGCCAAAAAAATATTATTTTGGAGCAAAGTGTGTTAATTTCACTTGTAAAATTAATGGGCCGCATTAATTATATTTTGTTAAGTCTTGGCCCCATTAATTTTTATGAGCTTGGCCAATTTATTATTTAGATTTATTACAGGCCAGTACAAGATTTGGAGGAAAAACTCTATTAAGGTAAGCCCACATTTTTTAATTACAATTAAGGTAAGTCACTCTTTTTGGGGGTTTAGGCATTTAAGGTATCATACGGTTTAAGAAGTTTAAACACTTTCATATGGTTTTGAAGGTTTAGGCACTTTCATTAGGGTACGCTAGGGTTTAGGTTTAGGGTGCACTTTCCTATTATAGGGTTTTAGTGGTTTAAACACTATCACATGGTATCCTAATGTTTTAGGCACTTTTATAGGGTACCTTAAGATTTAGGCACTTTTATCCTGTTTGGGGAGTTGAGGGAGAGAGAGAATTGTGTCCATGGGGGTGGGTAGAGAGAGAGAGAGAGAGAGAGAGAGAGAGGGAAAAAGGCGGAACAACCCAAAGCATGTGGGGCGGGAGTGGATTACTTGGGCGGTGCATTTCCCGTGGGCAATTGGAGTCGGGCGTAAAGTGAGGTACTTTTTGTACCTTACATGTAAATCCTTTTTTTATTGTTATTTATGGTTATTAGAAGAATTCTAAAACCAATTATTTCTAGTTTCACAATCATCAATCTCACAGTTAAATACTCAAATCTCTCGACTTATCCAAGTCTCACGATTTACCTGTCAAAGATCCTCAACCTGTTGAAGCCTTTCAGCCTCATTGAACCCACCAACTCCATTGAGTTTATTTACCCTTATCGTTCTACAAGTCTAGCACAGCCCAGGACCTTGTTTTACGATTCCTTGTACCCCTACTTTTTGTTAATCGTTATCAATAAAAGTTGGATTTTATTTATCTCGTTGTTTCTCATTTCCACACGGTTGGAAAATTATTAAAGTCCTTTACGACAAGGTAAACCACAAATCACTTTGCAACTATAACCTTTGAGTTGCACGCAATCGCCATGTACAAAGTCAAAAAAAGGCACACAGGCCTTTACAACTATTGGACTGTACTGCACGGTCTTGGCATGCCCGTTACACAAATAGCTCAGGCGCTTGCGGTTTCATTTGACGTTTTTACGAGAAAACAACTTCATAACTTTAATAAAACTACTAAGGGAGAAATAGCATTGGTGAGACCTTTGGAAGAAATAAACTCTCAAGTCTGAGCCTTAAGCACTAGGCCAACTCATTTTGGTTTACACACTTTTTACACATACTTCCACACTTACTTAGGGGGAGAGATAGTACCTGTGCAAACGTGTTGACAGACAGTGTTTGCGTCCGTTGAATTGTTGTTGTTCAAATTCTATAGTAGAGACTTTTGTTTTAAAAATCGCCGAGTGCTAGTCAGGTAGAATAGCGATGCCTAGCACCTAGAGAAAAATTAGGTGCCAACCAATCGACTGTCTAATTTTGGCGTTGGATCACCGTCTGGTCATTGCTGGGAGGGAGGGAGCATTAGTGGGAATGAATTTTGAGACAGCTGATGCAGCAAAATGAACAACACCACCCCAAAGACCAGAGAAAACGGTCAAGGAAAATAAAGAGGAAGGGACCCGCGACTGACCCGATTAGCTATAAAGGATAGGCTGAAAGGCGACCCACACGAATAACATTGACGTAGTTTTGGGCTGCCCACCACTACGCTATCTTCAAACTGGGCGGTGTTACAAAAATCTGTCATCCTGCCATTTACTATTCCTTTTGTCTCAATTTGTTTGTTTAATACGAAATCACGTATAATTTTTAAATTTAAAAAATAATATACTTAAAAAAATAATTTTTTAATTAATATGGATCTTGTTTAATGGATCTAATTGAAAACTTTAATACGGTGCAAAAAAAATTTAAAAATTATTTTGATAAATACATTATTTTTTAGTTTAAAAATTGTACGTAGTTTCGTATTGAGCAAAGGAATTGGGACAGAGGGAGCATAACAATCACAATTCAAATGAGATTATACGCGCAACTCCAAGAGAATCGTTCACGTGATTGTAAATTAACATTGAGCCAATAAACTGTTAAATAAAGAATTCAGTCCAAACCAATTTAAATTTAGTAGTACAGTTTGACCTCGGTTTCAAAAAAATTACAAATAATTTTTAACGGATTAGTTTGTGGAATAATGTTTATGGTTCAGGTTCCAACTCGATCCAAGCCATCTGTGTACCTATGCATACATGTATGTATAGTAAATGTTTATGGAGTACAAATTTTTGTTTTAGCACTATTACTTACGTTTAATTTGTCTCATCGATTTTAAGTACTTTAATTAGTTCATGAATATAGATATTTCAATTCCAAATGAACTGTGGTTCGAAATGGTCTACTAGTCTATGAATTTATGGATGGGTTTGTTCTCCAAATTTTCATCCGTAGGTATTAGTTTGGTTCCTAGTTTACCATAAATTGAATCAACCTAGTTCCGCTCACTCCTAAAATCCGAGGAATTAGGGGTGAAAATCGGTCGGTTCGGGGTGGTTTTGCTGGGAACTAATCCCAACCGACAAAAACAATGGACTGATCAGTTCAGGATGGTTTGGTTTTTTTTTTTTTTTTTCCGGTCCGGCGTTAAGGTTGAGATGGACGGCTAGGATTTGTTTTTTTGGGGGGTCAAGATTGTTTTTTTCGGTTTTCGGTCCAAATAGGGGTGGTTTCGGGTATTTCGGTCCAAATTGGTATGATTTTGGTTTAGTTTCGTTCGGTCCAAACCAATTTCTAGGAAACTAAGACTGAACCAATAATTTTTCGGTTCAGTTTGGTTTGGTCCGAAGTCAACCAACACAGCTTTTTCCCGACCAAAAACCAAACCGATCAGTCGGTTTTTTTCAATTTTTCGGTTTTTCTTTCACCCCTACCAGGAATTGTATTAAATTTGCCCCTTTTAAAACATACAAGAAACCAGGTGACCCAAAAGAAAATTATCTTCCAATAAGTGGGATCGGGTACAGCCCCACAAGAGTAATCCCGGTTCACTCCCTAATCAAAGATGAGTGGCCTCTATGCTCTTGGAATTTTTGTTGAGTAGCTTCGCAAGAAATTAGCTCAATAAAGAGTGAGAGTTCTTGATATAATCTATTAGCTATCACGAACTTACACTCAATCGATTGAGCCTATTTTTTATGTGGCAACTTGAAAAATTATTTTAAAATTCAAAAAACAGTTTGAATCTTTTGTGTGGAATCCAGCTATAGGTCCCACAAGCTGTCTTTGCACAACTATGCACCTTATGTCTGTGCGCGTAGAGTAGCGTGCTAGAAAACAACGAGTGGGCTAGGCTTGGGACTTGGCGTTTAATCTCATCTAAGCCTAAGTTTGAGGTTTGAAACTTTACGTTTTATCAACTCTTCTGATACTAGTCTATGTGGGGCTTTGTATCGGCTTTAAATGGGACCTGGGGGTCGTGGAGGGCACATTCAAGTCGTTGATCTCAGCAATCAACAGCTCAGATTTTCATTTTCGCAATAGACGGCTCGAATATGCAAAGTACCGAGATGTAATCAAGACCGTTGAAGACATATCCGATGAGCTCGGATGCCATCCTACAAGGAGCGCCTCTAGGGTTTCCTATACCCTTTCAATGAGTCCTCTGCTAGTAAATCGTGAAATTGATTCTCTATGAATTAATCCAAGTGTGAATACGTTCCCCTGGACACTGAGATATAAAAAAATAATATTGTAGGTGTGCTAGACGGCTTTAAATTCTGACAGAGAGAGGGTACTCACCTAAGGGGACCGGGTGGCCCCAAAAGTAGCACTATCCATTAAAAAAAGATAGGTTCATGGACCCACCTCCAAATGTCTCCACAGTTGCCACCAAATGCCAGGCCGGCAGGACCTTAGGTTGAATTCAAACAAGGTGGCGACGAAGACTAAGGGGGTGTTCCAATAAAAAAAACTAGTTTTAGTTTAAATGAAAAACTATTTCATTTTACTAAACAAAGCCCCACAAAAAACCAATAAAAAAACTACTTCATTCCACTAACTTCAAAAAAATCAAATCATTGCACAATCAAGTACATGTACTTTAATAATGTAAAATTACGAATCTGTCCTCCCTTCAAAAAAAAAGAGCAATAGTTGTTTGGGTAGAAGGGTAGATTTGTAATTTCATAATACAGCTAAAAAACCCAAAAAACCAAAAACTTGTTAGTGGAATAAGTGAGTTTTTTTTAAAAAACTAAAGATCACAAAAAACCAAAAAACTAAAAAGCTACTTATTGGAACACCCCCTAAGGGTTGGTTTAAGATTATTTTTCGTCTTTATTTATAAAATTTTAAATTTGGTTAATAATTTTATACTTTTTAAATTTTCTTTTTCAAGACAAACCAAGAAACTACAAAAAAAATCGATTGAAAACCAACAAATACAAAAAAAAATTGAATAAGAACAAACCCAAAAAAACCAAAAAACTACGTAATTTTTTCAATTTATCCAAACCACCCCTAAAAGTCAGACTAGAGATGCTAGCACGCGTATTAGTACGACGTGTATGTTGATATGGCATAACCTGTATGTTGATATGGCAAAACCTGAAAAATGTAAAGTGCGAAAACATTTAGGGAAATGATTTTTACACTTCCTATTTTATAATTCATACTTCTTTTTTTGTCTTTATCATCATAAATTTATAATATTACACTTGGATGTATGAAAAAGGTGTATTGAAAAAGAGTAATATTGTAAATTCATATACGATAAAGACAAAAAGAGAATGTGAATTGTAAAATGAAGAGTGTGAAAATCATTTCTCAACATCTATATTAGCAAATGTATTTTTATAATTTAGAGAAATGTCTAACAAGAAATAACTGCCCTTTCAAATAAGAAAAATGATAGAGACACTTTCAAATAATGGAAATAGGTTGGCAAATAGGAATCTAAGAGCATCCCAACAATAACTCTCCATAAAAATTCGTGAATTCTGCACATTTTTTTATTTTAACTACCCACATCTCTTTCGATAATCTAACAATTCTCTCTATTTTAATTAAATATGATGGAGAAGGAAGAGAGAAACAATAAACAAATAATTAGGGTGAATAGTACCTCAATAATAGGGGTGTATTTGTTAAGATACTATTCACGTATACACTTTAGGGAGGTATTTGTTGAGGCTGTTGTAGGCTTTATTACTGTTTTTGCTTGGTAAAATACCTAAAAGAGGCATTTGTGGAGCCTTGTTGGGCTTGCTCTAATATCATATAGGAGAAATAGTATAATACCATAAGTATGAATCTGATACGTAATCTTTAAGAATTATGAATATTATTAGCGTAATGGCTACTTATAATCTTAATAAAATATGTTATATTAGTAAGAATTCAAATAAGGCAGTACCAAAAACTAAAGTCGGACAAAGAAATGCTCGTAAGTACGTTGATATGGCAAAACCCAAAAAATATAAAGTGCGAAAACTGCTATTAACAAATGTACTTTTATAATTTAGAGCAATGTATAACAAGTAAGAGTCCCCTTCTTATCCAAACCTTTACGGTCCGGACTCGGTCCGGACCGTAGAGGTTTGGATAGGAAGGGGACTCTAACAAGTAATAACTACACTTGCACATAAAAGAAATAACTGGGCAAATAGGAATATAATATCAAATAATAGTTTCATACCAAACTCATGAATATGATATATAGCTTTTTAAAATTATTAATATTATTAGTGTAATAGGCTAATAGCTACCTATAATCTTAATAAAATATGTTTGGTTTAGTGAAAAAAACAGGTTATCTTACATTCCAATTTCTCATTCCTGTCATCAAAAAAAAAAAATCTTTCATAAGCAAACAAACAATTATGGGAATGTTGTCATCATAGCCTAACAAATACAACAATATGATATCGTATTTTACTGCATTAGCCTACTATAATTTCCATGTGCAAATGTATTATATTAGAAAACAAAATTTCTATGGTATATTAAATTTGTGGACAGAAATATATATATATATATATATATATATATCTCTTAAGTTGGTCACCCTCAGACCAAAATCCTAACTCCGCCACTACTTAAGGATCGAATTAGAGTTTATTGTCATTATATTAAGGGTTTGTTTGGGAGCCGTGTTTTCACATTTTCTCATTCTACTTTTTCACTTCTAGCTGTTTGGCCGACTGAAACAGAGAATACATTCTCGAAAACTCATTTGCCAAATTCTACTCTAGAGGCAAAAACTCAAAAACAGGTGAGCCCTTCCTTTTCCCATTCTCGTTTTCTCATTCTCGTTTTTTGATTTTCCCTCATCTTTTCTCTCCCATATCTACACCCAAGTTAACGTTATCCTTTTACACACAACCACAACAAACCAGAGAGAAGATATGTTGCGATTTGAAGAGAGAATTGTTCGTCACTCGTTGCTGCTCTTGTTTCTTTAGATCTACTACACGTTCATCGATTGTTGAAGTATCTTATTTTTCTTGGTTTTCTCTTATTTTTGCATAATTTTTTATTAGTCTTTTCTTCACATTTCCTGAAACTTACTTAGTATTTGTATTTGGGTTCATAGGAAAATGTGGAGTTTGATTTTTTACGTTAGTTCCAAAAAAAAAAAAAAGCTCAAAATTGGACGGGCCTCTTTAACAAAAATATTTCCCAATCTGAATTTTATATATATATATATATATATATATATATATATATATATATATATATATATATATATATATATATATATATATATATATATATCAAATGATCATTTCTACCAATGATCTGGTGCATATTTACCAATTGTATGAAAATTTCAGTTTTTTTTATTAATGAGAAGTTTACCGCATGGAATGGTTTTAACAAACAAGGGTAAATTGGTAAAACAAATCTGTAACTCATTTTTATCATTTTTCTCTCAAACACTACTACTTTTGTAAAATACATTCTGCACATTTCTCTCAAACACCCCTCCTAGATTCAAAACTTATTCTAACCATAATCCAAAAAGTCAAAAATGAAAAGCTAAAAAGTTGATTCCCAAACACCCTCTAATTAAAGAACCTATAGACCAAAATTGTTATTTTACAATCATGTTAAGCATAGAAAATGAAATCTTATCAACTTAGTGTTAAAAAACTCAGTTGCGAAAAATCTGGAAAATCAACAAAAACAGAAACAAATAAGATGAACAGAAACTTACTGGACCAAATTCAGTACACCGAAATTTGGTAAAGAGCGACTCGAATCGAACCGGGGCAAGTATTAGAATACGCTGTCCTTAAAACAGATCCGTCCTCCACTATGGTGCTGATGGACTACGCAGACGTCTGTTTCCCAGAATTACCTGATTTTCACTGCACGGATGTAGCACTCCAATTTGTGCAATAAGCGAACTAGAAAACTACGCAGCAACTCTCAGATGTTTTATGCGAAATGATGCAGAATGTATGCAGTGAGAAAACGTAAATGAAATGAAGAGAGGAGGGTTCTATTTATAGAAAAATAGACACCGAGCCGGAGAACTCTGAAAATCGGAAAAGCGTATTTCTTTCGGAACGAATTAAAACCGTTTCGAGAGAATAAGGAAGAGACTGAATTAAAACGTTGTGGATCATTTATGACCCGACCCAGTTTGTAATAAATTTTCAGCAAAAAGATAAGAACCTCATGGGCCAAGTCCAATCTTATCTAATGATCCAACCCAACCCGGTTCGGTCGGACGGCGGCAGCGCGCGTGTGGGGTTTTAAAGCCCACTTAGTTCATGCCTTCTCCCCCTATAAAACTTCCATGACCCTAAGGGCCTAACCCTTTAAGTCAAACTAAGGGTAAATATACCCAATCAACTTGTTCTACACAACCAATGTGGGACAAGTATTTTCCCCTTCTACCAAGTTCATGTAGGCACTTTTAAGGTCAATTTCTCATTCACCTTGACTTGATTTTGGCCAACCGAGTGTTTGGTCTTAATCTCCTAACCAAGACGTACACAACGGTATGTGGGTCCGGCCACGTGGACGTGTGGGACCCACTTTAATAATTGATTAAAAAATGATAAAAATCAAGTTTTTTCCAACAATCCCTCACATGAATGAAATTGGCAGGATAAACAGTGCTATGCAGATGCAAATTACTGAGAGTTACAATAGGAAATCTCCTGCATGGGGTTAGGTAGCTTTTGGCTTTGAACCTCACCTTGTGAATAACTATTGGACTTACTAGCTAACCAGTGAACGCGATGTCTTGAACTGTTCAGCTGTTGGTGTAAGCCAAGACAATAGCAAACACACAGAATGTTTCCAAATGCAGTTTGGTTCTTACGATTGTGCTTATTACGGCCCTGAGACACTCCTGGTCTTCATGAATGTTTGTAGAGAATTCGGCCCTTGACATTCTCATAGAAGCGGCCCTTTCGACATTCACATAGGTGATTCTTAATAAGAGTATCCTGCTATACCCTACTTGGATTACCAACGTTTAAGAATCATTAAAGGCATTGCCTAACCTTATGCCTTCTGAGGGCATCAACATTACGTCATAGGAATGGAATGCAGACGAGTCTCCCGCGGTGATTCTTCTAAGTCTCATATATAACTTCGGTTGTCGTTGAACCTAGATCTTGGGATCTCCAGTCAGCTAGGTTGGGTTGCCGTTATAGAGACTTTTAAGATATGAGCTTTAGCCCCATTCCCCTCGATGATCTAACAACTAACTCTCTAATTAACCCTTTGGTTAGTGGATCCGCGATATTATCTTGTGATTTTACATAATCAAGTACGATAATTCCATGGGAGAGTAGTTGTTGAACGGTGTTATGTCATCGACGTATATGCCGAGACTTCCCGTTGTAAATATGATTATGTGCTCTACCAATCGCAGATTGACTATCACAATGTATGCAGATTGACGGCATTGGTTTAGACCAAGTTGGAATATCTTCTAAGAAATGGCGAAGCCACTCAACTTCCTCACCAGCTTTATCTAAAGCTATAAACTCAGATTCCATCGTGGAACGTGCAATGCACGTTTTCTTAGTGGATTTCCAAGACACGGCTCCACCAGCTAATGTAAATACATATCCACTTGTGGATCTTGAATCATTAGAGTCAGATATCCAATTAGCATCACTATATCCTTCTAGCACTGCTGGATAACGAGCATAGTGTAGTCCATAATCAATGGTATGCCTTAGATATCTAAGCACGCTGATTATAGCCGTCCAATGATCCTTCCCAGGATTACTTGTATTCCTACTTAGTTTGCTAACAGAGTAGGCTATATTCGGCCTTGTACAATTCATCAAGTACATTAGACTACCTATAATTCGCGCATATCCCAATTGGTTAACACCTTGACCAGTATACTTGTATAGATGTAAAGTTAAGTCTACTGGTGTTTTGGCTGTGTTGACGTCATCTTTGTTAAACTTTTCTAACATCTTGTCTATATAATGTTTTTGAGACAAAATATATCCCTCGGGACTTTTGATTATCTTGACTCATAATATGACGTCAACCAAACCCATATCCTTCATGTCAAACTTGGAGTTCAACATGTTCTTTGTAGATTTGATCATTTCATTATTGCTACCAAGAATGAGCATATCATCTACATAAAGACACACAATGACATAATTATTTCCGTTGTATTTGACATACATACATTTGTCACATTCATTGATTCGGAATCCATTTGATATCATGACATTGTCAAATTTCTCATGCCACTGTTTTGGAGCCTGTTTTAAACCATATAAAGATTTGACAAGCTTGCACACTTTTCCCTCTTGTCCAGGAACTTTAAACCCTTCAGGTTGTTCCATGTATATCTCCTCATCTAGATCACCATTTAGGAAGGCAATTTTTACATCCATTTGATGAATCTCAAGATTATTTAATGCCACAAAGACAATTAACATTCTTATAGAAGTCATCTTTGTAACAGGAGAATAAGTGTCAAAATAGTCAAGACTTTCCGTTTGTCTACAACCTTTAACTACAAGTCTCGCTTTGTACTTGTCAATAGATCCATCTGCTTTCATCTTTAGTTTGAATATCCATTTGTATCCAAGAGGTTTACAGCCTCGAAGGAGATCCGTAAGTTCCCAAGTATGATTTTGCAGTATGGATTCTATCTCACTATTTATGGCTTCTTGCCATAACGAAGCCTCTGATGATGACATTGCCTCTTTGTAACTTTGAGGTTCAGCTTCTAACACATATGTTAGAAAATCGGGTCCAAAGGACTTTGAAGTTCTAGCCCTTTTACTACGATGAGGACCACCAATATCATCATCGTTTTCTTCAGGAACTGAATCAATATTCATATCATCAGAATCCTGTATAGGCTCAGTTTCCACAATTGGCCTATGAACTCTATTGTCCCGGAAAGGGAACACATGTTCAAAGAATTTTGCATTCCTCGATTCCATAAACGCATATGAATGGATATCAGGAATTTCTGACTTATAGACAAGGAAACGATATTCACTGCTATTATAAACATAACCAATGAAAACACAATCAACAGTTCTAGGTCCTATCTTAATCTTTTTAGGACCGGGAACTGCCACCTTTGCCAAACACCCCCACATTTTCAAGTATTTGTAGGAAGGCTTGATACCTTTCCACAACTCATAAGGAGAAATCCTTGTTTTCTTGTTTGGGATTTTGTTCAAGATATAGTTAGCAGAGACAATTGTGTCTCCCCACAAATACTGTGGTAATCCTGAACTTATCAACATGGCATTCATCATCTCTTTTAGAGTTCTGTTCTTTCGTTCAACAACTCTGTTTTTTTGTGGTGTATAAGGAGCAGTCGTTTGGTGAATAATTCCATGTTCGGCACAAAATTCACCAAATGGTGCTTCATATTCACCACCTCGATCACTTCTAATCATTTTGATCTTTTTGCCAAGTTGATTTTCCATTTCAGCCTTGTAGCGGATAAAAGATTCTATGGCTTCACTTTTGGTTTTAAGCAAATATACATAACAGTATTTAGAGCAATCGTCAATAAAAGTAATGAAGTATTTATTTCCACCAACAGTTTCAATAGACTTTAAGTCACATAGGTCTGTATGAATCAATCCAAGTGGTTCCGTACTTTTTTCTACATTTTGAAATGAATTCCTTGTCATTTTAGCCTCAACACAAACTTCACATTTAAGACCAGATTTAATACTAAATTTTGGTATGCAATCTGTGTCTATCAAACGTTTTAATGAACCAAAATTAACATGTCCTAATCTACCATGCCATAAATCAGAAGACTCAAGCATATAATCAGAAATTGTGTTCATTTCATTGACAACCGGAGAGGCCGGAACCTGTGTCACACCTGGAGAGGCCGAAACCTTAGTCAGTACATTCATTTTGAACATGTCATTCACCATGTAACCCCTACCCACATACATTCCTTTCTTCCTCAACACAACCTTATCAGCTTGAAAAACCAAGCAAAAGCCATGTTTGACCAACAGCGAACAGGAAATCAAATTCTTGTGAATTTCTGGCACATGCATCACTTCCTTAAGAGTCACCGCTTTGCCTGAAGTCATTTTGAGAACCACCGTTCCAACTCCTTCAACTTTAGAGGTCGAGGAGTTTCCCATGAATAGATGTTCTCCAGAATCCACCGTTTTATAGGTGGTGAACATCTTCTTGTCTGCACATACATGGCGAGTTGCGCCAGTGTCCACAAACCACTCATTGGGATTGGAACCCACCAGATTGACTTCAGATACCATAGTAGAGAGATTCATCTCTCCAACACCATCAGACAGAACCTCCATTTCAGCCACATTGGCTTGTGCTTGTTTTTTGCTGCGACATTCAACAGCCCGATGACTCTGTTTGTCACAGATAAAACACTTGCCAGTAAATTTGTGCTTGCTATCCGTCTTAGCCTTTTTAGCCACCCCTCCTCGCGGACCGAGTTTAAAACCATTGCCCTGATTCTTCCTCTTATTACCATTCTTCCATTTGTCTGGTTTGTTCTCTTGTTCAACCATGTTAGTTTTTGCAGCATACTGATTAGCAACCTTTTTCTCCATATTCATCGTGTTTTGTTCCATTCGCAGATGCGTAATCAGATCTTCCATATTCATCTCTTTACGCTTGTGCTTCATTTTCTTTTTGAAATCTTTCCAAAGAGGCGGCAATTTCCAAATGATTGCAGCCACTTGAAAAGACTCACTCAATATCATTCCCTCGGCATGAATTTCATGAAGCAAGACTTGGAGTTCTTGGGTTTGAGCCATCACAGAATTTGTGTCAACCATTTTGTAGTCCAAGAACCTCCCCACCACGAACTTCTTCAACCCGGCATCTGCAGATACATATTTCTTTTCCAAAGTAAGCCAAAGTTCTTTCGCAATTTGAGTTGTACAGTACACGTTATATAACGCGTTGTCTAGCCCGTTGAGAATGTAGTTACGGCAGAGATGGTCAGAATTCTTCCAGTCATCATATGCAATACGAACTTGAACATCTGTCTCATCTTCTGCCAAAGTGGCGGCATTCTCAGACAAAAACCTCGACAAACGGAATGTAGTGAGATAAAACATCATCTTCATCTGCCATCTCTTAAACTCCGTACCATTGAACTTTTCCGGTTTCTCGGAATGGTTCACCGACAGCGCAGCCGGACCCAGAGGTACAACAGTTGGAACCACAAGAGGAGCGTTCGTAGGAGGAACATTTCCATTCGGATTATCGGCTTCCATTTCTGTTACACAAAACAGAAGATCGACACAATAAATAACAACTTTAATTTTAACCGAAACAAAAGTCGAGCAATTATTGAATAAAAATTGATCTTCTACAAGACACTAATATGATGTGCACAATATTGTATGAGTTTGAAAAAACAGAAAACAAGTCTACTGACTGTATAACCCAAAACACGACTCTATGAAGTAGAGAATATAATGCTACTGTTCAAAGCTCCCGAAAATCAAAATTGGATAACTAATATTGAACAACCAAAAAAGACTTGCAAAAGAATATAACTTTTTTTTTTATTATCCCCTTACTGATTGTTTTACTAAGTAAAACCTCAATTAATTAGAAACTGGACTCAATACAAATGCTTTTATGCCTCAAAACTACACAATGATACCTACAGATAAAAACCATTAATTACTCGAATGGGTTTTAAATGACACTGACCGAACCCAAATGTACCGAGTCCGAAAAACTAACTATGAAAATGTTAAACTAGAAACCCACTGATAAAATTATAATACGCAAACTATATCTCAAGCATCAATACGAACAAGTTGGAATTATGTGATTACTAGACAAACTGTGATGTAAACTATTAAGAAGACAAAAATCACATAAACCCAACGGCAATAAAGCACGATATATATATTTCCAGATTAAAACCTGAGTTTAGAAAAAAAAATTGAATTTGTTTTAAGATTGTTAAAAAACTCAGTTGCGAAAAATCTGGGCAATCAACAAAAACAGAAACAAATAAGATGAACAGAAACTTACTGGACCAAATTCAGTACACCGAAATTTGGTAAGAGACGACTCGAATCGAACCGGGGCAAGTATTAGAATACTCTGTCCTTAAAACAGATTTGTCCTCCACTACGGTGCTAATGGACTACGCAGACGTCTGTTTCCCAGGACTACCCGATTTTCACTGCACGGATGTAGCACTCCAATCTGTGCAATAAGCGAACCATAAAACTACACATCAACTCTTAGATGTTTTATGTGGAATGATGCAGAATGTATGCAGTGAGAAAACGTAAATGAAATGAAGAGAGGAGGGTTCTATTTATAGAAAAATAGACACCCGAACGAAGAGACACGAAATCGGAAAGGCGTGACTGCTCGGAACCGAACAGTTACGAATGGTATTGTTTCACGGTTCACGAACAGTAACGACGGGAAAGGGAAAATCGTTTCGAAAGAATAAGGAAGAGACTGAATTAAAACATTGTGGATCGGGTTTGACCGGGCCCAGTTTGTAATAAATTTTCAGGAAAAAGATAAGAACCTCATGGGCCAAGCTCGATTTTATCTAATGACCCAATCTACCTCATGGGCCAAGCCCAATCTCATCTAATGACCCAATCCAGCCCGGTCGGACAGTGGCACGCGCGTGGGCTTTTAAAGCCCATTTAGTCCATGCCTTCTCCCCCTATAAAACTTCCATGACCCTAAGGGCCCAACCTTTTAAGTCAAACAAAGGGTAAATATACCCAATCAACTTGTTCTCTACAACCAATGTGGGACAAGTATTTTCCCCTTCTACCAAGTTCATGTTGGCACTTTTAAGGTCAATTTCTCATTCACCTTGACTTGATTTTAGCCAACCGAGTGTTCGGTCTTAATCTCCTAACCAAGACGTACACAACGATATGTGGGTCCGGCCATGTGGACATGTGGGACCCACTTTAATAATTGATTAAAAAATGATAAAAATCAAGTTTTTTCCAACACTTAGTTCCGTTTTAGTGTTGGGTACAATTTGATACTTAGAGGGGCACCTTGGGGGTACATCAAAATGAAAGAGAAAAATTTTGGTATATTTTTCGACTTTCGTATACCCGGTACAGATTTATGGATGGATTTATTCTCCAAATTTTCATCCATAGGTATTAGTTTGGTTCCTAATTTACCATAAAACCGAACTAATCTCCTTCCACTCCTAAAATCACAGCAATTCTATTAGTCTGCCCCTTCTAAAACAAACATGAAACCAAGTGACCCAAAAGAAATACATCATCAAATAAGTGGGATCGGGTACGGTCCCACAAAATAAATCCCTGTTTACCCCCTGATCTGCCTTGTACCAAAATTACGACTATCAAAGATGAGTGGCCTCCATGCTGTGGAAGTTTTTTTTGTGACATTGATCTTGTTTCTTGTAGCTAGATATGTATGTACTCAAAGACTCAACTCAAAATAGCGTGAAAAAACAAATACGTTGCAAAAATGACAACTAGAGTCCAGTAAGAAGTAACATGTCACATGGGGCCAGTGGCGGAGCCAGGATTAAAAATCCGGGGGGGGCCAACTTATATAGGAAAAAAAATCAACGCAAAATACCTTTCCATTCCTTACACAACAAATAGGTAAAAAAAACAACTATCAACATCCTTGTAGTTCATAGTCAAAGAAAAAGCCAAAATACAGATTCCAAGATTGATCATCCATCAAAATAGAACTAAAGTAGCTTAACAATCTATCAAAGTGCAATCCGACGTGTTATTAAATCTCGGAAATCATCTATGATCGACTCTAAACTAAATTTCAATGCAATTTCCTTCTCGATGTATATAACTGCAGAGTTTGACAGATATTCATCTTCCATTTTGTTCCGAAGCCTATTTTTGATAATTTTCATTGCCAAAAAAGATTGTTCTGCCAATGCAGTAGAAACAGGAAGAGTAAGTACAAGGGTGATCACTCAGTAAACAAGGTGGTAGATTGCTGATCTCCTAGTCTTCACCAACCATTTACATAGTTCAGACATAGTTGGTAAAGCTTGGTACTCTGGAGTTCTAACCACATTTTGCTCATAGTGAGGATGCTACATCTTCAGCTGTTCTTTTTTTAAATCAGTGAAGTCTTGGGGATAAAACTTTTCCACCAATTGACAAACATCATCCATCCTAAATGATTCATGCTCCAGAGGATCCAAAGTCGAGCCAATAGTAATCAACTCCATCGAACGCTCATTGAAACGACTACTCAACTCTTGCAATTGAGAATCAATTGCAGCATAAAAAGCCTCAACTCGATAGTAATGCTCAATTGTAAACTTATCTTGATGTCCACGAGCTGGCCCTTGCCTTGGAATGTAATGAACACTCATATCTGGGATATCCATCGTTCGTGCAACACAAAATGATTTCACTTTAGCAATTAGAGGATCCCATCCCTCGTCTCTCAATTTTTGAAGAAGGCTTTTAGTTGATGAGACAAGACGAAGAGCATTTATTAAATCATGAGTTTTACATTGCAAAGCTTGACAAAGAACATCAGTGATCTTCATAATTTCATGCATAAGATGCAAGATGAAGACAAATTCAAAGGAGGTCAATGTCCTATGAGCTGCGTGAGTTGCGTTTGCCGCTACTCGATCTTTGTAACAAGTTCCATCTTCCTTAATATTGAGCAAAACTTCACATGCTGGACTAAACATGTCGATCAAGCTAGAAATAGACCTCAAATGAGAGCTCCAACGAGTATCACATGGCCGACGCACAATGCCAATTTGATTTTTTCCACTCCCAGTCTTAAGTTCATCAATTGAGATGAAATGTTCAATTTCAGATGCTTTAGCAGCTCTTAATTCATCATTGCGTTTACATGAACCACTGACAGCATTAATAATAGTTGTCAACTGCCCAAAGAAATCAAAGATGGAGAAAACTTCTTTAGATGCCGTAACTAGTGCTAATTGCAAAACTTGTAAGCCATTCCACTCACCCCGCATATTGCTTGCACCATCATATCCTTGCCCCCGAATTTCAAAAACATCTAAACAGTGATTGGAAAAAACATAATATATCTCATTTTTCAGAGTCAATGCAGCTGTATTGGAAACATGAACAAGTCCAAAATAACGCTCAAGAAGGATGCCCTCTTTGTCAACAAATCTCAAAACTATCGACATTTTCTCCCTCTTTGACTCATCGCGAGCTTCATCAACAATTATGGAAAACTTTGCATCACCAATTTCCTCACGAATTGCCTTCTTCACTTTGGTTGCATAAATATGCAAAATTTCCTTTTGGATTTGAGGTGATTTGTAGATAGCATTTTTTTGCTTAGCATTTTTCAACACAACTTCAACATTCTTTTCATTACACTCTCCTTGAAAAGCAACCAAATCTAGAAAATTTCCATGGTTCAATGATTCCTCACTTTCATCATGACCTCTAAATGCAATTGTGTGAGACACAAGATATCATGCTGCCCGAATTGAGGTTTCAACTTGTAGACAATTGCTTGCAATTTCTACAGCACTGTACTTCTCAACAGCTCTGTGAATATGTTAAGGTTGGTTCAACAAGTCCTCACATTT
The DNA here is from genome assembly GCA_022606695.1 of Vaccinium macrocarpon. NCBI lineage: Eukaryota > Viridiplantae > Streptophyta > Magnoliopsida > Ericales > Ericaceae > Vaccinium > Vaccinium macrocarpon. The sequence goes on along the minus strand of CM040176.1, from coordinate 27,414,091 downwards.
TTTCTGGGCAATTTTATTAAAGGAATTAGGGTCTTTCCCTTCGTGATGCAAGAAAGCTGCATCTTTAGAAGGAGAATATTCAAGCCATGAAGAAAAAGTATCAAACCACGATTGCTGAAAACTACGAAGATGTTTCTCACTCCTAGATTTTTTATACTTAGAAAGCAAAGGTTGGAATGGACCGGCCTTGATGTTTGCTCTTCGAATTTCATCACGTTGAGTAATATGATAATCATAAATGCTCTTATCCAACCCCAGATCATGCTCTAGAGAACTAAGGTCAATTTCGACAATTTCAACCCTCCTTGTTTTGGTAGGTAGATATTCAGAAATTGGAGGATCGAAATTAGTAATTGGCACAATTGGAGTATCCACATTAGACTCGGCTTCTGAAATCTTGTCACTTTTTCTTTTTGAAATATGTATCAATTGAATTGGTTTTCCCATCTACATCAAATGAAAGAGATATATATTCAAACAATAATATAAGGGGGGGAGCCCTGCATCACACTTGTACCCTTACCAAGCACCACAACAACACATTTAAGCATATTTCAAGGGGGGATGCAGGGGTATCCCACTTGCACCCTTAGCGAGTATTAAACAAGACATAATCAACAACCACTAATAAAAGGGGGGAGCCCTGCATCACACTTGCGCCCTTAACAAGCACCACAATAACACATTCACACATATTTCAAGCATCCCACTTGCACCCTTAGCGAGTATTTCAAGCATCCCACCTGCATCACACTTGCGCCCAAAGATTGGTGTTGGTGGCGGTAGCATAAAAAAATTTAATTCCCTTCAAGACCGTTTGAAGTCTTCATTCTCTTAGAAGAAAAAAAGAGAGCAATAGATTAGGTTCATTACAATCAAAGCCGCAATAAAACCAACAATAGATTGCAAATAATAAATTAGTCAATGACTCAATAAATAATAATTTACTAAATAAGAGTGTCATAACTTCCTTAAATAAACAATAAATAGTCTCCATTCTCTTGAGTAAAGTGTAAACAATGAGCATGGTAGATTTAAACAATATTTCTACAATCAAAGCTGGAAGCCCTAAAACTAGTCAATAAACAATAGGAAAAAATTTATACAATCAAAGCCCTAATTTGGTAAACCCAAATACCCAATTCTTTCTTTTCAAAGTTAATTTAGGAGGAAGAAAATCAAAGCTTGTTTCCAAAAACAAAAATGCTATGGAGACTCCAGTTCTCTTCCTCTTCGAAATACAGAACATCAAAGCTACATACATATGCAAAATCCAGTGATGGTTTGAACAATAAACAATGTGAAAAGTTGAATGCAAAATGAAAAAATGGGTTAGCAGAATCGCAAACTTACTTTTATCTGAGAAAGGACGACTGGACGAGGGCTTTCCCCTTTTACCGTTCCTTTTTTTTTTTTTTTATAACTTGGTTCAGAAACCCAGGGCGGCAGGGCCAAATGAGAGAGAATAAAGGGAGATCACTTTTTGTTCTTTACTCTTTGTTTACTCCTAAAGGCTCTCTGTTTTGTTTGAGGAACTTAGGAGGGGGGGGCAGTATTGACATGGGGATTGGAGCTACTGCCAAACCGAGATTTTTATTTTTTTGAAGGGGGGAGACTATTTTGCATCCGCCTCTACATGGGGCTACCATCCCAAATCTTGCGGCTACTAGGGTTATGCCCGATTGTTATCTTTAGAGCTCTGGAAATCGTTGAGATGTGCGCAAACTTGCTTGGATATCCGGTTCTAAAAAAAAAGAGAAAAAGTAACATGGGGAGGTATGCACAAATATAAGGTGCACGGATCTTGCACAAAAGGCTTTATAGAGTTCATTTTGGAGTTCCACACAAATGATCCGAATCATCCAAATTGTTCATTAAATTTAAAATAATTTTGTGAGTAGCTCTGCAAGAAATTAGCTCAATAATGAGTATGAGTTCCTGATCTAATCTTCTAGCTACCATGAACTTACAATCAATTGATTGAGCCAATTTTTTATGTGGCTACTTGAAAAATTATTTTAAAATTTAATAAATAGTTTGAATCGTTTGTGTGGATTCCTGATATGGGCCCCACAAACTATCTGTGCATAATCTGTGCACCTTATATCTGTGTGCGTAGAGTTAGCATGCTAGTAAAACTGTGAGTGGGCTAGGCTTGGGGTTTAATCTCCGTCTAAGCCTAAGTCAGAGGTTTGAAACTTTAAGTGTTATCAACTCTTGTGAGACTAGTCTATGTGGGGCTATGTATCTGCTTTAAATGGGGCTTAGGTGTCTTAGAGGGGGGCCCGGGCCCTAGCCCTAGAGGGCACATCCATGCTGTTGATCTCCACAATCAAAAGCTCGGATTTTCATCTTGGCAATGGACGATTTGGATTTGCAAAGTGCCTAGATGAAATCAAGACCGTTGAAAACATATTCGACGACTCAAATTGTGTGGGGTATTTTCCAAAGGCTACGTAAGATGAATAGAATAGCTCGTCTAGAGCTACCACGTGACATGCACGAGAAAAGAAACACAGAACAATACGTCGAAGACCACAAGACCCATAATTTAGTAAAACACCCAAGTCTATTTGCTCGTCGGATGACACAGAAGGGACGGTCCGATACATGAGAAACCCTAGTAGCGGCCTTACCTTATAAAAGATAAGGAAAGGAGAAAATATTCAAAGATATTCCTGGAATCAGTTGAGCTTATGAAGATAAGCACGATCTTGTCCGGAGATGGAAAGCCAGTCAACTTACTAAACAAGGAGCGAACTCCCATGTAGGGTAAAACTCCAAACGAGTAATATGCGGCCATCTTGGCAAGGATCCTTATCGTATAAGGATATAGAATCATGCAGGTTACGCTGCCCAATAAGGGAGAGTCCTAAGCTTGGAAGGATTCCATACAGAAATTCCGCAAGGAATGCAAATACAAACTAATCGACTATATAAGAAAAATGACTCTGAAGTACTAGAGGTATCCTGAAGCCCATTCTCATACCTACACACTCGTTTGACTTATCCTCTAGTTCGTAAAATACTAACTTAGCCATCAGAGGGCCCTTGCCGCCTAAAGGCAAGGGTGATCTGACGGTTTGCTTGTGCTGTAGGATCGAGGTTGCTCCACTTGAAGAGGATTTGATCTTATAAGAGCAAGGAAATAATTTCGTGAGTTTTTCCCCTTTTACAGAAATGATGTCCTATAGGAAGCGCCCACCAGGGTTCCCTATTCCCTCTACATGGATCCTCTACTAGTGAAATGTGAGATTGATTCTCCATGAATTAATCGAAGTGCGAGTAAAAAATCTGTTCGGACACTGAAATATAAAACAAGGAAAATATTGTAGGTGGGCTGGACGGTTAGTTCTGATAGAGAGGGCACTTACCTAACAAAACCTGGTGGCCCCAAAAGTAGGACTTTCCATTAGAAAAAGATAGGTTCATGGACCCACCTCCAAATGCTTGTCTCCAGTCTCCACAGTCGCCACCAAATGCCAGGACGGCAGGACCTCCGGTCGAATTCAAACAAGGTGGTGCCAAAAACTAAAGTCATACTCAGAAACGCTAGTACGCGTATTGGTACAACGCGTACGTACGTTGATATGGCAAAACCTGAAAAATGTAAATTGTAAAAACATCTATTCACAACTGTATTCTTTATAATTTAGAGCAATGTATAACTTCACTTTCGAATAAAAGAATTAGCTTTGCAAATAAGAATCTAATACCAAATACTGTAATAGTTTAATACCATACCTATGAATATGACATTTAATTTTTCAGAATTATGAATATTACTAGTGTAACAGCTACTTGTAATCTTAATAAAATATGTTATATTACTAAGAATCCAAACAAGTTGGTGCCAAAACCTAAAGTCAGACAAAGAAATGCTAGTATGCGTAATGGTGCGACGCGTATGTTGATATGGCAAAACCTGAAAAATATGAAGTACGAAAACGGGTATTTACAAATGTTTTTTTTATAATTTAGAGCAATGTAGGCAAGAAATAACTACACTTTCAAATAAAAGAAATAGCTGAATATTATTAGTGTATAGCTACTTATAATCTTAATAAAATATGTTATATTAGTAAGAATTCAAACAAGGTAGTGCCAAAGACTAAAGTCAGTCAAAGAAATGCTAGTACACGTATTGGTACGACGCGTATGTTGATATGGCAAAACCTGAAAAATGTAAAGAGAGAAAACGACTATTAACAAATGTATTTTTATAATAATTTAGAGCAACGCATAACAAATAATAATCACACTTGCAAATAAAAGGAAATAGCTGGGAAAATAGGAATCTAATACCAGAATAGTTTAATACCATACTTGTTAATATAATATCTAAATTTTCAGAATTATGAAATTATTAGTGTAATAGCTACTTATAATTTTAATAAGATAGGTTTGGGCTAGTGAAAAAACACAGGTTATCTTCCATTCCAATTTCTCATTCTGGACCAAAATCCTGGATCCGTTACTGCTTTAGGATCAAATTAGAGTTTAATGCCATTATATTAAAGAACTTATAGACCAAAATTGTTATTTTACAATCATGTTAAGCATAGAAAAATGAAATCTTATCAACTTAGTTCCGTTTTAGTGTTGGGTACAATTTGATATAGGGGTACAAAATGAAAGAGAAAAGTTTTGGTATATGTTTCGACTTTAGTGTATTTGGTATAGATTTAGAAGTGCCATGCAAAATACAGATACCCAATACATTAAGGCCCTGTTTGGCGACCGGAGTAGGAGCCGGATTTAGGGTCGCCCGGATTTGTAATCCTGGGCCCACCCCAAATCGGCGTTTGGGAAGGCGTTTTGTTACCCTGATATAAATCACAATTGGGAGATGGACTCCCCCTCCACCCTCGTTAGCCAACGTTGGCCTCAACCCCGTCGGTGGCAAATCCACCCCGATTTTGTATTTTTTCTCCCTCTTTTACCCTTCCAAATCCAGGTGAAAGGGGTGGGGTCGTGAATCACCATCTCTCACATCTCTCACTCGTTTCTGGGCCGACGAAACAGAAGAGAGAGAAGAGGAGGGTTTTCGATCGTTTTGACTCCATTGTTGATCGCGTTTGAAGCTTTTGCAACCCACGGTATGGTTCAAGAACTTGTAAATCATCTTCTATGTTTCATATGTTGGTTTCGAATTCATTTTTATGCCGAAAAGTGGTGGTTTTTGTTAATGGTATTGAAGCCGTAACATGTAAACTGGTTTCATTTTCGGTCGACCTTCGGATCGCCATGGTTGTGACAGATTGTTTCCTAGTTTGATGTATTTTTGGCTTGTTTGTGACAGATTTTTCCCTAATTTGTGAATCTAGTTTATTTTTCGCTGGGTTTGTGGCAGATTGTGCCCTAATTTGTGAGGGATTGTGCCCTAATCTGAATCTACTTTCTCTTTCGAGTTGTTTGTGAGAGATTGTGCCCTAATTTGTGAGGGATTGTGCCCTAATATCACACCTTTCATTTGAAAAAAAGGAAAAACATGAATGTGCCCTAGTTTTGCGTAATTTCATCCAATTATTATGGACCTCGTAGTTTATGATTTTGCTCTAGAGAGTCCGAGTTTGACCACAGCCTGTTGACCACATTATTTCAGATGAATTCGTTTGAGGTTGCCTAATTTGGAAGGAATTTTTGTTTTGCAAACAGATGGCAAGACTAACGATTCGTGAACGACGGAGGAAGTTAATGCGTAAGGCTGTGGTAGCAATGTTATGTATCATGAGAGTAGTGAATACTACTCTCATGCTTTACATGTTAATTAATGACTTGATGAGGGTTCGACGAAGGCCCCGTATTCGTGCGAACCCTAATTTGCACGTAACCATTCGCTGGAAAGGCAATGATGATATTTGAGGGAAGAGATTTTATGGCTACGCACTTGTATTGGCGGGACACTTTATGATGGTCAAGGGTTTAATCACCATTTGGCAACATGATTTGTAGCCAACGTGTGCAATGCGCATCGATCAATCAAACATCTGAGCCTCCTAATATACATACTTTAGAAAAAATTTATTTAACTAATTCAAATTATATCACCTATTCTTTGTTTTGGTTTAGATTTCTGAATGGCAGGTCAAAATGAAGAGTCGTACTGGGTCGTTTTCATTGGACATTGTCGGGGCATATATAACACCTGCGAAGAAGCCGAAGTCCAGGTTAATGGATACTCAGGGGCCTTGATGAAAAGGTAGAAGACAATTGACGAAGCAGAAATAGCATTGCTAAATTTTGCATACGGAGAATTTTTGGATGAAAGACAATCAATCGGCACAAACTTATGTACTATGTGGTTTGATAAATTTTGTATCTTTAAATTTTCTTCTTAGGTTTTGTCACTTGTATATTATTGGCATTTTTCTTTGATTCAGAATAAACTTATGTACTATGTAGTTTGAACCGTTTATTGAAATGCAAACGTTATTACTACCAATGCAAATATATTATGAACTTTATTACAAAGACAAAAACAAAGAGAATATATATATATATATATATATATATATATATAAAACCTACTCACCATTCAAATAACAAAAAAAAATGGCTTTTGTTAATTTAACTATTTTTCAAATGTTAATTAATTTATTAATTTTAAAACCCGAAAAAAAAAAAATTCCCAAAAAATATGGTTTTAATATTTGTTTGTATTTATTATGTATTTTTCGTAATGTTCATGTATTTATTAAGTATTTACTGTAATTATTAATAAATTAATCCATTTTCTTGATTCAAATAAATAAAATAGGGGCAATTACGTCATTTGGCCTCTTATTCTATCAAATCCACCTTCCTAATCCCCCTTCTCAAAATATCATCCAAACACCTCACTAACAAATCCACCCTTCTTATGAGGTGGGGCCACCCTCATTACCAAATCCACCCTCATTACAAATCCACCTTCAAATCCACCCTCATTACAAATCCACCCAAATCATCTCCGGCATCCAAACGGGGCGTAAAAGTATTAGTACGCTAGAGTTTTAAAAGTACCTGTGTTTTATAGAAGTCAAATGAGTACTTCCCCCAATAGCTCCATGCAAATGATAATTAGGCCATACACTAAGCTCATACATCAAAATCTTTTAATCCACCAAGTCACAATACAATTAAAACCATTTGCCATGTATGCGCTAAAACAAGAACTGTTTTACAATGAACATGAATGATAATTCATGGCAAGTGTGTTTTTCTTTTTCCCTGAAATTCATGTTTCATGTTCATTGTAAAACAGTTCTTGTTTTAGCGCATACATGGCAAATGGTTTTAATTGTATTGTGACTAGGTGGATTAAAAGATTTTGATTTATGAGCTTAGTGTATGGCCTAATTATCATTTGCACGGAGCTATATATTGGGGGAAGTACTCATTTGACTTCTATAAACCGCGGGTACTTTTAAAACTCTAGCGTACTAGTATTTTTAGACCTTGTTCTCTAATAGATTTTAGGTAGATTTTATAACAATCTCATAAAATGAGCATTTTATGGAGATGTGATAAAACTGAAGTTGTTTTCCCAACTGATAAAATGTACTAGTTTTCTTGTAGATTTTAGGAGGATTTTATGAAAATCTAATAAAATAACTTTTAAATTTTATGTGTTGAGATTGAAGCGTCATAAAATATATGATTTTATGTACCTAAAATCTATTGGAGAAGAAAGCCTTTAATGTATTGGGTATCTGTATTTTGCATGTCACTTCAAAATCTGTACCAAATACATGAAAGTCGAAACATATACCAAAACTTTTCTCTTTCCGCAGGAGAGTTCATTAAGTTGCAATTTATGTCTCTTTTGGATCCACTTCAAAATCCTCCTTATTTTACTATTGAATTGGATTCCCAAGTCCAAGTTTTGGACTAGACGAGATTGTCAAAATCCGGATCGTACATTCCTGAAATCAATGTATCAGAGCAAATCGAAACCATTGTTTATCTCGATGTAGGTCTGAATTTAGACTTTCATCTTTAGGCTCAGTTTTCTAAAATATTTTAGCACCAAAATGCTAAAATTATGATATTTTAAATTAAAAAATGAAGTGGTTTCGTGTATCGTTTTCCAATTTTTTTCGCACCAAATTAAAGTACACGAGGAGTACTTTAATTTGGTGCGGAAAAAAAAATTGAAAAACGAAATACGGAGCCATTTTATTTTTTGATTTGAAATATCATAATTTCAGACACTTAGGTGCTAAAATCTTTTAAAAAACCGGGCCTTAGTCCAAAACTTGGACCAGAAAAGATCCAATCTCTATTTTTATAGAGGGAAATTGTTACACATAACAGCCATTCATTAAAAAAAGCCAAAAAAAAGGTCATATAGGTCCGAAATGACAAGATATAACTTCTTTTTTTTTATCAGCAAGATGTAACTTGTAAAGCAATTCTTTTTCCATTAGTTGTATTTTTCTTCTTCAGTCCAAAACTTGGACTGGCGAAGATCTTATTCCTATTTTTATAGAGGGAAATAGCTACACATGACTCAGCCATTCATTAATAAAAGCCAAAAAGGTCATATATGTCTGAAATGATTTTTTAATTTTGATAATATCATCATTTTTATCATTTCTCTCTCTATCTCTACTCATTACATTTGCTGACATCATTAAAACTAAACTATCTAAGCAAACACAACCAAGATAACTTGTAAAGCAATTCTTTTTCCATTAGTTGTATTTTGTATGGACCTTTTCTATGTTAACTATATGGATTTTTTTTTGGGCCATATGATAACATCAGTGGGGGTTAGCAGAAACGTTAAGGCCTAGTTTGGCTAAATTTGGTTTTTTGGTTTATTGGATTATTTGGTTTTGTCCTTATTCAATTTTTTTTTGCATTTGTTAGTTTTCGGTCGATTTTTTGAGGTTTCTTGGCTTGTCTCGACGAGAGGAATCTAAAAAGTATAAAATTATTAGCCAAACTTAAAGTTTTGTGAATAAAGACAAAAATAAACCAAAAAACCAATAAACCAATTTGGTTTATTTTTGTCTTTATTCACAAAACTTTAAGTTTGGCTAATAATTTTATACTTTTTAGATTCCTCTCGTCGAGACAAGCCAAGAAACCTCAAAAAATCGACCGAAAACTAACAAATGCAAAAAAAAAATTTGAATAAGGACAAAACCAAATAATCCAATAAACCAAAAAACCAAATTTAGCCAAAGTCTACCTAAGTGTTAACAACCAAAGAAAATCCAAAGTCTATCCATAAACTCAAATAACAAATCTCCCTCTTAGAAGCTAAGGGGTACAATTATGCTAACTCAAAAAGGCAAAAAAGCCAAGGGGGTGACCACTAACAAAAAAACAGTTTTTTTTTTTTTTTGTTTTTTTCTAAAACTAAGACATGTCATTTTCTCACAATAAATTACATAAAAGCCCGTGAAAAACTACTTTATTCTAAAAACACTATTTGCCAAATACCTCAATACATTACATAAAAAATCGTGAAAAATAAAAAAAACTATCCATAGTGGAATGGCCCTTGGATGCGCTAAGAGCCACATCTGAAGGACATAGGTTTGGCTGAGGAAGTTTATGTTATTTATCTCTAAACTCTACATCCCAAACACGCAATTCCATTGAAAGAAAACCATACGACCCATTCAAATGGTTTAAATAATTAGGCAGTCCCAATAGATGGTGAAACCCTAAAAAAATTGTTTGTTCGTAGACCCTGCAATCTAGTCATGCAATATATATTCTTAAATCGATCCAATCTACTGGAGTATTACGGTGGTTGTCAAATCTCGTTCAACCAATGACTAGGTTATCACTCACTCAGAATATGACAAGTTAATTACAGCCCAAAAAACATGCAATTAATGTTTTAAATTTTAGTAATTACTTAGGTTGCAAGCGAAGTTCGAGGAGTTTTTATTATTATTTTAGAACAAGCTTCTAACGAGCTGAGCATAGTTTATTTTAATTACTACTACAGTGAAGTATCTAGGTCCAATTCCATCCAGGGGCGAAGCTATTGTGAGGCCGGGAGGGGCTTGGCCCTACCCACTTTTTAACAATATATTTCATGTATTAATCAAGGTCAATTTTAAATAATTTTACATAAGCCTATGATATTTTTTTGAGATAATAATTAGTACATTTGTGCTTAACTCGCATATCTATTATTGCATAGGGCCTAAATGATCGACATGTATACACGAAAAGGCATCAATACAAAGAGTATATTTTTTTGAATGAAAATTTATTTCTTTGTTTGGCCTCCTTGGGATCAAAATCAGAGCGACTGGTTCCATCTCCAGTGTCAGACATGGGGTTATTGTTGTGCACCATCTGAGCCCTTCGTTGCTCAAATGGACGACCCAGATTTCACCTCGGCACCTTTTGCATCCGAATGTTCATTGTAGTGAGTGTAAAATGAAATTTGAACTGTCCATCCGAGCAACGGACGACTCAGATGATGCACAACACCTGCCATGCATCCCATGCAGGGCCGGTCCTGTGGGTAGGCTTGAGTCTGGGGCCCACAAAAAATAACCCATTTTTAGGGCCCCAATTACGTATATATATATATATATATATATATATATATATATATATATATATATATATATATATATATATATATATATATATATATATGAGTAGTGTTCTAGTCCGGGAGTCCCGGATCCGGGACTCCATGTTCCCGATATTTTTTTGACGATCCGAGCCGTCCAATGTGTTCAAAAGGTGTTTTCCAAAATTTGAGAAATCTTCAAAAAAAAAAATACGGAAAGGCTTGATCCAAGCGGTTTTCGCAAAAACTTTATATTTACAGTTTTTGCGAAAAACTACTTGGATCAAGCCCTTCCCGGTATTTTTTTTTGAAGATTTCTCGCGTGGACCTTGGAAAACACCTTTTGAACACATTGGACGGCTCGGATTTCCCAAAAACAATGTTTAAAAGCATCAAAACACCGAAAAATGCTCCAGTCCGGGAAATCCGGGATCCCGGACTGGATCACCGGTGTATATATATATATATATATATATATATATATATATATATATATAACAAATAATAAATATATAATGTTGTACTACAAGAAATAAAAAAGTATTTGTCATAGTGAAAAGGTTTGTGTGTTTCTTAGTAAATGTCAATGTTCAATTCCCATGGGTTCTTTTCCTTTTCACCTTCTCTTCTCTTTTCTTTTTTCTTACCATAGTCACTTTCTACCTTCTCTTCCTTTTCTTTTTTCCCTTTCCACTAACCTTATCCTTGGTTGAATTTTTTTTTTTTATATAAAATTGCCGGTGTAGTAATTAGGGAAAAAATAAACAAAACATTTCGTGCGTATTCACAAAATGTTTGCATTGCCCATTTCAATTGGTTTTCTAATTCTTGCAATAAGAATAGACAATTATGACCGAAAATTATTTTTTATTACTCCCTCTGTCCATTTTTAAGTGCGTACCTTGGGAATACGTGCAATTTCAAATCCCTAAAAAACATATTTCCCTATATAATTTTTTAATTTTCTTTATACCAAATTAAAGTGCTCATTAAGTACTTTAATTTGGTGCAAAAAATTTTAAAAAATATTATACGAAAGTACATTTTTTAATGTCCACAAAAAATACACGTTTCCCAAAGTACTCGCTTAAAAAGGAACGGAGGGAGTAATATGAAGACACGAATTACAAAAACTGGAAAATATAGAACACGGTATTTATTATTTGAAATAAATATTAGTTCTTCAAATTATTTTTCTCTAGAAAAATATAGGACCTCAATTTACATTATTATTTCGGACCACGAAAATCTCAAAGCTGAGTCTGATCCCATGCACAGCAACCCCAAATCCGACGAGTGCCTACCTTCGCATGCAAATGCTATAGTAAAAGCAGTGTAAACAGAGCATAAACAAAGCAAAAGGTCTACCCATTTGAAGAAATGCAAATCAAATGTGACCCACGGTGAATGATTGAATTTTTCCACTCTAATAGCCGACCATATCCACAGAGTTTAATGCATGGATCAACAAACAAGGTATTCCATCCGTCCCATAAAGTTTGATCACTACGAAACTACGTGTAATTTTTAAACTAAAAAATAACGTGTTTACTAAAATAATTTTTTAATTTTTTTTGCATCGTATAAAAATTCTTAATGAGATCTATCAAACAAGATTCATATTGACTAACAAATTATTTTTGTAAGCACGTTATTTTTTAAATTATACGTACTTTCGTAATGATCAAACTTTATGAGACGGAGAGAGTATTACGATTACCCACTAGTGGACGGTGGCGTTTCAGTCTTTAGGTGCACTAAAGATCACAGCTGTATCCTAACGAGCTGAGAATATGACAACTGCAAAAATACCTATTCAAAACTTAGTGAATAATACCTTACCTACTCATTTTTTGATTGGGACTCCAACAATTTAGCCATCATACCTATCCTCATTTATAATATTAATTTTTAATTCTTTGTTTAAGAAGGAAAATGTTAACATGTGCTCTGGGAATATGTTAAGGTTAAAAAAGTATATTAAAATATAAAATAATAAGTGTAAATATATTGAAAAGTAAAAACACGCACTAGAGTTCGTGTTTTTTGTGTGTGCTTATAGTGTGTCCAACAACAAGACCCAACCCTAAGAAAATACAAGAGAGAGAGAGAGAGGGAGATAAATATACTAGCAATAAACAATTGAAAACCTAGTGAAATAATAACAAATATAACTATGCGCCATTCATAAAACTAAGATAACTAGCTTTAAAGTTAGCCTTGCGGACTACCATTTCAAGTTTTCATTAAGAATTCAGAAACCTAAATTCTGGTATTCTGAAAGTAAACTTAAAATTTGAATCAACAAGTTACATATATCCAATTTTAACCTAATTTCTGCAGAAACCTTTGAGAAATTATTTTAAAATTATTAAACGGTTTGGACTATTCGTGTAGAACTCAAAAGTGAGCCTCAGGCCTTGAATACTGATACGGTCCATTGGAGTTCAGCTCATGTACAAAGTACCGGACACTCGATGCGTAGACAAGGGCATAAGACGTATACATAACATAGTAGCAAGAGAAATACACACAGGAAGCATTTTTTGTAACTCAAGTATACCATGGATACTCTCAGGTTTCGAATTTAATTCTCCAGGCCACCTTCAGACCAAACTTCATCAGTCAGGATGCTGAAAAAAATCAAAAGTCTTTCACGAACTTGACTAGTACTAGTAGTACTATTATAAAATTCTCTAAGTAACACCGCCACCAAAACACACAAGACTTTGAAGACAGTGATCGCCACATCAGCAGCAGAAAGCAGAAAAAGGGCTCTGAAGCTGAATTGACCACCAGACCACTGCCAGGTGGCTGGAGGTGTGGGTTTGCCATAGCACTTCAAGAAAAGAAACAAATTATCCTTGCTAAGCACACTTTGGATTTTTTTTTGTTCTTCACCTGGACAGTGGTGAAAGATTTTCTAATCAACCTTCTAGTACTAATTTGCAAGTTAATGTTGTCTAATTTCTGTTTATATTCTCTTGTTTAGATGTTTCAGCGCTTATCTGTTGCACGCTCAGTTGCTATCTAATGAAATTTCTTCCAATCTCTCAAAAAATGAATAAATAAGTCGGTTGTGTAGGCCCAAAGGTCATTTAAATCAATAAAAGGTACTTAATTTTTTTAATTTATAAATTCATGAGTAGACTAGCTTGACCTGCCTTAAATTACGCAGATTCATTGTCGGCCCTGTTGGTCCTTTCTCTCAAATAGACCACCATTATAATACTCCTAACAAGGGTGCCAAAAGTACATTACTAAAATACTAGCTCTTTTTCATTTTCTATTATTAATAGATCCCTAAGTGTTCAAAATTAATGGGTTCAACTTATTAAATTATATGTCGAAACTCCAACCTTCAGGAAATGGGACCTATAGGGTTATAGTGAGTCTCATCCGATTGTTCATTCTAACACCGACAGCTCAAATTTAATCTAAAGTCTAAATAATCCAAACCGTTCAGTGTTTGAATTAAAATCCGAATATTCATTATTAAGATGGACGACCGGATAATTTCACTACAATCCTGTAGTGAGCCCCTTCACCATAGAGAGCCCATACCGCCATCATGCTTAGCTATCAATGGCAGCTCTAGTGACTAAACTATCGATGAAGAGATAGAAATATTATTACCAGTCACAACTTGATACAATCCGAAATCTAAGCTAATTTACGAACAAACCCGTCAGTCTATATGGAATATTCTCCTTTGCCTCTCTAAGAAGTACTAAAATCCAATTTGCTTACCGCCTTGACCTCTCAAGTCTTCTCCCTCGATTTAGAAAAGAAACGACATAATTAAATTAAATTAAGGAAAAGAAAAGAAACATCTATGCCAAAATCTAATCCTTTGCACTTTTTTGCTTTATGTTACTAAAAATATTTTTCATTTATATACTGACCCGACAAAGTGACAAACTACTAGAATTTCGATTTTTTTGCTATTTTCACGTGGGTTCACTTTTTTTTTAAAATTTATTATTATTGTGGGTCCAATTCTAACTAATACAGTAGTAAGAACCTCAGAATTACTTTGACAATCAATCAGGTTCAACCAAACAATCCAACAAGAGAATATAGATAAGAACCTCAGAATTACCCCCGAAATTCAAGTCAATCATGGAAATTTCATTTTATACTCCCTCTGTCCCATAAAGTTGTATCACTACGAAATTACGTGCAATTTTCAAACTAAAAAATAATGTATTTACCAAAATAATTTTTGAATTTTTTTTGCGTCGTATAAAAGTTCTCGATAAGATCTATCAAACAAGATCCATATTGACTAAAAAATTATTTTCATAAGCACGTTATTTTTTAGCTTGAAAATTACACGTAATTTCATAGTAATACAACTTTATGGGACAAAGTGAGTAAATAAGATACTCCGTCAAAGTCACCCACCCTGGGTTGCCCTAGTGGTAAGGGCGGGCCTACAACTGCAACAAGCAAGATTCAATTCCCCTTGAAGGCACTCAAGATTTAAGTTTCTTGCGCTAGAATATTACCCTATAGATTTAAATTGCATGGTGAATCTAATGTGTCCTTGCTATGGGGTGGTTCCAACATCATAGGAATCGAATACTCCACAAAAATGTAGTAATAGGAAACATGAAATTCATTGCCACTGTAAAAGAAAAAGAGTACAGATTAAAGGGTAGAAGCAACTAAAACTGAAAGATGAACACCCCAAAGAACAAACAAACATACCTCCTCCTAGAATACATCATCTCTCTCTAAAACTTGCAGAAACAACTGAGGAAGAGGCATGTCCTAACAAACATGACATAAACATAGATATGTACCCAATAGACTAAAAACACCCCAGTAAAAGCCACAGAAGCTTTGGTCTGCATCTAAAAACAACAGACCTTTTCATAGCTTCTGATATTTTTTTACAAAAAAAAGAAAAAGAAAAGCAGTGGCTCTTCTTAACCTTAGATAACTGAAGGCTTCAAGGAAACCCAAGAAATTTTTGATGATGGTGTAGACCCATCATCTAATTCACAAGACCCGCCATCTAATTCACATCAGAGTTGTAGGTGCTTGGTGGTGGACTATTGGAGGTGGAGCTGCCACCACCTCCGCCTTCTCCCCGTGTCATACCCAGTTTTTCCCCTGTTTTCGAGGCAACAGAAGATATGGTCTTGACCAAGCTCTCAAAAATCCGAGCTTTGATCTGGCCCCTCTTTGGGGGAAGGCTTGTGCTGTGTTTGTTTGAGGTATTGGAATCCTTGGACGGAGTGGTGGCCATTGAAAAACAATTGGAAAAGAAGCAGAGAAGGAGAATTTGAATCGATATCAACAATAAGGAAGAAGTAAGAGAGGGTGAGGGAGAAAGAAGAAATTGTGGAGTAATATGAAACAAAAGGTACGAAATTGTACGCAGGGTTAGATATGGCTGTCTGTGTCAAAAAGAAAGGAAAGATGAAGCGAAGGAGAAGAAAACAAGCAGAGTAGGGTAAGATATTCAATTCATAATTGCGTAGAACGAGGAGGAGGAGGAGGAGGAAGAAGAGGGGGGAAAAGTTTAGGGGAAGAGGCCTATGTATGTAAGAGGCCCAGGGAGAGTGGCACAATTCAGACTTGCCAAGAATTTGGTGATTTGGGGGGTCTATATATAATGGGGAGAGACTTGAGGCACCTAAATTTCGATGAAAACCAAATGTATCACAAATTCACAATATGCATTTTGCTACTAATTTCACACCTCATTAAAAAGAATAGATGACATCCCACTCTTGAGGAAAACCCATACGTATTACAAATTCACAATATGCACTTTTTGCTACTTTTTCCACACCTCATCCAACCAAGAGATGTCATCTCATCTGGAACCCACCGTATACATTAAAAATGCATCACATCGGCCTTGTTTGGTTTGTGTCTCAGTACTCAAATTTTAAATTATTACTCAATCATTATCCCTATTTCCTTCCAATTATTACTCCTATTTCCAATTTTTATTCTCATTTTTCCATCTATCTCTCTCGAATCATTACCTTATATTTCCAATTATTACTATCATTTATCTCTCCCCTCAAAGCTCAAATCCCAAATCCAAACCGAACATAACCAATCTATGACCCACCCTAAACAAGGACAAGCCGTACTAGTTTCTCGTTTCTATTAAAAGTGCTAACTAAAAGTATTTGATGTACGTGAGGAGATGACCAGTCTTGAAATCAGTGTCTAGGACTTTTAGCAAAAATGGGAAACAAAGCCTAAGACACTCGGAACTCGGATAAGAGTGTGGGTTATGGGTCCGAACATTTTTAGTTGGACACTCACTTTGAAAACATATGGAGTACGAAGGTCTATGGTAGAAATATGCATAAAATTCATATATCATTCTCGATATGATCTCAGGACATTGTACGTAGACACAACTATAACCTCCGAAAATAAGAGCAATATAAAAAAAAATTATGAATATTTTGCTAGGTCCTAGGTAATTCCATGAAAATTATGTCATTTTGCAAACCTACTAATAGCGGGTTCGAATGTAATATAGCAAGGGCCACATAACATATAGCAAGTGAAGAAATCAGGTACGGTATTTTGGTTACATTCAACAACCCATTTTTGACAATGGAAGTCCCTCTTCGCACGAAATGTAAATTGCCATTTAAACCCCTATTCTCTTGTTTCCATAACAGGATTACTGGGGATGCATTTCACTTTCACAAGAGCCGAGGGCAATGCCCTATCAGTCAGTTAAAGTGTATGAGCCCTAATTTTAATTTTAGTTTTGTGGAAGAAAAGAACAAATGTGATTACTTTACTTCCTTTGCAAGTTCCCATCCTTGTGGATAAGTCACAGTATCTATCTAGATACTAAAAAAGGAAGTCTAGTGGAATGAATATTCTGTAGGGAATATTCAATATATAGCATTGGATAGACAGAAATCCTGTTGTCATATGGTTCATAAAAAAAGTGGCATAACCAAACAAGGGATATCATCTGGACCAACCTATTCTTCTAAGAACACCACGTATTGCTGGGCGTACAGTAAGGCATCGTGTTTCCAAATCATAATTTTCTCCTGTCTGGGAACACATCGAGTGTTCTAAAAGTCGCTAGGTGTAAGTTGAACAAAGTAGGGGTGCCCAACTAGTAGGGCGCCTAGCACCCGGTGGCCGAATAGGCCAATTTTAATATAGACGTTAAACCCCCACCTGGCACCTAGGCACCAATTAATCGGCTGCCTAGGTCCACTTTTAGAACACTGCACATATCTAAATAGTAAATAGTGTTTGCTGGAGTACTGGATAATTTTATCCTCAACCACACAAAAAGTGAGTTGGGCTCTGTATCCATGGCTTTTTTCCTATTTGGTAATAAGAACAAGAAACGGGTCATGGGAATTGGTAAGCGGATACCGACTTTATTATTATTATTTTTTCCGATAAGTAAACTAGAAGTTCAAAAGATCGTCGACAGTAGGGTTCGAACCTGCGCGGGCGAAGCCCCACAGATTTCAAGTCTGTCTCTCGGACATATCGACGCTTGGTTGTGGATACTGACTACTGACTTTATGTTAAAGAAACCAAAATCTAAGCTCACTCTCAAGTTTCAACCAAGTGAAAGCAATGGGTCCTATAATTTTCCACTGGTTTTAATCTCTTGGTTGCTTTCACTACAGATGCATTTGGATATGATTTCAATTTCATTTCACTACAATGAACGCGGTAAGTAAAGCTACAGTTTAGAAAGACATGGAATCACACAATTCACCCATAAAAAAAATTAAAGTATATAAATATCACCGGACAAATATAGTTCATTAGTTTTTTGTTTTTGTATTTATTTTTTTTGAAAATTAAATTGTATATTTTACAGAATGCAGCCGAGACTTTTCCTTTTTTTTTTTCGGAAGCAGCAGATTCACATGCTACTGTTATTCAGCTCAAATACCCATCAGCTGCAATTTTCATTCTATTAAGAAAAATCATGTAAATCCATATGATGAGCTTTTCTTTTCTTTTATTCTTAATCTGACTTGAGCATGTATGATATTGGACTTTAGACACATAAAAACGTGCATATGCATGTCTGTGTGTAAATAAATCAACTTAAGAACTCAAAGTGCTTGAATGCTGTCGGACCAAACTTGAATGCATAAAATAAAACATAGGAAGGATAGTGCCACATATCATTTTCAAAGACAAGTCAACTAGAATATAAGGTGGACGGAGGTCTAGAGCATATAATTCAACTTGGCGTTGGTGGTCATTACCAAAAACAAAAAATTGAAAATTAAGTTGGTTTTTATAACGAACAGATAAAATGTAAGTGATTTTATTTAATATTTTCATAATTAAAAACCAGCAATAGGCTTCAAGGAAATTACTTGGAACCACTTGTATGCTTCAAGAATCCGGCATCAGGACACCACCCTCAGTTATTCAGATCCCATTAGAGGACTTCATCAATGTACAACAACAAGAAAGCTCTTTTACAGTGGGGAAAACAGGAAAAACTAACCCAAACCCATCACTAGTGCAACAATACAACAATAACATAACCCATTTAGTCCCAAATAATTGGGGGTATGGCCGGGGAATAAATAAGAGAGGGCAGACCCAAGAATCATTTTGATTTATGTGCACATTACCATGCTTCTTTCATTCAGCATCCAGAGTATTGGCGTTGCACGTGAAAGTTACAAAAAGAACGGCAAAAGTATTCACGCAGTCAAGTAGTCACAATCATGAAATTCAAAAATGATTTAATCTTCTTAGTCACTGTGGATCTCCAAGACATGGTAAATGGATGGGGACCATGAAAGTGAACCGTGACGCGTTAAGGTAACATACATTTATTAACAAGGTTTTTATTTATTTACTAAGTGATTTATTTATTTATTAACAAGGTTGAAGAAAAGTCACACAAAGAATTCTTTTCTTAATTAGTTGGGGGAGAGAAAAGGCTAAACTATTTACAAATCACATCTAATCATTAAACTACAAGTCAGCTGGCCTTTATTGCTAGGAAGTTTCTCCTTCATGTAGGACCTATCAAGTGATGTGGTCAAGTCCTTTGGGTCACAGCCATAGCATGGACTTCTGGGACCTTAAGTAGCCAACTTAATGGCTGGGTGCAAAGTATATATGCACCGATATACCCATATGAAAAAGCAGTGTGAAAGGCTAAGAAATACATGGGAAAAGGTCAACAGCATGAAAGAATAGTTTGGACTAAACAACCACGCCGGAAACTACTCTGTCATTTCTAAAGGAAATAAGCCAATCCCAGTTCCAAAAGCAACCCTACCAACCCAGTATCATGGTCTGACATGAGTTTGATCAGACCAAACAAAAGGTAAGACAATGATGGAATTTTGATGTATTGCGTAAAGTATTATCATACTGATTTATTACAAAGTATTTGCCAATTAAATAGAATATTCGATTAATTGATGGTTTAATTGCAGCAGAAAGGATTGGATTAAATCAAATTGACCTAGTGTAAAAAAGTCAGGAACTAAATGCGAAAAATCTAGCAGAGCAAATAAACAAAACAATACCCAGATTTTGGCTTCCAGCCCAATGGCCACGTACCCACAGTTTGTGTTGGGAGGTTCTGGGTTCGATCTTATGTACTAGCATCGAAAACCCTTTGTAATAATCTAAAAAACTAAACCTAGCTATTAATAAAAGCACCGATCAAAAAAAAAAAAAGCTATTAATAAAAGCAAAAGCTTACACACCCAAGGGTTGCCCTAGTGGTTAGGGAAAGTGTCTGACTTTAGGGTAGTTCCTATGGTCAGGTGTTCGATTCCCCACAAGGTGAGTACTTGTGCTAAGCGGGGGGCCGTGACTGGTGTGGGTTACGCCAGCTCTCTCCAAAGTTTGGGTCGTGCAGTGGGTCCAATTAGTGACCTATTGTAGGTCTGTTCTTTGGTTATCAAAAAACAAAAAAAACACAAAAAAACAAAACAAAAGCTAAGAAGAAGGCTAATGCCACTGTGTTTCACTCCGTAGATGCTTCACTACTCATGCAATTGGGCTGGGGTTTGCAACAGAAACAATCATCACGAAAAGTAAACAAACGTAGTTGAAGTATGTCTGCTAAACTTATACATTTACAATGCACTCAAATTAGCTAAGTAAACATCTAAATAATGGCAGTTCAAATAAATTTTTTTAAAAAAAACACATCTAAGTAATGAGACATACTTGGTAGTACACAAAGAATTCTTTTGTTTTCTTTAATTAGTTGGGGGAGAGCAGGGGGAAAACTATTTTCAATCAATACCTAATCATCAATGATCAAACGATATGTCAGCTGGCCTCTACTGCTAGGAAGTTTCTCCTTCATGTTGGTCCTACCAAGTCCCATGTGGCCATGTGTCACAGCCGTACCATGGACTTCTGGTACCTTAAGCAGCCAACTGATGACTCCCAGGTTGTGTGTCGCGAAAGAAGTATACGCACTGATATATACAAAGGAAAAAGCAGTGTGAAAGGCTAAGAAACACATAGGAAAAGGTCAACAAATAGAAAGAAAGTTTTGGACCAAACAACTATGCTAATGGCTGGAAACTACTTTGCCATTTCTGCATAAGCAACCAAGTAATCATGGTCTGACATCTGTTCCATCAATACCAAATAAAAGGTGAAACAATGATGAAATTTATAACGTATTGTATAGACTATAGTAGTGTAACACGGAGTAGACATGATGCTATCAAATATCCATAACGAAAATCACCCCTTACGAGCATATTATCCAATCGTAAACAACTGAAATTTTTAAGTGGAACCCATATTTTTCAGCAGACAAGCTAAAGATTACTCTAACCTAATTACCCAAAGAAACTTTGGGAAACCGTCCATGAAGCAAAAAGTATCTTTGATAAAAATTTACCACCACAAATTCCATGGCATCGATTTCTAGATCACGAGCTCTTCCAAGTTGGAGAGGGAAAACGATTTAATTTAAAAACCAAACCAATCAAGTACATGGTAACATGAATTGAGGGACAAGTTACAACCAATTCCATGAGCAAACCCAGACTGAAAACAAAATTACTGAAGAATTTGCGCATTAAATAGGAAATTATTTAAATGATGGTTATAGCACAGCAGAAAGGATCGGATTAAATCGACCCAGTGAAACAAAAGTAAGGAACTAAATGGAAAAAAATCTAGCAGAGTAAATAAACAATGGTCATGTACCAACAGTTAAGTATTGGGAGGTTCTACGTTCGACACAATGTGCCAGCATCGCCACCCTTTGATAATCTTACCCACTAACACTAACTCTTAACAAAAACAAAAGCTAAGAAGAAAGCTAATGCCACTATGTTTTAAACGCAGTAAATCCTTAACTACTCAAGCACCTGGGGCTGGGTTTTGCAACAAAACAATCATCAAGAAACATAAACAAAAGCAATTGAACTATGTCTACTAAACGCGCATACGTATGCAATGCACTCAAATTAGCTAAGTAAGCATCTACGCAATGAAGCAAACTTTTTTATTTTAATTAGATGTGTAGACTAGTTTGCGTGCATCTCAACTAATGCCAGAACCTAGAGGTAAGGATTGGGCATAAGCGCACCTCAACTAATGCCAGAACCTAGAGGCAAGGATTGGGCATAAACCCCAGCGGTCCTAAGAGTTTGGTAGGAAGGGAAATCAAACCGGAGGCTTTAGATGAGAGCAAATCCTTAAGTCCCAAAGCGTACTTAAACTGTATATAATGAACTCTTACTTAACATAATGAACTCTTACTTAACCAGTACCTAAAAAAGCTCTTGCTAATCCATTACAAATTCACAAAAGCTGTAGAATGTACTCTTTCTCAACACATATGAAATGTTTAACAATTTGATGTGATTTAACGTCTTCTAGTTACTAAATTCAAAGTAACGTGTTCAATTCATGGAAGTAGCCAAGAGATTCTGCAGATATAACGAAATAAATATACTCCACATAACGATAAAATAAATAAATACAACGAATATGAATGAAATCTGATGCTGATTACTGCTTGAATCCATTGAGTTTATCTGAATGCAAAACGAGTGCGCTTGATTCAATTGAATTTATGTAAATAAAGAGGGAATCCGAAAGAAATTCCATAAACAGGTTTGCGAAGATGAGAAGTGCCGCCATAGACTCGTGCCATGCTTGTGATTTATCAAAAATTCAATGGCATTGTTTGGTTAGTAGGTTTAGTTTGGTTTAATTTAGTTTTGATGATGTAAACAAGTGTAATAAGTGGAGAGAGGTAGAGAAAGAAATGAGGGAAATGATAATGTAAGCAAAATCAAAATAGGGTCAAAATCGGCCCAAAACTCCCAGCCGAACACTGCCAACATCTTCTCTGTTTCCCTCCACGAATTTTTTTTTTTTTTTGATCAATTCCCTCCACGAATTTGAGGTGCAAAAAAACAAAGCCCTAAAGGCCATTTTTGAAAATTTGGGAAATTGGTGTGGGCCATCGGGCCATGTTTTTGTAACACCCACTTACTATGGGCTTTGGACTGTAAAAGTAGGAGTCCAGGCCCAAGGCCTACTGTAACTGACTCCAAAATCGAAACTTTTCATTTGTTCTTTCTCCAAAAGGTTTTTGTAGGCCCGTTCACATACGAAACAAAACTGCAAAAGTACGAGAAGAATGGGCTTTTGTTCGGTTTGGGTTTTGATGGAGGGTTTTGGGGATAATGAGTAAAGAGAGATAGAATGAAAATTTTATTTGGGACCTTGCAGGATGGGTCTCGAAACCCAAACCGAATAAGGTGTTTAATTTTTCTGTAATTTTAGTGTGTTCATTTAACTTAGTTAATAAAAAATTTATAAAATCAACGTCGCTAAATTGTCCGCTATGTTCAACTTCCCCGCAAATAACATACCGGGAGATGTTTCTGAGTAATGGCGAATGGTTGCTCGTGTGATTTGGCATTGTGATTTGCCAAAAAGAATAATATGTTCTATGAAAAGTAAAACATGACGCGAGATCTCCTTCTAATATTGCGAGTTTCTACACAAATTGAATTATTAGTTTTAACTTTCTTTTAATAAATTAAATGCATGTAGAAAAATATGCTCCCTACGTCCCAAAAATATAGTCCCTCGTTCTATTCTAACCGGATAAAAAATTAATTATAATTTTCAATCGGTAATACATTTCATATGCAATATAGACTTTGTTTCGTAGGTCTCAATTAAATTTAAAAAACAACATTTTAAAATCACTTAAAATATCATAAATTATAAGATATATTACATTGAAAAGTGGCACGAACTTTCGAAATGAACTATTTTTTTTTGGATGGAGGGAGAATTTTATTTGCCAAGAGTTTCCTTTACCATAGGACCATAGGTTCATCGAGAATAATTGCCATGCACTAATTTCTTAATAATTGAACGAGGTCTATGGATTTTTAGGCCTTAGTTTATGCACGGTGTAAGGGAAGGGTAGACTACAAATGACTTGGGCCCATTGATTTACCGTTTTGGTTTGGTCACATTTCTTGAAGGATCGGATCAGTCTCAAGTCTAATTTATATTGGGTGCAGTTTGGTCTAGTTTTGCGCTTATTCCATACCCATAATAATAATCGGAATCGTTCACTTTGTAGACCTCGTTAAGTATGTTAGTCAAGTAAAATATTAGCTCGATTGGACATTAATAAAGACATGAATAGACCAGATTTGTGTAAGGAAAATGGGATGACAAAAAAAAAAATGTAACTAAAATGGCCCATTTTCCTTACTCAAATCCGTTTTGTTCATGTACCTATCAATGTAGCTAATACTTTAAAGCCTCGTTTGACTCGGGTATTAAGTACCTGAGATTGGGATTGGACTATTTGTATCAAATCCCGCATAGTCCCTTGCTGGTTCATGAAAAATCACATGGGATTAACAATCCCAAGACAATTTTTGTCCGATATACATGGGATTACACAATACCGATTGATATTTACAAAGTTGCCATCGTCTTCTTCCTTTTCTCATTTAGCCGCTCCTCTCTCTCTCTCTCTCTTCACTAGACCTCTGGACATTACCTCAAGTTATCTGCAAGTCTTTGTTATGAGATCAGCACCTCACCTCAAGGTTTCAACACAGCCAGCCAACATCAGTAGCTGCCCTCGTATCCTCCTACCAGCAACGACGCTTCATCGCCCCCTCAATAACCAACACCTCCTACAGCCGTCACGGACTCGTCTCCCAACATAATTGATTTCTGGGTATACGTGATTTTCGATTTTCGAGGTATACATGGTTGTATTCTGGGTAATGGGTATAATGATTTTCTGGGTATACATTCCTCATCTTCAATTTTCTTGATCATGATTTTTTGTTTGTTCAAAGATATATATGGATCATGATTTCTGGGTATACTCAATCTTAATTTTTGGGGTGACTTCACCGGTGCTACTCAATCGTGATTTTTTGAGAGATTGAGAAAGAGTCATAAAATTAATCCCAAAATTTAGTTTGGGGAACCAAACATAGAATTGACCGAAACACGGGATATTTCGATACTAATGCTACACGAATCAAACAAAGAATTGAGTGAGATTTAATACTAAATTAGTCTCAGGATAAATAATCTCGGACTATTAATCTCAGGACTACCAATCTCATTTATTTTAGTCCGCGAAACAAACGAGACCTAAAGGGACGACATACTCGACGAGCTCTACAAATTGCATGGTTCTAATAATTTTGGGGGCCCGGGATTGATCTACAATGCCCAAAATTGGACCAAACTGGGTCCAATAAATACAGAACAGGTGACTGAAGGGCTACTAGCCAGTCTCTTGGAACTCTGAATCTCCGGCCGGGGAGGGATTGCCAAACCCATGGAAAGGAGACTCAGGGATGTTGCCCGTGCAGGGACACTAGAACAAATGTATTGTAGCATATTATGGATTGGAAATGGCTACAATACACACCATTTACTCGGGTGTACCATATGCATCTATTGTATGTCCAGATTGTGACACCTCATCGGCATTCGTAATATTTTTTTAGTTTTTTTATAACTTTTTGGCAATATGACTCCTAACATTTTTTATAATTCGTAACATTTTGGTCTGTCTAGTAACTTCTATAAAAAAATCGTAACTTTTCAAACAAACAAAAAAAATCGTTACTTTTACAACAAAAAAAATTGTAATTTTTATAGGAATGTGTATTATAACATTTTCCCAAACGTTAACTTATTTTGAAAACACATAAGCATGTCGGGCCTAATCTAATGAGACAATTCCATTCTCTGTCATCTCTATAGCCTCGTATCCATGTATATATTCTTTCGTTTTTGGGCTTTCTTTTTTGTCGTTGGTTGAGGGGCTTTATTGAATATATGCACACGCGTATGTCGGGTTGAACGGTGGTCAATTTTCGGGCCTAGCACAGTGTATAGATGTACAGGCTTTATTCATAAAATGCAGAACCAGAGAAGATAAAATCATCACTACTATTTGCTTTTACCAAAACCAAGAATATATACATCATTCTACTGCTCTTATTGGAATGTATACGTGAATAGAGATTATTGGAAAAAAAAAAAAAAAACAATCAAACGTACGGGTATAATGCCTGAAAGTGTGACTTTGTGAGGGGAAAAAAAATACGGTTTTGGAGAAGGAAAAAAAGAGGCTTAGGAATTGAACTAGGTACCTCTTGGATAGAAAAATTAAATTCTTTCACTAGGCTAGAAAAGAGCATCCCTAATAGTCTCCTTAAATTTTTCTCTAAAAAAAGTCATGAACTATGAACATTTTTTATTTTACCAATTCACGTCTACAACAATCCTCTCTATTACCCTCCCTATTTTTAATAAAATATCATACTCCCTCCGTTCCAAAATAAGTGTCCCTTTTGGGATTGCGTGCATTTTCAATGGCTTATATCTTTTAACGTGAACCTCAAAAAATATGCATTATGGATCTTGTTTGATAGATCATAATTAATTCTATTATACAAAATTTTCAAAATCATAAAAACTATTATAAATTAAAATATATAAGCCATTGAAAATGCACGCAATCCCAAAAGGGACACTTATTTTGGAACAGAGGGAATATATGAAAAAAAATTAGGGGAGAGAGAAATAAAATAAAAAAGGGAAAGGACATCAGATGGAGGGAGGGAGAGCGAGAGAAAGAATAAAAAAATGGGTAGGTAGTGAATAATGTCTCTCTAAATGGTGAATTTTAGGGAGGTACTGTAACATTTTGTATTTTAGATAGGGGTTTATAGAGTCTCTTGGAGTTTAATTTTGGGGGTAATTTGGAATTGTATCTATTGTGCAAAACCAGGTCATTGATATTTTCGATACCTAACATTTTTTAGGGTGGTTTCCTCCTTTCGCTAGAAGTGCTAACTGCAAAACACGAATTTTGAGACAATTCTCCTGTAGTATTTTTTAGCACTTTTAGTCCTTTCAGTATTTCTGGCACTTGTGCTAAAAACAGAAAACTGCTCTTAAATGTGTACAAATCAAAGGCCACAGTAAACACTCACTATTTGGGTGTGTATATGAAAGTTACCACGAATTAGTTACCTCTTATTAATAAAATTTACGATTTTTTTTTTATAAAATTTACAAGACTGACCAAAATGTTATAAATCATATTGCTGAAAATTTATGAAACACTAAAAAATATTACGATTGTCAGTGGTACAATATATACCAAACAATAGGTGCATATGGGAATTTTTTTTGGGTGCTGAGTGGATATTGCCATCTGGTATCCACGCATGATCCAAGCCGTCGAAACGTGTTTTGGACGCCCAGATTGATTCCCTCGATTCTCACCCGACCACTCTCTCTCTCCTTTTTTTTTTCTCTCTAATCCGGATATTCAGAACGTGTTGTGGACGGTTGTGATTGCCGAGCGGGTACCACGTGTACCATACTCACCTGGCACTAAAAAATTTCTTTTATAATACACACCTATTAAAAGTGTGTACCATATGCATGAGAAATATTTCAGTGCCGAGTGAGCACCGCGTGACAAGGCCACGTGATGCTCGTCGGTTTATTTGGGCCGTTCAGATCATGTTTTTAGCTCGGGACAAGGCCCACATCGGGCGTCGTTGGTGAAACTAGGAGGGAGGGAGAGATGGCAGTTAAAAAAAATAGAGGGAGAGACAGAGGAGTCTGCCCAAGTCGATTGCCGGCACTTTCGCAGCTCGTACCAAAATGACAGCCAAGGTAAACAAAAGCCACTCATAAACTCAGTTAACTCTGCACTTTTTCCTCAATTCAGTCCGCTTTAAAATTCTCTTTCCTGAAATTCAATTGATAATTCATTGATTGTTTATGGGTTTTGGCTCTTGGGATTTTAATCGTAATTACCAATTAGTAAGCCACACTGATGTTGATTTTTTTTTTCTTGTTGGAAACCCCTACTTGTCAAAAAAAAAAATGATGAAGTGGGGGTTTGCTACATGCCTACATCCCTCTGAAGTTCCGTTGAGTCATTTTCTTCCATAAAAGTGGTGGTCCCGTTAGATACAAACTTGAAGACCATTTTTGAGAGATGTTATCAGTGGTATATTAGTTCTGTAGTTTTTGATAAGAATATGACTTTTGTGGCTGATGGGAATTTTAGTTCTGTACTTAGTGCAGGATGCTGGAAATTAACTTTATGAAAATCACAAATTGATTGAGGGGGGATTGGGTTACGACTGTATATTATGGCCCACACTCCACATTATAGACCCAAAAGGAGCTACTAGTGACATTGCCAAAAGGTTGTCCCAAGTGAGGGGGTGTTCGGGATTTCAATTGGAGCCTTAGATGGCTCGTTTGGCGGGAGGTTAAAGTTTGGGGAAATTGCTTAAAAACGGAAGTAGGGGCAATTAAATGCAAAGGCATGGTGTACTTTTTCGGAAATTACTCCCAATATGAAAATGAAAATTTTAATTGCAAATAGATGGTACCAATTTTCGTGTGGACCGAAAAACCTTTGTCTAAAAAAAACCCGCCTAAACCAACCCCTCACTCTCTCATTGATCACTTCTACTGAGTAATGCACTCTTCTTTCACTTTTATAATTGAGCTCTTAATGGAGAAATATCTCTCACATGGAAGTAGTGAAGGTATGCAACATGTGATTATGCAACATGTGATTAATGTGTGGCATCTGAACATATGGATACAATTTGTGTTTGACTGTTTGGTTCTCTCTACCCAATCTCTCCATTTCTCTGTATTGTTCCTTCATCTGTGATACCACCATGTCCATGTATCGGTTCATATCACATAATTTATGCTCTCTCTCTCTCTCTCTCTCTCTCTCTCTCTCTCTCTCTCGTACCTAGTACTTCTGTAGATCTGTTACATTTTCACCCTCATTTGATGGTGAGTACTGTTGCATTTGGGAATGGATCAAAGACCCCTGCCAACCACAATCCTGCGAGGAGTATTATACAAGATTGATAAATGAAAAATATAGCTTAGTCATTACTCTCTCTCTCTCTCTCTCTCCCAGGCACGCGTGGGCCGTACGTCCTTCTCTTTCTTTCCTTTTTCAACATGGACTATCAACTTCTGCTTGAAGCAACTGGAATGCTTCTAGCCAGCCTTCTACTCTACTACCTGTGGAAGTACAAATCCAGAACGAATACCAATGCACCGGAGCCAAAAGGCGCATGGCCGATTATAGGCCACCTCCATCTTCTAGGGGGGAAAACTCCGGTTTTCCGGACTCTCGCAGCCATGGCCGACAAACATGGGCCGATTTTCACAATCCAGATCGGTATGCGGAGGGCCCTAGTGGTGAGCAACAAAGAAACCATCATGGAATGCTTCACTACCAACGACCGTGCTTTCGTGACACGCCCAAAGTCTGCTGCCGTGAAATACATGGGGTACGATGGTGCGCTTTCAGCGCTCGGTCCTCACGGGCCCTACTGGCGCGAGCTTCGTAAGGTGATGACTCTTGAGCTCCTATCGAACCGTCGCCTAGAGCTTATGAAACACATGCGGGCCTCGGAGGTGGGCTTGTGCATCAATGACTTGTACTCACTGTGCGTTAAACAATTGAACGGCGCTGCAAAGCTAGACGTGACTCATTGGTTTGAGCAAGTAACTATGAACCTAATGCTCCGGGCAATTGCAGGCAAGTACATATCTTATAAGGCTCCCAGTTTCTGTTATTAGCATTCTATTTGTGAGTATTAGTACTATGTCTATACCATGCCAAGTTTTGAGGGAAAATTTACTAGCCTTTCATCTCATTGCTCTAATGAGGACTCTCTCATTTAAATATTACATGAGAACCTCATGGATCGGGGTCAAATCTCGACGATCCGAACCGCTCAATGTGTTTAAAACATGTTTTTAAGGGCCACCGCGAGGAATCGCAAAAAAAAAATACTCGGAAGGACTTCATTGGAGCATTTTCCAATAAGCTATATATGTACGATTATTATGAAAAACTGCTCGAATGAAACCCTTTTGGGTATTTTTTTTTGTGATTCCTCGTGTTGGCCTTGGAAAACATGTTTTAAACACATTGAGTAATTTGGATCGTTGAAATTTGATCTGGAAAATAAAAATAGGGTGTATCATGAAATATATATATATATATATACACGCCAATTATCCAATTCGGGATCCCGGATTGGTGGTTTTTTGGTGTTTTGATGCTTTTAAAAATTATTTTTGATAAATCCGAGTCGTCTAATGTGTTCAAAAGGTGTTTTCAAGAGTTCATATGGAAAATCTTCAAAAAAAAACCGGGAAAGGCTTGATCCAAGCAATTTTTCGCAAAAACTGTATATTTGCACTTTGCGAAAAACTGTTTGGATCAAGCCCTTCCCGATATTTTATTTTTGAAGATTTCCCGTGTAGACCCTTGAAAACACCTTTTGAACACATTGGATGGCTTGGATTTTCAAAAAAATATCTGGAAGGTAGAGTCCCGGATTAGATCCGGACCTAAGGGATCCCTTATTAAAATTTGGTGCGGACATCACCTTTCTGAGCCAAATTTTGACGATATGAACCGCTCAATATTTTTAAAATGTGTTTTTAAAGGCCTATGAGAAGATTTGGCAAAAAAAATACCCGGAAGGGTTTGATCCAAACAATTTTCGTTAGAACTGTACGTATAAAAACGTATTTTAAAAACATTGAGCGGTTCGGATCGTCAAAATTTGATCCGAAAAGTTGAAAAAAGGCCAAGTCCTCACCGAATTTTAAATAAGGAATCCCTTAGGAGATCATGATCCTATATATGTATATGTGTATATATATAATATCTTTTATATAATTTTAGTAAATTGTAAATCAATTTTTGTTCGGCGATTATAAAAATCAGATAGGTTGATTTTTTCAATCTGCTTCTATCAATCTATTAAGCAAATAAAAATGGCGGCCTTATTAATTATACATTAAGACTTCATTTGTTTCGACGTAAAATAATTTTTTTGCAATAAATGTTTTACTCAATTTTCGGTGTTTTGTTGGATTCATATCACGTACGTAAGACAATTTCTAGAGTAAAATGTTTAACCCAATCAAGTGCAAAATGTTTTACTCTCAAAATTTCAGTAAGTTGTTTTTGCAAGATGTGTGGCAAGACTTGCACACTTATTCTCCAGTATCAACAAGAACTCTCTCTCTCTCTCTCTCTATATATATATATATATATATGTGTGTGTGTGTGTGTGTGTGTGTGTGGAGATCAGTGGGAGACTCCCTATATATTTGCTGAATGCAACTGGAAACACACTTCGAAAGTAATGTTATTATATACTATATAAAAGCATATATATATATATATATATATATATATATATATATATATATATACACGATATACATAATCCTTACATATCACTGATTCAATTTTTTGTTCTAAAAAATATTTTTCTAGTATCAATGAAACACCAGAAAATTTTTACCCAAAAAAAAAAGAAACACCAGAAAATAGAAGGAACAAAAAACAGTTTCCACAAATTATTGTACATGGAAAATATTTTACATTGTAGAACATTTTTCGTCAAAACAAACGGAGCTGAAGATTCTAATTGCATAGCCCAAAACTATAGGAAACGATTTGAAATGTACTCCATTTATAACTGTTTAGTACAGTTTCTTGGGCTCTCTTATTTTGTTTTTGTACTGCTTATGGAAGAAATTATGTTCTTTTGGCCAACTTACTCTTATCTTGATACCCTTAACCCTATTCCTAGCTCTGGCCTTAATTCTAGGGAGGCGATATGCCCTCGGTGTGGATGAGAAAGACGGGGAGGTTAGGCTTTTCACCAGAACCATGCAGCAGTTTATGTTTCTACTTGGAGCTTTCGAGTTTTCTGATGTGATACCGTTCATCGAATGGATGGATTTGCAAGGACACGTGAGGTCGATGAAGCAAATTGCCAAAGTGATGGACTCTTTCATGAGCAGATGGCTGGAGGAACACATCCAGAGCAGGGAAAATGGCCTGGTGAAAGAGGAACACGACTTCATGGATGTGTTGTTGTCTTTATTTCCAGGGGATGGTTTGGCATATGGGCACAGCTGTAGGAACATCATCAAGGGAACTGCCCTGGTACACTTCTATTCATGCACTACTGGTTATTTTCGGATACATCTTTATTCTCAACCAATAGAAGGGATCAGAAAATGGTAAGTTGCTGGCCGCAATGGGTGGAGCTACGAGCTCTGGTGGCAGAGTTGTTGGATGCTGTTTTAGGGCTGTTTAGGGGATGTTATCCTTTTGCTAACTATCTTTTCTTCATTGGTTTTGCTTTAAAAAAACATCGAGAGTTGGGGAGATAGGTTGAGAATTATCAAGTTGCATTAGTAGGTGAGTATTGTTCACTCTTCGACGCTCTCTCAATGCGACTCTCTTCTTATTGTTGTACTGATTTCATTTTGTATCCTTGTGATGACTGAAATTCTTTTTGCCGACAAAAAAAAAAAAAAGTTGCTGGCCGCAGTTTGAGCAATGAACACGAACACTGCACCTTAGACAACCCCTTGTCGTCTTCCTCCATCTCATATACTAAAAACATTGGATTGCAGGCACTGGGTCAACAAATTGTCTGCACGTTCTACAATTTAGAGTACAACAATACTTGGGACACAGACATCTGGACACAATCCAAAGTAGTTGTGTCCAGAACTATTCGATGCACATGAGTTCTATGAATACACTAGATCCACAAGCATAGACGGCTCCAGGCACTTTGATTCCGGATCTGTGGCCGGATGTTGGTGTCTCTAGGACTCCTCATTAAAATAAACCTGAGGTTGGGGGTAGGCTTAAAATCCTATAACAAAACACGAATCTTATATGGCATGATGTGGTTTTTAGGTCATTTGATTTCGAGTTATGAAACCAATCACTTAATTGTATATTTGTAACTCACAATTTAAAAGGTGTATCTAATTTTAGTGTTCTGTTGATTGTAAACCACAATATTCTTTCGATTGTAAATGACAGTTACTGATTATTTTCAATTGACATTGAGAACTTCTCTTTTTGTGTTTGAATTTGCAGAGTCTTATCCTGGGAGGCTCTGATACCACCACAGCTTCCATGACATGGGCACTCTCTCTCCTCCTGAACCACAACAAATACATCAAACTCATCCAACAAGAACTAGACACGCACGTTGGAAGAGAAAGATGGGTGGAGGAATCTGATATCAAAGACCTCATCTACCTCCAAGCATCTGTCAAGGAAACACTGCGACTCTACCCTGCAGGCCCCTTGTCGATCCCCCGTGAAGCAATAGAAGATTGCCATGAGGCCGGGTACTTTGTTCCTAAAGGGACTCGCTTGATAGTGAATATATGGAAGTTGCACCGCGATCCTCGTGTTTGGACCGATCCTCATGAATTTCAGCCAGAGAGGTTTCTTGATGGGAATATAAAAGCTGGTGAAAGAGGGCGGGATTCTGAGTTCGAGTATTTGCCGTTCAGTTCGGGGAGAAGATCGTGCCCTGGAGCTAGGGCGGCACATCAGATGATGCACTTGACGCTTGCTCGTTTGCTTCAGGGATTCAACGTCGTGACTCCGATGAATGAGGCAGTGGACATGAGTGAGGGGTTGGGGTTAGTTTTGCGTAAAGCAACTCCGCTTGAGGTCTTGGTCTCCCCACGCCTTAAATGTGAGCTTTATGTGCAGTAGACACTACTAGCATGTGGAATGCTATATCCATAGATGATTATTAAAAAAAAAAAAAAAAAGGGTGTCAAATACCATGAATATAGTTATTATATATAAATAAATGATCACGAATGGGTGTCAAATACCATGGAAAATAATGTGATGAGGCGATATTTATTAAGGGGCATGAGGAATATAAGTAAAAAATCTATATTACATGGTCGTAATTCTTGTGCTTTAATATTTTTGCTTAGTTTTTGCTTAATCCCTCTAGAAGAACTTAATCCAAATATAGCGGTAATTTCTTTAAACCATTTCCTTATGCTGTAATGTAAGGAAGATCCTAGAGAATAGAATAAAAATTGGACCTTGTGTGAATGAAATTTACGGATCACTTGGTGGTAATCCCTCCATATCATAGTGGTACATATGGATTCGGCAATCTCTTTACTTTGTGAAGATTTGCAACTAATTAAAAGAAGGAAGAAGCTACCATCCATTTTTTCTTAGATGGGTAGGGTTTTAGTTCTGACACAAATGTGTACCGATATAGCAGCTAATACTGTCAAACGTAAGCCCATATGTAATCCGAGACTGCTTTATAAAGTTAGTGTAGGCCTGTCAATGGGTTGGATCCGATAAGATTGGATCTGAATCCGGATCCGATATTCATAAATCCGAAAACTTAATTCGGATATCCGATCCGAAAATCCGAATCCGATCCGGTAATTTAATTTTTTGTCCTTTTCAGCTAGCTTGCTTGCTTACTTACGGGTCGAATTTGATCTGGATCCTACCCGGTTCCGATAAGCTTGGATCCGTTCCGGATTTTATTAGAATTTTCGGTTCCGGATTATAGGATTATCGGACCTGAAATACCGGATTCGGATCCGGAGTTTTCAGATCAGATCCGGATCAAATCCGATCCGTTGACAGGCCTACGTTAGTGTACCCTCTTCCATGGATTTGGTGCTGAATTGCTCGTGCCAGACTTCCACAGGCCAGAACTTCAGCCACAAAATCGTGTGGATGATTCCATACTCTCCTATTAAGTATAGGTTCCTAACCCTAAAGAGCAAATGATACTGAGATTGAAGGGAATGGAAGGCATTGCAATAGCCAAAATTCTCACATGGCTCGATCCTAAGTTGGTGAACTGGTCACATGGGATTTTTTCACTGAACTTTCGTTTTGCTGCTTTGCTTTGAGTGGGACTGTGCTCAAGGCTTTAAGTGGGACTGTGCTCAAGTTTTAGGACCTTTTGGAGGCCCAACCCTTCTTACCAGCAACATCTGATTTTCGATGTTCACAATGAGTGTTCGACACTTCTGTTCCAACTAATTTTCAGGTATATATGTATGGTCACATATTCTAAGTACTCACCGGACCTTCGCCCTACGCATAAGTGGGAGTGGGAAATGAAGTACTTAACCATTGATCCACCTCTATTGATCATGTACTAGTTGGGTCCCATCGGAGTTTGGAGTTTAGATCTCTCCCTCTCTCTTTCTTTTCCAAAATGGACTATCAACTTGTGCTTGAAGCAACTGGAATGCTTAGCTAGCATTCTACTGATCACTACCTGTGGAAGTATAAAACCAGTACGAATACTAATGTGCCGGAGCCAAAATGCGCGTGGCCAATTATAGGCCACCTCCGTCTTCCAGGGGGGAAAACTCTGGTTTTCTGGACTCTCGCAGCCATGGCCAAAAAACATGGGCCTATTTTCACAATCCAGATTGGTATGCGGAGGAGGGCCCCAGTGTTGAGGAGCAAGGAATAATATGTGTGTGTCAGTGTGAAATTTTTTCCTCTCCAACAAACATAGGGTATCAAAGCCGAGGGATCAAAAAAATGCGTGCCAAAATTCTGACTGTTTGATCACTTCTCTGTAATTGCCCATAACTATAAGTGTACAACATTGTTGTTTTCTTTTAACACATGTCTACCTAAATGTTCATAGCGAGGTGGAAAATGCCCCTAGAGAGGGGTTGAGAACAACAAGAGGTTGTTTGGTGAGCCAGAAGCCAAGAACAACATGTGGTCGCTCATGGAGACGGAGAAGAGGACGAAAAAAAAATTGAATGAGGATAAAACCAAAAAACCCCAAAAGCCAGTTTTTTAGGCCTGGTTTGGATAAATTGAAAAAACTGATTTTTTGGTTTTATTTTTATTTTTTCCTTATTCAATTTTTTTTTTGCATTTGTGAGTTTTCGGTTGATTTTTTGTGGTTTCTTGGGTTGTCTCTACAAGAAGAATCTAAAAAGTATAAAATTATTTGCCAAACTTAAAATTTTATGAATAAAAACAAAATATACACAAAAAAAAACTGGTATTTGACTATTTGTTTGGTGAAGGGTGTGGGAGAGCAAAAGAAGAGCAAAGAGAGTACAGAGATCTAAGAGGGGAACCCCAATGGAGTTTGAGTGTGACATTTTTCCTCTCCCAACAATATATGGGTGAGGTTGTTTCCTATTTATTTTGGAAAAGGAAGTAAGGAACAAAGAAAAGTAAAAGACTACTTATATATTTTGAAGCAAGAAAAGAAATAGGACATGAAAATTTCTTGGCCAGAAGGGCATCAGGAATGTCGTGGATGCCAAGTAGTTCTTGGACTGAATCTGAGTAATCACTCCGTTTTGTACAAATTTTGTTGGAAGACCAGTTGCATTTAAGAAATTTCCTGGTTTGATTATCAATACTCCATTCAATTTTCTTATAATGGCATCGAATGTTCCTTTCCCAGGATAATAGTAATCATAGTTTACTGGTTAATTTGGATTATCCATCACTGATTGAATTATTAAAATTTATTTATTCCCTTCATTGTCCTTTTATCATTTCCTTTCTCCTCCATAAATATTGTAGGAAACTCGGTTTCAATAATTTGGAAAATAAACAGAAAACAAAAATAAGAATAATCAAGAAGCGTCTTAGACGCCAATTTCAAAGACACTGAAAATGGTGGAGAGACGTTTGGAGTCAGCGAAGTATTAGAATACCCTTGTCCTTAAAGGCAAATTAAGCCCTCCACTACGGTCTTGATGGAGAAACTTGGGCTTTCTTTCTCAGGGGAATATTCGACTTTCAATCGGTCGAAGTAAACTAATCAATCCCGACAAGAACTGCGAATCCATAAAACTACGCGGAACTCTCGGAAATATAATGCAGAAAGTGCGGTATGATATGCAAATGTAAAACGTCAAAATGCATGAGAGGAGGAGGGTCCTATTTATAGAGAAATAGGCACCCGAACGAGAAGGTACGAAGCAATAAGGCGCGGCCGCTCGAATCAAGATGCAGCCAAACGAGGAAATGAAGCAATCATGTCCGGATGACTGCTCATGAAGCACGCATCTTGAAAAGGAAAAATGTTCCGCAAGTATGCATTACATTTCGCTTCAAGGAAGGAAGGGAAAAATTTAATTGAAATGGATTAGTTCGACCCGACCCAGTCCATGTAAATTTTCAGTAAAAAGATAAGAACCTCTTGGGTCTAAGCCCATCTATCTTATCTAATGACCCAACCCAACCCGGCCCGGTTCGATCGGACGGCGGCGGTGGCGCACGCGTTATATGGACCAAAGCCTACTATGTCCATGCCTTCTCCCTCAACAAAAGTTGTAATGACCCAAAAGGCCAACCCATAGTGTCCAACTTGGGTTACATATACCCAATGAAAGAGTTGTTCCTCACCAATGTGGGACAACACATTTTTCCCCCTTCTACCAATGTTCATGTAGGCACTTTCAAAGTCAATTTCTCATTCACCTTAACTTGTTTTTATCCAACCAAGGGTTCAATCTTAATCTCCTAACTAAGACGAACACAACGGTATGTAGGTCCAGCCACGTGGATCTGTGGGACCCACTTTAATAAATAATTAAAAACGGATAAAAAAATCAAGTTTTTCCAACAATCCTCCACATGAATGAAATTGGCAAGATAGACAGTGCTATGCTGATGCAAATTTCTGAGAGTTACAGTAGGAAATCTCCTACATGGGGTTAGGTAGCTTTTGGCTTTGAACCTCACCTTGTGAATAACTATCGGACTTACTAGCTAACCAGTGAACGCGATGTCTTGAATTGTTCAGCCATTTGTGTAAGCCAAGACAATAGTCAACACACAGGATCATTCCAGACGCAGGTTGGTTCTTACGGTTGTGCTCATTACGGCCCTGAGACACCCCTGGTCTTCATGACTGTTTTGTAGAGAATTCTGCCCGTGACATTCTCATAGAATCGGCCCATTCTACATCCACATATGTGATTCTCAATAAGAGGATCCTGCTATACCCTACTTGGATTATCCAAGGTTTAAGAATTATTAAAGACATTGCCTAACCTTTACGCTGCAGGCATCACTGTTGCATCATAGGAATGGGTAGAGACATAGTCTCCACAGTGATTCTCCTAAGACTCATATAACTCGGTTGTCTCGTTGAACCTAGATCTTGGGATCTCTAGTCAGCTAGGTTGGGTTTCCATTATAGAGGCTTTTAAGTTATAGGCTTCAGCCACATTCCCCTCGACGATTTAACAACTAACTCATTTGATAACCCTTTGGTTAGCGGATCCGCGATATTATCTTTTGATTTTACATAATCAATTACGATAATTCCATTTGAGAGTAGTTGTCTAACGGTATTATGTCGTCGACGTATGTGTCGAGACTTTCCGTTATACATACTATTTTGAGCTCTGCCAATTGCTGATTGACTATCACAATGTATGCAGATTGGCGGCGCAAGTTTAGACCAATTTGGAATATCCTCCAAGAAGTGACGAAGCCACTCAGCTTCTTCACCAGCTTTGTCTAATGCTATGAATTCAGACTCCATTGTGGATCGTGCAATGCATGTTTGCTTGGTGGATTTCCAAGACACAGCTCCACCAGCCAATGTAAATACATATCCACTTGTGGATTTCGAGTCATTGGTATCGAATATCCAGTTTGCATCACTGTATCCTTCAAGTACAACTAGATACCGAGTATAGTGCAGTCCATAATCAATGGTGTGTCTTGGATATTTAAGCACCCTGATTATTGCCATCCAATGATCCTTCCCAGGATTGCTAGTATACCTACTCAGTTTGCTAACAGAGTAGGCTATGTCCGGCCTTGTACAATTCATCAAGTACATTAGACTGCCTATTATCTGTGCATATCCCAATTGGTAAATACTTTGACCAGTATACTTATATAGATGCAAAGTTAAGTCTACTGGTGTTTTGGTTGTATTGACGTTTTCCCTATTAAACTTTTCTAGTATTTTCTCAACATGGTGTTTTTGAGACAAGATATATCCCTCAAGACTTCTAATAATCTTCACTCCTAGGATGACGTCAGCCAAGCCCATATCCTTCATGTCAAACTTGGAATTCAACATGTTCTTTGTAGATTTTATGATCTCATTATTGCTTCCAAGAATGAGCATATCATCCACATACAGGCAAACAATGACATAATTAGTACCGCTATATTTGACATATACACATTTGTTAGATTCATTGATCCGAAAACCACTAGAGATCATGACTTTGTCAAACTTCTCATGCCATTATTTTGGAGCTTGTTTTAAACCATATAAAGATTTGACAAGTTTGCACACTCCCCCCTCTTGTCCTGGAACCTTAAACCCTTCAGGTTGTTCCTTATAAATCTCCTCATCAAGGTCACCATTTAGGAAGGCGATTTTTACATCCATTTGATGAATCTCAAGATTGTTTAAAGCTGCAAAGGCAATTAACATTCTTATAGATGTTATCCTTGAAACAGGAGAATAAGTGTCAAAGTAGTCTAGACCCCCCGTTTGTCTATAACCTTTGACTACAAGTCTCGCCTTGTACTTATCAATTGATCCATCTGCTTTTAACTTCTGTTTGAATATCCATTTGTATCTTAGAGGTTTGCAGCCTCGAGGAAGATCCGTGAGTTCCCAAGTGTGATTTTGCAGGATGGATTCAATTTCACTATTTATGGCTTCTTTTCATAAAGGAGCCTCCGATGATGACATTGCCTCTTGATAAGTTTGAGGTTCAGCTTCTAACACAAATGTTAGAAAATCTGGACCAAAAGATGTTGAAGTTCTAGCCCTTTTACTACGACGAGGCCCATCAATGTCATCATAATTTTCTTCAGGAACTGAATCAATATAAATGTCCATATTATCAGATTCCTGAATTGACTAAATTTCTAGAATTGGCCTAGGGACTCTATTATCCCTAAAATGAAACACATCTTCAAAGAATTTTGCATTCCTTGATTCCATAAAAGTATTAAGATGGATATGAGGAATTTCAGACTCATAGACAAGAAAACGATATACACTGCCATTATAAGCATAATCGATGAAGACACAATCAACGGTTTTCGGTCCAATTTTAACCTTCTTAGGACTGGGAACCGCTACTTTGGCCAAGCACCCCCACATTTTCAAGTATTTATAGGAAGGTTTGATACCTTTCCATAATTCATAAGGAGTAACCTTCGTTTTCTTGTGTGGGATCTTGTTCAGAATATAGTTAGTGGAGAGAACAGCGTCCCCCCACAAATACTGTGGTAATCCTGAACTAATCAACATGGCATTCATCATCTCTTTTAGAGTTCTGTTATTTCGTTCAGCAACTCCATTTTGTTGTGGTGTATAAGGAGCAGTCGTTTGGTGAATGATTCCATGTTGGGCACAAAATTCACCAAATGATGCCTCATATTCACCACCTCGATCACTTCTAACCATTTTGATCTTTTTGCCGAGTTGATTTTCCACTTCTGCTTTGTAGTGGATAAATGCGTCAATGGCCTCACTCTTAGCCTTAAGCAGATAAACATAACAATATCTTATGTAATCGTCAATGAAAGTAATAAAGTACTTATTCCCACCGCTAGTTTCAACAAACTTTAAGTCACACAGATCTGTATGAATTAAACCGAGCGGTTCAGTACTTCTTTCAATTCTTTGAAAAGATTCCCTTGTCATTTTCGCTTCTACACACACTTTACATTTATGATAAGAGTTTATATTAAATTTCGGAATACTTTCTAAGTCAATTAGATGTTTCAAAGTACCATAATTAACATGTCCTAATCTGTCATGCCACAAATTAGAGAACTCATTCATATAAGCAGAAGTTGTGTTCATTTCATTGATACCCGGAAAGGCCGGAACCTTTGACACACCTGGAGAGGCTGAAACCTTAGTTAGTACATTCATCTTAAATAGTTCGTTAACCATGTATCCCCTCCCTACATACACACCATGATTTTTCAGCACAACCTTATCAGCTTGGAAGTTTACCCCAAACCCATTTTTGCCCAAGAGTGAGCCATAAATTAGATTTTTTCCGGAAGTCATTTTCAGAACCACATTTCCAACTCCTTCAAACTTAGAAGTCGAAGAGTTTCCCATGAAGAGTTGTTCGCCAGAACCCACCGTTTTATAAGTGGTGAACATCTTCTTGTTTGAGCACACATGGCGAGTTGTGCTAGTGTCCACATACCACTCCCTGGGATTAGAACCCACCAAGTTGACTTCGGAAACCATAGCCGAGATATCCAGTTCTTCCACGCCATCGGAAAGAGCTTCCATTTCAGTCATATTGGCTTGTGCTTGTTTCTTGCTGCGACATTCAGCAGCTTTATGGCCCTGTTTGTCACAAACAAAGCACTTTCCAATGAATTTGTGCTTTCCCTCGAACTTAGCCTTTTTACCCACACTACCTCGCGGACCAAGGTTAATGCCTTTGCCCGGTTTCTTCCTCTTGTTTCTGTTTTTTCATTTGCTAGGCTTGCTCTCTTGCTCAACCATGTTAGCTTTGGCCGCAAATTGACTCACAGTCTTCTTTTCCAAATTCAGAGTGTTCTCTTCCATTCTCAGACGCGTAATCAGATCTTCCAAAGTCATTTCTTTGCACTTATGTTTCATTTGCTTCTTGAAATCCTTCCAAAGGGGTGACAATTTCCATATGATAGCATCCACTTGGAATGATTCACTCAAAATCATCCATTCGGTATGAATCTCATGAATCAAAACTTGGAGATCTTGGACCTGATCCAAAACGGACTTGGAGTCAACCATCTTGAAATCCAAGAATCTCCCCTCAACAAACATTTTCAAACCAGCGTCTTCAGCCACATACTTTTTCTCCAAGGTAAGTCAGAGTTCCTTGACGGTTTTAGCCGTACAGTACACGTTGTACAGTGCATTGCTCAAACCGTTGAGTATGTAGTTGCGACAGAGAAAGTCGGAGTTCTTCCATTCATCGAAAGCAATCCGAACCTGAACATCCGTCTCATTCTCCGCAACAATGGGGGCATCTTCAGATAAGAACTTTGCCAAGCAGAGAGTCGTAAGGTAGAAAAACATCTTCATTTGCCACCTTTTGAAGTCCACACCAGTGAACTTTTCCGGTTTTTCAACATGACTCAAAGGCACCACGGTCGGAGTCGAAACCAGAGCAACAACCGCAGTAGGAATAACGGGTGGAGGAGTGGGTGGAACATCACTAACTTTTTCGGTAGTCATTTCTGTTGCACAAACAGAAGATAGACACAAAGGTAAATACCAAATTTAACTTTAACCGAAAACCAAACACTATATAAGTACGAAAATTAAAGAATACGCAAATTAAAAGCCAAAGAACACTAGATTACCAATATGTGTACAAATGGCTGTCTATGTTTTAATATGCAAAGTATAGACAGACACTGAAAATAATTACAGAACCCGTGAACACTAGAGACAGATTAAATATTATGCCCCTTTACAAATCTGTGGTGAACACTACTATTAAAAACATACATAAATACAAAAAGTAAATCCTACTGATGATATACAGAGTACAAAAATAAAGAACATTTGACT
This sequence comes from Vaccinium macrocarpon, assembly GCA_022606695.1. Lineage (NCBI taxonomy): Eukaryota > Viridiplantae > Streptophyta > Magnoliopsida > Ericales > Ericaceae > Vaccinium > Vaccinium macrocarpon. Next base: position 27,371,584 of record CM040176.1, on the reverse strand, counting down.
TTTGAAAAACAAGAGATATACCCACTGAGAATGATAGTTTGCAAAAATTGAAGTAATTTGTTAATTTGTAATCCCACGACCCAATTGGACCAATAGAATTACAAATTTATAAACCCAATGTTACTAAAAGAAACAACTTCAAAACTGAGACAAGGAAAACAATTTGCACTCATTGGAATATTAAAAACACAACAATAAGAGAAGCCTTAAACTAACATGCACTGATAGAATAAAATAAGACTATTGGAATTAAAGGTCGTACATCAGTTTGATCACAAAGGAAAATTGAAAAGATTACACGTTTTACTAACTAAAGAGAATGAAAAACATGTATTAAACCGCTACAGAATGCAAACAAACTCCTATGCCGTAAACACAGGAAAAAAAATATCCAAAATAAAAATCACGGGAATTTTTCAGAATAGAAATCGAGTTTGAAAAACATATTTTGCCTTAAGATTGTAGGAAACTCGGTTTCAATAATCTGGAAAATAAACAGAAAACAAAAATAAGAATAATCAAGAAAGCGGAGGGGCCAATTTCAAGATAATCGAAATTGGCGAGAGATATTTTGAGTGAAAGCGTAAAGTATTAGAATACCCTGTCCCTAAAGGCAAATTACCCTCCACTACGGTCGGGATGGAGAAACTTGGGCTTGCCTCTAGGAATACCGACTTTCATCTATTAGGAAGGAAGATCGCACGAGCGGTAAATTTACTGTGGGAAACTACGCTAAAACTCTCGGAAAATATAATGTAGAAAGTGCGGTATGATATGCAAATGTAAAACGTCAAAATGCATGAGAGGAGGAGGGTCCTATTTATAGAGAAATAAAGACCAAGCGAAAGCATTTAAAACAATAAAAGACTGCTATTTGTTTGGAGCGGGACTAAACCGTCGGAAATGAACAGTCATGTCCAATGACTGTTCATGAACAGATGTACTGGAAAAGGAAAAACGTTCCGCGGGTACACTGTTTCGGCAAGGGAAGGAAGGAAAAAATTTAATTGAAATGGATTAGTTCGACCCGACTCAGTTCATGTAAATTTTCAGTAAAAAGATAAGAACCTCATAGGCTTAGCCCATCTATCTTATCTAATGACCCAACCCAACCCGGTTCGTTTGGCGGCGGTGCGCATGTGTTATATGTACTAAAGCCTACTATGTCCATGCCTTCTCCCCCAACAAAAGTTGTAATGACCCAAAGGGCCAACTCATAATGTCCAATTTGGGATACATATACCCAATGAAAGAGTTGTTCCTCACCAATGTGGGACAACACATTTTTTTTCCTCCTACCAATGTTCATGTAGGCACTTTCAAGGTCAATTTCTCATTCACCTTAACTTGTTTTTATCCAACCAATGGTTCAATCTTAATCTCCTAACTAAGACGAACACAACAGTATATAGATCCGGCCACGTGGACGTGTGGGATCCACTTTAATAAATAATTAAAAATGGATAAAAAATCAAATTTTTCCAACAAATACCTATACAAGAACTTTCAATAATCCAAACAAAGCCTTAATGTGTTCAAACGATTATCTCGTGCCATATGAGAGGTGTCTTAAACTTTTACACAACAGATGGCTGGAAAAAAAAAAAAAAAAATCTAGACTGAAATAACGTACAAACTGGGCCACTTTGCGAATGATATTGACATGTCATTAAGGTGGGGAGTAATTATCCATTTCATAGTGGTCCTTTTGGATTTGTCCATATATAGGTGGGTCCCATCACAGTTTGGAGTTAAGCTCTCTGCTAAATGTTGAGTACAGAGAGCAAAGGTCGATTGTGTTTGCATTTTCGGTTTTTTTACGTGCATAAAAGATCGAGACAGAAGCTGTTTTATTCTGGAGGCACGGTGGCTTATAATCGCTTGACTTGAGAGAGAGATAAACGCCTTTAAAACGTCTTTTAAAAGGCGGCCCAGTCAAGGACTCAACCAAAACAACAACCAATTTTTGTGGTATTTCTGTTCATTTACAGATTTTGAGGTAAACGGTTTCATTAACTTTTTTTTTAAAAAGTATTTCCAACAATTATCAATACTCAATTCAATTTTCTTATAATGGCATCGAATGTTCCTTTCCCAGGATAATAGTAATCATAGTTTACTGGTTAATTTGGATTATCCATTACTGATATTGAATTATTAAAATTTATTTATTCCTTTTATCGTCTCCTTTCTCCTCCATAAATACCTATACAAGAACTTTCAATAATCCAAACAAAGCCTTAATGTGTTCAAACGATTCCCTCGTGCCATATGAGAGGTGTCTTAAACTTTTACAAAACAGATGGCTGGAAAAAAATATCAAGACAGAAATAACGTACAAACTGGACCACTTTCCGAATGATATTAAAATATCATTAAGGTGGGGAGTAATTATCCATTATTCCATTTCATAGTGGTCCTTTTGGATTTGTCCAAATATAGTTGGGTCCCATCGCAGTTTGGAGTTAAGCTCTCTGCTAAATGTGGAGTACAGTTGTCAGCCTTCCTATCCTCCTCTCAACAACACTCCTCCAGGAGTACTGTGTGTAAGATTGATTATTGAAGTGACCTTGTACAGGGTGCTCATTAGTCTTTCTATCTCCCCATCCGAAAATGGACAGTCTACTTCTGCTCGAAGCAACTGGAACGCTTTTAGCCTGCCTTCTACTCCACTACCTGTGGAAGTTGAAAACTAGACCGCATACAAAAGCGCCGGAGCCAGGAGGTGCGTGGCCGATTATAGGCCACCTCCATCTTCTAGGGGGAAAAAATGTTGGAAAAATTACAGCGGCAATCGTGATTCTAAGAAAAACAAAACTTCTCATGTATATATATATATATATATATATACATGAACAGAATACAAAATGAACACGAAAATATAAACTGTAAAACAGAGATACAAACTGTCGAACATATGCCGAGTCGTGTGTAACCACACTCTCCTTAACAAAGATTCGCCGCCTACCGTGGGTGTTGTAGGATGAATCAGCGTCTTCGTCCCAGGATACAACGGCTCAACCACAACCACCGGAACACCACCGCTGGAAGCCTTGGCGAACTATTACTCTCGTCTGCCTCTCTCTCACAAAAACGAGTTGTGACTATACTGAAATGTGTTGCACAATTGCTTGTGTTCAAACCAATACGGGGCTGCCCTTATATAGCTTGAAAAGAGAGCTGAAACATGAATACGGGATTAATGGGGGAGCCTCCCCATTGAATAACGAAAATAAATTTCTGCCCATGAATTCTTGATCTTGTAACCACAGCCATGAATCCGAAATTGAATTGAAAATCAATACTGCCATTATCTCCATAATCATGAGGGAGTTACCCAGCGTGTGTTGAATCCGTGGGGTGGTCTCGGTTGTCCCGGGAGACCCTCCGAGTGCCCCGATTTCATTCACAAAAATTCTCCAACAAAAACTCCAGTTTTCCGGACTCTCGCAGCCATGGCGGATAAACATGGGCCTATTTTCACAATGAGGATTGGTATGCGGCAGGCCCTAGTGGTGAGCAGCAAGGAAACCATCCTGGAATGCTTCACTACCAACGACTGCGCTTTTCTGACACGCCCAAAGTCTGCTGCAGTGAAATACATGGGGTACGATGGTGCCATGTCAGCGCTCGGTCCTCATGGGCGCTACTGGCGGGAGCTTCGTAAGGTGATGACTCTCGAGCTCCTATCGAACCGTCGCCTGGAGCTTATGAAGCATGTGCGGGCCTCGGAGGTGGGCTTGTGCATCAGTGATTTGTACTCACTGGGCGTCAAGCAAAGGAATGGTGTTGCCGAAAGACTAGATACTTGTTATGAACCTGGTGTTACAAAGGTAGACATGACTGAATGGTTTCTAATGGTGACTATGAACCTAATGCTCCGGGCAATTGCAGGCAAGTACATAACTACGTTCCAAAGCCCCAAGTTTTTTTTTTTTTTTTTACTTATTTCGTTTTGGAACTCCCGGTAATAGAATGTTGTTTATGAGTAGGTTTGAGACTTAGGGGTTTGCTCATTCCTGAGCAGAGCTAGCTCATAGATTTTGGAGACCTGAATCGAACTCATTAAACGAGGTCCATCATATATTTGCCCATTAAAATTGGTCAATAAGAAATCTTTATAAAAATCATTACAAAATATTTACCGTCACAACATAACCAAAAACATTTACCATATTTATCCAAAAATAAACAACCGCTACAATATTTCAAAATTCATCATTTAAACATTTGTTTTCTCACACTTTTAGCAGCAAACGTACTAATTAAGTCTTCATAATCAAGTTGTTTCATCATATCATTGTTAATAGACAAAATAGCCAATCCATTTGGTATGGAAGGCTTACACAAATTATTTGGGCCTAGTATATATATGTAGGTATACTAAATAATTGGGGGCCCCAAATTTTTATATTTTTTGTGAGCTTAAAGCCAGGCTTCATCAAATTTGCCTATGAGCCTGCTCTGCTCCTAAAGTCTCATGTTTGAAATCTCGTAGGTGCTATCAATTCCTTTGCGGCCAGTCTATACAGAGCTTTGCTCTGGCTTTAAATGGGACTCCCGCTAGTGGACGGTGGGATTGGTCTAACAAGCTTAGTTGAGGTGCGCGAAAACTGGCCTGGTCGCCTGGTTATCAAAAATGTTGGTTATAAAAAAAAAATCATCATTTGAACATTTGTCTTCTCGTACTTTTAGTGAAATACGTACTAATTAAGTTTTCATAATCAAGTTGTTCCACTATATCCTTCTCAATAAACAAAATAGTCAATTCATTTGGTATGGAAGGCTTACACAAAATTATTTGGGCCTAGTATACATATGTAGGTATACTAAATAATTGGAGGCCCCAAATTTTTGTATTTTTTATGGGCCTAAAGCCCAGACTTCATAGGATTTGCCTATGAGCCGGCTCTGCTCCTAAGGTCTCAGGTTTGAAACCTCATAAGTGCTATCAACTCCTTTGGGATCAGTCCATACAGAGCTTTGCTCTGACTTTAAATGGGCTCCCGCTAGTGGATGATGGGATTGGTCTCCCAGGATTAGTAGAGGTGCACGAAAACTGACCTGGTCGCCTGGTTATCAAAAAAAAATGTTGTTTATGAGTATTATTACGAGAGAGAACATTCTTTACACTGGTGGTATAAACCAAAGTTTACTCCAAATCTATTACATTGTGCCATATGTCCAAACAGTGGTTCCAAAAGGTAGAACATGGACACATAACGTAATACAATCGATTTAGAATAAATTTTGATTTACTCTCCCAGTGTAAAGAATGTTTTCTCTTATTACTATGTCTATACTAGGCGGGTAAAAAATCGTCATTAGTCTTGATGCAATTTTGATTTTGTGGCTCCCATCTACTGGCACTCATTGATTATTGGGAGACAGCCAACTGCATAGCTATAAAAGAGAGCATCGGGCTATTGCATCAGATAGGAAAATCAGTGTGGGTATAGTGAGCAATGTAGATAGACAAGTGAGAATGTCGTGAGGTAGAACAATGGGTTCTCCTCCACTTGTGAAGAACGCAAGTATCTGCTTTTGGTGTGTGCTTCGTGTTTAGGTTTTGGTCTGGTTTGATCATTTAGGCATATTAGATTGTTAATCACCGACACATCTAAATGTTTAAGCTATTACAGCGAGGGGTTGTTATTTATAGTATCAACACGTGTGACGCCCCCTCAAGCGTAGCGAGACTCTCCTCATAAGCAGCCTAAACGAGTGTAACTTTTAATTATGAAATAGGTGGGTGAGATTCAAACATATGGTCTATTACCTACTCTGATACCGGATTAAATTGCTAACCACCAATTCATCTAAAAACTAAACTACCAACTCTTCTTTAAGCCATTAGTGGTTAACAATCTAACAGGGCACAACATACAATACATATGAGATGGCCCCAAACTTTTTTCTATTTTTGTATACCATGTGATATCATCATTTTCTTTTTTTTATATATAATTTTAAAAGATATGTAATTTTTTTTTTCCGAAACTGTAAAATTTATGTACGTGTGTTCCCCTACTTTTATCAATAAAATTCATGAATGAAGAACATCAAAAATGTGTTGAATTACTTGATATATATTGTTGGACTCGTTTCTTAATATCTCATGCTTTTGGGACTACTAATAATTTCCCAACAACTTAAGCTTTGGGGACTATGATAGAAATGTATTAACGACTATCTAACAGTGCCGACTCAAGAGTTTTGGAGGCCCAAAAAGGACTCATTGAGGTCCTTCCATATATTTTGCGTAATAGTTTAATTCAATACAGGCAAGAAAAACCAATACAAAAGATATGTCACTTCAAAATCTATAATAAGAACATTACTTTTCTCTTACTTTTAGTTTTTCAATGTACTAGTTAAGTCTTCGCAATCTAAAACTATAAATTTAAATTTGGACTTATTTTTTCATGAAATGTTCAACTAAAAGATAAATATTCAACTTAAAATAGTAGCCTTCTAGTCAGGTCTTCCGGAAAGATGCAAAAATCCGTAGTTCTGTTCTGAGCCGTTGGATGAGATCCAACGGCTCTGATAAGAGAGACCAATTAAAAAGCTTCGCGGGTCGTCTACCGGGTAAAAATGATCTCGCGGGTTGAGGATCCGGGCCACTTAATCATACGGGTCAAGACCTCTCATTTTTACGCCTTTTGTTGAGAGAAGAGAGAGAAAATGGGAGAGAAGAGAAACGACGAACAAGAATAAGGCTAAGTTTGGTTAAAAAAGCCAACTTAACTTTTTGTTTTGTCTTTATTTGATTTTTTTTTTGCGTTTGTTAGTTTTGCATCGATTTTTTGAGTATTATTGGTTCGTCTCAGCGAGACTAATCCAAAAAGGTAAAAGATTATGACTAGGACTTTCAATTTTTTGAATAAGATCGAAAAAGGTGTAAAAAGTTGACTTGTTGGCTTATTTTTGTCTTTATTCAAAAAAATTTAAGCTTCGGTCATAATTTTATACTTTTTGATTCCTCTCGCCGAGACGAACCAAAAATACACAAAAAGTTGATGCAAAACTAAAAAATGCGAAAAAAAATCAAATAAAGACAAAACAAAAAGTATGACAACTTTTTTGGCCAAAATAGGCCTAAGAAACCCTACCGATTGAATCAAACCACCATCAGGGCACAACCACCTTCGCCACCAACTTACAGGTCTCTCTCTCTCTCTCTCTCTCTCTCTCTGTGTGTGTTTTTCGATTTGTTATGCAAACCCTAGTTTTTTTTTCGAAAAAACGTGAAATTGGGGTCTTGAATAATTGGGATTTTGAATAATTTCTATGTTACTAAATTTTTGTGTTGCAAAGCCCTGATTCAAGGAAAACATGAAGCTTTCTGCTGTATTTAGTGATGTGAGCTCCACTTTAATTTGTTAATTCTACGTAAAATGCTGATTTTTATGCTATGCATTTAGAGCTTGATATTTTGATAAAATTTGGGTTCGTCTTCTCTCTGTGAAAGGCGTAAAAATGAGAGGAGGTCTTGACCCCTGTGATAAAATTTGGATTCATCTTCGGAAAACCCTAGTTTCTCATCCAAATCGAAATCCCTAATTCACCTGCGAGAGAGAGAAAGAGATGGAGATCTAGGGAAAAAACCAATAAACAAACGAGTAGATAGAGATGGAGATCTAGGGTTTTTGAAACCAGTAAACGAACGAGAGAGAGAGAGAGAGAGAGAGAGAATCGCCATCTCTCTCTCTAACTCTGTAATTGAAAGGGTAAGAAATGAGGATGGGTCAAGACTTGGGTAGACTTATGACCCGCGAGAATGATTTAACCCAACTCAACTACCCGCGAGACCTTTAACGGTCACCTCTTATCCTAGCCGTTGGATTAGATCCAATGGCCACCATTTGAAGCCTGGATTTTTCTTATTTTCGGCCGCATGGACTGGAAGTGAATTGTATATAATTATATATATAGGGGCTTATATATTTGTGGGGCCCATTTTAAATATTTTTTTGGAGCCCAAAATTTTGGCTTCATTGCCTTAGCCGGCTCTGCTAAGACTAATATGGATTCTTTTGGCTCTCTTTTTATGTTTTTTTTGTATGCTTATAGAAGAAGTATTTTCTTTCTGCCTGACTTGTTTTCTTTGGTGTTCTCTTATCTTGATCCCCTCAACCTAATTCCTAGCTCTGATCATATTTGTAGGGAGACGATACGGACTCGGTGAGGATGAGAAAGACAGGGAGGCTAGGCTTTTTGCCAGTGCCATGGACCAGTTTATGTTTTTAACCGGAGCTTTCGAGTTTTCTGATGTCATACCTTTCATCGAGTGGATGGATTTACAAGGACGTGTGAGGTTGATGAAGCAAAATGCCAAGGTGCTGGACTATTTCATGAGCAGATGGCTGGAAGAACATGTCGAGAGCAGGAAAAATGGCCAGGTTAAAAAGGAACAGGACTTCATGGACGTGTTGTTGTCTTTATTTCCGGAAGATGGTATGGAATATGGGCACAAGAATAAGGACATCATCAAGGGAACCGCCCTGGTACACTTCCTATGCATGCATTTTTTTTCAAGGATAAACATCATGTAGTTCTCATTTTTTTAGATATATTTTCTTTACAACCAATAGTAGTTACGATACAATTTTAAGTCATTTGAATTTAAGTTGAAAAAGCAATCACTATTGTGACTCGTACAAGGTTTTAAAATATTTACACACTGCTATACTTGCTCTACCCACAATTCACACTTGTATCGGCCGATTTTCACATGTATCGATTATTATCCTATTTTTCACCCGCTAAATGACCGTTATGGCTGCTATACGACCAGTTCTGGTGCTTTGGCGCCAAAAAAAATTAAAAAAAATCGCAGTCATGACACCCGGTTTGCGCTACGTATCATTCCATACTTCCGTTACTGCTACACTGTTTCTGCTACTGCTACGCATCCACTTCATACTTGAAAAGGTTTACCTCTAACCACTGTATTTTTTTGATTGTAAATGGTAGTGACTTGATTGACATTGAGAATGTGGTTAAATTTGCAGAGTCTTATCCTGGGAGGCTCTGATACCACCACAGCTTCCATGACATGGGCACTCTCTCTCCTCCTGAACCACAACAAATACATCAAACTCATCCAACAAGAACTAGACACGCACGTTGGAAGAGAAAGATGGGTGGAGGAATCTGATATCAAAGACCTCATCTACCTCCAAGCCTCTGTCAAGGAAGCACTACGACTCTACCCTGCAGGCCCCTTGTCGATCCCCCGTGAAGCAATGGAAGATTGCCACGTGTCCGGCTACTTTGTTCCTAAAGGGACCCGCTTAATAGTGAATATATGGAAGTTGCACCGCGATCCTCGTGTTTGGATTGATCCTTGTGAGTTTCGGCCAGAGAGGTTTCTTGATAGGAATGCAAAAGATGGTGACAGAGGGCGTGAATTCGAGTTTGAGTATTTGCCGTTTAGTTCGGGGAGAAGATCGTGCCCTGGAGCTAGGGCGGCATACCAGATGATGCATTTAACGCTTGCTCGCTTGCTTCAGGGATTCAATGTCGCGACGCCGACAAATGAGGCTGTGGACATGAATGAGGGGATGGGGCTTGCCTTGCCTAAAGCAACTCCGCTTGAGGTAGTGGTCACCCCACGCCTTAAACGTGAACTTTATCATCTGCAATAAACTAGAAATGTGTCGAGCTTAATTGGCATATGCATATCTATCATTATTTTCTTTTAGATGCACATGGATTGTCTATTCATGGAAGAACCTATGTGACTATTGAGCTATCATAAGTGAAGACGTGGCTTGGGATTACGTAAATCTATGCAAACAGGTTAAAAACGGTGGATAGCCTGGTTCTCATATGTCACATTCTCTTTCAGGGAAAACACATAAGTATGTATGTATGAAAGTACTCTAGTTTTCGAACTTGAGATCGTAAGAGCTAACAAACTCCTAGTATGAGACATTGACCACCACCCATAGGTTTTTTTTTTTTTTTGGTTGTTATTATGAAGTCACTAATGCATGTTTTGTGTTGACATATTGGGACACTTTTTTATCATACTTTGAATACCATTTGAGTCATCATTAATCCATAAATAAATAGATTTTACCTCTCATTTCTGTCAATAATAAATAAGTTGACGACGTATATAGCATTCAAAAATATTATCATCAGAACACTATTGGTATGCCGCATAAAGTGCTACGTCTGTGTACTGAATTACTTTAAACAAAATGTAAGCCATTAAGTCTTCCTTTTGTAATGTGTGCAAATGGAAGAAAAAACCATCAATAATCTGATACGAATACTTAATTTAGGCTAAGCTTGGCTTACCTTTTTAATTTTAATATATATAACTTATTTTCAATTATTATTATTTTTCAATTTTTGTGAATTGATTATTCGTTTTAGCGAAAGGAGTTTAAGGGGGAAAAATTGGCAAAGAATTTTCAAAAAATATCAATGGTGAAAACTAATCAGAAATAGAAATTTTTTGAATTATTTTACCTTTCTTTTTTTAAAAAATTTATTAGTTTTTTCTTCTATAATTTCTCTATCCATGAATATACTTTAAGGAACTTTGATACAAAATCAACGCAAAGTGTAAGTATATGGCAAACCCCTTAAAGTTGTTTGTCTATATCTAGGGTGGTTTCTTTCTTTTCTGTTAAAAAAGAAAAAATGTGTGAGAGCCCATTTGGGCAATGAATCCCACATCAAGATGATGCGGGTACGGCATTTAGGCTTGGTTTTTCATTTGCTAAAATGTACATTTGCAATACGTCCAGATTCATTGAAGATAAAATCACCTCCCCACTTCATTTGCTAAAATCACCCACTTGATTTTATGAGATTTTCATTTTAACAAATGGAAAACCAAGCCTTAGTATATAAAGAAACGTCTAGCTGACCTGTATAACTTGAGTTCAATCTTTTAAATCACATCAACAACAACACAACAATAACATAACTCATTTAGTCCCCAATAATTGAGGGTATGGGGGGGGATGGATAGGAGACAGACATAACCTTTGGCAATAAATGCACAAAGTGGCTACTTCTAGAATACCACTGAAACAGATGGATTTGAGACAGACCTAACCTTTGGCAATAAATGCACAAAGTGGCTGCTCACAGAATACCACTGAAACAGTGGTCCCCCTATACCGTCTAGTTTGCTACGGAATCATGCCCTCAAATCAAAGCCAAAAGGCATCAGAGAGGGCAGACCCAAGAATCATTTTGATTTTATGTGCACATTACCATGCCTTTTTTTTCATTCAGCATCCAGAGCATTGACGTTGCATTAATAATCTTTTAAATCACATGGTTAGGCTAAAAGTTAGTAGGTCAAATGGGGTGGATCATTACAGGTGGTATTGAAGCTGACATCAACCGGAAGTGTGAGGCGGGTCCCACAAGAAAACATGCTTGAGTGAGCCTGACAAGGGAGGAGCTTGTTGTGCTTGGGTGGATCCCACTGAGAGAGGAGCTTGAGAAACTTGTCAAACTTAGGTTGGCTTGTCTCACAATGCTTGACGGGTGGAAATAATGGACCACGGGGTGCAACGAGGACGTGTCAGCCAAAGGTGGAAAGATTTTAAGAGCTCATTTGGGTAATGAAGCCCACATCGAGAAGATGTGGGTATGGTATTTAATATATAATGAAACGCCCACGTGACCTGTATAACTTGAGGTTAATGTTTTGAGTCACATGGCTAGACTAAAAGTTAGTAGGTCAGCTGGAGCGGATTGTTACAAAAGATAGTTTCTTTAGTTTCTTCCACCCATTTGAGATAGAACCGTTTCATTTTGTTTAAAACTTGAAGAAAATGAGAGAAAAGGAAACAAACATGAGAGGAAGATGGAAGAAAAGAGGACGGGATATTTCACCATGCATAAAATTACTACAATATTTGCTATTTTCTCTCATTTTTCTCTTCGAATGAAACAATCAAGAGAAAAAGGGCCCTGAGTAAAACAATTAGCCCATTCCAGCGTTGTTTCATTCCCAGTAGATCCACTAATGACAACATCCTTATTACTCAGTAAATCCTCCATACCCTTCGCACCAGGAAAGGTAAAAAATGTGGCCTTATTTTTAAAATTGATCTTGAAAAAGTGTATGACAAAATCTCTTGGTCTTTCCTTAAAGATAATCTCATTTATCTCAATTTTGATTCTAAATGGATTGATCTTATTATGAGTTGCGTCTCCACTGCTACCACGGCCATTTTATGGAATGGGAAACCTTTTCCCTCTTTCTCTCCAGGTAGAGGATTAAGACAATGAGATCCCATTTCCCCCCTACTAATTTATTCTTTGCATGGAAACGCTCTCCAATATGATTTCTTACAAAGTTGAACAAGGCCAGTGGAAGGGTATTTTTGTTGCTCGAAATTCTCTTCCCCTAACCCATCTCTTCTTTGTTGATGATCTTATTCTCTTTAGAGAAGCTTCTAGAAGTAATTGTGTTGTTGTACACCAATAGCTTCTCTCTCTACCTTTCCTCTCTCGAGAAACTTCTCCACACCAAACAGAGCCAGATTTGGGGTGGGGTTCCCTCTTCTCTCCCTCCCGTTGGTGTGTCCTCCACCCCTCAGCACTGTTTCTTCGCGTTTTCAGTCTTGGATGGTTTGGTGCTTGGTCCCTCTGGCGGTCTCGGCAAAGTATTTAAGCCGGGGGTCGGTCCGGGTAAGGTGAAGGCAGACTTGGTGATTGGTCGGTGATAGGCGGCGAGGCGAATAATGGGTGAGGTGTTTTGTTGTCCTTTTGGTTTGGGTCCCGGTCTGGTTTTTCCAGGATCCGGTGGGTGGGACGGTGGACAATAAGCTGTTTTTTCTTCGTTTTAGTTGTTGTTGTGGTTGGCCAGAGTTGTTTCTCCGATGCCGAAGATGTAGATCATCTGTTGTGCGTTTGCCAGCCACGGCCGTGTTGGTGGGGATTGTAATGTTTAGAAATGGCAACATCCCCGGTCAGCTCGTGGTTATCCGTGCTGGTTGGCATCATGTTGGTACATTGTCGTATTGGGTTTGTGTGTTATTCGCACATCGGAGTCCAAGTTTCTCTTGGTTGTCTGATGTAATCTGTTATTGTAACCTGATTTGTGATAATGGAATATCTACATTTTCCTTGTCAAAAAAAAAAAAGAAGAAAAGAAGTAATTGTGTTGTTATCCTTGAAGTGTTGGAATGTTTATGTGCTATTTCTAGACAATCCATGAATCTGAATAAATCCAAGTTTGTTTCCCCTAATGTCCCGGTCCGGATGCTAGAGATCTTAGCTCCATGAGTGGCATCTCCTTGACTGGTGATTTAGGGAAATATTTGGGCATTCCTTTATTGCATTCCCGTGTGATCAAACAACATTTTAATCACATCATAGAAAAAATTTAGAAAAGACTTGTTGGTTAGAAAGCCAATAACCTTGTCATTACTGGTAGAGCGACCATCATTCAATCTGTCACCTCTACCTCCCCTAGTTACACCATGCAATATTTGAAACTTCCATCATTCAATCTGTCACCTCTGCCTCCCCTAGTTACACCATGCAATATTTGAAACTTCCTACCTCTTTCTGCAACAAAATAGATCAAATTAATAGAGATTTCGTTTGGGGAGACACTAGTGTGGTAAATATAAAGGGGGCCTTGGCTTGAAAAAAGTCCAAATGCAAAATTCTGCCCTTTTATCTAAGCTTGGCTGGAATATGCAAAATAAGAGTCCCAGTCTCTGGGCTCCTGTGTTCCGTGATAAGTATCTGGAAAATCATAACTTTTTGAATTGTCCCACTAATACTGCTGTGTCCAGTTCTTGGAGAAGCACATTATCCATACTAGACCCCTTATTGATAAAAGGACTAAATGGTCTATAAGGGATGGTGAGTCTGTCAACCTGATTGGTGGTGTGTTGATGAACCTTTGGCCACTAAATACCTTGGACCACATGTGAACCATGACACTATAGTTAAACAAATTATTGACAGCGGTGGTACTTGGGATCATAGTAGCATCTTTCACTTTATTTAGCATTTTTCACTTTATTTCTGGTTCTACTTGCAATGATATCCTCAGCATTCACATGTCAAGGTAAATCCAAGGATTGTCCGCATTGGGCTCGCACGTCTAATGGTTTATTTTCAGTTGTATCTACTTATTAGCTTTTAAATAAATAGTGGTACCGTGGGGTGGAATTAATGGCTTTGAAAGTTGAAATTACCTCAAAAAATTAATGGATTTTTATGGCTTCTTTTGTATGACTGCCTGCCTACCTACTAATCAACTTTGTGCTCATAGGAAGATAATCTCTGAAATTTTTTGTCCTAAGTGTGGCTCATCTAATGAGAACAACTCCCATCTTCTTAGAGAGTGTGAGAAAGCCAAAGCAATTTGGTCCCTCACACCTAATAGCCATTGGCAAGAGGAAAGATTTGAATGCCTTGTTCTGCTATTCACGGTTGGATTATTTCCAATCTGAAAAGGAAAGGTAAAGTAGATATAGGTTATGATGTTCCTCGCAGAACTTTGTTTGCTTTTATTCATTGGCAAAGTTGGAAGGATCGCAACAAAATGAGCTTTGAAAATGTGGATATAGATCCTCTCTTTTAGCACGAGAAATATCGTATCATACGCCTCCGAAGTTACCAATGCATTTAAATCCCCACTCTACACCACTCTATAGTGGTTATTCTAACACTATGCTAATTACTTGGATTCCCTCTTTGGCAGTTGGTGTGAAGCTTAATACGGTGTGAAACTTAATACGGACAGCTGTGTTTACGCGACCAACAACAAAGCTGGGTTTAGAGGATTTTTTGAGATCACCGTGGTCAATGGCTCTTAGGATATTATGGGAAGCTATCTTGCAAGTCACAATCATGTTGGAAAAAGGTTACACCAATATATCAATCGAGTCGGACTCAACCATTGTGGTTCAATTAATCACAGAGGACCCTAACAACGGCTGCCCCAATTTGGATCTTATCTTGGACGCCAAAGCTCTGCTAGCATGCACAAATTCCAGTCTCTCTCATATTTTTAGGGAGGCTAATCAAAGTGCAAATCATCCCACCTCAATCCATCTGGCAATTTGTACTTGAAGATGGATTGGGAATTGGTAGGATTAGAGATTAGTATCTCGTTTGTGATAACTCTGGAACTTCAATCGAGAGAAATTTTTTAAATTTTTCTTTCTTTTTCATAGGTTCCAATTTCCAAAAAAAAAAACAAAACCAGTTTAGGGTTTTACGTGGCGGGAACCCGAAAGGAGGATTGGAACTGTGAATGAACGTATCCGGGAATACAAAGCTTGTATTTATGCAGACACAAATTTAGAAAGAGAGAGAGAGAGAGATGGCGAACAAGCTCCTGAGTGAGATGGGTCTGCCGAAATCAATTGCCAACGTTTTCACAGCTCGTAACTTACTGACAGGGAAGGTAGCTAATCCACGACAGAACACCCATGAAACTCCATGTTCTTTGTATTTTTTTCTCCTCTCAATTCAATTAGCATTTGCAGTACTCTTTCTTAGAATTCAGTTTTTCTTATTGCTTGTTTTATCTGTCAGTTAGTTTTGCTTCATGTGTGCCAATATTGACGATTCAGCTTGAGCATTTGCACTTAATCTTGTGTAGACTACTGACTCTTTCCATTTCAATCGTAATGAACAATAGAAATACAAAGAGCACTGGTGTCATTAACCGTTATATTCATTTATACGATCATAAAAGTTGTAGAAAGGAACAAAGGATGATTGATTAAATTACTAGCAAGGCCGATGTTGCTTTTATTGGGTATCAGTGGGTAAACTGTTATCAGTATTGTTATTATCTCTCGTGACTGCATCAATTCATTCTCTTTTGGAAGTTCTCCTGCACGCATCTGTCAACTCAAGTGCTGGATACAAAGCTAAGAACAAAGAGTCCGAGGTTGCATTGCATGCTTTAGTGCCTTTGCTATACTTACCTATGGGATGCTAGGGGAATGTTGATTAAGTATTGCAATTTTTTTATGTCTATTATTTCCCTACCATTGCAGGGCAGATCTTCCCCTGTTGGTAATCAACCTCACATATTGTCCTATTGAAGCATCTAGTCGTCTTGTTGGTTGGGTTGAAAAAACCTTGACAAAATGTCATGGTACTGTCAGTTACATTTTACATGGAGCCAAAAGGGAGCCAGTAGGGGCACTCGCCCCTGCAAGGAAAAAAAAAACCCTCTAGTATTATATAGGAATTTTTCCCCCCCTATGAATTATATAGGCTCGCCCTGGCAAAGTGTTTTGGACAAAAAAAAGATTGTCTGGCTCCATCCCTAATTTTACAAATTTTGAGTCTAAATTCAACCCCATATAAAGTTTTATCTCTGGAAATATGCCTTTCCTTGTATTTAAACACATCGACCATTTGATTTGATTTATCAAAATGCACTGAACTGTTGTAATACATCTCCAGTTTCTTGGCCAAAATAGTCTTTATCCCCTTAGATGTAATATTCTCTAAGTAGTTTGGGAGGGCTTTGACTATTCAATTTAGTTCTCTTCCAGGATGTTTTATCATTAACTGAATTCGAGTTGATGGAGGTGTTAGATGTGGGGCTTGCAGAAGTCAAATCTGCAGTAGCGCAAGTCAGTGAAATTGCATGTCCAGCTTATCAAACTGTAAGGGTATCCGATTGGCATTAGAGAAGAATTTTGTCGCTAGGGCCAATGACGGGAATAATTAAGTCATTATTTTCATTTGATATGTGCCTCTAGGTATCAATCTTACTGGAGCAGCAGATAAAAAATGAATACTATTCCGGCCATCTCCCCACACATCTAAAAGGATTGGATGAAGTCTTATGTGGTGGGATACCTTTTGGTGTTTTAACAGAGTTGGTTGGTCCTGCCGGTGTTGGCAAAACACAGGTATGATAAGTCAGGTATGATAAGTCAATGTTTTCGTGAATTTTTGTTTCCTTTCAGTCATTTGCTCCATTGGTTGTTTGTCAGTGACAAGGCCAGCATTTCTAAAGTATATGACTGTGGGATCCGTTTGCAAACTCTGCCTAAATTGCCAGAGTTGTAAAATTTTGTTTGCTTAGTCCAGCACTTATCCTTGATTTGTGATTTCCAATTTGCATGATTGTTCTTCGATGTGAGTGAGAGATAATTATACGTGATTCTATCACCCAGCCATCCTTAAAGGCAGTGGATGATGGAAGATTAGAGATCTTTCTGTTTGGGGACATTGAGATCATCTAATTCTCTAGTCATTTTTGTTTTAAAATGCAGTTTTGCATGAAGCTTTCATTACTGGCTTCATTGCCTGCTACATTTGGCGGTTTGGACGGCCGAGTAATTTATATTGACGTGGAATCCAAATTTAGTTCGAGAAGGTATCTAAGGCATGCCCTTTTGATATATCTTCTTTCAAGTTTGTGATTTTTGTTTTACTTCCTAAATTTAGTTAGACAGGCAATTGGTTAACCTGTAAAATCTGCCTGTCTCAGGATAATAGAAATAGGAGTTAACAGTTTCCCAGAACTATTTCGCATGGAAGGAATGGCACAGGAGGTATGCAGCATGCTTATCCATTTCTTCATGTCTTTAAACTATTTCTTACAGTGGAATGTTTGTCATCTAAAATGTGTAACTTTCCTTTACACTGCAGATGGCTGGTAGGATCCTAGTTTTGCAGCCGGCATCACTGGCTGAATTTACTGAGAGGTGTGAACTAGAGTTACACTTCTCGACTTCTCATGCTTGGCCGAGAGACAATAGCTCAAATTTTGGAGTTTGTGATAACTTGTAGCAGTATTAGGCTTGTAGGCTTTGCTTGTAGCCTTGTAAAAAAGTTGGCACTGGAATTTTGTATGATTTTGGTAACAACTCTCAAGCATCTTTCTGGCAGTAAAACTAACAAAGAGTGAAAAGTACTTGCTCTGAGTTTTGACAATGAAACTGATTTTTGACTAGTATATTGAAATGGCAACTGAGAGTGGGTCTATGTTCCGCTAGGCATTTGTACATTGTCACTCAGCTCTCTCTTTTGAACATAAGCAGTTATTTTGCACGAATGCCAGCTTGTTTTCTTTTTCCTTTAGTAATTGAAAAGATATTGCTGCCTATAATTGGATAATGTTAATTGGAAGGTAGATAATGATATTCTTAATTCATGCCGAAATTATCTGAAATATCTAGTACCCATTGTCTTTCTTCCTTACTTTCCATTCTTGGAATTACCAAGTGAGAATAAGGAGGACCTAGTTTATTTTTTTAATTTATATGTTGTGTTCTTTTTACCAGCTTGCAGCAGCTCAAGGTTTCACTCCTCCAGCATGAAGTGAAGTTGCTTGTCATTGATAGCATGACAGCTCTTGTCTCAGGGTAAGTTCAAGTTGTGTTTATTCATCATATTTAGATGAAGTGATTTTTCTGAACTCTGGTTAGCACTGGTCTGACATCAGTATACTTGCAATATGAAGTAGCTACTCTGCCCACGTAACCATGTTTCTTAAAAATTTACTAAAATCTGGTCATTTGAAATTCAATTAACATTACATTGGTAAACGTAATGAAAGTCTTGCATCTTTTAGCAGAGTTATCCTGTTGTATTCCACTGCTAAAAACTTTAGGAAGAAATTTTACCATATAGTTAAACCCTAAGCTTAATAGTTTAGTTAGGATTCATGAACCATACCATTAAAGGTTCTTTTTTTAAAAAATATTGTTGAACTTTGTCATTGCTCTCCCGTTTCATGCGACAAAGGTGCACTTTACTCGAATCTTTGCCTGAATTTGTTATGGAACATATCATTTCCTCTGGCTTAAGCAAAATTTTCGTGATCCGTTGGTTAGGGAATTGGAGCAAGGACCTACTAAACAACATCCATTGGGTTGGCATATATCATTTATCAAGTGAGAATTGTATCTTCTATACCCTCCCTCATCTTTTTATTTGAAGGAACTTCTTTGCTACTGATGGTTATCTTTATTTCTCGATTGATTTTCTTTTTCTGCTGTGTTCAGGTCACTTGCAGAATTTTCTCGAATTCCGGTGGTGGTTACAAACCAAGTTAGATCTCAAAGCCGTAATGAAGTCTCTCAGTATTGTTTCCAAGGTAGAATGGTACATTGGACTCGTGAGAGCTTTGCTCCTCTTATTAAACACAATTGATTAATCCGTGCAGCTCAGAGCAGGGATGAAACTGTAGAGGGTTCTGCGACATTTGATTCTCATCTTGTTCCTGCTTTAGGGATTCATTGGGCCCATGCTGTCACTATACGTCTTGTGCTTGAAGCTAAATCAGGTACGTACATGGTTTGGATGTCCTACTTTAAAGTGTGCACTCTATAAAGTAGTTTCTATTCAAGTGAGGTTGTAAAAGTGATGTTTCGGTTGAATTTGAGTAAGGTTCTGATATTGTGGACTAGGTGATAGTTTAGGGCCTTGAAGGGGGAATAGGCCAAACTTGAAATCAGCTTCTGTTGATTATTTGGAATTTGTTTTATCACCCACCTTTTGTGTCTGTTGCTAATTCAAGATTCTTTTAATTTTGGCTTTTTTTTCACTTGTGAAGATCCTTGTTGTATTTATCCTTGAGGCTGTCATCTGGGCCAAAGACACTAGCTACAAGACCAAAATTGAGGACCAAATAACACACCTCGTACAACAAGTAGCATACCTGGCTAGTAATTTGTGCAAAAAATAGTTTATTAAACGAAGTCATACGATGATAACTCTATGGATTACATTTTCCACATACTAGGAAGTTATGTAACAAAGCCGTCACATCCTCATCCATCATGTTGTAGATTGCAGGTTGAAGGCAATGACACTAGTTTATGATTTCTGCCAACCGAATATTTTTATGAGAAAATCTTTTTTATTTGCAGGTGAGAGGTTTATGAAGTTGGCCAAATCTCCGATATCTCCCCCTCTGGTATTCCCTTTCAACATAACTTCATGCGGTATTTCGTTGCTGAGTGATACTGGAGTAGAAATGACAGGGCCACAAATAAACACAATAAGGAATCAAGGTCTATTCCTGACTTTCTGATCGGCAGCAGTCCTTTTATGATTCTTTTTTATGTGTTGTGCATGTGAAATATAATCCTCAGCAACTAAGAAGCTGTTATTAAATTAATCAGCACTTGGTGTCTCTAAGCTTACCATGTGCATAAATTTGGCTATACCTATAATACTTGTAAAGTCGATCGGAATAGAAATATGGTCACTCTGTGTCCTGAATTGTGCTACGATGGGGTCCATTTCTATAGATAGGAGTATTAGATAGTACGAGCCTGTACTTCTTTCAGATTATTCATTCTTAGTACATTTCTGGGAGTATTGTTAGTTTGTTACCAAATTTTTTGCATTGTCTTGAAAAAACTCCACTCTAAATTTTAGCACTTTACATTTGACTTCTGTTTTCTCCTAAGGAAATTTTCAAGAAATAAATAGGAAAACTTAGGGGATCACTCTAGTGCAAAAATCGTTGTTTGAAACGAAGCTGTACAGGGTTTAGGAAATTACGTTCCAAAACATAAATCCTTCGGTTATTGCAATTTCTGGTAACGCATTGTTACATTATTTGGGTGCTTTTTTTCTTTTATGGTTTATGATTTATCAACATCCTATTGCTACATCGATAACACTTTAGCTTTTCATGTTTGATACAAGAATGTATATTTGTAATAGCCTTGGACCCATATGACTGAATGCAGGCAACAGTGACATCATTAATATCCACAGCACAAGGTTTTGATGACCGATCGGCCTAGCAATAGTTAGGTATGTGAAAGACTCTAATATATCTCTGTTAGTTCCACTGTGTATTTCTAATTGGATTTTTTACGACACTGTTTTCTTAATGGACTGTAATAGTGTAGTTGCACTTTGGAGCCAACGTTGTGTCTTTTGGTTTCTTATTGGTTCACCACGAAACATCAACAAGCTTCAAACTATGTTGTAGTTTGGGTTGTCTTTATGACTGGGTGATCTCGAGCGATTTTTGGACAAGCCAAACACAAATCGAGTCCGAATAGCCCAGTTCATTTTAACGGACCTAAACTAGTGGTAAATAAGCAACTTGCGTCTATCGGTGCAACACAAACGATATTGGGCCTATTTTGAAGCCCGTGAACTTTTTGAAACACTAGATCTTAAATAGGACCTGGGTTGTAGCTCAAGCGGTAAAGAATGAGTTGGTCCATGTCGGGAGATCGACTCGTGTTTGTTTGTTGTAGAATATTTTTCTTGCTTTCCCAAAAAAAGCAAAAAAGGTTTTTAATAATCTGAGTTTCGAATCAAGTTTCCTTTGAGACAGGATCACAGGAATACCTTAACATGCACTCCTTTAAGATTCAGGACAATTTGTCATTTTATTGATTCTTTTTCAGAACTAATAGAAAGAGCTGTTCCCCTATTATATAAATGGAAAGAGACAAGTACTCTCTACAACCTTCTAGTGTGAAGATATCTTAAATAAAGGAGAAAAGGATTGGGTCTTTAACAAATATTGAATTTGTCAGGGGACTGATTTTTATAGATATGTTTAATTTTTGAGCTAGCTATGGGTACACCATTTGGTGTACACCAAATAGACATTGCGTTGTTTGGAACCCATTTTGGGATTTTACACAAATAATCAGAGCCGCTCAACTTATTCAAATATGTTTTTAAAAGATCTCTGTAAAAAATCAGTTTAGTCAGATATCAATAAGAGCTTGATCAGTTATTCACTCAATTTCTTGTCAGAAAATTGAGAGGAAAAACTGATCAAGCCTCTACCAATATCCCATTGATCTGATTTTTTTACAAGGATCCTTAAAATAACATTTTTAAATAAATTGAGTTGTTTCAATAATTTCTATAGAACTCTGGGATGAGCTCCACAATGTGGTGTGCATTTGATCTACATTAATTCGTGTACCCTGTTAAAGTCTCTCTCTCTTTCTCTCTCTCTCTCTCTGATGCACACACATAGGGAAGTGATTGTGTGAATCATCCACTGAGCCACCAGGCTGACTTAAAACACAGACCATATTGGATTTCAAACCTGGTTTGATGTACTATATATTTGAACCTGGTCCTTTTACGCACAAAAATTCGTTCTGATCTGTTCTGATTGTGGATTTGGCTGTGTGCTCTTGTTATATTTATATACAATATTTAACATCTTAATCTCCTCGAATTTCTAACGCACACCGGTACCGGCCTAGTTTGGCTAATAATCTTATTATGAATTATTGGATTATTCGTTTTGTCTTTATTCAAAAAAAAATTGCATTTGTTAATTTTACATTAAGATTTTGTAATAATTCAAGTATTTCGGCTTTATTAAAAATAATTGAGTTTTGACTATAATTTTGTACTTGTTAGATTCATCTCGTCGAGAGGAGTCCAAAAATTACAAAATCTTGACGCAAAACTAACAAATGCAAAAAAAATTGAATAAGAACAAAATGAATAACCCAATAATCCATAATCCGGATTAGTAGCCAAAAGAGGCCGACCATATTCTAGCAGCACCATGTGTAATTAAATACCTTGTTAGTGACATTATAGCATGTGGCCATGATCAGCAGTTTGACATTATATCTGTCTATAATATTTGGGTATTTGTTTTAGTTTTTGCTTCTTTGTTTACTGTTTGGATTGGCAAATTACTTGGTGGTCTTGGAGCACCACGACGTTCTTATAAATATATAGTTCTGTGAGACTGAGTACATAAGAAAAAAGTGTATAAACCACGGAAATGCCTGTTAGGTAGGTTGTCGGGATACCCCGTGATGGTGCCAAAACGAATAATTATTCGTTTCCAAGATGTACCTTTGCTTAATGAACAAGTGTAGTACCGAGTACGTAGGTTTCATCAAACTTACCATGAATAGGTGTATTTACTCCCACCTAATCCTCAACGTATCGAACACAAGGAAAGAGTAGGATATGTTTGGAATATTGCACGTATTCCCGTATGGATCACTTAAAAAGGAACGGAGAGAGAAAATAATTTGCATGTATAAATGTTACTAGTACACATATTCGGTAATAAATCTCTCAGAAGTCCCTGGCATCGAATGGCTCTTTGTCTAGGCTCCTTAAATAACAATGGCGGATGCAAGATTTGTTGTGGTAGGGGCCAGAGTGACATGTATTGATGATAAAAAATTATATTCCACGAGTACTTATTGTTACTTGCTATGTGAGAGGAAGAGATTAGACCGTGTTTATATACGTAGTTGTAATCTCATAGTTTTTTTTTTATTTACCTCGAAAAATAATAAGTACTACTATAACGTAAGCATATTTAGAGTGGTGTAGGGGCCTAGGCACCCTTTGGCACTCCGCCCCTGTACCTAATGATATCTCAACTACGTGAAAACTAGAAAATGGAGAGTGGATGAAAATTGTGGGGGCCAAAATGATGCACTTGTCCAGTTCAAAAAATAAATAAATAAATGATGCACTTGTGATTGTGAGTCTTGCATGCCCTAAAAGTTGAAAATCGGAAAATCCAGGGGTACCAACCCTCTAGTATAGATCATGTACTGATTGGTGCCTACAATCCCATTGTGGGTTTCACATGGTCGATCCGAGCCATTCATTTATTCCAAAATTAAATTCCAAGGAGCCTACGTGGAAATCACTTCAATTGGATGTTTCTAAGTGCTTGATCCAAAATCACCCTATTTTATCCAAAAAAATTTGAACAAAATGGGATGATTTTGGATCGAGTACTTAGAAATGTCTGATTGAGGTGATTACCACATCGGGCCTTCGAAGTTTGATTCTGGGATGAATGGATGGATTGGATCGACCCTGGGGGACCCACAAGGAGGTCCCTAGCGCTGGTCAGTGCACCATTGCATATAGAACGGTTTGTTGAAAATGGCTTTCTTCCTGAAGGGGTGCCTTTGAAGTTTGGGCAAGGTGTTGTTCTCTTTTGGAATGGTACTCGTCGACCCATCTCTATCTCTCCCTCTCTAAGGACAAGTTAATCAAGTTGCAGTAGCTTCTGATGGTACATGTTTGGTGTGAAGCATGTGACTTGGGACCTTTTTGTTGAGAAGGAAAAGAAATCCTACACATTAACTTTCACCTCGTTATTCTTCTCCATTGGGCCCGTTTGCTAGGACCTTTACTGCACTGCACGGTCCAACGTAATGCGTCGTAAGGTTTCCGGTTTCAGAGTAGATATCTTTCTTACATGCAATAAAAAAAATCCCACCTTTTTCGCAGAATTGAAATGTAGACGCGGAAGTCGCATGATTCGGAGATTTTTATATCCCAACATTTTATTTATTTTTGAAATAATTTAACCAGCAAAATCAAGTAGAGCGTAGTGCGTTGCAGGGTCCCGAGTTCAGAATATATAGCTTCCTTACCTGCAAAAAAATTAAAAAATAAAAAAATCCCACCTTTTTCGCATTGAAATGTAGATGCTGCTTAGAAGTCACATGATTCAAAGATTTTGATATCACAATATTTACTTATTTTTGGCATAATTCAACCGGCAGGATCAAGAAAAATAACTTGTCTCTCACGAGGGCCCCACAACAGCTCTGTTTCAATTATTTGTTCCAGTTTTTTTATTGGTAAGCGAGGAATGAATGTTGCACGAGAACGAGAGAAATAATTAGAATATGCATTTTTTTTAATATAATAAATTACAATAAATCTTTAGTACATTAGCATGGCTATGACGACTTTCCACGAATGGAGTTGAGGGCGTCCACGTCTTCCGCCTTTTATAATAAACCTCGTACGCCCCTGCCGACACTTTAATATACTTCCTGCG
The DNA here is from genome assembly GCA_022606695.1 of Vaccinium macrocarpon. Lineage (NCBI taxonomy): Eukaryota > Viridiplantae > Streptophyta > Magnoliopsida > Ericales > Ericaceae > Vaccinium > Vaccinium macrocarpon. The sequence continues at coordinate 27,346,821 of CM040176.1, read as the reverse complement.
AATACTCACATTAAAAAAGGTTCACGGCAAAATTATTTCAACTGTCTTTTTAATTATTTTTGTATATTTGTATGATTATTTGGATTAATTATTTACTCTTTTTTTTTTGTCATTCGTCATTCTTAGTCTTTCACATGAGGAATTAGAGAATGAGATTCTATTCCGGAATGCAGTTTGGGGTATCCAAGAATTCTACCGCGTGAGCTAGCCACAACTTGCAATTAATTATTTACTTTGAGCAATAAAACTTCAGAATAAAATTAACAAGGTTCGTAAACGTTTGGAAAAAATTTCGTTTTTTTTCCTTATTTTTTCAACTTCGATCAATATTATTATTATTTTTTAATATTCTAGGTCAAAAAAATATGAATCCCCATTTTGATTAAAAAAATTTAACAAATCACTAATAATGCCAAGAATACTAGTCTTAAATAATACTTAATTTAGCCCAATGATTCAAATTGATTACAGTGAAAAATTGCTTAATATGATAATTACAGTGACGTGGTTTTATTGTAGTATATTTTTCCTCTGAATGATTAATTTTGAAATTATATTTGTCATGTCTCTATTACAAGGCAGCTCCGATTGTATCAGGTTAGCTGCAGTAATCATATCTGGGTGATGTATGTGGTAATTGATCTAGTCACAGTAAGAATTATTATATTTGTGGAATATTTGTCATCAACAAATCAGCGGAATTCATATTAGTCTTGTAACAATTTCAAGATTAATGAAATTTTTTTTGCCTTTAAAAAAAAAAATCAGCGCGATTATTCTTTTAAAAATCATACTTGTCCTCATCATTTAAATTTATTTCATAGCTATTTAAACACATAGACCAATGAAAATAAGCGACCAAATAATTAACGTGACATATGCGATGAACGGACCTGTCATTATCGTTTCAATTTATTTCATAGTTATTTAAACACATAGACCAACGGAAATAAGCGACCAAATTATTAACGTGACACATGGATGAACTGACCTGTCCTCATCGTTTTAGTTTATTTCATAGTTTTTTAAACACATAGACCGATGAAAATAAGCGACCAAATTATTAACGTGAAATATGATGAACGGACCTGTCCTCATCGCTTCGGTTTATTTCATATTTATTTAAACACATAGACCAATGGAAATAAGCGACCAAATTATTAACGTGACATGTGATGAACAGATCAAATAAGACCGGTCTGCTTATTTCTTTTTATTTTCCCAAGTAGGTCAAGTCTGAAAGCCTTATATTAGCCACCCGAGAGGTTTGGCAACGTCACTACAATAATGTAGTACGGGAAAATGTAGTTCACCGTATTAAAAAGTGTTTAGTATAAATTAAAATTACAAAATTGTCGCATAAACTGACTTAGTGATATTGCGTTGATGTATTGTGAGAGTGACCTGTCTCGTAAATAAGTAATACGAGTTTAAGTCATTTTTGTGAACCAACCCCTATGTTTAGTTCTTATTTTTTATAACTATATGTCCAGGCTAGTTTGCACCAGGGGCGGATGTACCCTGGTTTTGGGGTGGGCCCTGCCCCCAGCCCACCCGCACTTCATAAAAAGGCAAAAAAAAGGAAAAAGAAAAATTGCAACGACCAATTATAAATTTTAAGGTAGGGAGAGCTAAGCAGTAGTGTTCTTAGGCACAGTGGATGGAGCCTCCCACTCTTTGCTTCTGATACTGAGATCGAATCTCGTCGGATACAGTTTCTTTTTTTTTATTGCCTACAGGAATGAATATCTCTCTCTCTCTCTCTCTCTCTCTCTCTAAAGGTTTGCAAATTTTACAGATTACTCAACTTTTTTTATTTGTATGAATAAATTACGGATTACTCTTTTTTTTTTATGTAGAGTTAAAGAGATCGATTTCTCTTTGGCTTTGGCATCCACAAAACTTGTCAATTTATTTATTTTTTGTGGTGCTTGCCAAAGGAAAAGTAGAAAGCGGCAACTGATGGAGCTAATGGTCAATTTTATTTTGTGACGGTGCTAACATAGAAAGGGACGAATAGGTGTTACACAGACTTTTGAATTTACAGGTATAGAGAAAAAAAAATTAACACATTGTACCAAAAAAAAATCTAATACATTGCACAAAAAATGAAGAAAAAAAATTAATAGATCTGTTATGATTGATATTTTTAAGGATTGAGAACGATTGTTAGGCTTGGTTTGGCTAATTTGAAAAAACTAGTTTTTTGGATTATTGGTTTTGTCCTTATTCAAAAAAAATTTGCATTTGTTGGTTTTCGGTCTATTTTTTGAGGTTTCTTGGCTTATCTCGATGAGAGGAATCTAAAAAGTATAAAATTATTAGCCAAATTTTAAGTTTTGTGAATAAAGACGAAAAATAATCCAATAATGGGCCCCCGAATTGAAAAACCTTGGATTATTTTTCGTCTTTATTCACAAAACTTAAAATTTGGCTAATAATTTTATACTTTTTAGATTCCTTTCGTCGAGACAAGCCAAGAAACCTCAAAAAATTGACCGAAAACTAATGAATACAAAAAAATTTGAATAAGGACAAAACCAAAAAAACCAATAATCTAGTTTTTTCAATTTAGCCAAACCAAGCCTTAGTACTTTCTCCTTAATCCAGCCATGAGTGGGCAATTCTGACCTCGTCGGAGGCATCGGCGGAGCTATCAAATGCCCCCGAATTGAAAATCCTAAATTCTAGCCACTAGGCAAGCTCAAGACTCAAGTAATTCTGGGACTCCTGGAGAAACCACTAAAGATAACTCCTCGGCACTGGGTTTCGGGAATAATTGGCCTGCGAGATTGAGCATTCGACGCCACATTGGCGTTCTTCTAACTCACGCTTACTTCTAAGAACCACGTAGGGTTAACCCCTACATTTAAATGTGGTCAAAACTGGAATATGTTCTTTTGCCGAACTACATCACTGTAGTGTTTTGTTTTTTTGTTTTTTTGAACTGCAGACACTTGTTGGTACTTGGTTCCACCAAATACTGATGCGGCTGGGACCGGTACTACAGCCGGTGGCGTGAGAACGTATAATCGTAACCAGAAGGGTGGCGTAAAAAACGCGTGTGGTAGTTGTCGGTAAGTCTCGACCCAAATTTGGAAAATAGTGAGAATTGCTTTAAGATGCTAAGGTTGGACCACTGCCATCCCGTAAATGGTACAAAAAACGCCCCTCTCTCTCTCACTCACGGACCAAGTTGCTCACACGTGCCAAGTTGCTCAAGTTCACCACCGAAGTGATTGCCAGGATGACAGAGGTGAGTAGAATAAATTCCCTCGCTCCACGTCTGGAGTTCAAATTTTGCTCTCTCCATCTGCTTCCTTTGGTGATAGGTGGTGCAGGTATTAAAATTTGCTTCGCGTGAATGGTCATTTGCCATATTATACCAAAGTTGTGCTCGTGGTAACCTTCACGAGGACTGGTTGGGACAATTTTAATGCGTACCTTTGTCTCGCCCCAATATAAGAATTACATACTCAAAAACTAGTATTTCTTATCTCATCAGGGCCAACTTTGAGGTAAAATCGGAAGTGGGGCCTCCCAAAGTTAAGCAAATATTGGGGCCATTTTTCACTAAATATGTTTCTAGAAGTTGCTCCGAATTTTAACACGGTATGAGCCTTTGTTGCATAACCAATTTACAACTCTAGCACTGTATTATAGACAAGCGAATTGCCTATTATGATTCAAATTCAACTGTAACCCAAGGCATGAATTCAAACTAATACCATATTGCATTAATAGGATCCAATTTTAAAAAATAACATAAAAAGGTACGTCTATTTACGAACAAAACTAAATTTTTTGTGGACAAAGACAAAAATATTTTGAATTATTTGTCTTTAATGAATGTTTTAAAATCTGATCATAATTTTTTTTTCTTTTTTTGATTCCTCTCATCGAGATGAACTAATAATCCATAAAAAAAAAACCGACGGAAAACTGATAAATACGAAAAATATTTGATCAAGGACAAAAAATAATCCAAATAGATTATTTAGGCCAAAACACCCAGGGTCAAAATCATACAAAGTGCTATGTAGACCCAGTTTGTTAGCACTTATATGCTGTTTTGTTCAGCTTATATGCTTTAAAACGCTAATAAAGAGTTTTTGGTAATACTGTTAGATATTTATTATTTTTACCTTCGCAGCTTATCTAACTTTTAAAAGTGAGATTTAATTACTTTAAACTCTAATTTGTAAATTTTTCTTATTCAAAATTTGACAAATTTACGGAGTTGACAAACAACACCAACATTTAAAGTGCCAGCCAAATTGACTTTCACTCTTGGACAAATAGAGAGGGAGAATTAGGAATAGAAAAGATTTTTGTCTTTCACTTTTTGGTTAACCAATACGATGAATTGATTGCACCGGGTTAGGAATAGGACAATGTTTCGCAAAAAGTCAAGAGATAACTTATACATATTGCCTTGAAATCGCATAATATTCAAATGAATTGGAGGGGATAATAAAGTTTTTGGGTGAACCTCAGCAACACATGGAAGAACACTAGTCGGTGGGGGTTATAGTTGCAGACATTTTTCGACTTATAGCTACTCCCTCCATCGCATAAAGTTTGGTCCTTACAAAACTACGTACAATTTTGAAATTAAAAAATAATGTACTTACGAAAATAAATTTTTAACCAATATGGATCTTGTTAGATAGCTAGATCTCATTGAAAACTTTTATATAGTGCAAAAAAATTCAAAAATTATTTTGGCAGATACATTATTTTTTTAGTTTGAAAGTTTCATAGGGACCAAACTTTATGCGACGGAGGGAGTACATTTTCGAGAGTTGGCACATATTTTGTGAAGCGGAGCTGCAATGGGATAGCCCAATGTTGCTCAAAGAGTTGTGCAAGATCTTGTTTTCTCTATATGGGAGTTCAAGCTTCCATTGGGATAGCCCAATGGATGCCCGTTTTAATATAATGGCTTCTGTTTATCATTGTTTAAAATGTGTTCGTGTAGGCCCCACACCATTGCGAAAAATAATATATAGATTAGTTATATTTTAGAGCTTGTAGATATACTAAAATCTAATGTTCAAATCATTTACGCATAAATGATTTGATAAGTTTTTTTTTTTTCGTTTATTGTAATTTAAACCTTTAATATCAAACTCACAAATAAAACGCTTTAGATCATAAATCTACCAATATACGTAGTATATTTTCACTCAACAAACTTTTGATTAAAAAAATTTAGAAAATAGAGTATATTTCTCTTGTTAAAATAGTGTTCTTTACAATTAAGTTAATATCATGATTAGCTAGAGAAAAAACTGAATATGAGCGGTACTTCTTACTTCTTACGTTTGATTCATTTTTTCTATTGGTATAATTTTTAAAAAATTTCATTTTAGTTAAATTGCGAAGCTGAAATACTATATATATATTTCATATTTTTACCTTATATTAGCCATCTATATTGAATTTGTTTTCTTGTGAAAACTTAGGGGCTCATTCTTTAGATTGACTTTAAGCCTCCAAAATATCAAGCCCGGTCCTGTATGTCATTCAACCATATTCGTCACAATAAAATTCTAAAAGATTTTTTGAACTCTCCTAAAATGTCAATAGGGGCGCAGTACGACGAATGAGCATGGTTCAATTCCTCTAGAAGTATGCTAGACTGTTATCGAGTATGAAGAGAAAAAAAAAATCATGGAACGTCATGGTGAACATGAGTTCTTTCAAATTGATTTTTATTTGAAATGAGTAAGAAGGATGGAATGGACACTCCTCGAATCCTGACTTGATTTAATTGGTGTAAGCTCAATAGGCCGAGCTTCCTTTGGTTTGGCAAATTCATGCCAAAAACAGTATATTTTGGTGTATCGTATTTTTTATGGCACTGTAATCTTTGGTATTTATTTTTAGAGTGTCTGTTTTAGGTGTGGAAAATGAATCATATCAATATGTATTTTTATTCGAGTGCGGTAGTTTTTTTAGTCAAGACAAATTGCTCATTTTGAAGACAAAGTTGGATGCTACATGCTTTTGCTCGAGCATTTTAAGGATATCTACTAGCACAACATTTTGATTGAGTTTGTTGGACGTTTTGCTCGACAAAAACAGTTGGCAACATTGCACACGGAAAAAGTTAGATGCTACATATTTTTGCTCAAGCATTTCAAGGCCCTTTTATTAGCAAAACATTTTGTTTGTTTTTTATGGATTTTTTACTCAAGCAAAACAGCCAGCAAAAATGCCCGATTCAGCAACTATAAAATCTCAGCGATTAGGTTTTTTCTAATTACCACAGCAGCCATATTTTGACCATTTGTGCCTCTCTTATCAAAATACCAGCCACGAGTGCAAGGGTTCATGAACTTTGAAGATTTGTGAAGGCTTTTTATTGTTGTGCGATCAAGGTCATCTTCAAAGGGTTTCGTCGTTCATATTCAATTCAACGTTTTCTATTCAAAGTCCTTTCGTGGAGTTGGAAGAGCAAAATAGTTGGAAGGCTTGAGGATTCAAGATGTGTCGATCATGCAAGGGTGTGATGTACGTGGATTCGGCAAGTAGGGCTTAGGATTCGTGGTGAGGATACACGGTCATCAAGTAAGTCTACTCGTAATCACACATTTATTTAGTGCATGATTCCTTCTCGTGACTTTTTACCCTTTTTGCGGTTTTTCCATGTAAATCGGTGTTCGTTGATTGTTTGATTTCGTTTCATTGATTGGTTAAAGTTTTGATTGGTGGGTCAATATTTAAAAGAGATTAGATTAAAGAAAATCTATAAACCTAGACAAGCTAGGGTTTTTCAATTGGGAACCATCTGAGGAGTGCAGTCCTCAAATCATACCAAAATTTCTAAGAAAGATAAATATATGCGAGAAAATTGAGTAGTTCTATATGAGTGCTAAAAATTTCATATACCCAATCTTCTCTCCGATCTTCTTTATGGCCTTGGTGTTAAAGACTCCCTGTGACAGAAGATTCTCTCCGTTCTGGTATGTGTGACCACATCCGATTTTTGGACCAAAGGTGAGCTGGATCTAGAGTTTCCAGATGCGGACTCTTAACAACAATGGTGGCGGCGAATTGCTCCAGCATTTTTTTCTACTCTTATTTTGTACTATTTTTTTGTTGTTAGTTTTGTAGGTGGTTTTGAGGGCCGGTGATTTTTGTTTTGGTTGTATTATTTACCGGTTTTTGGGCTAGTGGTTCAGATTAGTATATTTCTCTCATCAAAAAAAAAAAATTCATATACCACAAAGAATGAAGCAATTAATGATCAAATCATTTCAATAGTCATGGGCACACCAGCTAAGTGAAGGAGCACCGAGTGCTCCTTTTTTATTAGGAAATAAACTAGGAGAAAAACTTGAGTGCCAATCGGATATGGTCTGGGCATCTCAACCTTCCATAAAATGATTTAGAATTTCCAAATTTCTTCTCCCCACTCTCTTCTCTTCCTCTCTCCTTTTTCTCTATTTACAATCACCGCCATCTACTTTTGGATAATCAAGATTTATGGTAGGATACCACTTAGTCATACTTGACCGACACTCAAGTTTTTTCTCCCAAACTAGGGTTTTTCTTAACATCAAGAGTCATTGAGAAGGTGAATGTAAGGGAGGTCAGCGCGACACCCCCGTTTACCAGAGTCAATGTTGACCCACCACTGAAATCATGACAAGTGTCATCCAGGTGGCGCAAGATCCGCTCAACACGTCTTGTGGCCAGACCGGCGCGAAAGTGATTCCTCACGTGGGGGGGAGTCACCGGTGCTGGACCCTCTTACGCGAAGGTGTGTCTCCGCCGGGCGACACCCTAAGACCAAAAGTGGGCGGCGCCGACAAACCATGGGCTATCCTGAACGAGATAATGTACCCCATGGCCTTTATAACTAACGCCGCCTTAACATGGGCAAGAACGCCAGAAGCTAGTCCGACTTAGGCCGGGGTAATCATACCTACTACGCTTTTAAAGACGTGACCGGGCCCCCTAAAGCTCGATGCAAGAGTAGAAACAATCAACCGTGTCAACTACCTTGCTCTAACAGGAATAAGGGAGATCTAGTGGCTTGGTGACTAAGAACGAGAGGATCGCTGCGTGTGGGAATGGCTCGTCACCGCCTGGGTCAGCTGCGTTGTGGTGACGTCACCCATTACGATCAAGTTATTTAAAAGGACGACACACGTTATCATATTATAGGATTTACAGCCTCAAAGACCTTATAATCGGCCCGTGTGCCTATAAATATGGGACATTCCCTTTCATGCCCAGAGGTTGGTAAAGATTTTGGCAGAAGCATATGTCATTCTAGAGAGAGAAAAGGGTAATCATTGAGTGAGAGGAGAACATTCTCTCTGGTGAAATCATACCCCATCTCCTAGGTCACCACGGGTATTATGGATTAAACTAAGAGCAATCCACTGTATTAGTCTTTTTTGTGCACACTTGCTCCGTTCTTTATCCTTTCTCTAGACCACCTCATTCTCTTTGTTTACTGTATTTTTACTGTTGACTATCCATACCTCTCTAACTCATCATTAACCAGAACCATCACCTACCGTGAATATTTTAAGAGGAAAGATTTTAAATCAGCCACGTCTTTGTATAGATTTTTGTGTCTGTTGGATATTCATTGGATAATTTGACTACTGAATAAACTCACATTTCACTGGCTGTAAATAAAAAAAGAACACGTGATAAATTTGTATTGAAGACATAAAACATCGGATGAATCGACATTTTTTTTTTTCTTCTTTCGGCAAACAGATGCCGACATTTGACAAGCAACACGGTCATGGAGTATCATCTTCGATATAATCTACAAAAATAGTACATAAAATCAAAGTGATAGAACCAAAATGGAAAGTTAGTCCACGTGTCAGTTTAATTATGATTAATACTCCTACGTCTTAATCATCTTGCTACCGCAAGTTTTGGAAAATACATATGTGTTTGGTTAGATAATTTGGGTGTTTTGGCTAAATAAGTAAAACTACTTTTTACTGTTTTTTTTTTGTCCTTATTCATTTTTTTTTTGTATTTTTAGTTTTGTGTCAAACTTTTGCGACCTATTGATCTGTTTTGACTTAATCTGTATTTTTGAAAAAAATTAAGAGTTTCGGTCGAAATTTTTTACTTTTTTGAATCCTCTCGTCGAGACGGATCAATAGGTCGCAAAAGTTTGACGCAAAACTAAAAATAAAAAAAAGGAACATTTAAAAGTAGTTTTACTACTTAGGCCAAACCCCATCTTAGTTTAGTTTTGATGATACCATCAGGTGTAATGAGTGGAGAAAAATAGAGAGAGAAATGAGAAAAATGATGATGTCATTAAAATTAAAACTAAAACTAAATTGCGAAATGAACATGGCCAAAGAATCTGCCAAAAGCCAAAGAGGTGAAAGCAACATTTTGTTAGTTTTATGGTAGCCAACTAATTGGTCTCATTTTTGCCAACTAGTCGCTTAAGTGGTGTTATGGTGATGGTCTATCCTCTCAGACAATAGTTATTGCTCAACTAGATATTTCACGGTGGGACGGGATCCCCAATAGTCACACCCATGAGTTGTTACTACACTGGTCGCCCTTTCTTACCTTTTTGCCACCAAAAAACTAATTGGTCTCATTTCCAATACGGGTTCCGACCCCTTTGCACCAATAGTGCACAGATCGATGTTTGAGACACACTTTCGGGCCATCATACACAAATGATTAGAGTTGTTCATTGATTTATAAAATAAAAAAAAATTGAATGCCCATACGAAAAAAATAGTTTAATCGGTTAAGCATAAGTACTTAATCCAGTTTCAAATTTTCATTCAAAATTCAAGATTTTTAATAATAATAAAAAATAGAACATTGGATTAAACATTTACATTTATTCAGTTAAATTGATTTATTGCAAGGCCACTCAATATTTTTTTGAAAAAATAAATAAATGGCTTGAATAACTTGCCTAAAATTTTGGAATTTGACCCCACACACCGATTTGCACACCATCCTCGGTACCCGTAGAAATATTAAATGAGTTCAGCCTCTTTTGAGTACATTCTTGAAATTGCGTAGAATTCGGTGATTACTATGAAAAAAAGGAGGGGGAAACCTTATTAGTCACATAGATTTTTTTCTTTTTATGGTCAAGAAAAAGACAGTCAAAAGTTGCGACGTGATTATGATAAATTGATAATGAATGGGACAATGGCGCCGATAGACGGGTAGAGTAACGTGGGGGTTTCTTATCCTATAAATAGATGCTTTTTTTAAATTTGATTACCTTTGTTTTGTAAGAGCAGGATGACTAGGCTTGCTTTGGAAAAAAACAAAAAATAATAAGTCCGATTATTATTTTATTAAATTAGATTAGCATACTTTTCAACTATTTTTAATTAATAAGTCATTATGTCGGATTATCAATTTATTCTCCATTTATATGTCCACCGTTTTATCATATCTCCCCTCATATCATATCTACCCAAAACTAATCCAGTCGGCATGATGAAACCAAGGAATGGGGTTTGATTTGAATTAACATGGGATGAAGTAATCTCTCTTTCATGCCACGAAAATTGGCAGAAAAATAAATAACTTATTTTTTTTGAGATTCAAGAAGTGTCAGTTGTTAGTGAGATTTGATCATTGTTCTTGTGCATTGAGGTATATGGGGCCTACCATCTTTGCTACCACCTTACTTGCAAAACTAATCACTTTTAACAAGTAATGTATTATGTAAACGTCAAATTAATGTATATCACAAGAATCAGAGGTGTCCACCAACTTTGCTACCACCCCACTTGCAAAACTAATCACTTTTGACAACTAATGAATTATGTAAACTAGGGGTGCTCACGGTCCGGATTGGTTCGGATTGGCATGAATCCAATCTTAATCCGCGAGTGATGGTTATTTGAAAATATAATCCCTGTCCGATCCAAAAGTCTCATGATTCAGTTTCAATCCAATCAAAGAGTCAAGGATCGGTTCCGAATTTATCCACGGATTTTCAACTCATTCTCAAAAAAAATCAACTCATTCAAAAAATCAAACGCAATATTGAAACAAACACTTCGGTAGTATAATTACCAGATGAGAATATAAAACATCAAGAAGAACATAGAAAGAGCATGGAAAGAAATAATGAAAGATTGTTAAACATTGCAACAAATTAATTGAACAAATCTAAACTTGAACATTATAAAAACCAAACCCAAAATTCATTTTGGAATTTCAAACAATGTAAGCTATAAATCTGAGCTTGAGAATTGTAAAGTGTAAACATCAAACTTGTTAAACACGCCAACAAACGCATAAAACATATAGTCACAAGCACAAAACATAGATATCATTTTGGAATTCCAAACAACTTAAGTAGGCTACAAAAATACATATATATATATATATATATATATATATATATATTAAAAAAATATATATGTAATAAAAATCTCACGGTCCAAATCGGTTAATCCACGGTTTCAAAATCAAAATCTGTTTCCAGAATGCGAGTCACGGTATTTTTACTTTTTTGAATCCGTGTCCGGTCCATTAATCCACAGTTAAGATCCACAACGTACGGATCGATTCAGTCAGGACCGGATTCACGGATCACAAGTTTTTTTAGCAGCCCTAATGTAAACGTCGGATGAATGTATATCAAAAGAATCAGAAATAACTTTTTTCTTGCTTATAGTATTATTGTCCCATTCAAACATGGTTGCTAGCCAAGATTAATTATTATTTTTATCCAGTCACTAGTGATGACAGTAAGTGATGGCAATGAGGTGAGTAGGGGTGAGTTTTGATCTACCTCTATTCATACCTTAAATGTGGCAACCTTTTCAATCCCGACCGGATAAAAGAAATCTATTCCCATATCCTACCATGTTGCTAAGCACATAATTAGCAAAATAGATGGACTCGAGATGGGACGGGCATGATTGATATCCCTAATTAACGACAGTAGATTTGTAGGGCTCCAATGCGATGGAAAAGATGTTGAAAAATTAATCGAGACAAACACTGTATTGAAAATCGTCGGTGATCCGATATATATGAATTCCACGTGAATCAAGCAGCTAGCATTGCTGGACCGTTACGATACAATGCTGCCGACCTACCCTATGAAGTAGCAGTTAATAACTTAACACTTACTATTACACATATATATTCTGCTATTTGTTTGAATATATATATATATATATATATATATATATATATATATATATATATATATATATATGACCCCCCTCTAGTGCGGGATCCGGACTTCCGGACCTCCATGATCCGAGAATTTTTTTGACGATCCAATCCGTCCAATGTGTTCAGAAGGTGTTTTCAAGGACCTACGCGAGAAATCTTCAAAAAAAAATACTGAGAAGGGCTTGATCCAAACAGTTTTTTGCAAAAATACAGTTTTCGCGAAAAAGCCGCTGGATCAGCTTCCCGTATTTTTGAAGATTTCTAAGCGTGAACTTTGAAAACACCTTACAACACGATGGACAATCGATTTTACCAAAACAATTGGCAACACACAAAAAACACCCCAAATCTTCTAATCCGGGATCCCAGACTAGAAGATTAGGGTATATATATATATATATATATATATATATATATATATATAGCCATATAGGTACGGCTACTTATGTATATAGGCCACGCAAACGTAACCAATGCTATTTTGCTAATTACTACTATGTGCTTTTTGGAACCTTTAAGAAATAGATCTGTGCTTTTCTCCTTGTAAATTGTTGTTAAAGACTTCCGACAACGTGAACAAATAATTTTTATTTGTTACTATAGAATTTTATTTTTGCTCATAGTCGTGCACAACCTCAGCATTTGTAACATCTAAAATATTATCGTGCCGGTCGCACATCTAAATCTATTTGTCATATCAGTCAAACCCCTTTACATTAGGGACGGATCTAGGGGTCAGATGCGAAAGTCTTGCCCGTTGACCCCTCTCAAATTTTTTAAAAATCTTTCACTCATAATTAAAACTTTTTAAATGTATTCTTGGGATTAAATCTTGCCATTTTCGGCGCTTTATAACTTTTAATTTGAACCTCAAAACATATGCATTATGGATCTTGTTTGATAGATCTTAATTATTTCGATTATACAAAATTTTCAAAATCATAAAAGTTATTATAAATTAAAAGTTATAAGCCGTTGAAAATGGCACAGAATCCCAAGTAACACATTTAAAAAGGGACGGAGGGAGTATATATATAAATAAATATTATATATTAGAATAATTATGTAATGTAATTCTATATTTAGCAATATATATATATATATATATATATATCTCAAAAATAAAGATGTAGAATTAATTTTTTGCTTCAACTTTTGTTGGCTGATTCATTTATAATTATTGGTTTATAGATTATTTGTTTATTTGAAGACTTATCTTTTGATTTTCTTTATTTTTAAACCCTCGTGGAGAAATATTTTCAAAATGTTATCAATAAAACCATCTCAATGATTCTATGGACTTGTCACTGTCACTGTCAATGTAAATCATAATCTAAATTTTTTGTCTAAGATTGTATGCTCATTTTTTGTAAAAAGAAAAGTATACATTAATCCATAATACTTGTCTTAATTTAGTAAGATCGATGACTAGAAAAAATTACACGATTATAACTAATAAGGTGCTCTAACTGAATTGAATTCTTGGGATCCGTCCTGATTACATCGTGTTAAAGGAGCATCAATGCAATTGACAATATTCTAGACCCAGGCTAAACTTGCCAGTCCACTTGCCTAATAAAATATGGCTTGTTAGGTAGGCTCAAAAGGGAAAGAAACCCCTCGCTGGAGAGCCCGCCAATTATGGACTTAAACCCACCAAATTCAAGGGGGACATTAACATGGGGTAAAATAACTCCATTCCTGGAAGATGTCCAAACGTTGCCCTAATTCTACGATGTTACTAATATCACCTTTGCATATAGGAATTAGGGCTGCAAATGAACCAAGTCGCTCGTGAACTATTCAAGGTTTGATTCTGTTCATTCAAGTACTAAATGAGCCGAACCTGAACCTCAATTTTAGTCTCGTTCAATAAATGAGCTAAACCTGAACCTAACTGTATTCGTTTCTATTAAGCTTGCGAGCATGAATTGTTAGGTACTATATATTAGAAGAGTATCTCATATAAGCTTGAATATATTTAAACTTTTTCATATGTACCGGGAAAAGGCCTTGCCTTTTCATAATTTTAGTTTAGTTTTTGTTTTGTTTTATAATCATTATTCTCATTTCTCTCTCTATATCTCTCTACTCATTACCCGTAAACTAAAACTAATAAACGAACAAGGCCTTTTTATAATTTGTCAATGTATAAAATTTTAAATGTACTATAATATTATATTTTAAAATGATTTTCTTATTTTTTATATGTATGTACGAAATAAAATTTGTATTGAAGTTCTAGGTCTGTGTAAGAGCATAAATATCTCATATTTTTTACACTTTAAGGCTCGTGAGTAAGCTTGAGTTTGGCTCAAACTCGGGTAAGCTTGGCTCGTCACATTTTCATTGATTTCGAGCTTGGCTGGAGTTTGTTTAAAAATTAAATGAACGAATCTAGACATCTTAAAATTCGACCTAATTCGACTCGATTGTTTGCGGCCCTAATAAGAATATAGGATACCGAGGTGTGTTATTTTTTAAGAGCTCGTTTGGATGTTGGAAATGAAAGAGGGACGAGGAAGATTGGGTTATTTAGTCATGGTCCCACACCTGATCCATGCTTTGGCTGCCAAAATCAACCCCTGATTAAATATAAGTAGGGGGAGGGGTGTCTATGTTTAGTCGGGGGGATTAGCCCCCCAATTTACCTCCCTATCCTCATGCAATTTCCTTCGGATAAAAAAATAAAATACTTCCACATAATTATTTATTTATTTTTGTACCAAATTAAACTACTAATATAGATATTTAATTCGATACAAAAAAATTGAAATTTTTTTCTACTTTATAATTTTACATTGTTGGCTTGTTCAGTTGCTTTGCAATATCCTTCGGATAAAAAAATAAAGTACTTCCGTATATAATTTTTTATTTTTTCTTGCACCAAATTAAACTACAAATAGAGATCTTTAATTTGATACAAAAGAAATTTGAAAATGTTTATACTTTAGAATTTTACATTGTTCGTGTGTTGGCTTGTTGAATAGTATATAAAATAAATAAATAAATAAATAACGTTTTTTAAAGTAAAAATATTACAATTAATTATTATAAATTAAATATTAAATACTGTAATTAATTTTGGTATTTATATAATTTTATAAATACATAATTTAATAAATGCATTACCAAGGGCAAAAAAGTTTTTTGACATGATTTTACATCATACACCCTCCTTATCCCCTTTTATTATCCATCATCCAAACCATGTACTATTTAATCCCCTCTTCTTAAATGTGGGTTTACCTTTCTTATTTAATCACTCTGACTATTTTATCCTTCTTACTATCTAATCCATTTTAAACCAATACGTCATCCAAACAAGTCGTAATAGGCTTTCCTATAGAATACCACGAGATTTTATAGAGGGACGTGAGAGTGTGCACGTGCACGTAGTCATTATTCTTTATGACTTCGTTAGAGCCCCGATATTCTTGACCACGTACCGATGGCGTCAGGGACGCCATTGTGGGTTGCAACCGATCGATCTGAGGAATGATTTTGGATCGAGCTCATACAGTCGTCTGATTGCCTCGATTCCCGCGTAAGGCCACTCAGAATTTGATTTCGAGAAGGATGAACGGCTCAGATTGATCGGTTGGGACCCACAACGGCGTCCCCGACACTATCGATACGTGGTCGGTGCACCCCCGTTGGTACAGGTAGAAGGGTTGTTTAAGCCCACCCCTAAGCTTTGAGAACCAAATGTAATATTGGTCAATTTTTTAACTACTTTTTTTATTTAGTTTTTCGTGGTATTTTTGGGATTAATGATTCATTTCGACAAGAAAAATAAAAAAAAAGTATAAAAATGTGGACAAAAGTTGAAAAAATATTCATGCACTGTAGATATATAATACTCCCTCCGTCCCAATTTTATAGTCCATTTTTGGAATTTGTATCACTTTTTAAAGTGTTATATCTTATAATCTACAATATTCTAGGTGATTTTGAACACTTTGTTTATTAGATTAAATCAAGATCTATCAAACAAGATCGATATTGTATATAAAATGTATTACCGATTGAAAGATATAATCGTTTTTTCATCTAATTAAGATAAAACGAAGGACTATAAAATTGGGACGGAGGGAATACTAAAAAAAAGCGCCAATTGTTTGGCATTTTTCGTCTTTAATGAACTTGTGTTCATTTTTTGTCATAATTTCTACGTTTTAGACACATCTCTTTGAGACGGTCCAGACAGATGATTAATTCTAAGAACAAAACATGAATTTAACAAAAATTTGAAAAAGACAAACAAAAACAAAGATACTGTAACAAAAAATACAACAAATATAGGGGAAAGTCACCTAAATAAAAAACATGAGTTTCACAATTTTGATGGTCCATGCAACAAAATTGTCCATGCAAATTTGGATCCGGGGTGGGTGCTTTGCAGAAAATGTTGTGTGTCGTGTTGTGCGGCAAAACTACGTCTTTTTACAGCACGTACACCTCTAAAGCTCCCAAGGGCCTTGTTTGGAGAAAGAAAAAACCACTACAAAATGCCTTAATCCAAAGTGCCTAAACTCTAAACCCAAAGTGCTTAAATCCAATTGTTTAAACCCACTATACTCTACCCCAAAGAGCCTAAATCTCCTAAAATTGAACCCCCCAGTTAACTCTCAAAACAGGACTCTTGGAAGCTTTAGAAGTGTATAAAGAAGATGAGCAAAACGACGTAGTTTTGCCGCATAACACAACGCACAACGCCTCGCCGGATTCCATTAATTCGATTGAGACAATTGCCTATAACTGATGTATATGTTTACCTCATCTTTCCTTATCACCTCGAAATAGAAGTATATAATATTCTCTTAAATCTGCTAGGGTTTCCATTTGGAGGAAGGTGCATCCCATAAACTGAGTCCCTACATTTTAGGAACTATGGAGTACTCTTTTATAGCCCGCTAGCCACCTCAAATTTCCATTAAGTGATTTGGACTAGATGACAATTTCATCCGCATCCAATTCAATTTCCACCCAAATGGATTGGTGATTTGAGGATCTGTTTGGGGATTGTGCAAAGATTGGAGATTTTTTTAAACAAATTTCGGGGAATAGGTAGGAGGCGGGAACAGACTTATCTAGCCCTAAATCTATTTCCCATCCTATCCCCTCACTTTGTCGTCGATTATTGTGCAAAAAAACTACGCCGTTTTACTCAAGACACCTCTAATGCTCCCAAGGGCCTTGTTTGGAGAAAAAAAAAACCACTACAAAATGCCTAAACTCTAAACCCAAAGTGCTTAAATCCAATTGTCTAAACCCACTATACTCTACCCCAGCGAAATTTAAATCCCCTAAAATTGAACCCACCCCCCAAATTAACTCTCCAAACAATGCGCCTTGAAGGCTTTTAGAGGTGTCTGCAAAGAAAATGAAAGAAATAGCGTAGTTTTTCAAGATAACACAACGCACAACACCTCGCCGGATTCCATTAATTCAATTGAGACAATTGCCTATAACTGATGTATATGTTTACCTCATCTTTCCTTATCACCTTGAAATAGAAGTATATAATATTAATCTTAAATCTGCTAGGGTTTCCATTTGGAGGAAGGTGCATCCCATAAACTGAGTCCCTACATTTTAGGAACTATGGTACTCTTTTATAGCCCGCTGGCCACCACAAATTTCCATTAAGTGATTTGGACTAGATGGCAATTTCGTCCGCATCCAATTCAATTTCCACCCGAACGGATCGGCGATTTGAGGATCTGTTTGGGGATTGTGCAAGGATTGGAGATTTTTTTAAACAAATTTCGGAGAATGGATAGGAGGCGGGATCTAACTTATCTAGCCCTAAATCTATTTCCCATACTATCCCTGCCCTGATACACAACGTTCCACCTTTGGCTATTGCGTGTTCTTGGACCCGAATCCTCGATATATATAATATATGTATACGTATAGTTACTTATATTTTTTTTTAAGGATTATCACAGTATCACTTTTATATCTCATTCCCACTTTCCCAGCTGCACATGACACATGACATAATAAGTTAATAATCAGGAAATCTCTTGTGCTTTACCTCTACAAATAAATAAAGGATCTAAAAGAGCCATTTGATTATGCTGTTTGTTTATGTGAATTCTCATAACAGCACAAGCTGAGGTTGCTCCCCTTGTGTAGTCATGTTTTTCACATTCATTATATTGATACATGGTTATTGTCTAATTCCACTTGTCCCCATTGTAGAGGGGCCCTTTCACAACTGGAGATCGGTGAGAAGGAGTGGGATCCAAAGAGAGGAGAAAAATAAGGGAAGAAGATGGCTGGTTAAGGAGGAGAACCAAGGTGGGGAGGTGGAGGAAGGAGGAGGCTTGGAAATCCTAGAGAGAAGGCAAAGAGTTTTTAGAAAGAGAAGGGCTGCCCGTAGCATTGCTCCTTTTCCAATTCTCCGATTGAATTTGTCGTTGTTGCACATGTGATTGCATTTTGGATTTGGGTCTAATTGTAAATTGGTACTCTCTCTCTCTCCGTCCTATAAAGTTTGATCACTACAAAATTACGTGTAATTTTCAAACTAAAAAATAACTTATTTACCAAAATAATTTTTGAATTTTTTTGTATCTTGTAAAAGTTCTCGATGAGATCTATCAAACAAGATCCATATTGACTAAAAAATTATTTTCGTAAGTATGTTATTTTTTAGCTTAAAAATTACACGTAATTTCGTAGTGATCAAATTTTATGGGATGGAGGGAGTAAATACGTACTCCGGTAAAGTAAAAAGTTGTAATTCGATCTCTTTATCCGTTTTATTTTTGATAATTGATTTTTACAACCCCAAATTGATAGCAACATTCTTTCTTTTTTTGTCTTTTAATGAAACTTTTACACATAAAAACTAAAAACTTCGCTAAAAGAATGGTGGTGGTGTAGTGTGGGCAGTGGAAGACTGTTTTTTGGGTAGTGGTGGAGTGGTGATGGAAGTAGTAGAGTAGTGGTGGTATCTATAGTATTGGTTGTAGTGGTGGAATGGTGGCATCATAGTGGATGTTTGCATTCAGTCAAAAAATTTTGGATGAAATGGGGTGATTTTGGATCGAGCTAATACAGCCGTCCGATTGTCTCGATTCTCGCGTATGCCCACTCGAAATTTGATTTTGAGAACGATGAACGGCTCGGATCAACCGTTTGGGACCCACACCGGCGTCGGCGACGCCGTCGGTACCCCGTCGGTACCCTTTGGTCTGTGCACGTATCTTTACCGGAAAAAAAGTTACTCCTCGGTAAAATTGATCTCATACGTGGATAATAGGTTCAAGGTTAGGTTTGGCTAAGCCAATTTGACTTTTTTGTTTTGTCTTTATTTGATTTTTTTTTTTTGCGTTTGTTCGTCATCGATTTTTTAAATATTATTTGTTCGTTTTGGCGAGAGGAATCCAATAAGGTAAAAGATTATGACTAAAATTTTCAAATTTTTTAATAAGATCGAAAAAAGTGTAAAAAGTCGACTTTTGGCTTATTATTGTATTTATTAAAAAAATTATGATTATATCATTTTTTTTACTTTTTTGATTGTTTTTGCCGAGAGGAACCAATAATACACGAAAAGTTGATGAAAAACTAAAAAACACGAAAAAAAATCGAATAAAGACGAAAAATAAGCCAGCTAACTTTTTAGACCAAACCACACCTAAATAGATTTTACAAAAAGTTAATTTTGTCTATTTGGTTTTGGGATTGTTTTTAATTTTGGGATTCAATTTTAGGAGGGTTAGGCTCTTTGGGGTATTGAGTTTAGGCATTTTGGGTTTAGAAACTTAGGATGCACTTTTTAATTATAGGGTTTTAGTGATTATGTACTTTTACAGGGTACCATATAATTTTAGGTACTTTCATAGGATACTTTAAGGTTTAGGTTTAGACATTTTCATTATGTTTAGAGGTTTAGACACTTTCATAGGCATTTTTGGAATTTGAAGATAATTCTTGGTATTAAAGAATTAATTTATGTCTTATTTTCATGATTAACTTATATAACATGTTCTTGCGGAAAAAAGACTTTTTTTTTAAGATTTCGAGATACTTTTCTTTCGACTGCGATCTGATTAAAAAAAGGGAAAAAAAAGAAAATGAAGGAGACTGGCATCGACCCCGTGGATACCGAGATATACTCCTTATAAAACTGAGATTTATACGTACAGACTACGGTTGTAGACGGCTGTTGTCGTCTAGGTCCTAGGAGACCAGATCAACCAATTGTTCGTTGTATAACTTGTACTATGAGAGAGAGAGAGAGAGAGAGAGAGAGAGAGAGAACCGGATACCTAAAAAAGCCGGTTTTCCACTGGCCACGAACGAAAATGTTTCCTCTTAAAATGGGCCTGAATTGTTCCTTCATACGTCCCATCTCCCTCCTGTCTCTCTCTCTCTACAACGCCACCCCACAGTCGCCGATAATGCAACTGTCACTTCCACTCTCCCTATAAAACCTTCGTTTCTTCTTCTCCGCCAAACATCTCCGGCAACTTCTTCTTCTTCTTCTTCCAACCTTCTCGATCCTTCATTCGCCAGTTTCCATAATTTTCAATTCGATCAGCTCTGATTACTGGTTGTCGGTGTTCTATTCTGTTCAGTTGTTTTTATCAATGAAAACTGTTAACCGGTGCTCTGACAAGAACTACTATTCCTAATTCCAACCGTAGAATAGTGTATACAAAAATACATATATACAAGCGGAGACGAATCCGAGTGAGAGAGAGAGATAAAAAAGCATGTTGGATCTCAATCTGTGCGTTGTTTACAACGAACAAGACTACAAAATGACAGAGAATGTTGCAGAAGGTTCTGTGGTGCAAATGGACGTGGAGTCAGGTACTTCGAATTCCTCACTTGTGAATGCCGAGGCTTCCAGCAGCGCCGGCGACGAAGACTCGTACTCAACACGTGACGCCGCCGCCTTCGCTTTCGATTTCGACATCCTGAAGGTCGGAGGGGGCGAGTTGAACGGGAATCGGATGAGTCAGTCCGAGTTTGTGACTCGGCAGCTGTTCCCTGTGAGCAGGGATGGCGAGTTCACTCCGGGGCAGGGCTCGGCGCCGTTGGTGAGGCCTGATTGGGTAGATCTCTCGTTTGATGAATCTAGGCGTGGTGGAGTACCGGAGGTGAGAGTATTGGGGAAGCAGCAGGTGAAGAAGAGTAGAAGGGGACCGAGGTCCAGGAGCTCGCAATACAGAGGAGTCACTTTCTACAGACGGACTGGAAGATGGGAATCTCATATATGGTATGGCTTTAGCATATTAGCACATCTCCGGCCCGTACTCTTTTTTTCTTTTTCTTTTTTATAACTGGATATGTGGCCAGCTTGCGTGCACCTGATAATCCAGGGCCTCGAGCTTAACGATCGGACAAATCACCAGTGACTCCAGGATCTGGTTTGGCCTGCGTGAGATTCAATCTTGCCACCTCTGGAGGCTGCTCGTTCGGTTGATGACCCTTTTTGTTGTCCTTGCTCATATTTTTTCTTAAATTTGATTTTTTTTTAAAAATGTATTTGGTATGAGGCACCTAATTGAGAAACTAAAATTAAGAAAAAATTTACAAAAGCTTCATTAGTTGGTAAAATTGTTAATTAATGAGAGAAGAAATAGCCTTCAAAAGTTGAGTAAAAAGAGTTGTTTTTTTAGCTTACTCTCCAATTCCTAATTTGAGCTTTTTGTTCATGATTAATGTATGTTTATCTTCTTCTTCTTCTTCGCAGGGACTGTGGGAAACAAGTATATTTAGGTATGAATATGATGATATGATTACCTTCTGTCATTTGTTTTCATTGGATAAGTAGTAAAAAGAGTTTTTTTTTTTTTTTCTGTTGTTAATTCTGATGAATTTTGATGTTGGTGAATGTGTTAGGTGGTTTTGACACAGCTCATGCTGCAGCAAGGTAATAACTGGCTAGAAAGAAAATTATTTTTCTCAAGTTTTCCCCCCCTAAGTTGCCTTTGATTAATTCCTTGGTGTCCTGGTATTAGAGCATATGATCGGGCTGCAATCAAGTTTCGTGGTGTTGATGCTGACATCAATTTCAATCTCAGTGATTATGAAGATGATCTGAAACAGGTTGGGAAACACAAGATTCACTAGTTTCAATCGATGTGTGTGTTGTCGTTGACACGTTAGAAATGCACTTGTTGACAGTGATACTAGGCGTGTTGTGTTTAGTATTGTTGATTCGTATCTGATTAGTTTGCTTCTTTTGAATGTATGCAGATGAAGAATCTCACCAAAGAAGAATTTGTGCACATTCTCCGTCGCCAGAGCACTGGTTTCTCAAGGGGGAGCTCAAAATTCAGAGGGGTGACTCTGCACAAATGCGGCCGATGGGAAGCTCGAATGGGGCAGTTCCTAGGCAAAAAGTGAGGAACTAATTGCATTTCCAGATTTTTGTTACACTGGGGGTAGCTATGAAAGCCTTCTTCTCAAAACAAATAAATCAGTAATCAGTAAAACATATATGTATATTGTATATGCATATACATGACTAAGATGCCTCTTCAAAAGTGGAAACAATTAGGAACCCCGTTTTGACCATGGGAATGATGGTGGCTCTGTTGCAGGTATATATATCTTGGCCTATTTGACACTGAAGAAGAAGCTGCAAGGTATTTAGGACAATCATGAATTTCAGTCTCCTTTGATATTGAATTTGTTATAATTCACCATCTGTCGGCAAACATTTATCTCCGTTACCATTTTTTGGAAATTAGAGCATATGACAAAGCGGCTATCAAATGCAATGGAAGGGAAGCAATCACCAACTTCGAGCCAAATACATATGAAGGGGAGATGATCGATGAGGCCATTTGTGGAGGTATTGATTGGTTGCTTGTAAATGTAAACTTCTGGGTAACTTATTCCAATGGCCTTTTAGTTTTGTACTTCATTCTAAAGTATGTGCACATGAGGTTTTCAATGCAGGTAGCGACCACAATCTTGATCTGAACTTGGGGATTTCAACCACTTTTGTAGATGATTCAAAGAACAACAGAAATTTGGGGCATTTGCAGCTTCACCCTTACAATTTCCATGACAATCAGAGATCAAATGTAATACTTCAAATTGTAATTCATAATATCCTTTTCTCTGGCCATTGTTATTGTGCCAAAATTCCCCATGTTTTATGTTTTCTGCTCTATGTGACTACGGAAACTGCTAAACCTATTACCTTAGTTGAAGGAGATATATATGTGTAAAGAAAAGCCAAGCAGATATTCAATCTGATTGCTTTTAGGTTGCCGTAAAATGCATATATTCTAGACCTTTCTATGCCACAAAATATTGTGACTTAGTAATCAATTCCCTCTAATTTTGGCATTGTGCTATTACAGATGGAGAACACTGCAACAACTACAGCAGGGAATCGAACTCTTGAAGGAGTACCAATGACCTCAGAGCATCCTCCCAAGCGAACTGGCGTTTATCTCAACTTCTTTCCCAATTATGAGGTAAACTTTATTACCTTAGTTCCAAATTGTGATATCTTGTTACGTGCAGCCCAACAGTTAAGAATAAAAAGTTCTTCATTACGCAGAATATAATCCACTTAGAATAATGAAACAGATGAGATATACAAAAAAAAAAGAGAGAGTATGAAATCTTGTTGCATTCAAACATCAATATTGCCGAACAGCAGTTGTCTGTTTTCTTCAAAGTTCAAACCAGGATCAGAATTCCAGTAATTAGCCTCTCTAGTCTCCAAATTTACTTTTTTGCGTGCACGGGTAACAATTTAGGCAGTAATTAGGAAATACATTGCTAACAAATAACAACGCTGGTATTTTCGGGTATTGCCAACATATTAGCAATATATTTGCCCAAATTCCCTAAATAGCTGACTCCTGGAAATAAAACAACTTATTAGCTTATCAAACAAATTAGACAAATACTATGCAGTATACCAATATTCATTCTCTTCTGAGGAGTGGAAGTATTGAGAACAAAAATGAAAAACCTTGTGGTAGTGAGATTCATTTCTGATGGTTTATCTACTTGTCCACATTTCTGTTCAAATAAATCTGTGTTAACAGTTCATTATTATCACATTTCTGGACATAATGGGAAATTGTGTAGCAATGAATCTGTATTTTTTGCATAACTGCACTGCAGTTCATGCAGCAAATGTTGATCCTTACCATCATTATACAAAGACTGCAAGGCATACCGGAGCCTTCATGAAACAATTAAAAGAAGACAACATAACGGATGATCTGATTGTGTTACTTAAACAATTTGATTTGTAAATACCATTTTTTAGGAAGCCAATCCATAATGATGTAGCAGTTTAGTTTACTCTTTTAAATTGTCAGCCACAATGGCGGTAGGTTTTGGTTTGAAATCGATGTTAAAACATTATTCCTTTCGAGGATTTCATACAATGTTTGTGTTTGTATCGCACCGCCCATTACCAAACTTGCCACATGTTTGCCTCCAAAAGCTTCATTTTTGAAAAGTTTGTTTGGCAGGAAAGAGCAGCAACAAATGGTATTCAAGGTGGGTTTTCTTCACAAGGATCACCAAACTGCGTGTGGCAAATGCATACTGCAGCATCATCAGGATTCTCGTCTGCGACTACTTCTGCTTTCTCTGGTTCCCTTCATACATCACACCTTCCCTATCCGAGCCCCCCCAATCTCGGCTTTTCTTCATCTACCGCAGTGAGCAAAAACTCTCAATACTACTACCAAACAAGGCCGCTGCAAGCACCACCGTAGTAGTTTAAGGTCGTCACTGAAATCAACTACTACAAATTTTCTTGTATTCGATTCTTGCGAACGCCGCATTGTATCGGGCTCAGCTGGTGCAAAAATCTTCCAGGTGGACTCGCGGGCCGTGAGTTTACCATGTTTGGAGTGGGTCCGATGTGACCCTAGCCCGGGCTGGGTATTGGTTCCATGAAAAGGGTAATGCTAATTACTTACTTTTTGTCTGTAGGGCATTACATCTTGGTATGTCTGATTCTTAGCTTTTGTGTATTGTCTAGCCTTTGTTTCCATGCTTTGCTTTAACTGAAGTGTTTTGCCTGTCTAGAAAATTGTATTCTCCCGAGGATTTTCCATCTATGATCTGTCAAACTAGATGATTTGACAAAATGATCGGACTACATTCACTATTTTGTTCTTTATTTGGAAGGCAAAAAGGTAGGAGGTGTTCCACACTTGCGGATCAAAAAAAAAAAAAGAAAAAGAGCTGTTCCACCTGATTTTTTTCTTTTCAAAAATCAAGATTGAACATTCTTTCACAATATATCATATAAAAAAAATCATGAAAACACCCCATAAAGGTGTGTATTAGAGTTAGCCACTAATTCAACCCACGGAGGGGGAGACCTATATGCGAGATTAAAATATTTTTAAAAAGTATTGAATATTAATAGGTGAATGAGGCCGCCAAAAAAGAGGGAGTGCTACCATTGGGTCACTGTTGATAGAGTGAGCTTCCATAGACGTCGCTTGCGGAGTGTAGTGGTACTGGTATGTTACGATTGTAATGTCCCACATCAACTATGTATGAGCTTGCTCGCGTGTGTATGAGCTTGCTCTCGTGTATATGAGCTCTTGGACACCCTTTTACTATAAACTGTTTTCAAAGGTGAGTTCCACCCATGAGTTTGTAGCAAATACTAGCACAATTACATGAGGTGGACATTCTTGATGATTCCTGTAAATGTTTTGTCCGTTATAGGACTGTAATCTGAATGGAAAAATGGAAGTTTGGATCTAACATCCGCAGAACTGTAATCTAAATGGAAAAATGGAAGTTTGGATCTAACATATACACATTGTTGGATTAAATTGATTTTTCATAGGCCCACTCGATTTTTTGTTTAAATTATTGAGCGGCTTAGATAATTCGCGTGAGATCCAGAGTGGCCCCATATGCCTATCTATGCATCATCGGTTCCAACTTGGCAGTCCTTTTAGCATTTTCGTTTTAGAAATAGGGGTAAAAATAAAGTAGTCTGAGGGTGTTCTACTAACAAAAAATAATTTTTTTTTAAAGACCAAAATATGTTATTATCTCATAATACATCGCATAAAAAAATATTTATTAGTGTAACAACCCCAAATTTTAATCAATTTTTATTGGACTATAGATAAAAGACACAAGTGGAAAATGGAGATACTCTCTTTTAAAGTGAATCTTCTTTTCGTGGGCTAAGAAAAGGCAAGTACCAAATAAAGGTAACCGTGGATTGGGATGCTGATTGCCGATTGGGAAGTCACCTATGCAGGTTTGATTGGATAACACAATAGGAGGAGTACATGAATTGTGACGAATATTTATTTTCTTTTCTTTTCTTTTTTTACAAGGGCAATAAAACTTCGCTTTGATTTTTCAGAATCACCCCTCACTCAGTGCAAGGTTTTCAATAAGTTTTTTCTCTAATTATTACTTTCATTTTTTTTTCTATATCTCGCTCTACTCATTATCCAAAAAATCTCTATCAATGATTAAACCGAACCAAAACTATGGATACATCATTTGGTGTACACCAAATTTACACCACATTGTGTGTGTGAGTAATTTTGGAATTCCACCAAATTTCGGAGGAGTATTCAATTTGTCTAACATATTATTTTAAGAGCCCCTCTAAAGAAATCAATCCGTTTGGACATCGGTAAGAAATCAACCCTTTAAAAAAAAAAAATCACATTTCAGTGTAAATCTTTAAAAAACAATTCCTAAATTTTCTTAATTTTTACACATTTTAATATATTTTATACAAAATTTTTAAATAGAGAATTATGGACACCCTGGCTGATTTAGAATTTCCCGTCCTAAAATAAGACTGAGGGGGAATTGACACGTCACTCGAGATGTCGTTTCCCTTTCCAAAATACTACTACTGGAGTAGTACTGTGAAATGTGATGGTACTGTTCATGGGCACAAATTGATGTCACTGTACTGTCAAATCAATCCCAGCTCACTCTCTCTCTCTCTCTCTCTCTCTCTCTCTCCTCACGATGTAGCTGGCAATGAGCCGGGTTCATTGGAACAGAATTATGGGTACCAACAAGGAACGCACAACCGACCGTTCATGTGATTTGCTATTAATTTCAAAATAAACTTTTGAATGTCCTTGGAAAAATTCAGCTTAATAAGATAATTGTAATTTGTAAGTGCGTTTTAATTTTACATTCAAAATTTAAGATTCTTTATTTTGATTGAATTTCAAAGAAAAACCAGACAATTGGATCAACAACGGAATTATTTTAAAATTAAAAAGTGGCTTGATTTGTGCAAATTTATGAAATAGACCTCACATGCCGATCTACGCGTCTCCCATCAGTACCCATAGAATTTTGGGGCTTGAAACACACAAACACATACGTGCATATAGTGTTGAAGCAAATTAAACTTTTAATACATGTCTTATAGAGATCAATATACATTTATTAATATGAGTAATAAATATTTCAAAAAGGAAAAAAAAAAGACTTCAAACTCATGGACTCTCTGGATAATTATTTTTGTAAGAGATTATTAAAAAATAAAGTGAATGACATCAACCACATGATAAGTATCGTTTTCAATTTGATTTTTTTTCTTTCTTTAAAGATCTTTTTCATATATAAATTGAAATCTGCCTCATAGGTTAGAGGCAAAGTGAACTAGGAAAGACCGATCGTAGTTACCTTATCCCGATAAACCAGGCAATGTGGGATGCCTGGAAGGAAACAGATCCTATCTCAGGGTGTAATATGTGGGTTTAAGGTCATCTCCAATAGCCTCACTATAACTCCGGCGAAGGCAAGATGCCGAGGCAAAACGCCATTTCCGGCTCAACAACATCTCTATCGTCCTTGCCAAGAAGATTTCCGCTATAGTGACTCGCTTGGGTGGGCGAGTCACCTTACACCTCGCATTCTCTTTCTCTCGCCGGCCACATTGCGGCCAAGAAGCTACATTCTGGCAAAGACGAATCGTTCATCCTAAAATTGTTTTGATACCAGAGGGATGTTCCCCTCGTCGAGACGATTCTATTGGTGCAAACCACGTCGCCGGCGGGGTACGGTGGTGGCCGCATGGGCCAAACGAAGGAGGCACATGCCGCCCGAGTTAGATCTACTCGCGGCGCGTGTGATGCACGCGCCCGTGCAACGCCAAAGAAGATGACGCCTTTTTTTATTATTATTCAAATGGGGAGACTGTTGTGTGCTGCCGCCCGACAAAACTAGCCAAACAACTTTTTTTCTTGCTAAAATGGCTAAGAAGAAGCTGAGGCTGTTGGAGGTGCTCCAATAAGAATCCTTTGCCTATCGGGGTGGTCATAGATCAGAGCACCGGTTCTTATTACCGTCCATAGGGCAGGAAAGTCCTTACCCTTACGCGCGCTCTGCCCAAATATGCTGTGATTTCCTCCCATGGTGATGTTAAATTGACCCCAATATGGTTTGCCCATGACTTCGGAATTTCCTTTGTCCTAAAGTTTTTTTAGATTCAATTCTCCTAGCTAATAGCTCTTGGAACCACATCACCTTATGTGTAAGTGTGGAAAAACTATGGAGGCCAGGGATTTAGGAACAAGTCCAAAGTGCGTATAAACTGTCTTGAGACACCCTGCATTATTAAAAAAAGAAAAAGAAAAAAAAGAAACCTATGTAGGACTTCATGTATAAGTAGCATGGCAACGTTACAATATCCATATACCGAAACATAAGCGCGCACTAAATTGGACTCTTAATTTTAAAAACGTCTTCTCTTTCATAAAAAGATGTCCAAAAATACTATTCACCCCTCATTAAATTATCTAATATTTTATTTATAATGATTGGTATAGGCAATATGAATTTTGTTTGATAGATCTCACATAATTTTATTAAATTTTTTTTTACAACCATAAAAAGTATTATAAATGGCCAAATATAGGGAAAAAAAAATACAGGTGTTAATAGTATTTTTGACATTTTTCTTAGGACCGAGGGAGTATGTTTTAAGTACTACCATTTTTATTGATGTAAATTGGTCAACTTTACACTTTGAATGAACAGTGGGGAACTAGCCCTCTAGTGTCTTCATCCGCATTGTATGATGTAGCGCCCTAACTCTTATCGTTTATCGCGACAATCAACGGTTCAAATATATTTGTTAACTTTTATTGAAAAATGTGATTTTGTAAAACTCAACCATCGACTATGGGTATTGACAATTCAGATTAGTGCACATCATGTATCGCACATGAGCGCTACAGGTACCCTGATTTCGGACAGTGGGTTGTTATTTTTGTCCTTTTCATCGTGAGAGGTAACAGTTCTCCTTTTTGTATCGAAAAAATGTTTCTCTTTTGCTTCGCTCCACTTCGGTTTTATTTTGTCCCTCCTAACATAGCCTCTTTTAGAACAAGCACAATTTATTGAGCCAAATAAATTATTGAACGGTGTTTTATCTACTCATGTCCCTTTCAACACTCTAATAATATTACCTATACTATCTCTCTACTATTAAAATACTATTTTTACTTTTCAAAATAATACAATATATTTTTATACATACACACCCATATATACATGACAAACAAAACCCAGAGATTCCGGCGAGGAGAGAGGATGAGGAGGGAGGAGAGAGAGGGTGGGGAACCCAGAGATTCCGTCTACACTGTTTGATTCCGGCAAACCCAATTGTCCATGGCTATAAGACAAAGTTGGGGATGTTGAAAAGAGAATACAATCGAGATGCTAGCGAACCCAATCGTCCATGGCTATAACCCAATCGAGATGCCGATTTGTTGCTGCGACGCCGTCGAGATGCCGATCTATTGCTATGACAGAGTTGTGTGCTCCATGATTGTGACCTGCTGCTGTGTGGAGAGAGAGGGTGAGGGGAAAAATTGATTAAAAAATCTGTAGGGAGTGAATAGTGGCTGAACAAATATGGGGTGATTTGGGGAGCCACTGTTCATGTTTGTATTTTGTTCACCTGTTCGAGTCGTCTCTTGGAGCCCATTTTTGCTCCTGATCTCGGTAAAATAGGGAGAGGACCTGGTTTGGGTCATCTATTGTGGGATGTCCTTAGTCTTTTTCCCTCCATTGTATGACATTTTGAGGGGGGTGGGGATTCTCACACACGGTAGGTTCAAAATCGGACTATTCATGCTTTCACTTAAAACTTACACTTTAAATGCTTAAATTAAATTGAGTTATTCTATTATCAGCTCAGCTCAGTACAAGCAAGAGAATAGGCAAAAAAATAAAATTACAAACTTCAGTGTATTTCTTTTACACTTTCACACACTTTGATTCACTTTTCATATATTTCAATATATTTGTAAATCCTTCACAAGTCACAACCGGCCAATGGATTGATT
Organism: Vaccinium macrocarpon; assembly: GCA_022606695.1. Lineage (NCBI taxonomy): Eukaryota > Viridiplantae > Streptophyta > Magnoliopsida > Ericales > Ericaceae > Vaccinium > Vaccinium macrocarpon. The sequence continues at coordinate 27,316,324 of CM040176.1, read as the reverse complement.
TTAAAATTTTCCAATTAAATTTTACAAGGAGATCCCACTTCAGTCCCTATATTTGAAGATTGTACAATGTCACCCTACTCTATTGAGTCATTTCTCAACGCGATTTTCATTTCTGTTAGGTTGGTGTTTAATTAAGGGTGAGTTTCCAGTGTGCTAAAAGAAAACAAAAATTATATGGTTATATGGGCACCGATCCATACACACAGAAAATGTACAGATCGCGCTTGGGAATCCACTTGTGGGTCCCACACGAACAATCCAAACCGTATCATTCATCTTAGAATGATTTTCAGAAGAGCCCTACAAGAAGTCAGCTCAATTGGATGTCTGTAGGTGCTTGATCTAAGACTCCACCATTTCATTAGATTTTTTTTTTATCTAAGCACCTTTAGACATCTGATTGAGCTGATTTCTTGCGGAATTCTTCAAAAAACCATTCTAAGATGAATGAATAGTTCAGATCATTTGCGGGGGCCCACAAATGAGCCCCCGAGCACGATCTGTACATTTTCTAGGTATCGTGTTCTGTATGCGTAGTCTGGTCCAAAAGAAAAGAACCCTAAACTCCTATTTGCTAAAAGCATCAAGGTAATTTTAGCAACTTGATTTTAGCAAAAAGAGTATGTGAGAAAATTGACTTTTAGCAACTTAGTTTTTAACACTGTTATGAAAATTGGCTTTTCAGCAATTTGTGCTAAAATAGAAAACTTGGCCCAAGTTTGTAGTGAGGGCAAGCACAAGAGTCTAGTCATTTGTTCTCTTTTAGGTATTTTAATTAGCCGACAATCAAATCAAAGCCCCAAGAGACTCAATAAATAACTAGGTAAACCGTGACTCGCGGATTAGGATTGGAGTCATGCCAATCCGATCCGATTCGGACCGTGTACACCCCTAACCAAAATCATGTAAAACGGATTAATGCAGAATTAGTTATGAATTATTTTGTACAGCTTGTTATTTTCATTGCAAATCTGTCTTGAATGACCTTATTTTGATTTCTAGGCATTTTCCACATCTGAGATGGTTATGAGATTTTTACTAGAAGTATCCTTTGATTTTGGGAGTGTTTTGGTGTTGGAGTCAATTCATTTGAATAAATATACGATTTTTAGTAAATAATTGAAGGAAGGTTGTTTGTTTGTGCTTGGAGCTGCATACTAGCTGTCTTGTTTTGATTTCTGGGAACAACTCTTTCCAAGTTTAATTCTGAAATTTTTACTGAAAATAAAGCTATAAGTTATGCAGATTTTGGCGCTAGTTTCACCCTTTTTGGATTTGATACGAGTGAGTTATGATTTTTCTTAAAAACTGTGAAAGATTTTCCTAGTTGGTTCAATAAACTATTTTTCTACTAAATGTTATTTCTAGACACAAAATTAGAGTTTTCTACCGATTTAGTACTCTAGGTTATGAGGTTAGAAATAGGAATAGAGTCAAAGTCCCACTATTTTACCTTTTATAAGGCTTGGTTTTTCATTTGCTAAAATCAAGTGGGTGATTTTAGCAAATGAAGTGGGAAGGTGATTTTATCTCCAATGAATCTGGATCTATATAAATCTCTTAGAACCTTAGTTTGGAAGGATAGTTCTTAACTTTAAAGGCTTAGCGCTTGTTGATGGTGATGTACGGCTTATGTTCTTTTAGGAAACACGATTCGTTGAGTTGGGAGTAGGTCATGATGTGTGTATTGTTAACTGTGTCGCTGGAAATAAGGTGAAACACCCATATCTTATTTACATCTCTGTTTTGAAGTGTTTTATATTCGTTGGAAGATTTTAGAAATGTACTTTAAATTGAATCATGGATATTGATTGTTATGTGAAATGAACTTTGCCAAGATTATATTTTTTTTACATCGATACATCTGAACATGTATCCGGGCTTGAGGACTTTAAACAGACAAAGCGGATTGATGTTATAAGAGCATCACTAGTTGTATACTCAAATATGGATACTCAAATATTGCCACATCACATTTTGAGTATTTATTTAATAGGTTTATAAGTTTGAGTATCTGTGCTTCTACAATGGTTCATTTGTGTCCATAATAAAAAAATACTAGTCACTCTATTTTTATTCATAAAATGGGCACAACTTTAAATTTGATCATATATATTTTTATAATATTATTACCATTTAAAAGATATTCACATTACGTTTAAAATGAGATCAATCTTGAACATATTTTGGTAAAGATTTTTAAGAGAAAGTGCAAAAAAACTGAGTTTTGAATTAAGTATTTGAAAAATGGAGAGAGAATGTTGTTACTTTTGATAGGGTGTGATCCCCAAAATTTGGTTATTGAGGTTTAGTTATTGAGAAAGATTGGTAGTTTTGAGTATCCAAATGCTAAAAGTTGAGTATTTGTAACAAATGTTGTTAACTTTGAGTATTTATCCAAATAGCATTGTGAGCCTCTTTTGTGTATCAAAATATTCATCTTTAAGTATTTTTGTGTTTGAGTATACCACTAGTGATGCTCTAAGGGTGGGAGATGTGGGTCAAGTATCTCGAAGGTTTGATGTCATTCCCATTTATTGCAAGAGGTCATTCCTCTTTTATTCTGGTCAAAACATGTTCCTGAAAGATGTGTGAAATCGACGGGTATTATGAAATGTGATATTTTAATATCACGATGGTTTTCTGCTTAAGCCTAAAAGCTGGATTTTGTACTCTGAATGAACTGAAAGTTTTGATGTCTTGTTACTGATACTCCGTCTTATTACTTGGCAACTGAAAAGGATGGTTTACTGTTTTGCCGGAATATTAACTTAATCCATGATTTGAATGTGTAAGATATGCGGTGTTTCATACAAGCTTTAGCTTACGGAATTTAAAAAACCATACTTTTCAAGGCAGCAGCCGTATCTGTACTTGGTTGTGCTCTCGAGCTGAAGTTTTTTTTTCTTATAGGTTCTTTTATGTGTATTGTATTGTCCAAACTTGCAGACTTTTGTTTTGACAGCCGGTTTGTTCTGGTCAGTACATGCGAATGTATGTTAATGGTGTCAAGTACTTTACTTTATTTTCGCACATAGAACTCTGGCATATTTTGGAATTATTAAAATCGTGCTTCCTCAACTTGCATAATTTCTTTAAGAAAACTTCTTTTGATGGTTGGTTTTTATAAATTCCCTAAATCGGTTTAAAAATTTAGGCCTAGGGTGACCTAGACTCACTGGCCGGTCACTAGACCTTTAACCCCCGGGTTTGGGTCGTGACATATTTACTTCATGAATGGTACACACACTCAAGAAATTGAAAAATAATAGCTCAAAATAAAAGTTATCAATCTCATACTGAACATTGTATCGTTTTGGTTACAAGTATGTATGTATTGGTAAAAATATATACTAATTCCTCCAAATTTTGAAATTTGAATTATTTGATTCAGTTTCCAACTGATGATTCAAGATTAATATTACTAAAGTTGCTTGTGGTAACTTGAGAAGTGAAAAAAAAAAATACTATTTCCCAAATTTTGAAATTTGAATTATTTGATTTAGTTTCCAACTGAAGAGTCAAGATTAATATTACGATTGTTTGTGGTAACTTGCCATTTGCATTTGGTACTTGTACTTTTCAACTTTAAATATGAGAAACTTCCGTTTGGACTTTCAATCCAAAGACATATTGCTTTAAATAATGACATTTATACACATATAGACATACGTGTATAATAATTGGAAGGATATTTAATTGAGAATTTTAATTAGACATCTTGTATCAAAATTATCCTTATGATTCCATCCTATGAGATTTGAACAGTTATGATTTCACCCTGTAAATAGATAATTGGACCATTTTGCCCTTATTTACTCCATTAATATTATATATATATATATATATATATATGTGTGTGTGTGTGTGTGTGTGTGTCTTATATCTTTCCACGGTTACATTTGGATATATCTTATACATATAGTCAATTAATTAGGCATCCCAATCTTCAGGATTATCATCTCCTATTTTTATGGGATTCAATTTTATTTCCATAACTTCCGATAACTGTTTGGTTATATGTAGATTTGATTAGCAAATTGACAAGGAAGAATAACAATGAAGAAGTATTCCATAGTTTATCATCTCTTGGATATATAATTATATTTCCAGATATATATATATATATATATATATAGCAATCCTCCGATCAACCATCTACAACAGATGCAACCGCATCCCTCTACCTTCCAACGACTCCTGCGATGTCACCATATTCATCTCATAACTGGCCCAACACCGCAAGTTTGCCTTCATCGATGCCTCCTCCGGCTACCACTTCACCTCTCCGACGTCTAGCCCACCGTCGATTCCATACCCTCCACCCTCTACGCCATGGGCATCCGAAAAGGCCACGTCGGTGGGCATATATAATGTTGGGAGAACATTTTGGAAATCAACTTGAAATTGATAAATGCTGGGAGAGCATTTGTTGATCGTGAAGGTTTTTTAGATTGTGAGTTTCTTGGATTTGAATTTTTCAATTTTGTTGTTAGTTTTTGGGTCTTGATTTTAACATGACTCATGACAAAATAATTCTATCATATTAGGTTTTGTCACACAAGATTTCATGATAAATAGTTTCACAATTATGAGAGTTTTCATGAATTGTGTACTTAATTTTGTTTGTAGAAAAACAATGATATATTAATTTAGAATAGAATTCAACTCATGATTCGTCAACTAATTCAACACATGATTTATGGTAGATAATTTTACCATTTTTTTTGTGAGTTTTCATAAACTTTGAACTTTGTTTGATTTGAGTAAAAACAATGACATTTTAATTTACCATGACATTTAACTCATGTTTTGTTATATAATTGAACATGGAATTAATGGTAGATAATTTTACCATGTATCTGGGTTGCCAGGAATTGTGGAGATTTTTTTCCATATAATGATCATGGTTTATTGTTACAACATATTTGGGGAATCGATATAGTAAAAATGAAAAAATTTCTAATCAATCCCAAATTTAGCATGTGGTTTTATGGTGCATTAATCAACCATATTTTTCATGGTTGTGCTGTGGTTTTATGGTGATTAATCTACCATATGTTTCATGATTTTCTATGGATTTTTTTGGTGCATTAATCTACCATGTTTTATGGTTTTTTTAGTCATGAAATCGATATCTCATGACTCATGTTTTTAGGACAATATATCATTTTTTTTTCAATTTTAGGTGTGAAAAAATTAGGAGAGAGAATCATAAAATTAGGAAAGAGAGATTTTTGAAGATAGGAGAGAGAGAGATTGAGATAAATTAGGAGAGATAAATATTAGGAATTAGGAGAGAGAATTATTAGAAAAATCAGGAGAGAAATATTAAGAAAATTAGGAGAGAGAAAGGGCGTTTTGGGGTTTATTTGAATTTCAGGATGGAATCATAATTATTTAAATCTCATAGGATGGAATCATAATGATTTTTTTAGTACAGGATGCCTAATTAACTCTCCCTATTTAATTTCATTATGAGAAATAAAAAGATGTATGGAATTGCAAAATATCTAGTATTTTGAAATTCAAAAAGATTTGGGAAATGTGATATGATTAGGTTACATGTCTCACTTCAAGAATTGAATCACAATCCAATAAATTCTACCACTTGTCGCACTCATAGCGTTTCTCGCGTAAACTCATTATGAAATACTATATTAGATTTATTTATTGGTAAACAAAAATGATATGTGCAAGGAAGATTTGCAGGGAATCAAACATGGAAGGCCCTACGGGGCCTAGTACAGATCCCGAACAGCTGATCTAAGCCACTAAAAAAATTTAAAAACACATTTCGAGTGGGCTTGCGAGAAATTGGCTCCATTCGATATGTGTGGATGCTTGATTCAAACTTTCATTTTTGAATGGCTCGAATGAAAAAGAAAAATGAAAGTTGGGATCGAGCATCTACACATATCGGATAATGTTGGTTTTTAGAGGGCCAACTTGAAATGCGTTTCTAAAATTCTTGAGCGGCTCGGATTAGCCATTCGGAATCCGCACTAGGCTTCGCAGGACCTTCCCTGCGTGATTTCCTACAAATCTTTTGCTTGCATATAGCATTGTTGGTATGTCAAATAGAGTATTGTTGGAACTTTGACCCAAAAAAAAAAAGTGTCCAATTACAGAGCCTGTTTGGGCACCTATTTTTCCCATTTTCCTGTTTTGGCTGTTTGGGCGCCAGTTTCTGAGAATGAGCTTTGCAAAACTCATTCTTCATTTTCGACGTTAGGGGCAAAAAGTGAAAAACAAGTATGGGGTTCCTTTTCCCATTCTCGTTTTTGGATTCTCGTTTTTTATTTCCCGTGAACTTTTTATGACCCCAGTTTACCCCTATCCTCTTCCACACAACAGACAAGAACCAGAGAAGAGACTCTTGCGACTAATTTCTCTAAAAAATTCTCAACGAATGGGTTTACAATTAGGTAAACAAAAATACCAAAAATAAGAAAGAAAGAGAGGAGATCCTTGCCATAGCAGTCGTGCTCGTGGGGCAGATCATCTTGCTGCCATCTTCGTCGTTTGCAAGGCTTTGTGCGTGGGTAACTGGGTTTGGTAAAGTGAAAGTTTTCCTATGTGGGTTTGATAATATGGGCCGATGGGTGGTTTTATAGATTGGAACAAATCTATTTCTTTTTATGTTTTTAATTGTTAATGAATTTAACTTTATAGGAGTATAAAAATATACTCCCTCCGTCCTATAAAATTTGATCACTACGAAACTACGCGCAATTTCCAAGCTAAAAAATAACGTGCTTACAAAAATAATTTTTTAGTCAATATGGATCTTGTTTGATAGATCTCATCGAGAACTTTTATACGGTGAAAAAAAAATTCAAAAATTATTTTGGTAAATACATTACTTTTTAGTTTGAAAATTACATGTAGTTTCGTAGTGATCAAACTTTATGGGACAAAGGGAGTATTTAAAAAGAATTATTATTTTGGACGGGTCCTTTAACATAAATTCTCCCAATCCTAATTTTTTTTTAAAAATCAAATCTTCATTTCACCAATGATTTTGATCAGATGCATGTTTCACCAATTTGTGTCCAAATTTGAGGTAATTTTTTTGTTAACAATTTAATTGTTGGCATGGTTTTAACAAACAAGGGTAAATTGGTAAAAACTAATTCATAACTCATTTTCATTATTTTTCTCCCAAATACTACTACTTTTGCAAAATGCATTCTACACATTTCTCCGAAACACTTCTTCTAGATTTAAAACTCATTCTGGCCATAATCCAAAAAGTAAAAAACCCAAAAACCAAAAAATGAAAAGTTGAAAAGTTAGTTTCCAAACACCCCCATAATATATGTGTGCATTGTACACTACATAAATTGCCTACATATTGTTGGACTTGCCCTAAGGCCTTGTTGGGTTTGTGTGCTGGAGAAATTCATTGGTGGGGTTCATCCAAGATTTTTTTTGTTTGCAATCTTAAATTAACATTAAACATGTGGTACTAATGGAGTAATTCATTGGAGATCCATTCATTGGTGGGGTTCATCCTAGATTTTTTTTGTTCGCAATCTTAAATTAACATTAAACATGTGGTACTAATGGACTAATTCATTGGAGATCCATTCATTGGTGGGGTTCATCCTAGATTTTTTTTGTTCAGAGTCTTAAATTAACATTAAACTTGTGGAACTAAATAAGACACCCAATTGGTGGGAAAGTTTTGAGGTTGAGAGATTTGGAGTGTTCCACTTCCACAACTGTCTGCAACTCTGTATTTGTTCTAGTAACTTGTAATGGTGGGGGATGAGGTCACTTTTCAAGGCCCCACCCAACCAATAATACAGCTGTTTGGGCAAAGAAAGTGGCAGCTCTCTCTTTTAAGGAGACACGGCCAAACATGATCAGTTGAATCATTAAGAGCTCCTTCATTTGTCAATAAACTACTTTTTTTGTGCTTATTTTGATAAAATAAGTTTAAGACAAAGTTAGAAAAATAAGGTAGAAATTAAAAGTGATGTAAGATTCCTGCAAAATCTTGTATTTTTCGCGTGACATATTTTGAGAGAGTTAATCCTACTGAAAAAGTTAGAGATACGTATTCCGCAACTTTCATGCTAATTGAACACTTAAAAAATACAAGAAAGTTAAATATTCTCTAACTTTCTTTTCCTTTCCTTAAAATTGAACGAGGCCCAGAAAGCATTATTTATCAATGGCAATATTTATCCCATGTGCTCCTATTGACCCTCAAGTGAGATTTTTTATATAAGGCGAGGTATCAATATTTCAATATTTTTGAATTGAAGTTAAAAGATCAATGAAATGATCAAAAGAAATTGATAGCATTTGAAAGGTTTCAAATATGAGACCTTATATGGATGAAAACTATAAGTCTCGGACCTTCACCCCAAAGGCAGCCCTTGGGGTTGCTCCTAGTGGTGGAACCATGATTTGGGCACGAGGTGACACCATTTAATAAAAATGTAGTTACATGTTGTACAGAAAAATATGAAGAAGAAAATTAAGTGTAAAGTCATATTATTAGGTTTTTTCGTGGAATTTTTCTTTGTGAAAAATAAATAAATGCTTGCTCCAACTCTCTTATTGTGTTCAAATATAAGACATTAGGATATTAATCTTTCTCGATCCAAATCGACCTCTCTTAATTGCAATTTTTCCAGTATTTGTACAAAGTAGTATTACGTTTTTTTGCATCTGTAAATACCTAGTTGAATCACACTAGTCTATAAAAAAAAATTATGTATTCGGAAATACGGGTGCCACCTATCCCACCCACTTCTACATGGCTCTGCTTGGTACCGAGGACGGATCTAGGGATAGATGAGCCTAAACGACTATTCACGATTCCATTTTTATGAATTTTATCATCACAATTTCATATGTTACAATTCCAAATCGAAGCACATTGAAGTTGCACCCCATGTCAAAGTCACTGTCCTCCGGCCATCGTTTGATATTGCCAAGAAAAATCGAAGCAGATTTGTGCAAGAGCCTTTGTTTATGAAAGATCTTAGATTTTTTCCCCCCTGGGAATCAGGAGTCTCACACAAGCCGGTTAAGCTCTGTTTGACTTGTCGTAAACTTTAACAAAACAAAATAGGAGCAAGTGGAACTGGGGAGGTACGTGCCACCTCCCCTTTCTATGTTCCGCCCATAGTTGCCCCTCAAATTATGTTAGTTGTAGACTAAGCCTCCAACATCAGTTCTGGAGAGGATATAAATAGAATCATTACAACAAATAGCAACAGTCCAAAGCAACAAGAAACAAAGAAGATGACAAGCCAAAAAGATGTAGAGGTGCATTGAAATAAATGCTCTGTGCTCATTTTTTGGCCAAAAAACAAAAAAGAGTCCTCTGTTCAAACAAAATTTACTCAAGCCATTAACAACTGATCTTATTGCCAATTGCAGCGCAGCCCAGTCATCGCCCTCTAAATAAAACTAAAACAAAATTATTTCAAAAAGTTTTCTGTTAATTATTTCATCACCCTGATTATCTTTAACCTTAAGCGGGAGCAAGACACTCAACATCTGGAGAGGATAACCAGCCCGTCTGATCTTAGACTTCGCTCATCTATTAACCATTTGGGGCAAACCTGGATCTCAGCTTACTTTCTGCAACCAAAGACAGAAAAACAATATAAAGAGAAGCAGCAGCTTATTGCTACAAAACCAAAAATCCAAAAATAAAAAGGCAACGATTTGAAACTCCACTCATTTAATGACCTAATCAACACTGACATTTTGTTGCTCTGCCTTCTCCCTTCTTTCTCTCTCTAAAAACCAACCCTAGCCACCACTACTTCTTCTTCTTGCCCTCTCCCCCCCTAGGGTTTCGGCCTCCTAGTAGCGGCAGCAGGGGTGGGCGACCCTCTCCCTCACCACCCCTCCCAGTCTCTCCTCCTCAGCTTATTTTTCTCGTGTCTTTAGACCAACAACTTGTTGTCTGATCTGTAAGAGTTTTGTCTCTCCTTTTTGTGAGACTTTTTCGTTTCATCTTTGGGGGTGAATATTACGTCTATTGATCGGGTTCTTTCAGATGATGTCGCTTCACAACGGTATCCATGTCAATAGTGCTATATTACCCCTGTATGATGTCTTTGCTGGAGCAACTCATGGTGGCTTATTTACCCAAAAAAAAAAAAACTCAGGGTGGCTTGTGAGATCTGTAGCTTTGAGAGTTCAATGGTGCATTCATACTTGGGTTGGAGTTCGTTCTGTTTGTCCGGTGTTTATTGTAGTTTTTCTTAGCTAGCATTTTCTCTCTTTTTGAGACTGCTAGGAAATAAGAAATTTCTGCAGAATGTGCGTCAGGCCATGCCTGGGATCGGGTAAAAGACATCAACCACCTTGTCCTTTTCTCATTTTGTATCAGTTAGGTGATAAGTTTGGCTTTGTACAAGATATTTGTAATGACTTCTGTATTGTAAGTGCCCCTAGGTTTTCATCAATACAACTTCTCAATTTTATCAAAAGAACACTGACATTCACTGCTTGCATAAACACCGTAAACAAGTACCTTATGACGTTCATCAACTGCATAAAGACAGGAATAATAAAAAAAAAGGGTTCAAGCATACCTGCTGGTTACCGGCAACCCCTTTCCAGATGCTTTGATCCTTTCACCAATCTGCAACCCTAAAGTCAGAACGACCAAGAGAGTTTCTTCTATCTCAAACAAGGACATTGATTTCCACTTGTCTGTTCTGTTACTTCCTTTATCACCACTATAAGCCAAGGCAAATAAATCCACAGCACCTCATATTCCATATGGCCTGTTGTACAGATCACCTGAACTGGGCATCCGAAACCTTGAATCCTCATAACCAGAGTAGAACTTGTTAAGTCCTAATACCTCAGTTCTTAGGAGTTCTTCCATACCCACATCATTCCCAGTCTGAACCTCATTCCAACCCCATTGACCGTTCAACATTGGTGCAGTTCTAGACTGTTGAAGAGAGTGCTGTGAAAATGGGGATAAATTGTTGGTTAGTGTTTGCTCCATAATCCTTGAAGGGAATCTGTATGCATCACTAAGTGGAGAAAAACCATTCCCCATATCGGAAAGTCTCTGGTTCTGTAGTGGTGGAAGAGACCTCTGCATCAGCAACTGTAGACTAGCCTCATTTCCAACAGCATTTAACTGTGAGGCGTAGTTTGGTCTTGTTTCTAAGCCCGCAGCACTATTAAGCCCAGGCGGAAGTCTCCCCTTACCTACTGCCAAAATAGCAGGATCTATAAACTCTAGATCCCCACTAATATTTTCCTTTGTCGGTACCTGATATGGGTTTCTCAATAAGGAGGATGGATCTAGGAGATGATTTCCTGCAAAATAGGGTTTAATAAAAAGATGCAAATATCAAAGGTTTCTACATGAACATATCTGCTCAAAACATGAAAGAAAAAGAATCACACAAAATAACTAACCAGACATTGCATCAAAAGTCAGTTCCATTCTCTCAGTAAATCCTGGCAGTGGTACTCTGCCGGGGCCAGAAAATCCAGGAGGGGCAGAAATTTGAGATCTTGAAACTATAACAAGACATCCAGGAGGAGCAAGATGAGAAGTGTAAGACAAAAAACCATGTAACAAAAAAGAAGTTGCAAACAAATAACATTGGAGTAAACAGAGAACAAAATGAGGTGAACGGCAACGGTACAATAATTAATCAAGTTATATACGAATCATGCATTTCACAACAGCTCTGCTATGATGGACTACAGGCAATCATATAAATGAGCATGAACAACTGTTATCTAGTGACCATCAAATTTTTAGGACCCAAAGAATACCGTACATGCTGAAATCAATTGTAACTCACCCAAAAGCTTGTTAGACGCTAAATGAGAGTGACCGCTCGCAAAATTATCAGATTCAACAATGTTAAATGTAGAGGAACCATTATGATCACCATGCTTGGCAAAATTGAATTCTCTGTTTTCAGGAAAACCATCGGTTAATGGACGGTCCTTCGGCACTAACCCCATATTAATGGAAGATGGTTCAATATCAGACACTTGACTTCTGCCTTCCTCCTGTCTTGCAAAAGAGAACCTAGATTGATTGCTGTTTTGTACTTTCCGGGAACTTGACAATTTAAGAGAGCCTTGACTTCTATCATTTTCACCCAACAACTTGGCCAAATTCTGAGGTGATGTTAACGACGACTCTTCCCATGAATCGAAGTCCATGGACAAAATATTCGAAATTATGCTGCTCTCTCCCTTACCCGTAGAGGTGTTTTGGTCAGCATTGACTGCTTCACCTTCAAATCTCCCACCGTGCTTCTTTTTCAGTTCAAGTGGAAGCAAATGGGAATCGTCGACTGTCCTCTCCGGATGGACAGAACCACTAATTAAATCCTCATGGAATCCATTAAGTACTATTGGAACACCAGATGGATGCAGCAGCGAACCTTTGTTATTTGTGTTATCTGAGATTTGAGGATCTGCCTTGAAACTCATTGAACCATAGGGGTCCTTTTGCTGAGGAGAACAAGTCCTGGAATGATTGGAGAGACGAAAGGAGGGAGATGAATTACTAAAGTATCTTGTGCGACTAAAAACCTCTGGATCCTTGAGTCTTTGATCATCAAAATACCGTGAATCCTCTTGCAATTCAGGAAATGCAACTTGTGAATGTACGTCTGCTACCTGTACATGGGAATCAGATCTCCAATCAGACTCTTCTCTGGAAACAGGATCTAATATCCGATCCAAGTGTTCCCTCATAACACAAATAAGAGGAGGCTTCGGTGGTGCACTAACCAGAGTATTATCAGAATGTGAACAGTTAGACCCGGTATCCCCAGAATATTGACCGCCAAGACGATCACTAACATTTAACTGTTCGATACCTGAGAATAAGCTCCGAATATTTCCTTTAGTAGAAACATACTGGTCTTTATCAGAAACATGACCATTTGTCCTCCCAGAAAGGTCAAATGAATTTGTAATACTAGGTGCTGCACTAATGCAACTATCTTTGTTGTCTGATGCTGGCAGAGAACGTAACTGACCATTCAAAGTTGACGTAACAGGAAGTCCCCCTAATGTAGTTGTTGTTGGAGCTATACCCAACTGTCTATCCGGTTCCAGAGCTTCCTGTTTACCACTATGCCAAATCTTTTGGCCTTCCTCCTGAGGAATAAGCTTTTTTCTAACACCATCATCCAATAGAGGAACCTGAGTTGTGCTTGCAACTGCGGTTGAACCACTGCATGTTTCAGGCTTCTGCTTTGAAGGTCCATTTGCACCAACTAAATTTGCAGGTGGCTGGTGGCAATTAGATGCGCGCGGTCCCCTGGTATAACATAACACAATCATAAGTTAAGGACTTGTGTCATCAGTTATACAAGATGCTGCAGTTCAGTTAGTTGGCATACCCTGAGGCTGTGGCACAAAGAGAAGCAGATTGGCCAGAGCTACTATTGGGCGGAGAACCTCTAACACTGCTTGCTGGATTCTGGCAGCCACATGCAACCATTATAAACTTATAATTTCTCCCAAATTACTGCAATGATTACTATTCAAAACACATTTGTCCAAAACCAACCATGACAAGCTTAGAGAGTGTGGCAAATACATTATTTTCAACATTGTAGCAATGTTATCATAAGATGATCAAAAATCCCTAAAAGCTGATCTTGTCTACCTTCTCTTAGTGTAACACACAACTTAGCCAAAAGAAACTAGTCATCAAAGACTTTATGGCAAACTGGTAATTCCTTGTTTAGAGAAACAAAAAGGTGAACACTGAAAGTCTTACATTTGAAGCACTTTTAGTAATAGGTTTTTCCGAGGTAGCGGAGCCATTAATGTAGAGCTCATCTGCCGGGGGTGGTAAAACATTCCCTGAACGCCGTTGCATGTTAATTGTGGCACCAGTAATTTGTTGTACTCTACTCCTTTAAAACCACTATGCAAGTTAATTAGTTATCCAAAACACTGAAAACATTTGTTACGAAAGCAAAACAAGGCATTCTTTGATCCAGGGTAAGGCATAAGGACATCCAACCTTTCAACTGATAAAGACCAAAAAACATAGAGAATCAAAACTGGACAAGTGGAGACAAGACTAAACTAAATTATTGTCTGTTGAATACATAACCAGAACTTCAACTTGGAGCACCCCGGAACATGCCTTCCCCGTTTGATACGATATTTCATTTTGGAGGGATTGGTAATGAGATGGGATTGGGATTGATAATGTGATGGGATTATTAATGAGGAGATGAATCCTTCCCTCTTGTTTATTTTGCACAGGATTAGATCATGGGATTACTAAGTCTAATAACATGTTTGTTTTGCCTAGAATAGGATTGGATAAAATAAATTTGTTTCTAATTCTACCCTACCATGGAAACACCATCTTATCACCGGGAAAACCATGAATTGGCACTAGACCAAATGCAATTAATAAGATGCCATAGGGGTGTTAACAAAATGAGCCAGCATCCAATATGTTGAACCTAGCCTTGTAAGTAGTGTGTAATACTTGTAAGACTACTGGTACCACAACCACCACCAATGAAGTGGAAGCAATGAAGTGGTGTATTGTATGGTTTTTTCACGTTATAACTTGCAAGGATATTTGTTTTGTGGGAAAAGATAAAAAGAGTGAGGTCAAATATGTCTTTACTAGCTCAATCCTTTGGGACAGGATTCACAATACCAACCCCACCTTGGGTAGGTGAATCCGGCTAATTGGGGGGTTTCAAAGTCCCAAGGGATTATCAATCCCACACCTATAAAACAAACCAAACAACAATTTAAAGGGCCCACCACCTTAACAATCCTAATCCCACCCCTGAAACCTGGTAACAAACAGGGCCTTAGTTTCAAAACCTGGACATTATGTGCACTTTAGACCCCAGTAACATTTCCAATGACCCAAAGCTAGCAAGCTTTTTCCCAAACAAAAATCAATAGAACAAACGAGAGTAGTTTCGCAGGAATCCAAATGTGCATTTAGTCAACTTTTGAAGTTGAATTTTACCATGCTGGAGGGGAAACAAAGAAGACGGCTCAAGAGTTGTATGCAACTATGCATAGAGATATTTAATCTCAATTCAAAGCCACAACTGTAAGATTTTCAATCATTGCAGTGTTAAAGCTGCCCCTAAGTGACCTGATGGTCAGGTGTTTTGAGTCATGGAAAAAGCCTCTGTTCTTGCGGGGGTTAAGGCTACGTACATCCAACCCTTCCCTAGACCTTGGTTAGCCCATCCATTCAAATTGAGATGAGATGCCACAATCCTGATCTATGTTGCCTGGGGTGCAGGTAATGCCGGTTCATTGAATGGGAATGGGAAAGTAGTAAAGCCATATGGCCTCTTTCTTGACAACATAGGACAGTGCTGTACATATGCTACAAAATCTAGAATTAACTTCTTCGATGCTTCAATAAATATCTAGAAAAACAATCGTAAGTTTTTCAATTGTTTCATACAACGCATTTTTCGAGGAGCGTAATGACCATAATTTAACAATTTCTTCCACCAAAATTTCGCTCTCTAGATATTTTATTCACAAACGAGGCACATGACTTGGGTTTTCGTTATTTGCCAATATTTCCAGAGGAAAATTTAGTGTTAGAAGCAAAAGAGGTTGAAATCGAGATCACGATGTTCTTAGCCTTCTCAGAAAATTATCAAAGAAAACCAAGGTTTTAAAACTTGCTAGGCGCTCCCATGGCGGTCGGGCACCTTCTAGCTTCCAGGGCCAAGTACTCGGCGCCTAGTCGGGCAATTAGTCAGGATAGTTGGGATAGTCAGTCTAGTCGGACTAGTCAGCGAGGGTCCTTCTAGCGCCTAGGCAGTGAGTACTCAGCCTTCTAGACCTTTTAGAACACTGAAGAAAACAATCTTAAATTGTCAACATTCCCTGAAACTATTCTCAGACAAGCGAAGGCTTATGGATTGATGGCCGAAAGACCACATTCTACATAAAAGAAAGGAAATCAAGAAGGGAATGCGGGGCATTTCTTAATATTAAGATAAGATACCTTGTGTATGCTGATATTATTTCATCCTTGGTGAAACTATCCTCTTGCGTGCCAATCTCGTGCAAATATAAACAATCAGGATTGCTGCAAGGCTACACCAACAAAACTCCATCTCAATTACACCAATTTCACGAAGCATTATAAGTATAACCAATACACCAATTTCCGATGAAAATTCACTGATCATACCATATTTCTCAGCCAAGTATGACAGTACTTAGTGGTTCCAAAGCATGCCCTGCAACATGATGTTCCATTACCAATTAAAAAAACGTGATATCCAAACACAGAAGTAAAAGAAATACAAAATACAAGATAAGTTTGGAAGTAAATGTGTACCTACCTCAAACAACTACCATCCAAGACAAAACCGTGTACAGATTGGATACATCGAACCGCTTCCTCCTCCTTTGAGTAAGTAATATATCTGGGATAGAAATGCAGTTAGAATTATGTCAGTTCTTAAGGGAGTTAAAAACTAGCAGGAAGCAACAATAACCCCTCTTGAACTTACACACTAAAGGTATTGTTTGCAAATTGTTGAATAGATCCAGCTGCTGTTCGAGATATAGACACCTTCAGCACCTTTCCATACTGACCAAAAATACTCTCTCCCTGGAGGAGCTGCTTACAAAATGATGAAGTTATTAATACAAAGGTGCGCAACCCTGCTTTGTTGAGAGAGAGAGAGAGAGAGAGAGTACACACATCTTCATCGACCAGATTAAGAGGTAATCCAACAATGTAGACAAGATTCCGTTGAATCACTCGCACATTGCTAAGATGCTTTCTTCCTTCCGGTATTTTACTTTTCACCTTTTGCGACTTCACTTTCTTCTCCATACTTATTTCAGCAACCAACCTGCTAGTTGTTCCATGAGAATGTGACCGTAATAATAAATATACCCAAAATAATGACTTCGCAAATGAGGCGGGATATTCTCCATATTGCCAGCAAAATACATTTCAGATGATAACCTTTCACAATTTGATGTCATCCCTACAATCTTTTCCTTGTCATAGGGAGTACGGCACGCTGGGCACCGCCCTTCTGTCTCTTCCTTTTCAGCCATGTCCATTAGGTGATGCCAGCACCAAACACAGATCTGTCAAAAAGTTACAGTTATGACACTTTATAAAGAACTGTGCTAGCGGAGAATTAAACAAAAGATCAAAATATATATATATATATATATATATATATATATATATATATGCTGTTAACAGTACCAGATAAACAATGGATTTTGGTCGGTCGGTTATGTTTCTGAAATGTTTTCTTTTTCTTTTCCAATAAATATTGCTTTCTTATCCTTCTAGTGAGAGCTTGTTTGAATGATAGAATGATGCCGAGCAAAAAGAAAAACTGATAAAATGATGGCCACCTAAAAGTAGAGATATTTTTTGAAAAGCAAAAAATTTCAATAACCTTTGAAAAAAAAACAAAGATCAATAGAAACAAGGAGAAATAACATCATAATCCTAACAAAATTAACATTCTAACAATGCTGGGAGAAATCCTATGCCCAATCCGAGACCCAAACCCTTGATTGGCAAGATACCAATCAAGGAAACCCCCAGGGACAAAGCCCACAGCTTTTGGGCCAAGCCCATCCAAACCCTAATCTGCATCCCACCCCCTCCTCACCACCATCACCATCAAGGCATCCACATTGCCGCCGCCACCGCTGCCGTACCCCATCGCCCACTGCCACTTGTAAAGAGATGAGCCGCTGCCACACTGTCGCCAGAACCCAAGGAACAAGCCCCTGTAGATATGATGTTGATTGAGATGTAGAAAAAGTCATGTCTGAGGTACTATCCATGAAAATTACAAATGAAGAAGGAGAGAGGTAATTCGACACGAGTTGAGGGTGCCAAAAGAAAAGAGGAAGGCTAGGAAGGACAAGGTTGGGCCAGCATGAAAGGGCACAGTTTCCTTCAACATAACTGGGTATATGGCTTTTAATGAAGATCATGAGTAGGAAAAAAATCCTCGCAGAACAAGAAGTTGGACCAAGGCTTGGTAAATTACAAAGAAGAAAGATAATGTGAAAGTGGAAGAAAAAGAAGAATAGCGTATAAATTGCTCAAGGTCACTCTTTAGGATCACCCCCAAGACAACATCGTATCATATAAATCAGTAGCTCTAAAATTCACCAAATTGAATGCTATTGAGCTTGAAGAAGAGGAATATACATCCTAGTAGCACTTAAGCAACCTTTAGGCATCAGCATAAGTTGGAGTTGCTTCAGAAGATCCCAAGAAAACAAAATTGCCAATAACGTACGACTTGATTACATTACTGATTACTCATTACAAACATGCATCTATTGATGTTACTAACACAAGAATTAAAGAGCACATGGAGTGACCTAAACTGAAGGACTCGCTCTCTATCATTTCTCAATTGTACCACATGGACTCCTATAAATTACTGAAGGTCTGATGTTGAATACTCTAACACCTTGTGTAGGGAGTGTGTCTGGCTACCCAACAAGTGATGACTCTAATAATCCCTTGAAAGGACGGAAATGCAGAGAAGTAACAAAAACTGGGAAACAAATCCCCTTATAATCAACCTCTTGCATCTATCTAAAAACAGATAGGTAGAAACTGAAAGGAAGAGGAATTAGTCATTACCAAAGTTTCCCATCATTTTATAACAATTGGTCTCTGTTTTTGTCCCTCTCCGTCTCACTCACATACTGGAATTAAAATTTCTTTTCTTACTCCCTTCCAAATCAAGAGGAAAGTAAAAAACAATATGTTACTGCCTACATGTTACGAATAGAGCACTGTAATGTAGGATAAAATCTGTTAGTGGTAGCGCAGTTGGATTTATAGCTCTCCTCTACCTTATTCCAACACCCCTAAGGTGTATGATCTATTGATCTGTTGCCCACTATACTACACTACACTACAGAAAAACTTTGACAAAGAAAAGGTTACTCTATCATTCGAACCTCATAACCACATTTGCATGGCTTCAACTGCTGATCGGTCAAATCCATCTCCTCAGCACAAAGAGGACAAGTCTTTTCTCCCTCGTCATTCATGGTTGCCTGCAATAAAAATACAGCTGACACTTAGAAAGATACTAGCAAAGAACCCAACGTCGCTGTCAATTTCTTATATGCACATACACACAATAGTACTACACGCCAATAATCAACCAACAAATTAATACCTAAAGTAACAAGTGGCAGTCTGGTGACTAGCAGAAACTGAAAACATTCACATTGGCAATTAAAAATATAAAACAACATACTTGACCTGTAAAAATATTCTTTTGTTTTATAATAATGTCCCAGTATATTATAATAAATACATTTTGTCCCGGTGGAGAGTCGTGATATTGAAGCCCCCACCTTCTACAATAAAATTACTACCTATTTCTGAGTGCTCCTACTTTACTGAGAAGAAATTGGATGTATAGCGAAAATTCCACAGCATCATGCACCATGTAGAACATAAATAACCCTTTTTTCTGAACTGAGACTCAATATACACAATACAAAAGAATCGCAAATTGCCTAACAAAAAAGAAATCCAATTAAGGGTTTCCCTCTGTTAAGTAATTCTGGGGTTTCTAAATAACAAACTCTACTAACAAAAACCCTAAGAACCAGCTAATAGGGAGCTGAAATTCATTTTGTTTCCACCAAACCCCAAAAACTCACTGTTTAAGTGCAGGAAATTCACGATTGTGTTTAATGAATGGATTGGCAACATAATCCATTCGAGTCAAATCCAATACACATTAAATTAACGTAGCGAGTCAATTAAAAACTCGAGCTATCAATCTATCACAAGCAAATTGTGTGAAATAAAATTCAACTCAACAATCAACATCTGAACTTCATCAATATACAGTTTAAGTTGTCTTTTACAATACAATTCCTTACCATTTCTTAGTTCTCCTACTTTAATGACTGAAATAATTGCAATTGCATATTTTGCAAAGGCGTCATGCCCCGCGTAAAACATAAATAAACCCCTTTTCTCAAATGAACCTCAACATGAAAGAACGGGAAATTGCCTAAAAGAAATTCAATCAATTAGGATTTTCCCTCTGCTTAGGAATTCTGAGGTTTCTGAACAACAAATTCTACCAAGAAAACCCTAAGAAACAACTAACTGGGAGCTAAAATCCACTTCGTTTCAACCCAACATAAAAATCCCTTTTTTAAGTTCAGGAAATTTACGATTGTGTTTAACGAACGGATTGGCAACATAATCCACCCAAATCAAATCCAAAAGAAACATTAAATCAACGTCTTGAATCAATTAAAAACTCGAGCTATCAAGTGCAAATCACGTGACATAAATAATTCAACTCAATCATTGACATCTGAACTTAATCTATTAGCAGCTTAAATTGCTTGCCGCACTAAATTAACTACTGAAAATAACCTCCCAAAATTGAAATGACACACACAAAAAAAAGGGCATATAAATTAGGGATCTTGACCTTGATTGAAATAAGGATCTGAGAAGGAAAATTAGGGTTTGAATCAAACTCGAAGACGTAGTGGTTGGAGGGTGTCTGTTCGAGAAGAGGACGAATCGGGGAAGGATGAGATTGTAGAGTGAGATAAAGGGAGGGAGAGAGAGAGAGACCACAGAGCTAAGCCTTTGTAGAGACCGTGTATTTATATGGCTGTCAAGTAATTTAACACATTGATTGGAATGGAAATTAGAGAATTATTTGGGAAATTGATTTTCATTCTTTATTTTTTAAGGAAATAATTTTAACACTCCCGATTTTCATACTTTATTTTTTTAGGGAAATAATTTCAACGTTCTCCTTCTTACGAACGACACACTTTTTTTAGTCTTTTAGTGCTTGAATCTGCGAAACAATTCATGCATTATGTGGAATATTTATTGCATTGAGGGGTAGTTAAATAATTTTACCCACTAAATGACAAAAAAGGGAATGTGAAAATCGTTTTATTTTTCCCTTCAATCATTTACTTATTATAGTCCTTTATTTATCTGAGTTTGTGTACATTTAAAATAATGACCGTATAAGAAAATTAAACAGGTAATACAAATTTATAAAGTTGTATAAGTTTACAAACATATACTATATTCTTAAGTGATTTTGATATAAGCAAAAACTTAAAAAGTAAGAAAACAAATTTACAAAGTTATATATAAAAACATACAAATATAAATAATAAAATGTAAAAAATGACTTCTACTGATATCCTTCTACATGTTTGGTGGTTTATTTGTAAAAGAATACTAGAATAAGAAAAGGTAAAAAAAATATATTAAACTTTTACAAGAAAAATAAAATGGATATATGTGAATCCGAATGTGAATATTAAGAGAAAATCATAAATTTATCATATTTATTGGAAACGTTCAAAGATGAAACGGTCAAAGGGAATTATGAAAATAATGAGGGAAATATCGGATTTATAATACCTAGTAAATCATAAATGCACCAATTAAATTTTTTCAAACAAAAGTTGGGTACCAAATTTGACTTGAAAAAAACAAATTCCTTACCATGGAAAGAAATGAGATACTACTTTTTTCCTTCTTTTGGAACTTCTGATTTCGTGTTTCTTTCTTTCTTCTTCTTCTTTTGTTTTCATTATTTGTTAGAAACTTGCTCCAATTTGATTTTTGAAAACCATATTTTTGTGCCAATGCAACATTTGTGCAACCATATAATTTTACAATTTTAAAGGAAAATATAACTAGACGTACTCATTTCTATTGAGCTAATCATCAATTGTCTAAGTCATAGCCATTCAATTACTCCCTCCGTCCCATAATATTGGTCATGTATTCTATTTTCAAATGTCTCAAAATGTTAATTTTTTTTAAAGTCAACTAAAAAAGTAATTATTGGATTATAAAAATTATTAAATTTGTGAGATTCGATTAGTAATAGTGGAAATGAAAGGTAATTTCCAAAGGTAACATTCATTTAATGCTTGTTGCCTTGAAAAGTTGAAATCACCAAAGTGGACTAATTGTATGGTACAGACAGAGTAATATTTTTCCTTCATGCACATATTGTTTAGTATTCTTCCTGATTTTTTATTTAAATTTGTGAGATTCGATGAGTAATAGTGGAAATGAAAGGTAATTTCCAAATGTAACATTCATTTAATGCTTGTTGCCTTGAAAAGTTGAAATCACCAAAGTGGGCTAATAGTATGGTACAGATAGAGTAATATTTTTCCTTCATGCACATATTGTTTAGTATTCTTCTTGATTTTTTGGTCTAATATTATTTATTTATAGTAAATTTTTATTTATCTTTCATTGTTATTTTTGGAATTAATTACTGGTCTTAAACAAAAAGAATCCAAAAACATTAAGAATTTGGATGGTTGTTAAAAAAAAAATTCATATAGGACGATACTAAAGAAAATAATATACAAATGTAATTACACTTCTTGAAATTCAAATAATGGTACTTAAACTAAACGGAGCCTCTATTGGTTTGACACTCATGGCTCTACAAGCTCTCCCTCGATAGTTGATATTTTCAATCTAGTATTGATCTTAGGGATGAGGATACTGCTTGTAATGCCCCTAATTTTGGAAACGTTATATCTATTACAATCTTACAACAATATTCCACCTTAGGAATTACAAAAATCTCCTTGCCAGATACATTTATTCTCTATTAAGGAATCAAGGGTTATCTCTACTCCATGGCACAACCATAAGTCCTAGCGATGTTCTATCTAGTTTCATACACCTCCAAGCTATAGAATTTCTCATGTTCATCTCTACAGTCTAGCATAATACGTCAGAGTCCCAGAACAACATCGTGGTATTATGCCAGGGTCACACAAGTGCAACACTGTGATCAATAACGCTTAGCCGAAACCATTACCCCATATCCTTACATTAACTGTTATAAAAGATTTTGACAAAAAAAAAAAATGAATAACAACAGTTCAACAGTAAATACATGATGGGATGTTTGTGTCAATCTAAACAGGTGTATCAAACGTATAGAACTATGTCTCATATTATCTTTTAGTGTCAGAGTCTTCTTCAAATTTATCTAAGTGTGGGACTACTTCCGACTACCAGGCTTACAATTCAGTCACTCCACTCTATGGCACTGCTTTCGACCACTAGGCCTACAATCCATCATTTGAAAGTTATTGGTCCGTTTTTGTCTCATTTCAACTGTCAATCACCAACCTTTCCACTCAAGATCCAAGCCGTCTTGTACCACATCACACACTAACATGATACAAGGTCCAGCCAACGCGCAACACACACAAACATAGTCTTGGCTGTCTTGTAACATGGCGCACACTAACACGATACAAGGTCTATTCACCATGTGTTGTACACACATAGCCCTAACCACCATGTTTTTTCCGCAAAGATGGGGCGACGCTCAAACAGCACTACCGTATCCAATTCAATTCTATTCAATCAATCTATTTTCATTATTATCACATTTCTCGTCACCAATGATTCATTCATTTCTCGAAAACCGTGTCGTGTCATTGATTGTATAAAGTCTCGTGAATATGCAACATGTCTCATAAAATTCATTTTGTGAATATGCAATCTTTCTCGTAAAACACATTTCATAAAATGCAACTTTCTTGTAAAAAGTGTCACATAAAATCTTAACTTTTCATGCCTGATCCTTTTTGAAAACCAGTCTAGGGTTAGTAGAAAATAGTATTGGATAGCTACCATTATCTCATGCTCCTTTGTTTTTTTCCCAAAAACAGAGGCTGGTTCATGTGAGACAATATTATCTCATACTTTATTTTTATAGATAGATGAAGAGACTGTTTTAGTTGAAATAATGTTATCTCATGCTTTGTTTTTGTAGAAATAGAGTCTGTTTCAATTGATATATAGTTATCTCTTGTTTTATTTTCGTAGATCCATGGATTGTTCTAGCAGAGCTATCATTATCTCTTGCTTTATTTTGTAGATATAGATTATTCTAGCTGAGATACCGTTATCTTGTTCGTTATTATTATTATAATAATAATAATTATTATTATTTTTATAGAAACAGAGATCATTGAGATAGTGTTCTCTCTTGATTTATTTTTGTAGATACATAGATTGTTTTAGTAGAAATACTATTATCTCAAACTTTATTTTTTAATATACAAAGATTGTATAAGTTGATATATTGTTTTTATAGATACAAAAACTATTTTAGCTGAGATATTGTTATCTCATTTTTTGTTTTTGCCACTTTAGCCAAATGACTCGAGTTGTTTTTCAACCGCTGGACTTACTTTAAGCAACGTATTAAAAGCTCCTCCAATGGCACAAACTTTGTTTGAAAATGTGCAGCGTTCTGTGTAGTGTTAAACACGGTTCAGATAATATTATTATATACATACTTTTATGTAAATATGTTGAAATTTGAAAGGAAAAAAAACATGAGTTAAAAATATTAGTCGAACACGACAAAATTTCAAAAAGTCAGATTACTCTATGTTCCAGGACATGATTCACATGAGCTCTACACCACACATGAAGCAAAATTTTATATATATATATATATATATATATATATATATATATATATATATATTATTCACTGAAACTAAATAAGTCAAGATAGATGGTTTTTTATTTTATTTTTGTGTTTCCAAATTATTTGAAGTTCGATCCCTGTTATTTTATTTTTTTCTCATCCAAACAATTAAAAACAAATATTTTGATCACGATTTTGTAATAAGGGAAATAATCCAATTACAAAAAAAAATAAAACTTTATGATCCATCACGAGAAGTGCACACATGTATTTTTGCATAAAATATGACTTTCCGACTGGTCGGTGTCCTAACGAGAAGTGCCCCTCCAATTCCGGGTGGCACATGTCGACGGTTGTGTTTGGTTTGAGTTTTGAGTTTTGGTTTTTATAATGATTAGAGGGAGAAATAAGGGTAATAATTAAAAAATAGATATTAATGATTAGAAAGAGATAGAGAGCAAAATAAAAATAAAAATAAAAAATAGGGGTAATAATTAAATAATAATTGAGAAAACCGGTTCTTAAGAACCAAACCAAACAAGACTCTTTGAATGAGCCCGCTGCGCTATTAATTCATTGCCGCTCCAAGTTTAATTTTGGAACTAAAATGGAGAGAAAGTCTCCCAGCTATGTTGTGTAATAACATGGACTAAGGGTTGGTTTGGATGAATTGAAAAAATAGATTTTTTGGTTTTTTTTAGTTTCGTCCTTATTAAAAAAAATTACATTTGTTAGTTTTCGGTCGATTTTTTGTGATTTTTTGGATTATTTTTCGTCTTTGTTCACAAAACTTTAAGTTTGGTTAATAATTTTATATTTTTTAAATTTCTCTCGTCCAGACAAACCAAGAAACCACAAAAAATTGAACAAAAACTTACAAATGCAAAAAAAATTGAATAGGGACAAAATGAAAAAACTAGTTTTTTCAATTCATCCAAACTAACCCTAAATCGGGTTGCAAGTCGCTCCCCATGGACTGTTGGCCAGGACTCCCTATTCATAATCTACACTTAATTGCTAAACTCGAAAGAATATGTTTGATATACTCATTTTTAACAATGCTACAAGTACTAACTAACATACCAACTATTACACTAAAATGTACAAATGACATTACTACATCAATGCACTATTCAATACATGGATAGCTTCATCTTTTAAAAGAGTGTCACATGGACAGTTAGTGTAATAGTTAGTACACTAATTAGTGTCTGTAACATTTCTCCTCATTTTTTTTAATACGGATAGGTATGGTACGTATCTTTAATTGATTAAAGAAGATATCACATTCACATGTATTCAAACTAAAAGTAATTTACATGCCTTAGAGCACCTTAGAGCATCTCCAACCATACCTTCATTTCTTCATTTTGAAGAATGAAGGAGCTTCAACCATGCTTCATTTCACTCATTCATTTTGAAGAATCAATTTTGGTTCTTCATATATGAAGAACCACTTCAAAAATGAAGAACATTCTTCAAATAAGTTTTGCACTATTCATTTTATCTAAAATGTATTTATCTTTTAAATTTTTGATCAAATTTTTATAAAAATGTTACCAATTAAAAAATATTAAAAATATCTTTAAAATGAGACCAATATTCCATATATTCAAAAACAAAATATTGTAGCTTAAAATTTGAATTTTTCTTGCAACCACCAACATTGACTCCAATTGCCATGGTAATTTTTTAAATATTTAATTCAATGTAGAATATTCTGTTCACTTTAAATGTCCATACCTACCGGTAGGTGCTTTTAGCTGCCATAGAAATTGTGGCATTGAAGTCTACGTAAACAACTCTCCTTTGCCTATATATTGAAATGCAATCTTCCTCCCAAATCATTTTCCCCATAGTTTCTGTTCTTCAACCATGGAAATTAGTTCAGCCATTTTGGAAATGAGAATAATCTGAAAATAGGGGCTGTGATTTTTGGACCGAAAAGAAGGGAGTTTTGAGAGGAGGATTTTGGTGAGAATATTAGGAGGGGATTTTGGAGGGAAAGCTTTAGAGGAAAAAATGAAGAATTGGGTTGGAGTAACAAGGAATAATAACATTCTTCAAAAATAAAAAAAATTATTTTGGTTCTTCAAATTAAAGAATGTGGTTGGAGATGCTCTTAATCACGCAGGAATTTATTGGTCAAATAACCAAACTAATTATTTACTTTTTTAATCCTAATGTGTATTTAAAAAGAAGGAGAGTGACGATGCTTCCTTGTTCGATTGATATAAATTCATTTAGCAAAAATAATTGTGATACAAACTTTGTGCCACAACCAACTACAACCCCACTTACATGGGGTGTGGGTCCCACATGGGCCCCACGTGCAGGCTCCACACCCCATGTGAGTGGGGTTGTGGTTGCTTGTGGCGCAAAATTTGTGTCACTATCATTATTCTTCTTTTAGAAAGGATAACTCTGCCCGATTCTAATTACAACTTTTATAGATCAATATTATTTTTGAATTTCTTTTGGAAAATAATTCTGACACTCCACTTTATTATAATTGAACTCTTAATTTTTTTTCTTTTAGTACTTGTGGTGTGT
This sequence comes from Vaccinium macrocarpon, assembly GCA_022606695.1. Taxonomy (NCBI): domain Eukaryota; kingdom Viridiplantae; phylum Streptophyta; class Magnoliopsida; order Ericales; family Ericaceae; genus Vaccinium; species Vaccinium macrocarpon. The sequence goes on along the minus strand of CM040176.1, from coordinate 27,289,268 downwards.
GTATATTTTTTGGTAAAAGACAAATTTTGAAGTGTAATTATAAGAAAGTTGAGCGCCAAAATCATTATCATTTTTTTTTATGTACAAAGTATGAGGATATACTTCACTAATATTCATAAAATCAACTATTGAATTATGGTAATCCCAATCTCCTATTACATGTATGGAAGGAAGAGAATTAAGGTAAACTTTTGAATTACATAGCATATATATGGATAAATTTTAAAAGTGCTAATGACGCATGTGCTAATACAAATTTTAATGATAGTTCAATCAATTCATGTCATTTGTCACAACCATACTCCTCACAAAAATTCACTCCACAATGACATATAAGATAAGATATGAGTGAACCAAGTGTCAAAAATAAGAAGGCATTTATTTTATTTAATAGAGTCGTTAGTCAAAGTCAACAAAATCCACTATCAATTTTACGGATTTAAATGGTAGGAGGGTAATTGAATAACGGTTCAATTGAATAGTTTAGAAGTATAATTCAAGCTTGTTGGGGTGTCAATTAGAAATTGAGGTCAAGATTTTAGAGGTTTTTTAATAGAGATCTTATTTACGGATCCTCCGTAAATAGGGGGTTGCGCTGAGCAAATCCCCATCGGCCATCTCGAAATTCAACGGCTTGGAGCCGTGCACACTCTCTCTCCTCCTTAAATGCAATGCAGGTGTAAAAAAAAACTGTGCATACGCTCCGAGCCGTTGGATCTCGGAATGGATGACGGAAATTTGTTCGGCGCAAACCCCATATTTATGGAGATATGTAAATAAGATTATCTCCTTTTAAAAATTTCCCCAAATTTTGCTATTAGTAGAGCACGTGACGCGCCACGTCATTGTCATTAACTCCATCCTCAAGCTTTGCGTCAACAACCTGGGCATTTTAGACTTTTTTAGTCCTCCTCTCCTCCAAAAATCAATGACGGTCCACTGGCAGTCCGTTACTTGAACCACGTCTTTTTCAAAAGTTTCCCTGAAATGTAACCCGTCAACCGCGGTGCAGGTACCACTCCGTCACAGCCAATGAGATTGCAAGTGGGTCCCGTTATTCAAGTGACTTCGACAGTGTACCGGGTGATTTTAGAATTTCCCATGGAGGAATCTTCCATTTCCTCGACGCGTTCACACCTAGCACACGAGACAGATTTTAGAAATCCGTGGGCTTGTTTTTGGATTAAGTGGAATGACTTCAATGACCTCGAGAAGAAGATTGTCTTCATGGAGTGTCCTCCTCTATAGTGAATGAGAAAGGATTTTGTGAAACGGTGACATCAAGTGGAGTATTGATGTAATGTTTTTTTTATTGTTTATTACTCTCTCTATCCCAATTTATAGTTCATTTTGAGAGTTCGTACCACTTTTTAAAGTATTATATCTTTTTCACTCCGTCTCATTTTAAATGCTCTCTACGTATATCCGCGTCATTTTTAAACATCTATATCTTTTTATTGATTGATAAGGTTTCAAAAGTTTTTAAAAATTTTGTTTAATAGAACTAATTGAGATTTATCAAATATGATCCATATTGCATATAAAATACATTATAGAGTGAAAACTATAAGAGTTCTAAAAAAACACGCATAACCGTAGGGCAAATTTAAATTGGAACAGAGGGAGTATAATCTACAATGTTTTAGGTAATTTTAAATACTTTGTTTATTAGATTAAATCAAGATCTATCAAATAAGATCTATATTGCATATAAAATGTATTACCGATTGAAAAATATAATCGTTTTTTTATCCAGTTAGAATAGGACGAAGGACTAAAATTGGGACGAAGAAAGTAATATTTGGTTGCAAGTGCTACATACTGAAACAAGAATCATGCTGCCATTTAGTAATGCTAGCTGAGCCTCAAACATGCCTGAGAAACAAATGGGCAAAATATAAATGGATCGATGAAACCATATCAGTATTCCAAGTGATGCCACCATTTTCACCAAAAATTGTTCTTATCTACCAAGTTAAAACAAAATAGACAACAAAAGCATTCAAAAAATTTCATTAAAGCTAATCATATTTGTAACACCTATTTGGGATTGCAACAGTGCAACTACACAAACATGGTACAATGTACACTCACGACGAGTTCGTGTAAAATATAAAGGTAACAACAATATTCAACAACTACTAATCGAGGTACTTATGCCTCACAAAGTAATGATCGGAGAAGATTGCTAATTAAATTGATTGTGAATAAATTGTTGAGTTTTACAGAAATTCAAAAGCAATTCAATGTATGCCTTCTTGCTTGAATTGTGAACTCCGCACAAAATTATAATTCAATACTTTGTCAATTCCTAAAAGTGTAAGAATAAAGAACAAGACAATACACTTGGCATTTTTAAGCATTTTTTTTTTTGCTTAGGACAATTACGTCCAATACTATTAACATCTTCATTTTGCTGAAACAACTTAATACTTGGCAAGGTGAGTATACTTAAAAGGTGTAAGTGCTGGCCTTAGCTTTAGGGTGGTGATTGCAATTTTACTAGATCCCATTTGAGATAACATTTCATTAATTCTTATTTGAAAATTATGTAGATAAAATAAGTACATAATATTCAAAAGTGAAATTAAAGCATACTATATAGGAGTAAAATTTAAACAACCGGGGCCTGAAATAAGTGTATTCAAAAAGGGTCTTTTAGTAATCTCCAAAAGGAATATCCAAACCCCGTCCCCTTTTTAAACCTTTCATTTCCGCCCCACCCAATTGAATTTTTGTCTCCATTAAACACTTTCCACCTACCAATAAAAGGATACTTGCCTAAACCAATCCGAGCCCTTCATTACCTAAATGCAACCGTAGATCACCACAATCCCACGGCCCAGAATAGTCTACTGGAAGCTTCTCTTTCTCCAACCCCCTTTTTATACTCCTCTCAACTTGTGCTCAACCCGTGCCGTCCCTGTGTAATTGCATTCCGACTTCCGATCACTCTGCTTCACTCACTCGATCTTCTTCATCTCGGCTTCAAAAAGGTTTGTATTCCCCTCAACTCTGCTTCGATCTTCAGAAAGGTTTGCATTCCGATCACTCTCTGTTAATCGCAGTATTTAGCCGAAGTGTGTTCTACAGAATCTACACGCTTTGACCTTTGCAACTGTAGGTCAGTCCGTATATGTATGTATCTACGTGTGGACTGTATAGCTACTTTTTATGTGTATGTAGGTGCGTCTGCGTACTTGTGATTCATTGATTTTGATCGATTTGTTGTTCATTTGGTCTGAATTTTTTTGCTCACGTATGCGTCTCATGTGCTTGTGATCTCGTTCGTATGACCTGATTATGTCTCTGTAAGTTTATACACGTATTAGACACCCAGGGAAAATGAAAAAAAAAAAAAAAAAACCTATAGGTACACCGTACACCATTGTGGGCACACTGAATGTACACTGGGCTGTGTGGGATCTACCTAGCGGTGCATATAAATGATCTGAGTCGTTCAATTTGTTTAAATATTTTTTTGGGTCTTTGTAAAAAATCAGCTCAATCACGCAGTGTGTGCAAATTTATCATGTGATATTGGGGAAGAGAAGTATTTCAGATTAATTTTTAATGAAATCTGAGATGTGAAAGTGTTTACCTGGAAAAAGCGAAACTACAGCTTGGCCGTCGGATTGAGTTGTGCGGGCGTGTCACACCCATGGTTGGTCCGAGTCACTTCTCAACGAGCGAGTTGTGCATGGTAGATGTCCACTGCCGTTTTTTTTTTGCCTCAGCGAAGAGCACTTCACATTTTCTCAAGTGATTTGAAAACGATAAACGAGGGCGGTGTTTGAACGTATAGTAGAGAACGCCGTAGAAATGGAAAATGCTTGAGATTTTCCATTATTGAAAGTTAAAGAAGTTACACGTGAGAAAATAAACATTGTGTGGCAGGAGCTGAAAAAAAGATAAAAACCGGAGCTTGAAGTTGTGTGTGTGTGTGTGTGTGTGTATTTATACTGCCAAAGGAACATTAGGCCTAACAACGTTGCACTTGCCTCCATTTCCTCGACTAACTAGAGCAAAATTAGCACCAATTGCCATGTGTCCCATGATTTGGTCTGCTACCAATCTAAAACTGCCCATGACTACATTAGTTTCCCGCAGCAATGATTTCATGGAAAAAATAGAAACCATGTTCTTCATATTTCCAGTAACCAACCATTCAACTGCCACTCGGTCACTTGGCCCACGTCCAAAAGTCTAGCACTTTGGCATAGAAAATATCTTGTGCTTTGAATTGATTGCAAATCGAAGACCCTGATAAATGCCCCATAGTTCCCCCTTAAGGGCCCTTAACGAACCAAAGTCCCTTGATTGTTGCCACGTAGTTCCCTCATAAGGGCCTTAACGATTTTGGCAAAAATGGATACAAACAGGAAGTAGAAGAGAGGAGAGAAGGAAATTAGGTTCGCTGTGTTTTTTTTCTTCTTGGCAGTTTCACAGTTAAAAGGTGTCGTTTTAGGAACTAAAATGTGAGCCTTCCTCAATGTTGTTCGCACTAAAGTAAGTGATTTTTCAGTGCTCTTGGAGCAACACCACTTGATGCTCCATGGACCTTTTTCATAACATTTTTTTGTGGGAACCACACACTTAGTGATGGAATTCCCAAAAATGTGTGATAGAAGAAGTCCCAGGAGCACCATGTGACGGTGCTCTAGTAGGAACAATTAATAATTTTCCCACAAAAACGGTGTTTCCTTTGTATTAGTAACAGATGTGGGAGTCTTTGTCTTATGTGTTTGTAACTTTGTACTATATTACGTTATGCGTGTTATGTGCACATCCACGTTGTTCTGAGACTTTGTAATTTGACCCAATTCTATCTCATTTGCTTTTGAATTTATGTTCCATGTAAGTAAAGGCTATACATAGACGTCTGATTTTTTACAATGTATTTTTTTGGCACATCTATATACTTGTGATCCCATTTTGTTGGCCTGGATTACAAATGGATTCATTTTGAACTTGATTCAATTAGTTTGTGCTAGAGTACATAAATTTTTACGTTGGAAGAAGTTAAGTTTAAGCTGATTGCAGCTCATTTGATATGAAATCTTTGTTTAATGTTATTGGAATTTGTTATAGGACGTTAGCTATGGGCAAGCACTACCCTACTGTGAGTGAGGAGTACAAGAAGGCTGTAGAAAAAGCCAAGAGGAAGCTCAGAGGATTAATTGCTGAGAAGAACTGTGCTCCAATTATACTTCGTCTCGCGTATGTTAACTCACTGTCTCTCTATATGAAGTTATCCCTTCATGGCTTCATTATCAGAAGATTATATAGATTTTCTGTCGAATGACAATTCCTGTACACGTATATACTATTTAGTAGTAGTACGTATGCTTACAGATGTGTAAACCTGTATTATTGTATGCAGATGGCACTCTGCGGGTACTTATGATGTGAGTACTAAGACTGGAGGTCCATTCGGGACAATGAAGTACAAGGCTGAGCAAGATCATGCCGCCAACAATGGACTTGATATTGCCGTCAGGCTGCTGGAGCCCATCAAGGAACAGTTCCCAACCCTCTCATATGCGGACTTCTATCAGGTCTTTCTCTTAATTCCTGTTACAAGAAAACTTATCTATACACTTAAGTATTCGTTTTCTTGAATTTGTCGTTATAAATGCCATTTTTTAGTGGATTGATTGTCTTATGGCCCTTGAATGCAGTTGGCTGGAGTTGTTGCCGTTGAGATTACTGGAGGACCTGAAGTCCCATTCCATCCAGGGAGACCGGTTCGTAAAAAAATCACCATCTTAATGCTTTTTAGTGTTATCCATGTATTGACATTTGAGCTGGCTATTTAGGATGAAGTCATATATTGTGTTTGTTTAGATTGGTTTTGCTATGTTGTGCTTTCGTAGGTACACATATATGATGTTTGAACAGTTGTCTAGGACAGCCTGATACGTATTGTTTGTTTATTCTATCTACAACCTGGATACTATAAGTTTTATTTTAGTGAATTGGGTTAGATAGACATACCCTACAGCTTATAGTAGTGGATGTGTATGGGAACATTAACTTTCAGCCTTTTTTCTTGATTTGTTGTGCTTTTGATGTGATTGATTCATTGTGCATTGGGGGTTTTGTGCCTGCTGAGGAGTAGATGATGCCTTAGGTTTCTGGTCGTAGCTGTGGTATCCATTTGTTTTCATGTGTTGCAGCTGTACTAGTGTTACTGCTGTACTGCTACAATGGGTGTTTTTTTACGAAGACAAATTGTTTACTCTTAGTTAAAACAAGTTCTTGCTTTCTAAATCTTCCAATTTCGAATCAGATTAGTTTGGAATACTCAACTTTGGTGGTGATGTCTTAAAGTTGAAATTGCCCTGCTTGTTGAATGAAAATTGGAATGGATTATTGACGAAGTTGTATCATCCCAAATGTTTTCTGTGTAGGAATGGATGACCTAAATGGTTTGGGAAAATGTAATTGGTTTGAGAAGAATAATAAGGCTACTGGAGCTCATCGTGTTTTTGTTCTTTAGTAATTTTTCAATGCTTGTATGTAAGAACGTGACTCATTGATGATGTAAAGGAGGGAAGTGGTATTGCCAGGGATAGTGCTTGGTTGTTTTTCTAATATTGTTATATGGAAGAAAATATACTAGTTGGATCCTGTGGTGCTGCTGCCAATCTCTGACATGGTACTTGATCCAAACTGGAACGAAAATGGAGAGAGAGAATGTTACCTACAAGTGTCTTGTTCGCATGGAACTTTTTTGTAGGCATGTATATGTTCATTCATGCACGCATAAATGCACTTATTTCTTTTGATTGTTTTGCATTTAGTTTATCAAGTTTAAATGCTCCTTATTTTAGCCTCTTGAGCAAGTCTTGACAAAAAAGTAATTTTGTTCATTCAGGACAAAACTGAGCCACCAGTTGAAGGTCGCCTTCCTGATGCTACCAAGGGTTAGTGCTTTCTACTTATCTACAGTTTTTAACAATGTTAAATCAAACTAGTGAGATCTGAGGCACTAATTTTAAATATATTGGGAGGATGAATAACTTGCGAATTCATAATTTTTATCTATGGACTCCTATAGTAATTTCTTAAATTACTTCAAGAAGTTGTTGGCTATTAACTTGTCTGGTTCGACTGCAGGAACTGACCATTTGAGGGATGTGTTCGTTAAGCATATGGGCCTTTCTGACCAAGACATTGTTGCTCTCTCTGGTGCTCATACCCTGGTCTGTACTAGATTCTGTTTCATTCACACCTCTGCCACTTCTCTATTTGTTTATTGCCTGTTCTGTTTTGTCTCGCCTTTTGATACAGTATTAATTAATGGATGGTGTTGCGTCATGGTCATAATTTATCAGGGAAGGTGCCACAAGGAGCGTTCTGGATTTGAGGGACCCTGGACTGCCAATCCGCTCATCTTTGACAACTCCTACTTCACGTATGTTTTGGGCAGCCTTCATTCTATTGTCATGAACTGTTGCATTTCTGGCTGTTAGTCTGGGGAATCATTCACATATGGGTTTCTATTTCGGTGTTAAGATGAAATAGGGAGATATACACTTAAAACTGTTGGTTTATTTTGTTGGGTTCTTTCGGTTGAGCAGGGAACTCCTGACTGGAGAGAAAGAAGGGCTTCTTCAGCTGCCGACTGACAAGGCGCTCCTGTCGGATCCTTCCTTCCGCCCTCTTGTTGAGAAATATGCCGCGGTTCGTATATTCATCCCCTTTGAATTGTATTGTTCACCTTTGACTTAAATTTGCACTTCTCATCGCAGTCATATCGTTCTAGATTTGAGTCGTGAATTTTTTGAAGTTGCTTATAGTGATTGACTACATTTTCTTTTCAGGATGAGGATGCTTTCTTCGCAGATTATGCTGAAGCTCACGTGAAGCTTTCTGAGCTGGGGTAATAATTATTTCTTCCAACTGTTAATAATAATCTCTTCCAACTGTTTTCAAAGCTCATGTTATTCTCATATCAGTTTGGCCTAATGGACTGTTTGCCTGTTTTTTACAGGTTTGCTGAGGCCTAAACTGTTGTACTGAAGTATTATGATTGGGAGCCTAGTCTTGTGCGCATCATTTAGTTTTTGGTTCCCAAATTAAAAACCCGGTTCCCAGGCAGTTTGATTGCTTGCAGATTTGTAATGTTTTGGTTTTCTGCATGACGGATTGAAAGTTTGGTCGAAGAAGAAAATGACATTCTCATCATCATTGTCCCGTCAAATAAGATTTTTATTATATCCATCTTTCTTTGGTATTTGCTGAATCATGTCCTTGAAATGCTACTGTATGCTGTGTTATTGAATGGAGAAACCACCCCAGGGGAGGACTTCTAGGTTTTTCTAAATGTGCTTGCCCCAGGTGAACTAAGTTTCTGACACACAAATTTTGTTTCCATGCCTTTGGAGATTCTCTAAACTATTTTCTTAACAATAACAAGTTGTGAGTTGTAATTAGGTGGCTGTCCATTGCCCGCTAAGTCGTCGAGTCGTTTTGCAAGTAAAGTTTTCTGGGTGGTTGTCCAATGCCCATTTAGTTGTTCTGCAAGTCTAGTTTTCTGGGTTATGATGGTGTTAAATTTCGACATCAAGTCGTTTTGCCAGTCTAGTTTTCGACATCAATCGGAAGATCTCTCCTCTCACAACTCTATCAAAAGTTGGGATATTTTTATAAGAACATGTATATCCGAAGCGAGATTTTATTTTCTTTCCTCTAAAAGGAGGAGAATTTCATGAAATAAAGAAAATGGGTTGTTGGTTGGAGCAAAAGAAAACCCACGAGCACGGAAAGAGAAACGAGATAAACATTATTATCTTTTGCTTTGAGAGAGTTACGAAGTGAAGGGATTGAATGAAAACGGTCAAAAGTCGTCGTAATTGAAGTTGGTTTTTCAAGGATTGAAGGGGAAGTCAAGATAAAGGGTTGGCAAGGGACGAGAAAGTCAGCAATTTTGAGCATTTCCCTCAACAATAATTTATCCGGAGTGTTGGAGGGTTCTTGAGAGCTTCTCTCTTTACCTTATTTTTTCCCAGTGGACTTGGGGCTGCTGTGCACGTCCCAACTAGATTTTATCTCATCATGTGCAACAACAACGAACGGCTCGTATACAAAAAGAGTTGAGATGAAATTTGGACTGTTCAATGCACAACACCGTGTACAACATGGTGCCACATAGCACCTCCCGGATTCCCTCCCCAGCGGCCATTCCCACCTCCTTCCTCCCCCATTTTCTTCTCCTACCTCCATGGCTGCGAGGTGGTAAGTGGTGACACCGTGACACCAACTTACAAGGACCGGTGTCAACAAACCCATAAATGAAAATTCTGCAAAAATTACTAAGTATAGAAATGCCGAATGTAATTTAACCAAATAGTTACGTGACACCACTCCAAATATCCTTTGATCTCCCATTTATGAACTTGTGGATCTATACTGATGTCTATTTCTCGTGTCAGGCTAAGGCAACTTCTCACCCGAACCAAACAATCCAAACCACCAAAATCTTCACCAATCGGTCCTGGAAAGGGTGGGTTTTGGTTGGTTTGGTTTGGGTGAGAGGAGTATTTGGTGGGTTTTGTGGAACTGAGAGGGAGAGGGAGATATGGGGATCGGTTTGTAAGAGATCGGATGCCGCGTTATGGAGGTCTCGGTGGTGTGGGTATTGGTGGCGTCGGGTTGGGGAAGAGAATGGATTTGCCGATTGGGGTGTGAAAGATGAGATAGATTTTCAGTTATGGTGGTTTAGGGCTTACAAAGGTGGACTACGATGGAGAGAGAGAGAGAGAGAGAGAGAGAGAGAGAGAGAGAGAGAGAGAGAGAGAGAGAGAGAGAGAGAGAGAGAGAGAGAGAGAGAGAGAGAGAGAGAGATGAGAGATTGGATCGGCATAGCGGCAGAATCCGGCGCCAAAGGCCATGGACCGGGTCGATTTAGGATTCGGGTTTCAAATTGACGAAGAAGAAAGGTGGGTGAAAAGACGAGTTTGACCCTAAAAAAAACCTCAAATTGGGATTTCCGTTAAGTTTGCTAACGGAAGTTAACGTCGGGGACTCAATTTGATCAAAATTGAAACTACAGGGTTCGTTGGAGTGCATTTGAAACTAGAGGGACTAAGTCGAGACTCGGGTGAAACGATAGGGACCATTTGGATAATTTTCCCTTTTTTTGTTATTCCTTAGAATCAGATTACAGTGTTTATTTTTCCATTGCACTTTTTAGATTTTCATCAGTAAGTTCTAGTTGATCTTATTTTTTTGGAGAAGATGTCAAGTAAATTAGTATTCAAGGAGTGGCAGCAAAGGATGCTAAGCCTCACAACTCTTAACCTTGCGAGGTTTTTGAGTAAGAATTCTTCTGTCGTTGCCGAAGGCGTGCAAGACAGGCAACGTTTGGTGGATCTAGAGGCAGTCTCAAGAGATGCCTCTAATCTCAACCTCACAACAATGGTTTCTAAGGTTAATATGGTGGGGTTAAACCCACAAGATTGGTGGGTGGACACTGGAGCCACTTGCCACATATGCGGTGACAAAAAGATGTTCACCTCTCTCAAGCTTGTTGCAAACGACGAGAAGCTGTACATGGGCAACTCAGCTACCTCGATTGTGGAGGGTCAAGGCAAAGTGGTGCTGAAGATGACTTCAAACAATGAGTTGACCTTGAATAATGTCTTGTACGTGCCGGACATTCGCAGGAACCTGGTGTCCAGGTATTTGCTAAGCAAGCATGGCTTTTGCATGGTTTTTGAGGCGGATAGGGTTACATTTACCAAGGATGGGGTGTATGTGGGGAAGGGTTATTTGACCGATGGTCTTTTTAAACTCAATGTTATGAATGTTATTCCCAAGGTGAATAAAAAAGAAATCCCTATTGCATACATGCTTGAGTCTTCCAATTTGTGGTACGGAAGACTGGGTCATGTTAATTATGATACGTTACATAGATTAATTAACTTGGATCACATACCACCTTTCAATATTGATAAAAATCACAAGTGTGAAACTTGTGTAGAAGCAAAAATGTCTAGGGCTTCTTTTCATTCGATTGAAAGAAATACCGAGCCATTGGACTTAATCCACAGTGATGTATGTGATTTAAAATTTGTCCAATCATGGGGAGGCAGTAAGTATTTTATTACTTTTGTCGATGATAGCACAAGATATTGCTATGTGTGCTTGCTGAATAGCAAGGACGAGGCTTTGGAAAAATTCATTCTTTATAAGAATGAAGTTGAGCATCAACTAAACAAAAAGATTAAGGTGTTGAGAAGTGATCGAGGTGGTGAGTATGAATTCCCATTTGGTGGATTTTGTGCACAACATGGAATCATTCACCAAACGACTGCACCTTATTCGCCTCAGCAAAACGGAGTTGCTGAGCGCAAAAATCTTACCTTGAAAGAAATGATGAACACTATGTTAATTAGTTCTGGGTTGCCACAAAATATGTGGGGTGATGCATTTCTCTTTGCGAATTATGTCCTAAATAGGGTACCACATAAGAAGCTTGATAAGACTCCTTACGAGTTATGGAAAGGTTTCTAGCCTACCTATGACCACCTTTGAATGTGAGGGTGTCTTGCGAAGGTAGCAATACCTCCTCCGAAGTATGAAAAGATAGGACCGAAAATCGTTGATTTTGTATTCATTGGTTATGCACACAACAGTAGTGCTTATCAATTTCTTGTGCATGAATCTGAGATACCAGATATACACAAGAATACCATTATGGAATCTAGGAATGCAACGTTCTTTGAACATATATTTCCATGAAGATCCATAGCAGAGTCAAGTTTTGTGAAATGAACTTTAGAGACTACAGGTAAGAGCAGTTAAGACCAAGAAGATGAAGACGTAGTTGAGCCTAGACATAGCAAGAGGTCTAGAACTTCAACATCTTTTGGTCTAGACTTTCTTACTTATTTGTTAGAAAGTGAGTCTCGGACATTCAAAGAAGTTGTGAGCTCTCCCGAGGGTCCACTATGGAATGAGGCTATAAAGAGTGACATTGACTCCATTTTGCAAAATCACACATGGGAATTGGTGGATTTTCCACCCGGTAGTAAGCCTCTCGGCTACAAATGGATCTTCAAGAGAAAAACGAAGGCAGATGGCTCAATAGATAAGTACAAAGCAAGACTTGTCATCAAAGGAAATAGACAAAAAGAGGGCTTAGACTACTTTGATACTTATTCTCCTATTTCGAGGATCTCATCCATTCGGATGATAGTTGCTATTGTAGCATTACGAAACCTTGAGATACATCAAATGGATGTGAAAACAACTTTTCTAAATGGAGATCTAGTTAAAGAAATCTACATGGAACAACCTGAGGGGTTTTTCGCTCCAGGACAAGAAGGAAAAGTTTGTAGATTTGTTAGATCATTGTATGGTCTAAAACAAGCACCTAAACAATGGCATGAGAAATTTAACAATGCTATGATGTCAAGTGGTTTTAAAATCAACGAGTGTGACAAATGTGTATATGCCAAAGACACTGATGAAAGTTACGTCATTTTGTGTCTCTATGTTGATGACATGCTCATTGTTGGTAGTAATGATAAGATGATCAATTCTACCAAGAAGATGTTGAATTCTAAGTTTGACATGAAAGATATGGGACTTGCTGATGTTATACTTGGTGTAAAGATAACTAGAACATCAGATGGACTTGTGTTGTCTCAATCTCATTATATCGATAAGATTCTTGAGAAATTCAACAAGTCTGATACAAATATAGCAAGGACTCCTGTGGATTTGAATCTCCATTTATCCAAGAATGTGGGGGCAGGCGTTTCTCAATTAGAGTATGCTCGAATAATTGAAAGTCTGATGTACTTAATGAATTGTACTAGGCCAGACATAGCATACTCAGTTAGTAGACTGAGTAGATTCACGAGTAATCTAGGGGATGACCATTGGAAAACGATAGTTATAGTACTACGCTACTAAAGGTATACTCGTGATTTAGGACTGCACTATACCAAATATCTAGCAGTATTAGAGGGGTATTGTGATGCAAATTGGATATTAGATATGAGAGACTCGAAATTCACGAGTGGATATGTCTTTACTCTTGGTGGTGCAATGGTCTCTTGAAAATCTTCTAAGCAGATGTGCATCGCACGTTCTATGATGGAATCAGACTTTATTGCTTTAGATATAGCATCTAAAAAGGCAGAATGGCTACGCTAGTTTGTCGAAGATATTCCAAGATGGTTGAGACTTGTGTCAGCAATATGCATCCGTTGCGATAGTGATAGGGGGCAAATGTACCCATTGACGGCCCCTAATTTGTTATTTCTACGCCCGTTAATATATTATTTGGAGTTTGATACTCGTTTTCTCTATTTCAGGGACTTGTGAAACATGTGTGTATATTTGGAGTTAAATCACAAAATTGGATGTTATTTGGAGAAATTGGCTTTGGGTAATATGTTTGTTTGCACTTTGCTTGGCCCAGGAAATAATTATTTGGTGACCCATGAAGGATGGGTTTAACAGTAATGTCAAATCATCCATTGACGTGCATATATTTATTGTGGGCCCAAAATCTGATTAGATTGGAGTAGAATTCTTGTGGTTTAACTGAGATATAGATGGGGCAAAAGAAAAAGAATTCTTTTCCTTAATAAACTCTCGGTATATGCTAACAAAGGGGGGCCCACTAGTGATTGTTTTGGGAAGAATGTTTGGCTGACTTAGAGAGCAAGATGGGTAAAGTTATAAAAATAAAAAAAAAATAGTAAGGGTTTCAGGATCACTTTTGGAAGGCAGAACGAGACATCACGAGGCTGCGAAAATTCACTTCTTCACGCATAACAGGAGGCACAAGGCTGCGGCTGGAATTGGAGTTTTAACTCCATGAATGGCTAAACTACTCGACTGGGGTAACGAGGAAACTTTCTCCGAGTAATGTAATAGTTTAATTTCTAGGGTTTTTATTCAACAATAATTGTATGACTTTGGATGATTCATATTTTTATGTCAGAGCATATTTTTCCTATTAATTGTAGCGTTGGTATTCCGGATGTCAAGCACTGTCATGCAATAGTTTTCATTGTTTCAGGATAGTCTCTGAGATGGGTTATACGACGTTAGACAGGTCATGCCACCCGTTAAGTCCGGTGAGATGACCCGCGCTATCTTGAGATAGTCTTTACGGTGTATGAATCCTGTGAATCCTCTTGACGATTGTCGATAGGGATTGCAAGCCCTAGCAATAATCCAATTTTTCTGTGTTGAATAATTACCCTAGATTTTATTCGGTTATATTGCAAGGGGAAGGTGGAACCAGAACCCTAGTCCCTTCTCTCACTTGTTTTTAAACTCTACTTGCTTTCTAGTTAATTTTAGTTTAATCATTAGTTCAATCAAATCCAAATCAAATTTCTCTTGCTCTCAAAATTAAATTAGAAAGTAATTGAAAGTACCGTGACTTAGCTTTTTACTCTCCGTGGACGATCTCGGACTTAACCACTGTTCTTCAGAATAATAGTTAATTCCCTGTTTTATAAATTATATTTTTGGTACAAAAACGACATACTAGATAGTCAATCAGCAATTGGAAGGGCACAACGTAAAGAGTATAATGATAAGTCTAGACATATTCGTCGTAGACACAATACCATTAGACAACTGCTCTCAAGTGGGGTTGTAACTATTGACTATGTAAAGTCAAAGGACAACATTGCGGATCCGCTAACCAAAGGTTTAAACAGAGAGCTAGTTGATAAAGCATCGAGGGGAATGAGGCTAAAACCATTACGCTCATAGTTACCGTGGGGGTAGCCAACCTAGCTGACTGGAGATCCTAATATCAAGGTTCAATGAGACTACCTTTTGTGAGTAGCTGAGAATGATCACCGAGGAGACTAAATCTCCCGCCCATTCTTATGGTGTGGAACAGTGATACCTGTAAAGGATTCTAGGTTAAGCATTGCTTTTAATGACTCTTATGCGTCGGGAAGCCCGAGCGGGGTATAGTAGGATACCCTTTATAAGAAGGTCACCTATGTGAGTATGAAGCGAGGCCGCTTCTTTGAGAATTCTGGCAAAATTTCTCGTGAAAATACTTGCAGAACCAGTAAGAGTGTTCATGGCCAAAACGAACACTATAGTGAGAACAAAATTGTGTCAGGTGATGTTCCGTGTGATTCCTATTGTTTGGGTTTACACAAACGGCAGAACAGTTCAAAGCGGGACCGCACACTGGTCAACCAGGAAATCCGATAGGTCTTCACAAGGGAAGGTTCAGAGCCAAAAACTACCTATCCTATGCTGAATTGATCCGTTGTACTCTCTCTCTGAGTCTTCTATGTTAGTTTCTACCAATTTCATTCATGTGGGGGATTGTTGAAAAAATGAAAGAATTGTACGAATATTTTGGTGAGCCTAAGTATAAAAAAAATTCATTTTAAAGATGAATGAGAATTGTCTCATTGTGGGAATAGAAAAACCAAGTGGTGTGGCCGGGGCCGGGACTCAGGATTCGTGGGCCCGCGGCCTGTAGTCTGAGGTTTGTGGCATGTTGCCCGTCTAGGGTGGTTCGGACGTTAAATGCTGGGTTAATACCCAGATTAATGCCATGGTTAACTACTGATTTATGGGTGCATCAATTGCACCTTATTACCATCAGTTACTCGGAAGGAAATTCCACGTTTAATTCCCACGTTTTCCATCATTGCTGCAGTAATGGTGGTTTCAATTCTCCGACAGAATTGATACAAGGTCCTTTGAATGTATAAATTGGTGCTTCCTCTAATGATTTTGGATACAACGGAAAACACACCGAAACACACCACAGTTACACAAAAATTATTTGTTGATTTTTAGTGGGAGAGAGAACAAGTACTTGTTTGTTCGATAAGGTGATCCGGTAGGTGTTATTTAGCCTCTGTATCCTGGAAAACAGACGCCGATCAAAACCTTAAACACCCAATGTGGGGCGGTGAATTTGCTTTAAGGAGACCATGTGAAACACGGGTCCTGGCTTGGTTTTTTCTATCCTTTACATATTTGTTATTGTTGACTTTCAATTTTATGTAATTTTGTGTTCCTCATTTTCCAGAAATAAAATTGTCGATTATTGTTTTTCCGGTACATGTTTTCCAACAAATACAACTTTGACATTCCAATTTTTGTCTCTCTTGTTCTGTTTCATAATTCATCTAAAGATGGTTCAAAACTTCCAATCGCGCCCTTACAAAATAAAAAAATAAAAACCGTGTTTTATTTTTGTTTATTTATTTATTATCGGGAAAGGGAAAGAAAGAAAATTCCCTTGTTTGACTTGCGGAGACCGTCAACTAAGACGACCTGGTGGGTTTTGGCAAAGTAAACCCGGGTTACACGCCTCTCATCACTACATGCATGTAGTACTCGGCAAAATTATTACTAATTCTAACAGATCTCACCTTTCCATAATTAGCATGATATCGTGCTTATTAGTATGTTCTACAGTATCTTGAGAGGTTTCTTTTTTCTACTAACACCATTGTACGAGAGTATGAGATGTTGCTATTTATGGGTACTATGTCACAGGTTCTCATGCGACGTAATTAAATGAAATTCATCAAAGTTTTACTTGACGATCTGTGTTATACGTAGGTCTCAATGTGTCAATCATCCATGCATAAACTCAATTTAGTCAGACAGTTCACATATTACAAGAGAAATGAACGATCATTCTCTTTCTCTTATGATCAAATACAACTCGATCAAGCATTACCGGTGTAGTTGGCCGAATCCAACAAAGACTGAGCTGGAGATCTGTCGACGGTTGGGCTTGTCAGTATAGAGCAGCGCAAGTTCATTTCACGGTGTACTGGGCTGAACATGGTTTGGCCGATGAGTAGATTCAACGGGAAATCCCAAGCTACCCCCATTTGTGGGGGCTTTCATCCAAATCTCATTATGTCTTTCACTATTTTGTAGGCCCAGTGAGCGTGTGGGAGGCTAACATGGACATTGTTTGTGCCATATTGCCCCTCTCTCTCTCCCTACACGCTTGACATGCAACAATCAACACACATAATTTCCTGACAGAAATTAAGGCCTTGTTTGATAACCTAGATTCAGCACTTAAAACTGAATGAATTAAGTAATATATTTTGCATTACTCAAAAAATTAAGTGGCTCTTAAAATAAAAGCTAAAATGTTGGTAAAAATTAAGTAGTTTTGAGCTACTTAATTTTTACTGAATTTACAACTACCACAAGCACTCTTCCGCTGCATCCACTACGCCGCCGTCACCACTCCTATTGCCATTCCACCACCGCCACCATCACTCCTTCACTTCCACCACAACTACCACCACTCCCACCACTCCGACCACCACTGCCACCGCCACCACCACCACCACCACTTACACCACCTTAACCACAACTCATCCTTTATTCTATGCCCGCTGCCGCTACCACCCACCACCACCACCACTCACATCATTCCTCTGCCACTCCCACCACAGTCGCTGTCACTACACCACCAGCACTTCGCCACTCCCACCACCATTGTTGTCACTATACCACCACCACCACCACTCTCCCATTGTCACTATTACACCACCATTACTATTCCACCACTCCTACTACAATTACCACCACCATCATGACCACCACTCCCAGCACCATTGTTGCCACTACACCACCACGGCACCACCACTACTCTCCCCACCCACGATGCCACCATTCCACAATCACTACCACTACCACTACCACTACCACTACCACCGCTATACCACCATCACAACCATTTCCGCCATTATACCACCATCTTTGCCAATATTTTGTATATTTATTATTTTGAGAAAAGTACGTTTTTTTTTTTTACCATTTATGCATTCTAGTATAAATTTATGAAAAACAAAGTAAAATAAAAAAAATACTGAATTTAATACTTCAGCTCCTTATATAGATCAAACAACTTATTTTTTTCTAGTACTTAAAATTCAGTACATATCAAACAGCTTATTAGCTTAACAAATTCAACATTCAATTTTTAGTATTTAATTTTCAGTTTTCAGCTTTTAGCTTTCAGCTTTATCAAACAGCCCTTAAAACTCACTCACTCTCTCTCTCTCTCTCTCTCTCTCTCTCTCTCTCTCTCTCTCTCTCCTTTTTATTTCTAAAACTTTAAATATTTATAACTTTTAATTTATATATCCAATTTTGAAAAAATAAAATAAAATTTTGGAACCGAATAAACAATTACGACCGAAAACTGTTTTTTTATTAACATGAAGACACAAATTACAAAAATGACAAATATGGAACATGGTATTTATCATTTGAAAGAAATATTGGTTCTTTAAATTTTTCTTTCTTCTAGAAAAAATATAGGACTTTGGGTTACATTGTCGTCTGGGGCCAAAAAAATCTCAAGGCCTGGGCCTGCCTTCAGCAAGTGCGGCCGGGGCGGCTAACTATTTGCTCCGTTGTGTAGGTGTTTGGAGCCAAAAGGAAAGTCGGATCTAAACCGAGAAGTATAATCATGATCCACCACCCCCAACCGGCGTATAATCAATTTGATAATTTGCATAAATAATAAACTCATCAAGTTCTACGAGATGAACGACTCAAATTTGCAAGTGGGTTGGTACTATTTTGCGTGAACGAGGGTGACATTAGATGATCCATAAGTGCAAAGTCTGCAGATAAGATTGGGATATTCTGATTATTGATTAGTACAAGATGCAGAACAATGGCAAAATTTCATTTAGTGCATGATGCAGAATACAAAGTGGACGGGAGCCTTAGTGCGCAATCTAATATCTGATGGATTTTTTTTTTTTTTGTTTGAGGCTTTTAAATTCGGCAAAATTTTGTTTCTTTTTTTGGCCTTCTCTTTTTACGTTGTTCTAAGCTACTCCATCTATTGAATATTGGAAAACAGTACAAATTAATAGAGTAGAAATGGTCAAAAGTACAAACTCCTTTCTTTTTCTTTTTTTTTTCAGACGGTTTGGGATGTCCGGGGCTTGGGCTATTTTACTCGCAACTCAATTAATTAATTTCCTCTCCATTCTGATTAAAGGCAAGTTCATCTACACCGAAATTAGTGGATTTACAAGAAATTAATTTTTTTACAGAGTAACCACAAAAAATAAACCCTGATTGATTGTGCGTAGAGCAAATCCACTAATTGATCAGACTAACTATTCAGGCTAAAGGACCTACTTCGAGAAATAGATATACGAATTGTTTTCCGAAAAAACAAGTTGACCTTTTCAATAAACGTTTTGGGATATGATAACGCGAAAATCGTTTTTGTTAGGGCCAAAACTCTAGTGCTTAAAAAGTTTGTACTCTGCTCATGTGCTCATGGTACAAGCCTTTCATGCATTGAAGGTTTGACATCAACAAAATCAATTTTGGCATTATCATTTCTCGGGAAGTTTTAATATGGTTGTACTATATTATTGGACTTCAGAAGATGCTCTGGACAATGTTCTTCCCTATCTTGTCTGCTTCTTTTATATTTTCCTTGATTTGGAATTCATTTTTTCCAACCTAACAGAAAAACCTAAATTAAATTTATTTAATCCCCCTCCAAAGATTCTATAAGACAATTCATTTTAGCAAATGTTGGTTTTATCCGATTTTATCGGAAACTTCTCCAAAATTTTGACTGCCTTTCCATTTGTGTTTTTTTGTATTTAGTGAATTTTTAGCTTTTTAGATTTACATGGCATGGCTCTATTCAAAAAGTAAAAAAAATACGGAAATGTTTATAAAATTGACAATTGACTAAAGACAAAAAAAAAAAAAAAAAACGTAATTGCATTTGCGTGCAACTTTTTTTATCAACCAGATAGACCATAAAATTAAGCACAAACTAAGACAGACGTTGACATTGTAGTGACAGGATTTATCTGAATCAGATATAATTACAAGTAATCATTACCTTATGCTTGTTTTAAATTTGTGGTCTATTTGGTCCTATTTGGCATCTAAAAAAGACTAAAATTGTGGTCATCTCTTTATTTCCAGAAAAATAAAAGAAAAAGAGGAAACAAACTTCAAAGCCATCTAAAAACTCGGCCTAATTCCCCACTAAGTTGTTCCAATTCCTGACTTAAGTTAGGAATTAGCTTAAGCAAGTTTTTAAATCGATGTAATATAAGAGAATGATACATGCCTAATGTCTCGTAAAGTATAATAAGTGAATTTTGAGTTTAAACCAGGAACTAAAACAAGGAACCATATAGTTGTTCGGGATAAAAAATCCGAAACACGGATCCTATGTCAATGGAGGTGATGTGATCAGTAGGAAAAATAGAAAAATGCTATGCGCATGCTTTTTTTAAAATGTGTTTGCAGAACATAGATTTATGTTCTCACATTACTCACATTCTGTGTATGATTTGGTGTAATCTTACTTACATATAGGATTTCGGGGAAAAATAACGAACTGATATTTCCACATTTTTGTTTTGGACATTTCTAATTTAGTCTTTTTACCTTATTTTTATTTTTATTTTCAAAGAGGACAGGAAATAAATAGAAACTGTTGTAATTAAGTAAGTGTATCTAACCATTTGACACTTGTTGTAACTTGGCATATACTTCCATGCACATGAGCAGGATACGATTCTTGTAAACACCCATTTCTCTCCCCAATTCCCCTAGGATAGAGTAGATTAGAATCAATAAATAATAAAAAAAAAAAACCTTTCCCCATACATTTGGTATCGAAACGCAATGGAAATATTGCACCGACCAAGAGAGAAAAGGCGGAGAGCAGAAACACAATTCTGAGGCTGTGTTCGATTGCACAGTTTAGTTTTGTTTTGATGATGTAAGCATGTGTAATAAGTGGAGAGAGATAGAGAGAAAAGTAAAAAAAGTGATGATGTAATCAAAACTGAAATAGTGCCAAAACTGCCCCAAAACCCCCAAACGAACACAACCTGAATAACTTTTGAACAATTCAAAAGAAAATTTTCGATAGTCTATCTTTACATAATTAATTTGTGTTCAGTATTCCATTAACCTTTCAGTTCTTAGAGCATCCTCATCAGGCTCAACAAAAATTGGACCAAATTTAACCTCAAAAACACCTTTTACAAATTACCAAGTCACTTTTTAAAGAACTCACAAAATCAGATTCTCTATTTATGAAGTCAGGAGAGAGAATTACTTTAACCTGTGAATAGTACCTCAAAGGATTTATTGAGTTACTGTAGCAAAGTTATAACTTTTGCAAATTTACAAAAAAATTGTTGAATCTGATTTTGGGAGTTTTTTCTCATTTCGCTTAACAACTTAGCCATCAGAGAGATTTGCCTCCCTTGATGAGGATGTTCTTATTATCTGCTTTGATTTGATTTTGTAAATTAAATAAGGGAAAGAGACAAAAAGAACCGTTGAAAAGACAATAAAAATTACTACTCCCTCTGTCCCAATTTTATAGTTTTTTATGGGAGTTCGTGCCACTTTTCAAAGTGTTATATCTTATAATCTATAATGTTTTAGGTGATTTTAAACACTTTGTTTATTAGATTAAATCAAGATCTATCAAACAAGATTCATATTGCATATAAAATGTATTACCGATTAAAAGATATAATCGTTTTTTTTATCCGATTAGGATAAAATAAGAGATTATAAAATTGGGACGGAGGTAATATTAAAAAGATAACAGTAGTAAAAGAAATAGAAGCCACCACCATACCAAGTCCACCACCAGGTTGATCATGAAAGGCGGCTGTCATCAAAATAAACATTTTTTACTCCACATTTTTTACCTTTTTAAGTTCCAGTCCAAACGCGTCTTTGCGCATTTTCTCATATCCTTCCTCGCTCTTACTCAGAAAATACACTCTTCATATCGACTCAGTCGTCTCTATATAATCGTCCTACTTCTTCAATAACAGAATCACAACCTCATTTCCTAGAGAGAGAGAGAGATACGAACTTGATTTTCAAGAGAGAGAGAGAGAGAGGAACAGGGAGAAATAATGGCCGACGTCGCTAACACGGCAGCCGGGCAATTCCCGGACTTTCCGGCGGTTCCGGTGAACGGAGGCCAGTTCATTCAGTACAACATATTTGGGAACCTTTTCGAGATTACGACTAAGTACCGGCCGCCGATCACGCCAATTGGCCGGGGAGCTTATGGAATTGTCTGGTAATTAATTGGCCAATTTGGCATGCGTTTGGCTCAATTAATTTTTCTTAAATACAGACAATATTATTTAGTTTTTACTGATTTTTTTTTAGGTTTTGGATATTTTCTTGTCTTCAATGATTTTTTTTTTTAAAAAAAATTTAGACTCATTTGACAGAAAACTACCGACGCAAATTTGACAGAAATTCAAAAAGTACCCAAAAAATTTCCTAAGTACAAATTTTAGGCCAAAGAGGCCCATGTGCTCAATCCATTTGTGTTGATAGCTTGTGCTTTGATTTTGGTCCAACTGAGTCGTTTGAGTTAGTGATTTTTTATGGTACGTGGGGGATGGATTGGTAGTTTTTAGTTGGGGTGTTTTTTGATTTTTTTGTTTTTGTAGTAACTGATTCTATTAATTTCTGTTTGATTTTGGTTGTGTAGCTCGGTGATGAATTCGGAGACGAATGAGATGGTTGCGATTAAGAAGATTGCTAATGCTTTCGATAACTATATGGATGCAAAGCGTACACTTCGGGAGATTAAGCTTATGCGCCATTTAGATCACGAGAATGTTAGTGCTTTCTTCTTTGAAAATCTTATGTCTTCTTATCTCTTGATTTCGATTTTAAGTATACCGCTTCAAACGAGCTTTAATCGAGCTGATTATGGCAAGATTCCGGTTAGTTTTAATTTGTTAGACATCATAGCTCATTCGAGTTTGGTTTGAAAACTCTGTGAGCTCTAAATAAAACTCCAGCTTAGTTTATTTGCAAAGCAAACCGATCTTGATTTAGCTTTTAACTAGCGAAAAAGGGCTCGAGCTGAAACTTGAGTAGATTGCTTTCTTTCTTTCTCACTTGTATTCTCTTACACACAAGCAATAGGCTAAGCTTGGATATATATCTAAAGCTCGTTAAGTTTTCAAGCGCTAAACTTGAATAATCAAATGCTCGGCTCGTTATGCTCGACCTTCTTAATTAGTTGCCGTAACCCAACTCGGGTTTTTTTTATTCTATCTTTTTTTATAAAAAAAAAATCTGAGGGGATAGCGATATTTATGCTGACTTACCAAAAAAATCAGCATTTTGTCTACTATTTGCTTGACTTTAATGTAAAAAGAAACAATGATCCGAAATTCGGATCCACTCGAAATATACCTATCTGATTTTGATGTGATACTTTACGTGGACCAATTACAGGAGTTGGTTGGTCGTCGAGCATTTCAGGCCTTACCAATTTGACTTCTTCAAGGTCTTCTGTTAGTATCCGATCATAAAACAAAAAGGTCTACTGGTAATAGGATAATAGTCATACAGTTGTATGTGTCTCTACAAAAAGAAATTATGGCCATCGAAATTAATCTGTTTTTTGGGAACACAGTTGACTGGTATTCTCTTCACCCTTGATGAGTCATAGCTAAAAATCATCTTCTACACAGATTTTGAGAAATAATTCAATCTTTTGTATCATTGATGCGGTCAACGTCCAATTCTAACCAACCTATTCATAGCAGTTGTAAACAGGGAAAAAAATTTCAAATGTACTTCTCATTCATAAGTTTTAACCTAATCTTTTCCAATTAGCTTTTAAAAGTGGCCTTTTGTGTCCAAGGTGAATGACCTGGACACCCCCTGTAAGTATACATTTTCCACCAAACACCCCTTGCAAGGAAAAAAACCTACGACGACACCCCCTCTATCTTCCAAACTTTACCCCAAGACCCCTTCTGTCACCCTTCCGTCTCGAATCTCAAAGTTTCGGGTCATGTTTTGATGATCCAACCCATTCAAGTTGTTTAAAACATGGTTTCAAAAGTAGTCGCGAGAAATCGGCTCAAAATATGATCGGGAAGTGTTTGATCCAAAGAATTTTTCCCGATCATATTTTGAGCCAATTTCTCCTCAGGTACACTTAAAAACATGTTTTAAACAAATCGAACGGTTTGGATCATAAAAAAAATTGATGGTTCTAGACGATTTTAGACAAAAGGGTGACAGAAAGGGGTCTTGGGTAAAGTTTGGAAGATAGAGGGGGTGTTGTCGTAGGTTTTTTTTCTTGAAGGGAGTGTTTCGTGGTAGACGTATAGAGAGTGTTTGGTAGAAAGCGTATACTTACAGGGGTGTCCAGGTGTATAACCCTTGTGTCCATGATGTATAATTTTTGAAGAATGGAGTCGAATTGCTTTAAAAGAAATCATTATTGATTGTTTTCCTTTTCCATTTAAATCAGGTCATAGCTATAAAAGATGTAATTCCTCCTCCACTAAGAAGAGAATTTTCCGATGTCTACATTGTCATGGAACTCATGGACACTGATCTTCACCAAATAATTCGCTCTAATCAAGGGTTATCAGAGGAACACTGTCAGGTAAATTGAACTTTGTTATCTTATGGACTCATCCATTATTGCTTTTTTTTCTATTGAACTGGGAATTATAAAAAGACACTCATTTTGTGATTTGGATCTCTTTGCAGTACTTCTTGTACCAGATACTTAGAGGGCTGAAATACATACATTCTGCAAATGTCATTCATAGAGATCTGAAACCCAGCAACCTTTTGCTGAATGCAAACTGTGATCTGAAGATCATTGATTTCGGTCTTGCTCGACCAAATTCGGAGAATGAGTTCATGACCGAATACGTAGTCACCAGATGGTACAGGGCACCTGAGCTGTTGTTGAACTCTTCAGAGTACACAGCTGCCATTGATGTGTGGTCTGTGGGTTGCATTTTTATGGAGCTTATGAACAGAAAGCCTTTGTTTGCTGGAAAAGATCACATGCATCAGATGCGCTTGGTGACCGAGGTAACACGAAATTCAAGCTATCGATCTAGCTAATATGGTTGTTTTTGTTTGACTATTGTTTTTGCGTTCTGTTTCTGCTTTCATGGTGATGCTTTTTATTTTCAGTATTGAGCATATTGGATAAACGCTTATCGATTCTCTTGTACTTTTTTCTTAGCTTCTTGGAACACCCACTGAATCGGATCTTGGGTTTGTTAAGAGTGAAGAAGCAAGAAGATATATCCATCAACTTCCCCGACATCCCCGCCAGCAGTTAGCTAAAGTTTTCCCACATGTCCATCCGTTGGCCATCGATCTTGTTGATAAAATGCTGGCATTTGATCCCGCAAAAAGAATTACAGGTAATTTTCCATCTTTTCAGCTAGCTCAAGTATCAAATATAAATGGTTTCGATACTAACAACATCGTACTTATAATGGACTTGTTACCTATTTCAACCAAATGAGGTTTCAAATTTTGAATTGATCACAAGTTTTACACACTATTTTCCTTTGTAAGAAAATATTAAGTCCCATTTGATCATAAATTCTGAAATTTTTACCCTTTTAAGTTTTCTTGTACTTAAAAAGAGAAAATTGTCTGTGGCTGCAGTTGAAGAAGCATTAGCCCATCCATACCTTGCAAGATTGCACGACATAGCTGACGAACCTGTGTGCCTGAAGCCCTTCTCCTTTGATTTCGAACAAGCAATTGGAGAAGAGCAGATCAAGGATATGATTTATCAGGAGGCCATAGCACTCAATCCCCAGTATGCATAAGTCTTAAATATTGCAATACGTATACGTTATACACAGCATATGTCTGTAGACTAATCTTCAGAATCGAAATAAGAACGAGGAAGATGCTGTATTCCATATCTATATAGGTCAGTTACCTTAGCAGGTTCTGTCTTGGCTGCTTTTAGTTTATCAGAACTGATTCAGAAGGGTTCTTCTCTTGATTTTTTTGTTTATTCCGCTGGTATTTGTTTTATATATATTTGTAAGGAGATTATGGCCATCTGGATGTAACGCTATTTTTTATTGTACAGTTGCACGAATTCGCGCTAATGTACTATCATGGGGAATTACCCATTGTTTTTCTTTGGGGTCCTGTTTAAATTGATGGTAAATTAGTGGCTATTTTTCAGTGTTGGATGAGTCGGTGGTTAATAATTCTATGTAATAAAAGACGATTTTGTTCGGATGCAACTACTATACCACGGCAGTGCAAAGATTCAGATTACTTGGACCTCTTTATAAATACATCAAGAGAACCATGTTGTTCCACCGATCTTGCGAGTTGCGACCCAGATTCACCATATGTGTCTCAGACTCTCAGGAACAAATTGGAGCCATGTCAAACATAAAGGATGAAAATCAAAGGAGAAATGCCTACGCAAAATAAAAATTCAACTTACCGACAAAGTAAACAAACTTAGTATAGGTTTTGGTTTTTTGTCGACACAAACTCTAGCTAATGTTGCACTCATTGGAGTTTCCTTCCTCAGAAGAGGCATCCCCAGGAATTCCAAAATAGGCTTCTTCATCTTCCTCATCGCTATAATTATCAGCTCTATTGTACCTTCTTTCGAAATAAGACAATGCCTGCCTCCTGTGCATCCGCAAAACATGCATGATCATATCTGGGGTGAGTGTAACACGCGAGTGGTCCTCTCTGCCTTGCCTATTAGACTCCATTATCTGTTCAAAACAAACAAGTTGTGGAAAACATGTAAGCAACAACTCCTCCCGTGCCCAAAGTGAACTTTCTCTATAACCAGTTACGCAGTGATGGGTCTTGAAATTTTTGAGAAAAAGAAAAGTGTAAAGCTATTCCAATAAAACCAAAAATCCCATCTCGACGCTTCACAAGTCCAAAATCCAAACATAACGTAAGTTCTCTTTTAACCCTCGCTTTTGGTATTGCCCCACAAATTCAAGATCCAAACACAGCTTCAGTTGAAATAGAATGGTAAAACATTTAGAATGTACCTCTTGTACATTGTGAGGCAGAGGAACAACATCACTTGATACAGGAGCCCACACCTTTATATTCTTTTCTATTCCGGAGCTAGCAATAACAGGCAAATTTGGATGGGGTTCCACTTGATTTAGAATGTGCCGATCACCTTTCATTAAACGCACCAGTTGCGCTCCTTTCTTCTTCCATATAAATAAGTGACCGCAATCAGATCCACTCATGATGTATTCATCATGAGGACCAAAGAAACTAACTCCTTTAACTGTTTGCGAGTTCCTATGCCCCACATAAGCTTGTGGTTCTTCCAGTTTCTGCAAATCCTCGCGAGGTATCGACAGTGGGGAGGGACCCAAACCCATGTTCTTCTGAAATAAATAAATGAGCTCATCGTTGTAAGAGACGAGTAGTTCACTTGTGTTTGAGAATGCCAATGATGTTATGCGAACATCCTGGGTCTCAATTAGGTGATGAGGACAAAAAGTATTGACGGGTTTGTCGGAGTTACTTGAGGAGTCCCTTTGACACTTTCTAATGTCGTACACGCGTGCGTATTTGTCAGAACCCCCTAAAGCAAAGTAGTTAGGGTTTCTTGGGTCGATCACAAGTGCATCCAACCTTAAACTGCTAGAAGACTGCTTGTTTTCCGAAAATGAGGAGCAACAGAAAAGCTTTCTTGCAGAATTACTTCGTAGATCAAACTGCAAAACATAATCAAGTTCTCCAATATTAAAGGGAAATTGGGGTTTTAAAAGGAACATTAGTCAGATGACGCACGTGTTGAACAAAACCATCCTCGCCACAGCTATAAAATATGTAGGGACTTCCAGGCTCCACAGCAAGATTATGAACCCGGCCTTGGTGCTTTCCTAACCTTTTTGTTTCTACTTCACCATTCTCCTTTACCTGACCAAGTCTAACCTGTAAAAAAGAAGAGCAAATTCTTCCCAATGGTAAGAAACGGAGACTGTTTGTAGGTAACCGGAAGAAAAAGAGAGCCCCATTGGTTTAAAACGGGTTATTAGGCAAGGGTAAAAAACGTAATTTTGTAAGTCAAGAATGTAATAAAGCAGGATGAATCTGAAAGGATTGCTGTCTAGCTTCAGCCCTGCAGAAACCTTGTCCCAGTTACCTCCTCTGAACTATGTTTACTCTGTTTCTGCAATTTAGTTATGTCAACGGCCAGATATCATCACATCTGCTATCAAGTCGACAATGCAGAATCATGTTGTAGTGCCATTTTATGAAAAGAGCAATGCTATCGTGACCATGTCAGAGTACCATAGTTTGGATACAATGTGAGGTGTCACCATTGCATTGGTAGAATGTGCTCCACTAGATGACAAATGTGATACATTCTACCAATACAGTGGCAACATATCACATGGTGCCCGTGACCAAAGCAATAGCGTTGTGCAAAATAAGGCAGAAGTTTCATTCAGTACCCAGTCTATGCCTCCCCGAATGAATGCAAACGGATACTAAACTACGTAGAGGGGGTTAACTCAATTATCAGTCAACCTTTCCGAAAATAAGTAGCAAAGACAAATGACTTAAACTACATAGTACAAACTCAAGGATAGTATAAATATAAACCTTATGTCAAGTAATAAGAAGTTTTATAGAACCCACCAAATGGAAGTACATGTTGTTCACCTAAACAATAGCGTACAAACAAGTTAAAAGCATGGTGACAGAACAATGCAATCAACATACCTGGCCATCAGCCGCAGAAGTTACTATTCTCCGATCATCAGTAAAAGGCATGATCTTGACCTGGAATATATTGTCGTAGTGGCCAGAGGGATATGAAAGTTCTAATGTTTTAGTAGCCCAATTCCAGATCTTAACTTCTTGATCGTCAGAACCTGACACAAGATAGTCACCAGCAGCGTTGAATTGAATTGTGTTTACACAACCCTCATGACCGTTTAACTTGCCATACAGATCAATTTGCTTCACAAGGACCTGTACCCAAAACAAACGCCATAATTCACCTAAACATGAAATTTTATCCAGCTTAAAAATGTAAGCATAGCACCCCCAGAAATAATGCCTACTGTTGCAACAAAATCTGATTTTGCATGGAATTACACCTTTTGTTCCAATATTAACACTAGTGGTAATGTATAACAACATATATGGCCAGGATTGATCTGCTTGGAGTTGGAATTAAGAACCAAGCGAAGCTCTTTCTTTTTTTGCCGTGCCATGAAGCCCAAAAACAAAAAGAAATCGTACATGGGTCTATTATAGAAAGACGGGCAATATAATTTGAAAGGCATTTCAGAACACCAGATGGTCTCGAATATTGTAACATGGACTCAGGCATCCTCCGTGAGTATGGGTATTGTCCCAATTGCTGCATTCACGTAATTCCCATGACACCGGGATACTACAAAGTACAAACTGTTCATATTATCATACTCATCATATCTTGCAATATAAGTCTCAGAAGAGACAGAGACCATTTCATCCATGATAAGACTAACGAGATCTTTATGAACAAATTTGCAGTAAACTTGGGTACACAATACGCTTATGACATGTATATCCAAGTACAAACAGACGTGTCTCTTTCCCTTGCCCAAGTAGTGGACCTCTGATGAGTCCATCTAATATAGGTGTCCATAATTAAGTATCATAATTCATAAAGGGGTGTAAAATCAAAGGAAATCAGTTAACTGGTACACAAAATGCACAATTGAAGTGCAGAAGATTTCCCAGTATCACTGTTGGGACTTCAGCGGAAGTTTGATGATATCCACAACAAACACACATTGGGATCCAGTACTAAACAAGTATTACCACAAAGGGAAAACAAGAGTGACACGAGAGATTACGTGGCTTGGCCCAAAACCAGCCTAATCAACGGGAGAGAGACACTCCATTATATGAACACTAGAGAGATTACAATAATTGTGAGACACAATTGTACTCAACCCGACACCAATACCCAAGCCCTGAAGTTATACACGCTTCCCGGCCCACCGAGTGTCCAGGAGCCCCAAATCTCATGGGTTACCCATGCGTGGGATTTTCCAAACCCTTGTAATGGGCAGGTGAAGTCTACAAAGTCTGCTAACATGCTCTTCAATAGCGTTCTTTCCCTTTAACACATGGGTTCCTTTCACACACGGGGAGGACTTTGCAACAATCACCCGCGGTTTCATTTTCCAAATCTTTCAAATTCTGCTAGTACTAATACTTTGTTTCAGATAACTCAGGTGTCAGGACAGCTTACGCACACCTCTCAACTAGAGATCAATCTGTCCGCTAGCGGGGCCGGAATATGGAAGGTAATCCCGAAACTAATAGACTAGAACATCCTACTGTCATAATCTATATGTAACCACTAGATTAGAAGTACGACGGGGTAATTAAACACACACCACATGATTACCCAATTGATAAACAGTTCTCTTCGACTCTACCCATCAAGTACTTCTTAGCAAAGACAACCCAGTTCATAGAATTACGAATCAACTGAATTTTCCACATGTGCTGATCATAATATCAAAAAAAATTAATCTTAGGTGCTTTCAAATCACGAACTCCTGTTTCCGATAGATAATCAAGTGCGGGTATGTGCGTGAGAGAGAGAAGAGAGAGACCTCAGAAGCGGAGATTCGCCTAGCGAAGGTGGGGGGTCGAGATAAACCCATCTCTCTCTTGAAAATCTCTACAAAACCGCAATCAGAACCCCTATAACCAGTTTCCATTTAGCTGAACTGGCACTGAATTTCGCCGATGAAAAAGAAGAATATGACACTGAATTTCGAATTGTGGATATAAAGCTTGCAAGTGGAGCGAGCTGAGAACATTCATGAACGAGATTGTGAAGAAAGTTCGCAATTCTGAATAGGAGAAAAAATGGGCTATACAGCAGACTTTTTTTTCTTTTTAAGGGTTGCTAATGACAAAATTGTTTTATTTGTGTCATAATTATAGTTCTTAAAAATCTTGTATCCTGTGCTGTGTAAGGTACAAATTTTTTTATGCACTATAATTTTAGCACAAACAAAAACAATTTTGACATTTCTTTTTCTTTTTTTTGGTGGGATCTCCACAAACAGCAGTTTTCCTTCCTAATTTTGGTTAGGATCGGAAGCATAAAAAACAAAAAATGAAAAAAAAAATACCAAATGACTAGTATATTTTATTTAAAATTGTCGTTTAATATATATGAACGTTTTTTTCAACTTCAATTTATATTTTCATACTTTTCTGATTTTTTTTGTCGACAATCCAGGAGCTCGGGAGCATGAGGTCATTCATAAACTTCAACGTTAATCAAAGGAGAAACTCTAAAATCTATACTAGTGGCCTAGTGTTTGATGTTAAATCAGCAAGGCTATGGTTACTTATAACACCCTCTCTCAAATAAGGTGGATCTATGTATGTGTAGGTTTCACCCCATGTGAGGGCGTCACAAATAACTATTGTATTTGAACTTTTATCATTAAGACTAAAGAGGAAATCACTGGGATTCAAAGTAGAAAATTATTTTTTGTTATGACAAACATCAAATGGATTTTAGCCCTCTGGTTTTGTATTCTCACGAAACTATTACCATGTTTTTGGAAAATTATCGTGGAAATTGCTTTAAAATGGAAGTAGAGGCAACTTATTGTAAACTCATGGTGTACTTTTTCGGAAATTGCTCCCAACATGAAAAGGAAAATTTTAATTGTACATACATGGTACCAATTTTAGCGTGGACCGAAATACCCTTGTCTAAAAAAAATCCCTAAACCAACCCCATCACTCTCCCTCCTACTACGTCTGTGTTGCACCGTTCCTACATCTGTGTTGCACCATTCATGGAATGTAGTTACACTTTTCAAAAAATTAATTGCACCTGTGTTGGTCCAAATGGAGTGCAGTGTGTTGTCAAGTCACACTTTCTGGAAATATATTCTTATCCTTGCACCATTCCTACGTCTGCGTTGCACCATTCGTGGAATGTAGTTGCACTCTTCAAAAAATTAATTGCACCCAAATTGGTCCAAAAGGGATGCAATGTGTTGTCAAATCACATTTTTTGGAAATATATTCTTATCCTTGCACTGTTCTTACGTCTATGTTGCACTATTTATAGAATGTGGTTGCACTCTCCAAAAAATTAATTGCACCCGAGTTGGTCCAAACACGATGCAGTGTGTTGTCAAGTCACACTTTCTAGAAATATATTCCTCTCATTGCACTGTTTCTACATCTATGTTGCACTATTCATAGAATGTGGTTGTACTCTTCAAAAAATAATTGCACCCAAATCGGTCCCCGAGAATGGAAAGAAAATACATCTTCTTTGAGACATTTAACCAAACACCTTGAGTACGTGATAAGATACTATCTGAGATGCTTTAAACTTCTTAAAAGAACTACGAAGTGGTTTGCTCTTTAATTTCCACCTACATTTCCATGATGAACAGAAAAATAAATCTAGAATAAAAAAGAAATTCACAATGCTAGCAAGAAAAACAAAATCCTAGAAAGATATTGGACTATGGAGTTCACTGAAAAAATGACACCTACATACGCAGCTAATTTGTCAATACAAGACCACATTATTCAAATATTTATGCACCGAAAACCATTTCCTCCATTGAAAACTCCAATCACTCCTTTAACCAAGTATAGTTTTGGAGAGAGAAAAACTTAATACTCTTGCAATAGTTGCCCTCCACCTCCTCGACTCCTCCTTCTTCATCTCCAAATCCCTCGGCGGGATCCGCCGTGAGCTCACCTTCATCGACCTAGCCATCAAATCCACCACCCTCCAAAAACTCACCTACCTCTGCTCCCTCCACTCCGTCGATGACTCCTTTATCGCCTTCCACGCTGTCAAGCTCACCTTCTCCCCTTGCTTCCACCACAAGAAGATCGGCTATCTCACTGCAGACGACCGCAGAAGGGTTTGAAAATTTTTCGTTTTGTTTGAGATGATGGAGAGAACGTGATTTTGGGTTTTGGAAAGATTGGGTGTTTTGTCTGAGAAATCTTAAAAGTTAAGGGTATTTGGGTAAAATGTTGTTTGCTTTTCCATGTATTTGCAAATGTTTTTCTTATTCCGGAAAAGTACATCATGATTTTGCAATAGGTTGCCCCTACTTCCATTTTTAAGTAATTTCCCCAAAATTATCTTATATGGTAACAACATCAAATGGATTTTTAGCCTCTCTTTTTTTTTTTGTGTGTGTGTGTGTATTTTCTCATAACTTTTAGTGGGTTTCAAAGATTTAAAAATTACTTAGTGTGGTGTCAACATTAAATTTTCATGGGGTCATTCATAAAATAACAAAAAAAATTAATATAGCAATAGTAAATTTTACATTTCCCATGGGGTCGCTCGACCCCACAAAAATACATGCCGCATCGCCACTACTTGTCGAGACGGTTTATTAATCTCAAACATTACAATAAAAAACTAAAAAAATAAAAAGACACACGCACATGCACACAAAAGTCATTTAAAAAGAAAAAAAAAAATCAGACCTGAAAATTAAAGAGAATGGGCCATAATTAGGGGTTTACACCGACCCGGTAGCCCGCCCAACCTAACCCGGTTTTTTAGGGCTTGGGATAAATGTTTAGGCCCTATGGGCCGGGCTGGGTTGAGATTTTAAACCCATTTACTAGATGGGCTGGGTTTAGAAAATTCTTCTAAGGCCCAACCCAGCCTGGCCCGGCTCGATTTAAATAATATTTTATTTTAATACTCTATATTGAGATTGATGGAGTTGGAAGATTCTATCTTTTTAAGTACTTTAATTGTATTTTAATTTATAGGTCGGTTTTTAATATTTCTATAAGAACTTAGAACTTAAAGTATATTATTACGGTTGTGAATTGCAATTGTATTGTTATGGTCGATGAATTTATATTTGTGATACCATGCTTTGAAAAAATAAATGAGTTTGTTGGACGGGCTTGAAAAATTAAAATTTTATTTGGGTCGGACTTAGACATATTAAATGAAATCCGATTATAAATGGGTCAGATTTGGGAATACAAAAATCTTATTATTATCTAGTATAAGCCTAGCCCGAACCCGGCTAGGCTCAGTGTATGTGCACCCCTAGCGATAATGCATATCTCCCCAAGCAACAAAAAGGGGGAAGTATATAGAGCCGTAAATTCGTCCATCATATAGCGATCTCCTTTATTTAGGGATACTAAAATATTGTATTTAAGATTCTAATTAATTTATCTTTAATAATATCTATTTTAAATGCAATAATTGAGTTCTTTTCTATATAAAAAAAATTAATCAAGGTTAACCTGCTATAATTTCCTTTTGTGTTTCGGAATACTAGTTTTGTATCCACGAAAAAGAAATAAGATTAAACTAGAGGTTGGTCTCTATTGCCACGAACCATATTTGTCTTACAATCGGAGTTTGATATTAAAATGGTATACATGTATATAAAGTTTAAATACAATGACAATTTTCAACCCTTAAATAAAGGTTCCGTTTGGTTGTTAATTTTGAGATAAGTTTTGGAGATAATAATTTTGTATACGGTTGCTTAATTTTTTGTCTTTTGGTAAATTTTTTAATATCTTAATAACTTTTTTTTACTTTTGAACAAAGATACGCGATATATCATTGTGTGTCAAACAAGCAATCACAAGACGAGGATGCTTACCAGTGTGGAAATATTTATCACTCTCTACTAATAGTTAGCTGTGTTCCCAATCTAAACTGTCCAAAATTTATTTTAACAGTTCAGATTTCAAATGTTATGCCACATGTACGATAAGTAAGATGAAGAACTTCCAATAAGGGACTCTTATCTATGTTAAAATGCGGACCTCACCTTTCCGAGCCAAATTTTGACGATCTGAACCGTTCAATGTTTTTAAAATGCATTTTTAAGGACCTCCGCGAGGATTCGTCCAAAAAAAAAAAAACCCCCCCAAAAGGGCTTCATCCGATCAATTTTGGTTAAAAACGCTTAAAAATGCATTTAAAAACATTGAATGGTTCGGATCGTCAAAACTTGGTCCAGAAACACAAAAAAAGGCTAGGTCCGCATAATATTTTTATATAAGAGTCCCTTATTGGAAGTTCTTCCCTTATGTTATATATAAAATAATCTGGACCATTGATCATTGAACAAACAACTCATATTGAACGCTACATGTAAGATACATACTTTATATATAAAATAATCTGAACCATTGATTGCATAACAAACGGCTCAGATTGAGCACTACACAGTGTATAGCCTAATTGGCATTAATGGACCCAGTTCCGAAGATATCTTATGAGGCTAAAATTGCTCTCCTCGACGAGATTCTTGGTTTTGAGATTCAGGTGCCTTTCCTCTTATTGGTTTTTTGGATTGTCTTTATTTTCAAAAAAAATTCCACGTTTGTTGATCTTGATTTTGATCATTGATTCATCTGTGGCAAATTTGTGTATTATTGATTCATCTTGAAGAGTGGAATTGAAACAGTAAAAAATTACTACAAATGTGGAATTTTTTTGAATAAAGACAACCCAAAAAGCCTAAAAAGTCAATAAGAGGAACGACATCTAAATTTACAATTTATTTCGCATCAAAGTAACTTTTTTTATTCATTTTCACATATGTATGCTCTCTCTCTCTCTCTCTCTCTCTCTCTCTCTCTCTCTCTTCTTCATATTTTCCAGTTTTTCCAGCCTTCTACAGGATTGATGCACGTTAAAAACCCAGTACTTTTACCATTTTCCAACCCATTTGGTTGAGATTGGCTTCATTTTAAAATTATAATGTCAAAGTTCAAACCATTTCATTCTTTCAACGCCAGGGTTCAGAACAAAAAAAAGACCTGATAAAAAAAAAAATTAGCGGAGTCAAAATATAGATTCATTAAAAAAAAAAAGAGAGGATATTATTGATGATCTATTTTACGCAATGTGTATAATTAAATAACAACCTATTTCAGTTTTAAAAAACACCCAACCGGATTCTTCCAAATATTTACATCAACAGAATGAGCAAAAGGATAATCTGCAAAATCCACATCATCAAGTGTGTGTGTATATAATATATATGTGTAAATTTCTATAGATATGCTGTCCAAAACAATTAGCACCCCTGAGGGTGCATGGCATGAAGGGATCCCTCTTTACAGCAACCGAAGTCCTGAGTCCCAGCCCTTAACCCAAAATTTGAGAAATAAAATAAAAACATCCAAAGAATCAAGCTAGGGTTTTACATTTCTAAACTAATCGAGCCGTATGGTTCTAATGTAAAAGTTGTTTCTTACCAGCCAAAATTGTATTATAGGAGATTGGATCCACTCTCCGATTTTGCCTCTGCTGGAAGTCATATTTGTATTATCTTTACGCTTTCTTCTTTGCAAAATAGGTGCAGAATGGGGATTGGAAATGAGCTAGTCGTCGTCGTCAGTTAATGAGGCAAAGGAGAAAGGTCTGAACTTATAGCCATCGCCGTGATAAAACTTG
This sequence comes from Vaccinium macrocarpon, assembly GCA_022606695.1. Lineage (NCBI taxonomy): Eukaryota > Viridiplantae > Streptophyta > Magnoliopsida > Ericales > Ericaceae > Vaccinium > Vaccinium macrocarpon. Next base: position 27,252,952 of record CM040176.1, on the reverse strand, counting down.
CCCTGGAATTCCACCCAATGAAGCCGCAAAGCATGAAGGAAAGCACTGAGGGTCTCCATCATTAGTAATACGAAGGCTGTTGCAAAGGCAAAAACAGCTAGACCAAACAACCGGATGATGATGTTATCGTAACTGCAATAATCACACCATTTGTGGAAGTAAAAATAATTAAGAACCTATTTTCATTTGAAGTCAGCACACAATAGGAGAAAAACGATTGTGCTAGGTGAATAGTTCTCCGTAAGATGGATCCATCAAAAGAAGAGCCAATTAACGTAATAGCAGGTTACAATGGATTATTTAATCAATACTATAGTTTTGGTTATTATTGAAGAGTTTCTCCAAAAAAACAAAAAGCCAAAAAAGAAATGCCCACTGTAATGGAAGATTAAGACATGGCAAAAGAAGAACATCCAATAGGATAAGCTTGGGTAATAAACTTACCCCCAGGCAAGTAGGAGGACTTTCTCATAGAAAACAGTTGACAATTCAGAATGGGCCAAGCTGTAACAGCAGTAGCAGATATTAACCACAAGATACTTGGGAATAAATAGAACTCCATTATGAATATGAGAAAATTTCAATTTGTACCTTAAAGCCCAAAGCCGAAGGTATGACGCGGTATTGGAAACAGAACCAAGAATAAACTCAATAGAATGTATCATTTGGTGTACAAAGACCTCGCTAAAATTGAAATCCTCATCATGTTTCCTTGCAGAATCAGGTTCATCATCCAGATCCATCTCTGAGGTTCCAAGCATCTTATATGTTCGCCCTTCAAATCTCTACAATACATGGTGCCCCCCGAAGGAAACAATTTAATCCCAATTTCATGAAAACCAAGCCCTTCTAGTAACTTCCCATTCATTTAAGATTACCGTAATAGATAAAAGACTGAAACCAGCTCAAACAGTAAGAGAGTGACAGTCAACAACTTCAAACTTTTCCCGATAACACTAAGAGTCTAAGACACACTCTGATTAAGATAGTGGTAGGTCAACTAAATCTGCAAACAAGAGGATTCTGGATGTAAAAGATTGCATGCCAGAGAAAAAAAAGCTCCACCATTTCAATGAGCAGACTTGAATGTTTCATTGCCCAGAAGAACAATCCAATTTTACAAATGACATCCTAGGGCAATTTCAGAAGGTTGTCAAGAAACAAGGAAAACAACTGCTACAAGCATAAACAGTAACTAAGCATAGTTTCTGAGACCCAGTTATATTCAGGAAAGGTGTAGAACCCAGCAAAGTCGACAAGAAAGAGTACCTCAGAGTGAAGTTTCTTCAAAATGAATGGTTTTGGAAAAAGCATCCATGGAACTGCAACGGCCGCCGAAAGCAACAATATGATCTGCAAAATATTTACATGGATCATTCATCAACTAACAACAATAGAGAGCAAATGTCAGCTCAAACAAACTACAAAAGAATAGAAAAGGTCATGCCTGAAGTAATTTCTGGCCCGGAAACAACTGATTGTCACCAAGATCCTCAAATGGACTCAGAAACATGTATATCATTACATGATAAAGGTCAGCTTGAGAACCAGTGCACCACTTGATGACAATAAGCAGTGATAGATATCCAAAAAGACTGTTTAGAAAGATCATCTGTGGCACAAACTGATACCTAATTACAAAGCAAGGTCAGTTCCATGTTCATCTAGTTAGTTTTAGATGGTGTACGCCTGTGGAAACAGGGGAAAGAGAGGGAGCAATACGCACCTAAAATCCAGGGAATTATGAAAGAAGCGAGCATTGAAGTAACTTAATAGGATTCCTAGGTTCATCTGGGTGACACCCAATAAAATAGACATCTTCATTTTGAGAGAGTTCAAGAAAGGAAGCTCTGAACGACTTCCACGCCAGCTGGGATCAATTCCAAATGGGTATGCATCTTGGAATTTCACTAATCCAACAGAATACGCATCACTATCAAAGAAAAAGTTCTTGTCAAGTATCTCACAGCTTACAATTATATTCAGAAAGAATTAGAGAGACAAAGAAAAAGGAAATTAGACCGAAAAAAAAGTGATTCAAAATAAAATAACATAATTGAAAACCTCTTATCAATTTGAAGATGGGTCATTGGATAGAAAAAGCGCATGCGTTTGGTTTTGAGTAGAAGATGACACTTATAATTCGTTTGAATGAGTCTTACATGACCAGAATGATGAACATTGATGATATAACACCAAACGAAATGTTTAGAAGCACAACACTTCCAAGAAGATGTTCTGTACATTTTCAAACACTGATAGGCACCAACCACATGTCCAAAATGCATGCTATTACTTCTATAATCATTTATGAAAGGGTGTGTACTGGACAATAGGGACGTAACCATACTCAAGAACTTTTTTTAATCAAAAACAGTGGACCTAAAACTCCATTTAGTTTGGCTCACTCATCTATACCACTTTGGAACCTAAAACTGTGTAACATAATTGGGTACACTTGTCGAGAAAGCTTGGCTATGAATACAAGTTACCACATTTTCAATCATGAATATGATACATGTGAGTGTCATTGACTTTATATGGACTAAATATGACTGTCATATATATATATAGGAACCCCTTCACATCCAAACCCCTATTTACGGACCTAACGTCCGGACCTCCACCTTCCGAATTTTTTTTTGAAAATCCGAACCGTTAGATGTGTTTAAAACGTGATTTTAAGGTCCAACGCGAAGATTTGGTAAAAAAAAATACCCGGAAGGGCTTGATCGGGGCATTTTTTGACAAAAACGCTATATATTTGCGTTTTTGTGAAAAACTGCCCCGATCAAGCCCTTCCGGGTATTTTTTTTGCCAAATCTTCGCGTTGGACCTTAAAATCACGTTTTAAACACATCCAACGGTTCGGATTTTCAAAAAAAAATTCGGAAGGTGGAGGTCCAGACGTTTTAAAATCCGGGAGTTTGGATTGGAAGTTTTTTGTGTATATATATATATATATATATATATATATATATATATATATATATATATATATATATATATATATATATATATATATATATCTGAAAGAGTAAGTTTATATCCAGTAGGTGATCCAACTGGAGTGGTAGCATGGGGGCCCACCTGCAGTCCACTTTGATGATCTGAATTGTTTGTCATTTAGGCCCAATTGTAATCATACGTGGGAAAAAGAATCATTGATTAGACAAAAGTACAGAATCAGATCACGTGTCTTCAACAATTGCAGGAAAGCATACTTTAACAACAAATTCCCATGGTTGGGACAGAAAGATCTGATCAGAAGGCTACCATTGCCCGGCCAACTTTATTTATGAAGAGGCTATTTTTTTCCCCTGGCTGTAAACATAAATGGTTCAGACCATTGAAGTAGGCCTGAGGTGAGCCCCACAACGCCGAACTAAACCTTTCCACTTGGATCACCAACCGGAGAGAAAATCAACCACAATAACATGCCATCCCAAATTGTTAAAACAATAGTAGCATTTTATGACATGGGTGAACAGTTTAGCATTGTATGGAGAAAAACTTGGGTGCCGGATGGGAACCACGTGGTGGTATCCGTCGCGCACGTCAGCCATCCAAAAGTGTTTTGGACGGTTCAGATTTTAGAGAGAGAAAGAGGAAAGAGAGAGGAGAGAGGAGGGGAGAAATCTAGGCTGTCCAAAACACTTCTGGACGGCCGAGATGCCTGGTCGGACACACATCTTGGCTCGGGCACCACGTGTGAGGTACCTTATTTACACCCAAAATTTTCTCCATTTTATGACATGGGTGAATAGTTATCCATAGACACTGAGAAGACATTGTATACCTTCTAACGTACGTGGAAGATGAGAACTGATAAGCGTCTTAGTTTCCATTGATTTAAAGACTACTGAAAGAAGAAAAAATAGTTAAGACAAGATATACCTGCATGTAGCATCTCTGCATTTGTAAGAAGACCCTCCAAATATATGATAGGGAACAGAAAAGAACTCATTGTAAATTAGCCCACAGTAGATCGAAAACAGAGACATCAACAGAAGCAAATAGCGGCCGCCAAATACCATCCCCATAATACTTCCAAGTTTCTGAAAGGAAAACCATTATTCAAGTAAGTCTCTAGATACTATTGCAAGTAAGTCTCTAGAAAGTAGATACTATTGCAATGGCACAGTAAAAGTGTACATCTTCAATTGTAAAGTTATAAACGTAGGAAATCATACATTGCACAATTTAAACCAAGAGAAAGATATTCAATGGTATAAACTGAATCCAATAACACGAGATCTGTCTGAAAAGAGTACATACCTGAGACCCAAGTTTGCGTTCGCGAGATAGAAGGAATAAGGCTCCCAACAACAAACATATTCCATGACCCCAGTCCCCAAACATCACGGCGAAAAGAAATGGGAATGTAATGACAGTAAACACTGCAGGATTAGCTTCCTGATATCTAGCAACACTGCATAACAGGAAACTGTATTAGTAAAAATGTCCAGTTCTACAAGTGCTCAAAATTCGAACACAGGCACACCAAAAGGATAGAGTTCAGCAGAAAAATAGTGAACCCAAGGTTAACCAATTGAAGAAAAAAAAATTTGACATCAATCACCAGATACAAAAGTAAAACAAATTGGAACAAAAATTTCATGTCAAAGATCATAAACATCTGGTATTTACTACTTTTTCAATCCTTTAGGGCAAACCTTGCAACAGATTTGGCTCCCAACAATGGGTTCCCTTCTACGATGTAAAATAATTATTGTAACTAGGAGAAAGATATGGCAGCTCAGTGCAATATAGAGTTAGCTGAGCTCCCATAATCCTTATCCAACACAGCCACAGTAAGAGAGAAATAGATGAAGCTGTCGCATTCGATGCAAAACAAAATTCTTTCCTTTGTTGGGAGGCATATGGTTAAACCACAGAATAACGTGTATCAAAATTTCATCCAATATGGTATTCGGAAGAAATGATGACCTATTGTAGCATTAGGTTTTGTCAGAAAAAAAAGGGAATGAAACATATTACCCATACGCATCGACAATTTCCTGAAATGAATTCGTAAAGCGGTTGGTTCTGAAGTATGTTGGCGGTGATTCCACAGCATCCATCGCATGAAATATGACACCCACTTGTGAATTGCTATCAAATGTTGCCCGCTGCAACGCTTCCTGAATCTGAACATAATAAAACGTAACCGTTATGGACACTTCACATAACAGTAAAATATAAGGGAACCAACTGCATATATTTTACCCAAAACAAGAATTAGCTAAGAAGAAAGGGAAGTACCTGAGTTTTTGCAAAAATTGGACACCAGCCCTCTCCAACAAGACACTTTTTGGTCACATCAAAATTAAGCATATTCAAGGTATCATACACAGCTTTTTCCCTTCTAACCTAAAAAAGACATGCATTGAACTTACTATTTAGGAAAGAGTAAAAGAGACGCCTTCCAGCCTTGGAAATTAAAAGGTCATAATGCTCAGTGTCAGATAGCAAGAACCAGAAGATAGTCGAACAGACTTGAAATTACCATGTCAATCCATTTTGCTAGCTGAGATCCGATAAATGTTAGACCATTATTTCGGTGACGGATGCCAGCATTCAGTGTGGCTTCCAATTCAGAGAGACGTGACAAAACCTGCAACCAAGATGTTGAACTATTGGCTACCAACTGTTGCAAGCGCATGGTTCTTAGAATGAGTATGAATCTATGACCATGGTAGAGTATTTATAAGCCGATGGTTTAGGTAAGTTGCATTGACATTCTTCATCATATGTCCCATTTGGCATGAGCTGCATGATGTGATTCTAGGAACAGGAAAGAAAAGGAAAAACAAATGTGAATACTTTCCTTCCTATAATGTGCAATTAGTTGCCACAGGAATGTCAGGGAAGTGCAGAATTTGGATTCTGTCACTTTCCCTAATGGAGTCCTTCCATAAGGGAAAAAAAACTACTTGAAATAAAATCTTTCACCCTAACATGTTTTTGAAAACCAAATGCATATAATGACACACGAAACCAACTGGAGACGATAGTCTCAAGAAAAATTATCATTTGCCTTCATAATTTCCTTAACTTCTTTAGCTTTATAGACTCACTTTCCTGTAACCACATTCTTGGCAACCAAATGGATCATAACAGAAGAAAAAAAGTCCACACAAGGAGACTTCACATTATCTGCTAGTAAAGTATCAACAACGCAATAAACATGCCATCCGATTATCTCTCTCACATTCAAGAAAATGCAGTCAATCACTTTAATAGCATACCTCTTGAGTTAGTTGCCTCTGTTTTGTTATATCTTCAGGTACGGGATAGCAACTTGCACCAAATGCCTCACAAATTCTCAGTATTTTTGTTTTTGCCTGCTCCCCTGAGAAGAACACCACAAAGGCCATTTTCTCAACCTGCACAGCCAATATCTAAAAAGTCAAATCCGACAAAAAATAAAGCTAACATTCCTAAAGGAAATAGAAACAAACATAGCACTTGCTGGAGGGGACAAAGCATACTGCTAAGAAGCAGATTATAGGCTCTAAAAAAAAAAGAAGTACAAAGAGAAATCACATCCCAAAAGGTAATAATAGCACTATGAAAGAAGATGACCATTTCCGATGACACAGGATCCAGGATTTTTTCATCAGCTGGTGACTGATTGAAAAACATGTTGCCTCTTGTAGCACGAAACAACATCCGCTCAAACATAAGAACTTTTGATCTAACGATAATGCCACTAATGAAGCTTAAGCCAGATTGATTTGACTGTCCTGGTCTCATCTCCTGGATAATAAATTATATTTATCAAATGAAATCATGTTTATAGTTAGCGGTAAACAATTGTGTATAGTTTATCATGCCAAATGGTATATAAGCAAACAGACATTTACCTTTTCAAGTAAAGATGTTGTATCTGCATAGTCCTCATTAGAGTATACATGATCATCTAACTCTATTTCCTCTGAAACTACATGACTCTTACTCGAAACAAGGAAACCACCTGCCTGGAATTCCAATGAGAAGGCATAAGAAAAGCATCTAAAATAGAATTTGGAAGGAATACTTCATACAGACATTGCCAAGAAAGATAACTTCAGTTATTGGCATGGTCTATTCTGATGCAACCTAATGATTTTTGTAGGATGACGTGTGTGATGTATGTAAACCCATCTGAAGCAATAAACATTTCAATAAGAAACAAAAAGTGATCACTAGAAAGTTTAGGCTCACTAGCCAAAGTTCGGGTAGTTAGTCAAAATATGCAGAAATTGGTACTAGAACTGCAGCAAATTATGCTGAATTCATGCCTAGCACCGCAGATATACATTCACATGGCATAAGGTCAGTCAGAATCTTAAAATAGTTTAGCGCTTCAAAATGATTAAACAGGAGTGAGAAAGTGGAGATAATTTTTTGATCAAGTGGTCACTGTATTTTTTTGATCGAGTGGTCACTGTATAAATAGATTCATTTTAGTACCTCAAAGATAGAAAAAGAAAAGAAACAAACAAAGGATAAGAAAATCTTTGATGAAACAAGGAAGCAGAAACAGCTTCGATAAATGAATCTGAACAAGGAAAATATAACTGATGTAATGGTAGGTTGGCAGTTGGCTGCCCCACTATCAATTCTCCTATTAACGGCTCGTGAACATTCATATGAAACACCAACAGGAAATATCATCAGTCCATACTGAATTCAATTTCCAACTGCCCCCACTATCAATTCTCCTATTAACGCTAATGAAAATTCATATGAAACACCAACAGACAATATCATCAGTCCATACAAACTCAAGGAAATTGATACCTTCTGCAGTACAATCTTGAACTCCAGCAGCTCATTATAGGATTGTCGTAGTTGCTCACTGTTACTATTCATTTCCAATAGCTCATGTTCATGCTCAGCGAAGTTGTATCTGAACCGAGAGAGTAAATTAGATCCGCAATTTAAAAGAAAATGCACATTCATTCCCAGAGAAAAGCTTCCTTTTCCATGCATAGAAATCAGTTCTTTGACTGTTTCTTACAGCATAAGGTTTAATGCTGGCAACAGAAAAATCCCACCCACAAAGAAAGAGAAAACTAAAATCAATCTTGTGAGGGAAAAAAAAAAAAAAGTTGCCAACTCAGTAGATGAGCTTTAAAAATTTCGCACCTCTAATTCCTCCAGCTCTATGTCTGGTTGCAAAACAGGACGAGGAGCAGACATTAGACCAGCTTTATGTATTTGATCTTTGAAAAATCGTAGCCTCCTCGACATCTCTGCACATCTTTTTACCTGTGAATAACTCCCACATATGAAAACAAAACTATGAAGGAAAGCTGCGGGGAAACTCAGCTCTATCAAAAATTATATGGTGAAGTCCTATTGCTATGCACTAAGTTTAGAGTTCAGACCCCAGGGTAATATACATGGATGTTTCACGACATCCACCAATCAAAATTAAGGTACAGATTCCACAGAATAAGAATTTATTTGTTGCCAATCTAACAGCAAAAAACCAATTTAGTGAAATCTTTCTATTATTTGCTGTTGTTTTTACTTCTTTCTTTCTTTTTCTTGTTCTTTTTCCCCTCGTGATCATTTAGACACCAACAGAAACCTCCTAGACAAATGGAAGAACCATGACACTGTAAATAGGGTAACATTCAGCATCCAGCAAACTAGTATATGGCAAGCTAATAAATCTATACCTGATTAACAAATGTTCGTTGGAAAGGGCTTTTATCAGCATTTAACTGCCACAAACACAAACATAAAAGTGAGTCACCACTGGTAGAAAAATAAAAGGTTAGCAAGGTTAGGAGAATTTCTTTATTATTAATTTGTTGCCAAATGGGATGAGAATTTTGTGAATATACCATGATTAACTAGGGAAAGCCCAACAGTTAATTTTCATGCAGATATTCATCCTAAAAGAAAAAAAGACTGAACCGGATTCCAAATTCACAACTTAGTATGGATTACAATTCGCTTCTAACTACTTTACAATCAGAGACGAGTTAAGATAAACCAAACAGCATCGAATAATTAGCAGCATGAACACTTTTTGAGGAATTTTTTATTCTGCGTTCCGAAAACCAAGAAGAGAATGACTCGGTTTTCCAAATAAGTCTACTTAAACCATTAATGAAATGCTAATTTAATGCTTCAAGATGAACCTCGCCATATGGTGAAAGGAGAAAATGAAAAATCTCAACAGCCTAACAATGAAGTCTTACTATAAGCAATTTTGCGTCGTAGTAGGTGTCAAGACCTCTTTCATGGCTTGACCACTTTATATGCCACTGTTCACTAAGTTAAGTGGACAAACATCCTAGAGTGAGGAGAAAAAAATAGTGTCAACCTAACCTTATACAGAATCAAGGTTGCATGGACCCAAGTACTGAACACCCTTTGGTTGCATATTCAAATAATTTCGCTCAATTGGATATAAGGCCGACCTCCAAAACCATTAGAGATGGCATAAACGTTTTGGGCTTGTTCAACTGGCTAAGGTGAATGGCATGTAAGAAGCCATAATCAAACATTACTATCCCTGTAAATAAAACGAGAAAGAAAGATCCAACACAAACAATTTCCTCCTTGTTATGCGATCTACGAGTAAAAAGAACATCCATCGTTGGAGAAGGAAAGTAAACAATCTTTATCAGAATAATGTAGAAAAAAAGAATGAAATGGATCCTGTTGTAATCGTTTCTTGCATTTTTTTTGCACCTTTATTTGTGCCACATCACGTCCTCAAACAAACATGTCCACTACCCATATACATACTACATAGTATAGTTGTCAAAGGTGTGCCTAGGCACAAGGCGCAGGGCTAGCACCTTGACTGAGCCTAGTTGAGGCACCTTCAATGAAGCGCAGCCAAGGTGCGCCTCTTTCACTTTTTATCACAGCCATCAAAGCTAGATTAGACTATTACCTTCACTCTTTCACTTCAGTATGTCACAAACATAGGTATTTTGAACCACTCTCTCGGTCAACAAAAAATCTCAGTCAATCTATCATCTCCTCTCTCTTGATCATCTCTCAGTCAATCGTAAACACATCTTCACATTCAATTTTTTCTCTTCACATCTTCCACATTCGAGGTATTCTCCCCTCTCTATATAAATATATAAATAGTATATCCATACAGTCCACTTCTAGTCAGGGATCCCTCTCATTCTCACAATTCCCTATTGAATTTTGATGATCCGAGCCATTCAATGTGTTTAAAACATGTTTTAAAGGTCCCCGCGAGGAATCATTGAAAAAAAAAATGACTGGGAAGGGCTTCATCCTGGCAATTTTTCATACAAACCGTAGATATATATTTTATGAAGAATTGCTTGGATGAATCCCTTTCCGTTCATTTTTTTTTATGATTCCTCGCGATGACCCTTAAAAACACATTCTAAACACATTTGACAGTTTGGATCATCAAAATTCAATCTGAAAAGGTGAGGTCCAGACTTTAACAAAGTCAGGGATCCCTAACTATTAGTTTTGTATATATATGCACCCCCAATCTTCCTATCCACACCTTAAAATGCAGACCTTCCATTCACACCCTACTTTCCCAATCAAATTTTCATGATCCAAACCATCCAATGTGTTTAAAACGTGTTTTTAAGGAACCACGCAAGAGTCACCAAAAACAATGGCTAGGAAGGGCTTGATCTGAGTAGTTTTCACCAAAAAAATGACTAGGACAGGCTTGATTTGGGTAGTGTGTTTAAAACGTGTTTTTAAGGATCCACACGAGGAATCACCAAAAAAAAAAAAACAGAAAGGGCCTGATCCGAGCAAAACTGTACATATGCGGTTTTTATGAGACTACTCGGATCAAGCTCTTTCCGAACATTTTTTTAGTGATTCCTTACATGGACCCTTAAAAACACGTTTTAATCACATTAAACGGTTCGGATCATGAAAATTTGATCGGAAAGTAAGGTGTGGACGAAATGTCTGCATTTTAGGGCGTGGATAAGAAGGGGACTGTGTGTATATGTATATGTATTTTTGTTTGTGTGTGTCTAATCTGACCTATTTTATGAGAAAAGAGAGAATCAATTTTGTAAAGAGTATTATATAGTGCTTATTATTTGAAGTATTGAAGTGTGCTATTTTTCCCTTCTTCTTTTTTTTTTTTTGCATATATTCGCCTTGCTTCAAAAAAGCGCATGCCATGCCTTGCATCTCTTGCGTAGGCCCTAACAGGACTTTCTGTCTCTCGCCCTTAAGATCTATGATACATAGATATTCTCCCTCTCAAGAGTAGTATTGCATAACAAATGCATAAACACCCAACACTTTCTCAAATTACTCAGTATTCTCTCTCTTCCCTAGCTCCTAGAGAGAACTTATGAACTAAAGGAATCAACTAAGTGTTACACACAATTACATATATTTGGGGCCCATTTTAATCATTGTTTTCCATATAAAGCACATTTTTAGCATCTCCAAAGATGCTCTAACAAAATTGAGTCCAATTGAAGGCAACATTCCTCATTTCCCTCGTCGCACAAAAACAGCAATAACAAAAACCTCAACAATCCCCACCTTATTTAACTTACACTAACAAGGATGGGTGGGGGTTGAATGAGCACAGGCAACCGCCCTACTTACGTTTCAAAATTTCTTTAGAATCACAATAGTTTTTCTCAAGAATGTTAAAATTATGCAAGTTCGCCCACCCAACGTTTCTTAATAAATCTAACACCCAACCATTCAAGTTTTTCTTGAAAAATTCAATAAACATCCTCCTACCAAGTTTTGGAATGGACATGAATCCATCAGATTGTATGCATCTACAACTTTATATGACTACATTTCCTAATTATGTAGGTTGACTGAGAATACCTACGGTAACTTTACTGATACTGCTTAGTAATATACTAATGTATTGGTAGCAAATTTATCAGCTTTCATATGTGGTTAAAAAAAACTCGCCCACCCAACCTTAAAAATTAAAATCATGCGTTGGTAATTGTACGCCAAAGGCAACTTCCCAATCTTCCTAATCACAAAAACAGCAACAATGAAATCATCCCTACCTACTCCAGACTACGAAATTCTCCACCAAAAACAAACAAGTATAAATTTAGCAACGATCCGTAATACCACAATTCAACTGCAACTACAACCATGAACATAATTTGTTTGTAAGGTTCAAACTTTATAAACTGAATGCCCCATTTTATTTTATTTTTTGGAAAGTTTGAGTCGACATAAGTGAACGCAATAACCTCGAACTCAATGTAATAGTCAATACCCATATTTCCACATTGTCAACGCATATACTAGATAACAAAAGATCGACTAAATAATTGGTATAGAGGAATAAATTTGGGGGACTGAGTTTAGAAGCGTACGTCTCGGAATTGGAGAAGGCCGAGTTGGCCGAGGTAAGAGACGGCTCGGCGAGCGGACTCGACGGGAATAATGAGCTGAACGGCAGTCATCTTCTCCGACCGCATCAGATCCATGGCTGGCAATTTGTCTATGTACTCCATTTTCCATCAACCGAATGGAGTGACCGATTTCCCCCAAATGTGGAAATTTGAATGGGAAGGGAGTGCCCTAGATCTCAAGATCTGAAATCTGATAATGCGTCTCTGTCTCTCTCTCTCTCTCTCTAGACGTTTACTTTCTCGCTTTACATGTATCGTGCAGAAGTGTGTCTCACTTTTTGAGAGGTTTTACCCCCAGCAACTGCCACTGGAACGTGGAGAAGTCGCGGTTTGCTCATCGGGATCGTAAGAATTCTGTGAGTTTTTTTTTAAAGGGTCTTGACACATAATAATAAGAATATAAACAAATAAAAATAACACATATTTTAATATATTTTTTATATTTCTCAATATACTTTTACAGATTTTTATTCATATTTCACGCATTTCAATACATTTTTTAAACTTTAACGTATGCTTATTAGGCACGTGTTAGCATTTTCCTTTTTGTATTCAAAGGAAACTTTTGGACGTGGTCGATAGTCAACTATCTACTACTACTAAATTACCATAATCAATTGCCAGTTCTACTACTTCCCAATTTCGAAGGATTACAAAAAAAGAAGTCAATTACCCCATGGATTACAGTAGCAATTCTGTTAAAGCATACCCCTTTTTCCGTATTTGTTAGTCTATTTTTAGCATTTATACCATCTAAATTTGTTCACATGCATCGGATATACAGTTGCAGTGAAGAACAATTTTATATGTATTTGTGTCTAAACATCCATGTCTCAATCATTTTTAATAAACATCGATCTTAAGTTTAGAGTTAATCAAGTAAATTGGCTTTTTTATTATTATTTTGTTTACGAATTTAGTAGTAAAAAATTGTGAGTTTCAATCATGGTTTTTTAGGCCATGTTCGTTTACAAGTTTTGAGTCAGTTTTGGTTTTGATGACATCATCATTTCTCTCTCTATCTCTCTCCACTTATTACACCTGGTTACATCATCAAAACTAAACTAAAACTCTAAACCAAACACAACCATACTTTTTTTCATTCCACTCGTTGAAATGAATTATTAATACATAAAAAAGTTGATTCAAAACTAGTTAAAGCGAAAAAAATTCAAATAAAGACAAAAAAAAGAGAGTTCAAATGACTAATTAGGCCAAACCTAGCCTAAGTTAGCCTAAAAAAAATTGTCTTTAACTAAAAAATTTGCAAAATAATTAAGAAGTCCTAAAAATTTTGACCAATGAAACCAAGAAAATAAAAGCAAAAAAAGAAAAGAAAATAAAGGTTTACATTTTCTACCCATCACACTCATTCAATTGAGCGCTCGGAACATTTGTGTGGGACATCGAGATAGATCCCACACAATCCAGTGGACACTTTTTGGTACACATTTTGGTGTACACACAGTTGGGCTAATAATGTTATGCATATCTTATAAATCATTTTAAATAAAAAGACAAACAATGTCAACCTAAACACTATATGGTGTTAACCAAATCACGTCAGTGTCAAAATGCATGACACATCTAAGTTAATAGATGTTGACACGCACTCAAACTAACACGAAACTGGAAATAAACATGATTCGAATATGATACAACACGAAATATGATACAACATGATAGGATACCCTATTACGAGGTCAAAACAAGTTTAGTTTTGAGTGACACCTAAACTGCAAGAAAGACATCGATTTGGTTTTACCTCCTCCTACCTATAGTATCACTGTCACTTCAAAATTGTAGGATCAAAGAAATGATCAAGAGAAATTGTGTTGTTGAATTGAATATGTTGACATCAAGCGTTTACCATCTCACCCAAACTCGCAAATGTAAGTGAAGCGCAACTTTATTTCTTTATTCCTATTGCGCCAACGGGTCAACTAAGACTTTGCCCACTTGGCCTCCGCCTCGACAAAATGTTGGACTTGGCCCACCTAGCCTCCACTAAACAATTCCCCCTCCAGCACCTACCCACAAGCAGCATGTTACCCATGAGAGTTGAACCATTAATCTTGGCTCTGATACCACTTGTTAAGATCAAACGACCATCTCACCAAAACCTGTAGGTGTTAGTGAAAGCGCAACTTTACTTTCTTATTCCTATCGTGCCCAAGCGCCAAATGATCAACTAAGACTTGGGCCACTTGGCCTCTGCCCTGGCAAGATGCTAAACTTAGCCCACCTAGCCTCCGCCCAACACAAAATACTCTTATAAATAACTGAAATATTGTGTAAACAACTACCTTATAAAATGACTTAAACACTTGTCAAATTTATAGGACTAACCTAACAGGTATTTAGACATGAACACAAAACTAGACAACAAATAGGTTCATGAACAACCCTTAGACTACCGTACATGCATGAATGACTCCTGAGTTATATCCATATACCACTACATGTAAATGAACCATGTGTAAAATAACTACTTCTTTGCTACCAAAGTAAAACTCTTCATATGCTGATTAGCTAAATTCATTGAATAGCTTAGAATTCTAATAGCCCCCGTTAAGCTACACAACTGTCATGCAAGCTTCTTTTTCATTTTGTTGAAAGCATCACACTTCAAAGCCTTTGTAAAGATTTCTACAAGTTGATCTTGAGTCTTACAATATTTCACAACAATCTTTCTATCTTTAACCAAGTCAGGGATAAAATGAAACTTGATCCTTGTGTGCTTGCTTTTGCCATGAAAAACAGGGTTCTTTGTGAGCGAAATAGTTGAACTATTATAATATAGTGTTGTGTGTTTTACTTGAAGTCTGTTTAAGTTCTTTTAGGATCCATCTTATCCAAAGAGCTTGACAAGATGCTAAGGCAAGTGAAATGTACTCAAATTTTGTTGTAGAAAGAATCACAATTGATTGCTTCTTTGATGCCCAAGAAATAACACATGAACCAATGCTAAAAACATAACCAGAGTTGTTTTTTGTAGTCATCAACACTTCCACCCCAGTAACTATCACAATAACCAACCAAACCTGAGTCTTCAACCTTTTTCTTTTCTTTTTTTTATAGAATATCTCTTCAGTAACAATATCACATAAATATCGCAAAACTCTTTTTTCTACTTCCTAATGACTTCCTTTTGGTGGTTCCATGAATCTGCTTAGCTTGCGTACCGAGAATGTACGATCTGTTTGGTCCATTTGTAATCAAGTACATGAGACTACCAATAAGACTTTGATAAAGAGTACCATCCACATCTTCCTCATTATCAGCTTTGCTTAACTTTAAACAACTTCCATTGGAGTGTTTGTTGGTTTAACACCCCTCCCAAAATTTCTTTTGACAAATAAAAATTTCATCTTTTTGTTGTTCAACCTTGATACCAAGAAACAAACAATCAAATATTCACCATCCATACCTTCTATAAAGGGTGTTTGAGAGCTTATTTTTTAGCTATTCATTTTTAACTTTTTGATTTTTTGGCTTTTTGGATTATGGTCAGAATGAGTTTTGAATCTGAGAGAAGTGTTTGGGAGAAATATGCAGAATGCATTTTGTAAAAGTAGTAGTGTTTAGTGTTTGGGAGAAAATGATGAAAATGAGCTATGGATTGATTTTTTTACCATTTTGCCCTTATTTATGTCGTATACCATTTTGCCTTTTTATGTATTATATGGACATATACCTAATGAACAATGGTTTTCCTCTTGGATATGTCTCGTGAAGATGTTCCCTTGTTTTTGTATTATACGGGATATTTCTTTTTTTAAAAAACAAAAACAAAATGAATTATGCAAAATGAAACATTATGCAAAATGGATACCATCTTCCTTTAAAAAAAATGAAATGAAATTCTCCCGTACTCAAAGAATTATGCAAAATGGAAGAACTTGTGAAAAAAATAAAAAAGGTTGTCCAAAAAAATACAATTATAAACCTTACACAAATTATAAAAACATACATAACCATATTATAAATACTAAAAACATTGCAAAATACTGAAAACAACTAGGAAAACATCGAAATTAAAACATAAACAGCAATAACAACAAAGCATCCAAATTATACATATAAAAAACATTACGCAAATACTTGCTCCATAGAGATCTAACGTATACGATTGTTGACAATATAATCCCGAATTTGAGCTCTCACACTGTCCATTTGGCCATCATCGTTTTTGTACGTATGTCCATGAACCTCGTTACATGTAGTTTCCACTCTACGTTCATAAGGCAAGAATTATAGTCGTGTATCATAGAAGCCAAAAGGAATATTAGGCAAGTTGTGCCTTCTTATGAAATTATGGATGGTCATTGTTGTAGCTACTAGACCCTTCTGTGTTTCCATTGAGAACCCAACAGGCAAGTCATATATCATGGGCCAATGCGCTTTCCATACTCCGAAAGTCCTCTCTATGGTGCACTTAAGGGATGAGTGTATTTTGTTGAAAATTTCGAAATTATTCCTTGCTCTAGCTCCTCTACGCAAGTTTGGAATATGATACGTACAACCTTTGTATGGTGCTAGAAAACCTCAAATGTTTGGGTACCTAGCGTCTACCAAATAATACTCACCTGCAACCTTTGAACTAACCTTGATGTAGGTGTGTAAAATTATTGGTCGGGTCTCTTATACAAGCATAGAAAATTCTAGTATCGTGTGCACTTCCCTCCCATCCTGATTCAACAAAAGTAAAACACATATCAAAGTCACATGCCGCCATAATATTTTGTGTCGATACCCCTTCTGATCAATCCATTTCACAATTTCATCGGGTTTTGGGCGACACTTATGTGAGTGCCATCAATTGCACCCTACAAAATAAATATTAAAAAAAACCTTAACAGTTATCCGATTAACCAAAAAAACTATCCGATTAACAAACACTTGAAAATGCGAATTTTTCTTTTTTTATCTTCTATTTTTTTTGTGCACATCTTCGCGAGGCCATGGCCATGCGCTAACCCATTCAATAGCCATGGCGACAAGGGAATCAAGTACATTATGGAAGCGCCTTTGAAATTGTCTCCCCAAATGTTGGAAACGCTCTTGTGCACTTCTATTATTCACTCGTTGACCCACAATCCATATAAAGATTGCCACTTGCTCTTTCACTAAGATTCTTTCCACATTCTGCAACCCATACCTACTCTTGAGCAACTCACAGAGTTCCAAAAAATTGGTCTTGCTCATAAGAAATGCTTGATACATACGCTTTGAGTGATCCGTGTTCAACTCAACAATCCACTTTGCATCGGTAAATGCGGAGGTACGACAAGGCTCCTTGCCCATGTAAGTTTCATTGTGGATATTTAAAATGGCTTCCGCAGCTTCTCTTCTCCTCGATCGACCGGATAGGTGATGAGGTATGGAATTACTCGACCCATCTCCATTACATTGTACGAGTCAACGTACTTGTCCACATTGTTCTAGTCTTTTTCATCGTAAATATCGTAGTCATAGTAGTCCGCCCAGTCATTGTCTCCATTCATTTCAGTAAGCAGATTATCGGGACTTTACAACCTGGTAAAACTGTTTTGTGAATTAAGAAATGAAAATGAAAATGCCCTTCAAGGTTATATTTTCTACAGACACAAGCTAACTACGCCATTTGGAGAAAATTTATTTTACAGCTGGTGAAAGAAACCCTTGAAATATGATTCCTTTGGAAATGACAATGAACAGTTGAAGACAAAGAAAAAAGCTTTAGAAATAAATTGAAGGGCATTACCTGTTTTTCCATATTTTGAATGGTGTGAATGGAAGTGTCCTCTTTCAAAGATGCATATTAGCTTTTAAAGAGAGAAGAGAAGGTGGTTGTTGCTCATGTATTTAAGACATATCAGGTTTCAAATGCCAATACATGGTCACTTTGCACCCGTTTACCACCACCTAATAAACGAAGAAATAGACTATACAAGGCCACTTGCTCATATGCAGTGTTAAGAGAGATCGGGTTTTAAATGAAGAAAAGACAATGAAACTTTTTAGTTATGAAAGAGACTACACCAAGCCACTTGCTCACAAGCCTAGTATTCAAATAATCAACATCAGCAAAAAAAAAAAACTATTTAAACAGTGGACACACCATGCACGTAAGAAGAACTGGATTAGGGAAGTCATTTTTATAATTTCATACCTCTAACAAGACAAGGAGATAAATATTTGGTTATTATAATTAATAGTATGAAGCCAAAACAACCGATTCTATTATTATTATTTTTTTGGCTGAGAATACATCCAGAGATATAAAAAGAATTTCATCAAATGAATATTGGATGAAGACCAAACAAAGCTACTCATGACAACCCAAGTCATGATTTGTTTGCTCATTTGTTCCATTCAAGGAGCAGCCTTGACCTGATATACCAATAATTTTTTAGTATGCATAAAAACTTCAACCCAAGAGGGCATTTTAACACAGTTGAACCATCAATACAAATAAATACTGATCAACCACAAAGTTTAACATAGTTTGCAACAGTCTAAACACCACCAAAGTGAGGAACATAGTCTTACAGACGATAATCACAAGAAAAAACACCATAAAGTTCAACATTACACAAGTTCTAACATAGAAGTTAAAGTTTCCCAAGAGTTGAGGAAGGTGGTGCAAATCAATTGGGGTTTCTGAGCTCGACTCTTTGCACCCTATTCATTTCATGGGTGAGCCAGCAGTACCTCTTCACAGTGTTAGGATAGTTCATGAACATTGCTCGTTGTTTTTGCTCGCTGTTTATGACTTTGGAGTATATTATAACCTTAGGCCCATAATTCTGAATCATCTTTAAACTCAAGGAGCTCATTCAACGTATCTGCCCATTCCTTCAATGTTGGAATGTTAATTGCGCGCTAGACGGAGGGGGAACTAGCATTGTCGGTGTCACAAATTTGTTGAAGACAAGCTTCAAGCCTTTATGTAGCAGACCCTGTGATAAAATGGCATATATCAGAAAAAAGAAATATCTCTACCTAATCCAAATGGAGCTTAAATCATGGTATTAACGAAAAAACATTGTCAATGCATCCTCGAACCGAACAAGGAAAAGACAAATCCAACCCTTCACAAAGCATAGGTACGTCACAAAATCCAATGGTATACTCTCAATAAAAAACTAATGAACAAGGAATAAGTCTAACACTTGCCCAGATTTTCAGCAAGTAATGTCACTATGTTTCGGGTACAAAATCCCATCAAATGATGCCTAAAATTCACAAAACTTGACGAGGAAGTAGCCAAGGGGGCTAGGAAGATAACTCATGAAAAAAACAGTCCCAGAAAAGGCTTGCAAATGGGATCTTTTTGTGATGTTCCAAAACTTGTACAAACAGGACCAACCTTAGCATAGACAATTTTTTTTGTTACTATTTCAAGTGTTTATTTTTGTTCCATGTTTTTCCTTGATAGTTAACACAATTTCAAAACTTTTAGCGCAAGAGTCAACCAATATAGAGTTTTATAGAAGTCTAGAGAATTTTCAGAAGTTGGTTGTCCTAAATAGAAAAACAAAACTAATGACTGACCAAAATGGGCAAACCTTGTCCCTCACTAACCAAAATTGCCAAATATGGACCTCCCTTAACACTAGAAAATGGATGTATGAAAATTTTGCAACTAAGAGAGGATCTTAATGACCACTCATTAGAAATCAGGTTTCAAATATTGTATAATCAACTTAATCAGATGATCAATTAGCACTAATTTAGATTAATAATCAATTAGCTCTAACTTAATGAGGTTTCAAATATGGTATAATCTTCATAATGAAACGTGCTATAACTTTATAGACCAAACCAATCAAGCAATTCATGAAAGATACTTGGGCCTAAAATAGAAGTTCCTAATCCTCTTTTGCAATTGATCCTAATTTTAATAAAATGCAAAAAAATGTTTACCCTTTTTCCCTTTGCCTTTCTTTCCAGAAGAGGATTCTGCACGCCTCTTTTTCTGAGATTCTGTCTGGTGCACTAGCTCTTGGATTTCATTGTTGTCTTCCAACAATGTGTCAATGTTATCACTATCAACATTTGGTGTGTTCCGAAGACCTGGGAGAAATCCAGAACTTGGGGCGTACCTATGCTCCCTAGTAGCTATGTTGCTTCTGAAAAGAATGCGGATTTCTTCCTCCAGTGGCAAGGGCTTCTCCCGAAACTTGGCACATTCGAGATACCACTACAATGAACCATAAAAAAGTGTTTCATACCTCAAGTAAATAATTCATTAGAATATAATTTTTTAAACAATTTAAGTACAAGGATGAACAACTTTAGGTAGATGGATTATCATAACCTTTATCTCCCACCACTCGTCTGATTTTGTAATTGCACCCGTTTCAGGATCCCTACCCAGTCCACTTTCATTTAACACCAAGTTTTGCCACAACTGTCAATCCTTTTTCAACACCGCCCATTGATTTTTTAGTTGAATTTTATCATACATGTTACCCATTTGTTCATTAAGTTTTTTTACAACGTTGGCCCACCCAACCTTTGTAAGTTGGGTTCCAGCTTTGTGGGCAGCACCTCCCAACTCTTCCAAACAGGCGGAGATGAAGTACTCCTTCGACCACTAATCCCATTGAGCTTTCGTACCTACACTTGACACTTTTTTGCCCCTGGATGTGGTTGTTTGGGACAAATACATGTCTCCAGTATAACAAGCACAAATATCACCATATTAAAAATATAAACACATGACAGTTTTGGAGTACCCAAATGATAGTTTTGCAATTTTTTCCCCATTTGTGATAGGAATACATGTTGGGCAGCCAAATATTTAGCAATTGAATACACCACCTTTTTTTCTCTTTGTCATAGGGATTCAAAATACTACACTAAGAAGATCAATATCATGAAAACAAAGGGAGAAAAAAAAAAAAACTACAACCTATTGAAAGGGCCAAGCATCTCTGGGGTGTGTTTGGGCCTTAAAGAGGTGCGGTTCAATCAACCAGACTCCCCATAAGCCTTACTAGATGATCGAGCTTTTGTAGCCTTTTTGCATAGATCATTCATAAAAACTAATTAGTTTGATCCGATAATGTCTATTACATGATTTAGTCATATTTGCTTTAAAAATAAGAAACATAATCTTCAAATTAGACTCTTGATTTACGTAACTTGTCATTTAGTGCATGTAACTGAATGTTTGGACCAAGTTGGTTTACATAGTAGATTATACAAAGGTAGGCCTATAAATTGAAGGACTCAATTCATCACAGTAAGACCTGTGCTAGTAACCATGGCCCACAAGTCAAACAACTCCTTGTAGCATGTGGAAATTAGTGTCGCCATCGAAGTCATTGCCTGAGGCCACCAAGTAAAGGAGGACACTTCAATAACGCTTGTATGCCGATATGCTTATATATTTCTTTCATTCCTTTTACAATATTACAACAAATATTACAACTAACCCCTTAATCGCATGCTTATTTTAGTCATGAAACAATTTGTAAATTGAAAAGTGTCCTTTGAAGAATTGGGATGAAGCTGATTTCTGCAAGAATTCAGAACAACAACCACTACAGAGTCTAGAAATAATTAATATCCAATAAGCAGCTATAACAGACACAACTAATAAGATCTTGTCTTATGACCCATGCAAATGAAATAGAAGCAAATAAAAGGAGATTAGGAAACATAAAAAGAACCCAAAGCCAAATAAATGGAGAATAGGGAACGTAAACATAACCCAAATAGTAGGAGAGTAAGAACCAGTGAACCACAGACTATGAATTCCCAATTCATCCAACATCCAACCATCTCACATTTAGAGTTCCAAATTGAAAGGTGCTAGAGAGATTCACAATGCTTTCTTGAGAATTCAGCTTACCATAATTACCTTATGCCATTTTGGTGGCAATGATGCTCTCATAGGTTAGGGATTTCACATCGTACTGCCTTCAAAATCAAATGCATATTCACGTTTCATCAATTGTAATTGACAATAAGTAATCATACTATCAGTCATGTGATTTTATGCGGGTTGATGAAAATTTTTGGGCTTTTTTTAGTTACCAAAAAAAAGTATTGTGGTTATTTTCGCCGATTAGTAAAGAAGACTGGTCACAGATCTAGATTTGTGGGCTCATAGAAGAAGAGTGTTGATGGGTTTTTCTAAGATGTTGCCCTTTGAAGGCTGTGGAAAGTTAGCCTTTAGGGTTTTATGCAAGAAAGAGGACATTTTCCTCAAAACTAACAACAATAATGAACGATTTTGGGAGTAGAGGGAGAAGAATATACCTCAACAATCGACGGCGACATAGATTTGAATGATTTCTAAGGAAGAACAACAACAAACTGAGAAGAACAGGTAGCGGCGTGGAAGAAGGTTGCAGCTATGGCTTGTCTTTCTGGTATGTGTGTTGGAGAAGAAGATAATGTAAACAAAGGGTAGAAATAGGAGAAAGAAATAAGGGGAAATCAAAAGCCAGAAGTAGAAAATGAAAAGTAGGATTCAGCCTCTTTTTGGTTTCTTGTTTCTTTTATCTGAAATGGAAAAGGAGTTTTGGGATAAACAGATTCTGGGTGTTGTGGCCAAACACCTAGAACGAGAAAAGGAGAAAGCAAAAAAGTGATAAACTGGCCCTAATGTAGAGAGTATGCTCAAAGTGACACCTTTTGAAATTGTTCCTCATAAAATAGCCATCAATATGACTATACCATGCTCTTGGTGCTTGCTTGAACTGATAAAGTGATTTTTTCCAGCGACAAACCTTCTTTTTTTGCACCAGCCTTCTCATAACCCGATAGTTGATTGATAAACACCTTCTCTTCAAGAAAACCATTTAAGGAGGCTAATTTGACATCCATTTGATAAACTCTCCAACAATTTTGAGCTGTCAAGGCTAACACCTTTTGAATTGTCTCAAGATGAGCAATAGAAGCAAACACCTCTCGAAAATCACCACCATATTTTTGTTTGTAACATTTGACAGCAAGACGAGCTTTGAACTTATCAATCTCCCTATTCGCATTCAATTTTGTTTTGTACACCCATTTCACATTAAATTGGCCTTTTCCCATTTGGAATATTCACAAGCTCCTAAGTCTGGTTTTTATGTATTTGATCGATTTCTTGATCCACGGCTGGCCTCCTCAAAAATGATTGTGTTAGCATTAGTGATTATAAAGCAAAATTAGCCAAGTCCCCTTCTAAAACATTGTCAATAGATTCATAGAGTTCTTTTAGGCTTCTAGTCTTTACAAGGGCAGCAGTAGAACTTGATCTTGAAGATGATGACAATGTAGGAGAAAATAGAGGAGCAGGAAAAGGAGAAGTTGGAGGAGTATTGACTTCTTCATTCCCTTCAACTTTAGTATTTTGTTCATTAAAATCTTCCTCCAATTCAACACAACCTGATTTTTCCTGCTCATCATCTCCATCCTAGTTCCAAGATTCTTCTTCATCAAAGTTTACATCTTTGCTGACAATAAGTTTCTTTGTGATCGGATTATACAACTTGTAAGCCTTCGAAACTACAATATACCCAACAATGATGCATTTTTTTGTTTTATTCATCCAACTTCTTCCTTTTTCATATGTCACATGTGAAGAAGCAATACTTCTAAAAATTCTCAAAGTGATCAACATTTGGTTTATGTCTACTCCAAGCTTCTTGAGGAATTATGTTTGCCACACTTTTGAATGATACACAGTTCAAAAGATAGGCAGCACATGCCACAGCTTCAGCACAAAAAAGCGAAGAACTCTCTTGGCTTTCAACATGCTTCTAGCCAACTCCATAATAGTTCGATTTTCCCTCTTGGAAACCCCATTTTGCCAAGGAGTGTACCGCACAATAAACTGATGTTGGATGCCATCTTATTTGAATTTTTTTTTAAATTCTCCATCAATATATTCACCACCGTCATTACGCAAAATTTTCACCGTAAAAACTACTTTGTTTTTCAACCAAAACCTTGAATCTTTTGAAATATCCTCCCCTTGTTGCCCCAAAAACGTAAATTTCACCCTCCCCAGTCCTAATATCGAAATCTTATCCGTCCGTCAAACGGGTTCATCGCAAGGTTGTTAATCCCGTATCGTATCGGCCGGTACCGGTCGATACGTACCGGATTTGAAGAAAACCGGTAACCTCGCCATATGATTCCGTCCCGTCCTCAATTCCGAACAATACCGGTCGGTTCCGATCAATCCGGACAATACCGTACGGTGATTCCTTACCGCAATTTCGCCCAAGAAATTTTAGATCCAAAAAAAGAGAGAGAGAGAGAGAGAGAGAGAGAGAGAGAGAGAGAGAGAGAGAGAGAGAGAGAGAGAGAGAGGAGAGGATTACTGAGAGAGAGTGAGAGAGGAGTACCGCGAGAGAGAGAGGTCGCTGCCGGAGATGGGTGCCACTGCCGGAGGAGTTCCAGTCGCCGGATCTGGATTCTGGAGTCGCCATCCCTTGTGTTACGAGAAATTGGAAAAAAAATCTCTGTGGAAGAAGACAAAGACAGCTGGTCTTTTTACCCTATTGTTTTTCATTAAATCACACTCAAAGCCCCTAAGATTGTTGACATTTGCATTGAAAGCAAATAGGTAGTGATATTGGTGTTTTTTTAGTTAAAATGGATATAACATTTTGTTTTACTTTATTAATTTTTGTACGGATAAAATATGCTCTAAAAAATATATTTTTGTATGAAATATGCTATGAAAAATATATTTTTCAATGAAATATGCTATAAAAAATATATTTATAATCATATATAATAGGAATAGTATTTAAATCAGAAGCGATGCAAGATCAAGACTTGGCATGCATACCATATCGCACTCATCCAAAAAAGGTAGAAAAGCAGAGTTTCCAAATTTTGCTAGATTGATCGGTAACCTTGGTTCATCGTCAAGGTCATCAGCCCATATCCGAGCCCAAAATCGGATATCCCGTTTACCCAGCCATAAAAAACACAACGTATTGAGAGAGTCTACACTTCCAAGAAAAACCTGAGAGAGTCCGAGCCAAATCACGCGGCGGCTTTTTGTTTCCGATCGTCTCGAAAAATCCAGCATCTTGTCGTCACTCGGACCGGCTGCTACGGTCCGGGCGACATCCGTTATTCAGACACTTTCAGGTTTCTCCTATATATATATATATATATATATATATATATATATATATATATATATATATATATATATATATATATATATATGTATGTATATACGTTACGGAGATTCAATTTATGATTCTATGAGGTGTAGGATTTCAATGACTTCAACAAGTGTGTATTTTCCAAACAAACCCGAAGTTTGTTTATAAATATGACTTGTGGGAATTTTAGGTGTTCAGCCTGGAGATTGAACGAGGTGGGGTTTCACCCTTAGTTAATGTTGCAGAGGGCCCGACGGAGGAGTCAGTTTGAATTTCCACTACGGTATTTGACCCCTGATTTGGCAACTTGTGATCCAAGAATACCAAAAGTACTGAAAAATACCATATTGGAAACTCAACAGGTGATCAGTAGAAAGGAGGTTAGGAGAGACCAAGGATACTGACTTTCGCGGGTCAAAAAACGCTGTTGTGGAAATTTGTTTTATGCCAAACTGCCTAAGTTCTATGTGCAATTTGCTATTCAATTTGATTTTGTTGCAATTGTGCTTCTGTTTGCGTTTGTGGGGTGGAAATTTGAAATATGCCAATATTCAGTTCCAATAGTTCTTGTCAAGGTTTTGAATACCTTACAGGTTATGCTACCTTTTTTTTTTGTTAGCCTGTTATGATACATAATGGTACCGGATTAATTTCGAGTATGGTTTCAGAATTATGTAATAACGATTGTTGTAAAGTCGTAAACAGAAAAAGAATACTACATCAACACAACTATTTCCTGAGAAACAAGCTCATCTAAATACGTTTTCTTTTGAAAATGAATGCAGCTATAAAATTCTGTAGTAGGAAAATGCAAGCAGAAATATATGTAAAATGGGAAATAACATGGCTTGTTGGAAAAACTATTTCGCCCTTTGTGATTATTATTATTATTTTTAGGAACTGTTTGGCCCTCTGTGATTGAACCTCTTTCACCGTTCCCTATGCTTAGTGCGACTTTTAACTCTATTAACGGAGAAAGCAAATCGCCTGTGACTCGTCCTTATCTTACTTGGAGCCTTTGTTGACATACAGCCATTTGATTAGAAAATATGATACATAAACATCACCTTAAGGTGTGTTGGTGTAACTTCTGAAAAACAAAGAGGGTCAATGTAAAGAGGACCTTAACCATAGGTGACAAAAAAGTGTTTAAACTCTAGTGGATCATGTTCAAATCATTACTTACAACGTGAACAAAGGCAACAGTGAGAAGAGATACATTAATTATATAATTATATTTAGAGAACCAATTTCTGGGTGACTACTTTTGAATCGCCTTGCAACTCCTGATAATATTACAGAATATTTAAGATTTCCAGAAAACACCAAGAATAAGTAATGTAGGTTTTCCAGGAGGGTGCAATGTGTCGACAACTGTTACCTTCTCAGATATCTCGAGATCTTAGCAGCAAAGAGTCATAAACTTGACTGCTATCTCATTGATTAGGATCAAGTAATAGCCTTTGAATTGGAAAGATGCAAATAGTTTGTGTCCCAAATACATTGTGGAAAGATACCAAACTTGACTACTACTATCTCATTGATGAAAATTTTCTTCCTTTTCATTTTAATGCTGAAGTTACCATGTCTTTGAAAGATACAATGGATGGTTTGGCCTTTACAATTGTTGATGTCCATGTTAGTACTCTTTTTCGGACGAAAATGATGCAGTTTCAATAGAATAAATTGTTGATAATGCAGATGACATATTTTTAATCCACATATTTTGGCACTTCAATATCCTTCTGACTGTCTGCGGCCTATACTGCTTCCATCTTCGTTTGTAGGTGACATTCTTTCCTTATGTAATTCTGCAACTGTATCATCTATGTTTTTTCCCTTGTACATATTTCTCATTAAATCAAATCAATTTTTTTTGTTGTGTCAGGTACGAACATTGATAGTTACAAGATGGGTAAATCTGCAGCAGACGAGAAGATTCTCAGCTACAACGATGTTGTACTCAGACGGTCAGACCTCGACATTCTCAGCGGTCCATATTTTCTCAATGATCGCATTATTGAATTTTACTTCAGTTTTCTTTCTTCCTGCTATCCTTCTGAGGACATCCTACTAGCTCCACCTTCGATTGCTTTCTGGATATCAAATTGCCCAGACACAGAGAGCCTCAAGGATTTCTTACAACCCCTCAATCTTTTTAGTAAAAAACTGGTTATCTTGCCTGTAAATAACAATGATGATGTGACTCTGTCCGAAGGTGGGAGTCATTGGAGCTTACTCGCATTTGAGCGAAACGCTAATTTGTTTGTTCATCATGATAGCTATGGGGGAATAAATTCACGGCATGCCAGACGGCTTTATAAAGCTATTGCTGGGTATATGGGGACTGATGACCACTGCAAATATCTGGAATGGGATAAAACCCCACAGCAAGTGAACGGCTACGATTGTGGTTTATATGTTGCCGCTATTGCAAAAGCTATATGCAGCTGGTATGGTAGCGGTGGACACAAAGATGGAGATCAGTTGTGGTTTTCTGTGGTGAATGAGCAGGTTTCTCCATCCGTTGTTGCTGAGATGCGCAATGAAATTTTGAGGCTGATTAGAAGTTTAATGGCTGCCAAGTAAAAGTTTTGAATTGCTAGTGTTTGTTCAAGACTGGACATTTGAGGGTTGTTTCTTTCAACTGCACTAAGACTCTTTTGGGGTTAGGCGGATGTAAAAGAAGGGATGAACAGACCGGCAGAAGGGGAAAAACCGCCTTCCCAAAGTTTGAAATTGTCTGTCAATATGCATGGTTATTCTCACGTATTGTAGTAGGGTCAAAATTGTGGTGCATTTTGTGTTCTGTACTAAATTTTGGAGAAAATTTTGGGTGCAAATTGGGTGCCACGTGGAGCCTTACGTGGTACCCGCAACATTCCGTCACAGCCGTCCAAAAGTGTTTTGGAAGGCCAAAATGCGCTACGGTACTGCCATGTAGTACCCGTCCAGTGCCCAAGTTTATCTCTAAATATTGAATTGAGAATAGGGTAAAGATCAGTTTCTTTTTTTCCTCTCTTCAGAGAAATGTGAACTTTTTAATTCCATATTTGCATAAGCCCTGGAAGATAGAGAGAGAGAGATCATCAAGCTGTGATTTTGCAACTTATTCTGATCGGAACTTTAAGGCGATCTCTTACCTTTCAAATTCATCATTAACGATTCTCGATTTAATTCACAAGAACCAAAATCCATTATCCATTCCCCTTCAATGATTCTGTGTACAATGGACACCAAATAGTACACACACAGAAATGAGACGGCCAAAAATGTGTAATCGGTTTCGCAATTCATTCTCCCCGTGTAGTGCACTGACTTGAGAGTTTTTATTCGAAGAGGATGTCACCGTCAAGCCCAGTTTTTACTCTTAGAAAAAGAGGTATCAGACAACGTATTTTTCTCCCCCTTTGCTTCTGGATATAAATGACCCAGAAATATTGCGATATACTAAAGTTCAATTTGGTACATTTGGAAAACGGTGCTTAACAGCCTCTTTGGATTGAGAGATTTCATGAGAAAAGAAAAGAAACCGAGGAAGAGGGAATTCTATGTCATGCTTAGATGATCAAAGAGGATAAAAATGGTGTAACAGGAACAAGGCCTTGTTTGAATGCAAGTTAGTAACCGATTATGCAGCTGCCAAGAAGATTCATGAGACCATTCCACTCATAAACTACACCTACAGAACGGATCAAATTTGGAATGAAAGCAATAACGTATGTTGTCAAATTGGGCCTAGCGGATGGTTTGGTTTCTATACGCTTGAACACTGTCGATGTTGGCATCTAGGGCTGCAAAGGAAACGGGCTGCTTGCGAGCAAATCATTACTCAGCTTGTTTAGTAATTGAGCTGAGCTCAAACTCGAGTTTTAGGCTCATTTAGTGAACGAGTTTGACAAAGCTCGGCTCGGCCCACAAAAACTCGGCACATTTATATAGGCTCAGCTTGTTTAAAGAGAATCGTTGAGATCCGACAGTCCAGATTCGAGAGAGAGAGAGAGAGAGAGAAAGAGAGAGAGAAAACCAATCTAAACCGTCAAAAACACATTTAGACGGCTCACATCATGGATGGGTACCGCCACATGGTACCCACCCGGCAACCAAAAATTTTTCTGAACCGTCAAAAACACGTTTAGACGACTCGGATCATGGAGGGTACCGCCACATGGTACCCACCCGGCAACCAAATTTTTTTCCTTGCAACCAGTTACGTGTCATGTTTATCTATTTAAACTCCGTGTTGATTAGGAAAGTTCAAAGTTGTAATGTACGACCAGTCCATCTTTTGGCTACCACTGCCATGCTTGTAAGTTTCTCGTTTCTTTCTACACATGCGATGCAATTCCTCACAAAGGGGTAAAAAATTTGAACCATTCAAGAGACCAATTTGTTTCTCACCACTTTAGATGCGATTCGGTGAGAATGGAATAAAAAAGGATATTGGATTTTTTAAGTTCTACACAAACACAAACTTCGGCAAGACGCGGGAAAAATTACTGACTCTGTTTGGCAAGATGAAGAACAAAAACACAAACCCTGTATATGCACTGGACTTGGCATTTGCGACAAAAAAAAAAAAAAAACCCCCCTAAATCTCTACATTTATCTTTTAGTTGAAAGCAAACAGCCTTCCTTGCATGGCGCATAAACAGATACAGAAAGGCAGGGAAGTGATCTGTCTTTTACGAATAAGATCCCTTCAGGCTTCAGGGGCCGATCGATCTGCGGAAAAAATCAGGTAGGTAACTTTGGCAAGCAAACCCCCTTCCAAGAACCCTGCATTACCGTAAGAAGTGAGAACATCAAAATTCAAACAGCACATTCTGATGTTGAAAAAGAATCACATGAACAAAATACAGTAAGAAGAAATCACTCTCCCATATCGCAAGATAGCTTCAAGATCTAATTCACATAGCAGAAGAAATCATGGATTCTTACCGGTCTCTAGAGGACATTCATGGCATGCTAATGTCTTGCGGGTAACTTCCCAGCACTCTCAAGAATGTAGCCATTTCCTGCCAAAAGAGAGCATATTTGAGTGTTCTTCATATGGCTAAGATTTAATACCAAACTCATTGGAGTTTCAAGAAATCACACCTTTAGATGCCCAAGGGCATTCTGTGCATTTTGGTCAGCCATTGATGCTTCAAAGTCCACATAGAACAGATAAGGGAAGCACCTGTATATAAACAGTGCGATCAGGACATTAATGTGCATATTAAACAGCAGTCACAAAGCTGGTGCAAGAATACAATCATAACAGGTTTCGGAAAAACACATAATGCAGAAATAAAAGAGGTAGTTACTTTGGAAACCCATTATTACTCTCGTCGGGTGCTCTCAAGGCCTGCTTCGGCAGTGGACGACTTTCAATCTGGAAAAAGATGACAACAAAGGCTGTCAGCAGAGCTGTCCTGACCCGCATATCTTCAAAAATCAGAAATTCCGAGCAAAAGGAACATACCTTAGTTAGGTTAATGTCTCTCATTGCAAAAACGGCAAGTGCCTTGAAAAGCACTCCAGGCCCTTCCTCCAGTGAGAAAACTATACTGGTCTAAAACAATAAGAACAACAATAAATGGTGATGCCAACATTCTGAAGTACAGAACTTAACTTTCCCTAGCTAAGAGAATCATGGAATTACCTAGTAAAATGGACAGTTAATCACAATGTCAAGCGCTTACCTTGAACGGCCTATCAGTGCCAGGAATGATAGGTTCTCTTGCAAGCATCAGAAATCGAGTGACATTGTCAGAGTCATCCTATTCAAGAAAAAGCATAACTGACTTAATGTCCAAAAAATATATGGCAGTTGATAACAGCACAAGAATTTTAAATACCAACTTGAATATCTTGGGCAAGTATATCCAATCCATAGATCCTGGCTGCAGCAGAGCTAGCAACTGCTCCAGCATCTTTGAGTTCGTGGAAAGCAACAAACTATTGACATAAAGAAAATTTTGCAGAAATAACAGACAAACAAATCACGATTAATTCCAAAATGCTGGAACACCCTACCAGTTAGAGGAAATAACAGAACATGCTTGCCAACTCCCAGTTTTACCTACCTTTGCTGCACCAGCAGTATCATCCACAGCTTCCCTGACCATTCCCAACTTTGTTAGTGTGTTCTCACACTGTGCAAGAGCCTGAAATTTCAACAAGTGTCATAAAAGTAGTATGCAGAACAAAACTTAGAAGTGGCTGAAGAAGTAAGGATACAATACCTGCGGATGGCTTAGAACCCTCTTGAGGTCTTCTATTTTAACACCATGGTTAGCCAGTAAACAATGCCGGATTGAAAATTTCACTTCCCCAACTATATGCAAATTGTACCGAAGTAAAAGGTCATAATTCCTGTGGATGCTCCCCCCTAGAGAATTCTCAATTGGTAGAACAGCTCTATCAACAATCCACCGTTCAACAGCCTGCAATCATAACATTGGAGAAGTTTTAAAAGGTGCCCCTTAACCACATTTCTCAACCTCATGGCAACTAGGCTACTTGAAAAAAATAAGAAAAGAAAATGGACCATTTGAGCTTGAGGAAGTGTAAAAGACGAGAACTGTAAACCATTGCATATGGTTTGATTCATGTATTGTAAATAAGATACCATGACACTGTTTTCAAAATAATTGACCAGCACTACAAAATTCAGATATGAACCCAAGATAAGGTAAACATAAGTTATGATTATCATTCAACAAGCTAAGGTCCAGTTTAATACTCTAAAGGAGAGGAAAAGCATCATAAAATGGCTAGAGAACCATATGACGGCAAAAATCATAACATCTAGTTGAAAACACAGCTGAAATTAACATAGAGTAACATCATTTGCCCTGCCACCTTCCAAATACACTAGTGTTATCGTATAACTATTTATGGTTCAAACATAAAATCTATCGCAGAAACATTCTCAAGATTCACCAACACAGACTAATATTTCAAGTTATTTCCCTGAATACAAACACATAAACATATACGCACCCTCATCATATTTTGCACATGATAACTGGAAACTGCTAATCACAGCCTTTTGGGTGATAGGTAATATTCAGAATGTGTGTTCCAAATGTAAAATGCCTATAGAATTATGGATTAAGTGCATTGAAATATATGAAATATGTGTTAAAGTACTGTCATTTCCAGCATTTTGTGCCCCTAGGGACCTTAACAAGACACATTATAATTAGAAGGTTAGAGACCATACATCGAAAGCAGTATCGAACTGTTCGCAAGGAACTGCTTCGCAATTGGGGTACGCCTTCTCTGCTGCAGCTTCACTGTATGCACCGTGAAATCCCTAAAGTTGAAACAAAGGACCCATCACAAAATGAATCCTTTACTAAATTAAGAAGAGTCATAATTCAACAACAGGAAAAAAAAAATAGCTGCACATGTTATTGAGCAGAAATTCAAAAAGATCTCAAAAAATTGATGATGGAAAGAAATTAACCAATGCTTAAAATCATTTCATAAAATTGTAGACCTGTATGTACGCTCATATACCATAACATATAGTAAGGGTACACAAATTCAAAAAGATCTCAAAAAATTGATGGACACGTGTCTATCATGTCACAAAGACCACCACCTGGCGCCTGAGTACTGGCCAAGTGCCTATAAATATGAGACATTCCTTTCACACTTTACCAAAGATTTTGATGGGCACAGGGTGAATGTAACATCCTAGAGAGATAAAGTTGGTAGTTACTGATTTTGGGAGGAGAACATTCTTCCATTAGTGATTCTATCCTATTCTCTCTAGATATTCTAGGCAGACCACATGAATTAGTCTAAGCTCTCCACTACCTTAGTCTCTTCCTATACACTCTTTCCCTCCTCTTCACCTCTCTAACTCACTCCATTTCGCATTTTACTTATTGTCAAGAATCTTACCTCTCCAGCTCGGGAATATTTGGGCTCGTATTTGAACCTCTCTTACATCAAGAAAGACAGTATTTTCCCATATTAAACACCATATTTATGAAATTATGAGAAATTATAACCACGCAAAATATCCCAAACCTGATAAGCTACTCGAAGGCGAGACCCATTAGAGATGATATTCGACAAATGTGCCGAAGTCAAAGGCCCTGAATTTCAAAAACCAAAATTCCATCAAAACCCACAAAACAAAATACTGGGTAGCTTAATACATCAAAATTAAACCACGGATATAATAAGAAATTAGAAAGGTATATTGGGTCGTGACTTGGGAGGGTAGTCGAGTCTTTTGAATTGATTTCGTTGGGCAAGTCTTCCAGAACCTTCCGCAGCTCGATAGCGTTCCAGTTTTGGCCTCGCGATCCGTCGTTGTTGTCTTGGTGAAGTGAAGCCACGAGACGGAGAGTACGGCGGCGTTTGGCCGAAAGAAGGAGGAGGGTTTTGATGTTTGTGATCGGGTTTTGGTATGATGGTGAGGATTTGAGATAGGTTCGGTTGTGAAGAGTCGGGGTTTGAGATGTGGTCGCGGCCATTGTTGGGCGCCGATCGGAGGGATGGAGGGATGGAGGGACGGAGGGAGTCTACGCTATTTAGGGCGGGAGGGTTTGAACAGGTGGACTTGTTTAGTCAGGATTCGAGATGCACATGTTTCCTATTTTGCTGACTGGTGTTTGATGCATGCATTGTTAAAAAAGATGCCTAGAGAACTCCGCAGATGTGTTGGTACTCGATTGGATGCCGTGTTAGTTTTTGGGATTAAATAGTAGAAGATATTAGATGTACAGGGTGGTGAACTCACAATGATGTGAATAAATTAGTACTCGATTTGGATGATTTTTTGAGGGAGGTTAATTCTGTGTGGAAAAATTCCAAAATGTCCCATAAACTTACATTTGATGTCTCATCGCCCCCAAACTTTCTAGAAACTCAATTTCACTCCCAAACTTCCTCTCTGTTATTCAAAATTACTCTTTTTGTCTCATTCCGTGATCTCACTAATGGGATATGCTCATGTGAACCTTAACGGCGTTAAACCCATTACACTGCAAAAAGTGATGGCCCAAAACGACATTGTTTTGGGCTTACCTTAAAAAAAATCACTACTCTTCTTCCCTCGATTCGATCACACACAAAAGAGAGGAGAGAGAACTGGGTAGGCCGTAGGCGACGGACGAGCCATGAACACCACCACCACAATTTAACCTAATTCTCAAATCCTCTTGTGATGAGATGCACTCCACATCGAAACCCCTCCCTATTCTCGTTCTCAATGTCTGGAAGCCGGAACTGGAGGTACTCGCTTTCTCAAAATCAAATGAGAAACCCGCAATTTTGTAAAAATTCTCCTGTTGTGAGAAATTCTCATCTAATGCAAGCCCATCGAAAATCTCTCTGAGAACTCTCCAAAACAAATTGAGGAATTCTAAAACGAGTGTTACTTGAAATTCAGAATTCTTGAAAACCCATTAAAGGAAATGCCCAATATTCAAATAATTGAATTTTGAAAATGATATAATGTGTTGGAGTCAAATTTGGTACAACTCCTCGATTGGTTGCTGAAAGGATTCCTACAAAACAGGTCCAGTGACTTAATGTTTTCTTCGATTGTAGACCCTTGTGCGAGGAAAAAAATGGAACTCAACACAGGGATGAGGTTGAGAGAATATGTTGCTCGTACCTGTGGGTTCCTTCCTCTCCTTGTATATATAGGCGAAGCCTTGGCCAATTGCCCAACCACTCAATCATGGGGCATTAACGGTGGCGATGTCGTGTCCCTAATTTTGGGCCCTTCACCAGCATCCCGTAAATAAAATCCCTGGTGTGCTTTTCACACACCGTTGGTGGCAATTCACTAGGAAAAACAAGGAGCTACTTCACAATTCATGATGTTCCTCAACATGCCTTCGTTGGTGTCCACTGAATTGACCAAATCAAGGAAGAAGAAAGGAAGAAGAAACATGAAATTTTATTTATTTTTAAGGCAGGCCAAAAAACAATGTCGTTTTGGGCCATTATTTTTGCAGAGTAATGGGTTTAACTCTATTAAGGTCCACACCAGCATATCTTGTTAGTGAGATCACAAAATGAGACAAAAGGAGTAATTTTGAATAATGGAGAGGAAGTTTGGGAGTAAAATTGAGTTTTTATAAAGTTTGGGCAGCAAATGTAAAGTTCAGAGGGCATTTTGAAATTTTTCCATTTTTGGTGGATGATGTAAATAGCTATCAAAAGACTTATTTGCCCTTGTGCATATCCATATTACTTATGATTTTTTTAAAATTAGATAATCCAATAATTAATTAATTTTTTTATTTAAATTCAACTATTAATTATGCTACTAAGATTTAATTGTAATTAATTTTTACGTTTATTGGATTTATATTAATTAATTATAAAATAAGTTGTTTTTTTTTTTGTTGGATCTAAAGATTTAGTGCTGTAAACTATTTTAGATTTTTTAACTAGTTGGAAACTATTTTTAAAAAATCTAATTAAACTGTTTCGGATCAAAACTTTTTCTTTTTATTTTATTTTATCTTGCACTAGTTAAAAAATCCTTATAAATTAATTAGAATAATCCAAAATTAAAAGATTGGATCAAACATTTAATTTTATCCAATTGAGCTGATATTTGACAGGACCGTTTTAAAATTAACCACCATGAAACATTCGGTTCATTAAGCTCTAGCTACTGCACGATCCAGTCCCAGAACCATGGGTCCTACGTGGGCCATAAAGATGAAGTAGTAGTTCCACCCAGAAGTTGGGCTTCCGCCATTGATTCCCCTTTCAGCCCAAAATGGGTTAAGCCCATTTTTTTTGGATACTATACTGGACAAGGCTTGGGCCTAACCCACTTTCAAGACACTACGCTTCCCCTAAAAGTCTTGTCTCTCTAATTGTTCATCCAACCCTCCCTTCAAAATAAAGAATGAGTGCCTTCTAACCATTCTTCATTTTGCAGACCATTCTTCATTTCCTTTCTGCAAAATGAAGAATTAATTTTGATTCCTCATATACAAAGAACCCTTCAAAATATGAAGAATGTTCTTCATATATAGTTATATAACAAGACATCGTAAAACTTTTGACATTGTGAACCAACAAATGATATTCAAAAGTTTGGAAGGAAAATGCGCGATGATTGAGCTTTGGGTTAGAAACGAAGAATTGTTTTGAAGTTTGAATATAAATAGAAACACGTTTTTTTGAAGAATTGGGTTGAAGATA
Source organism: Vaccinium macrocarpon (assembly GCA_022606695.1). Classification (NCBI taxonomy): domain Eukaryota; kingdom Viridiplantae; phylum Streptophyta; class Magnoliopsida; order Ericales; family Ericaceae; genus Vaccinium; species Vaccinium macrocarpon. Next base: position 27,216,276 of record CM040176.1, on the reverse strand, counting down.
CTCTCTTATTGGATCTGCACATATTTGTCCCGCTCCTATAACATTGCTCTATGAGAAATTTCCACCACATGCTTGAACAAGTTCCATGCATTTTAAGGTGAAAATCCTATCAGTTTGAGACGTGTGATTTTGAGACTTCGTCACTAATCCTTCATAGGATTTGTTGCCTTTTATCTTTTCTCTACGCTGCAATCTCTGAAACATTGATGAGTAATATAAACACTTATTGACTGCTAGTTAGTGAAATTGTAGAGTTAGAAAGACGGCAATTTCATAGTTTTGATGGGATTGCTTCATTTTTAGAGCAAAATCATTAAAATTGGAGCAACACTACATACCCACAAAATACCCAAACACACACACACACACAAGTGTGGCCCCCACACACATGTGCAGTGTGTGTGGGAGTTGTGTGTGTGTGTGTGTGTTTCAGTATTTTGTGGGTAACTTATTTGTGTGTACCTAACATTTCTCTTAAAATTGTGGGTCAATTTCACAAAGTATATATTAAAAAAATGCAACCAATATAGTGGGTCAATGTGGAAGTCATCTAGAGATAAACGTGTGATTCTGATCACTAAAACTTTTGACTTTTGTAGGTTTTTTTGCTCTGCTTCAATTTCTTACAACCTTCCTACGTGCATAGATCGGGTGCACCAATGGTGCATTGACCGGCGCCGGGGACTCCCTTTTGGGTCCCACATGGTCGATCCTGTTGGGATTCCACCCCGTGTGGGCCAATTGGGCTTAGGCCCAGATGAGAGGTTTTAAGGTTTTGTCTATGTAACTCTATAAATACTCTGTGATGCATTTTGTAATATGTGTGGTTGTAGCACAATGTAGAGAGAGAAGCAGAGAATGTGAGAGGGGAGCCTGTTGTGGCTCTCCCGGAAAGAGATACATGAAAGAACTATGAGGTTTCATTATTGTGAGATGAGAGTGTGAGTGTGTAACACAAGATCGCGAATTTTCTCCGGATTATAGTAAACCCCCCCTCCTCGCGTGGATGTAGGTCGGATTTGGCTGAACCACGTATATTGTGTGTCGTGTTTCTCTTGATTTTACTGCTTCTGTTGCGTGTGGTGCGTTTTTGGAATCCTAACAACTAGTATCAGAGCTTTGGTTGAAGCACCGGAGAGCACAGAGCAGTCGAAAAATCACTTGGAGGCCATTGGAGCACCGTTTAAAGCTTTGGTCGGACAAAACAGGTGACGAAACTTGTTTTTGATCAGAGGGAAAGGTGCTACTCTCAGAGACGAGTCTAACAGAGTGCTCGGAGTCAGTTTTTATCACCGGAGAGGGTCCCATGGGTGGTCTAAATAGAGGCGGGCGGAGGCGAGTGGCGGATTTGGGAACAAGGTTGAAAGTAAGATTTGAGAACAAGGTTGTGTTACCCTTGTAGAGACGATCACGGTGGATGAAGCCTCGATGCTAGAGGAGGCCGGACGCACCCGCACGCGCGGCCTAAATAGAGGCGCGTTAGATCTGTCGCGCGCGTTTGTTTCACAAGCGGTCCAAGGTTAGAGATGATCACGTGGCGACCAGTCAGCGCCACGTGGTGACACATGGATGCCACGTCAGTGGGTCAGTGCCACGCCAACAAAAAGGTCATAAGGTTCAGCGTTTAGTTTCAAAGAGGTCAAAGTCTAGGTTAAATGGGTTAAAAGGATCAGAGATTATGTCAAAGGGGTTAGACCGGCGTTCAAAGCGGTCAAGTCAGTTTAGATCGGTGGATTAGGGGAAAGTCAGACCGGATAACGGTCCGAAAACAGACTAGATTACGTTTTTTGGCCGGTTCAGTGGGATTTTGACCGATTCATGGCCAGTTCAGACCGGTTCCCAACTTGGTTTTTTGTTCCAGATCCAACCACATGCAAAGGGTCATAAGGTTCAGGGTTCAGGTTCAAAGAGGTCAAAGTCCAGGTTAAATGGGTCAAATGAAACATAGTTCCATGTTTTAAGGGAGAATATTCTCCCTATGTATAGCCCATTAAGGCTATCCCTAGCTACATCTTGCATTCACATGCAAAATTGTTTGTATAAGCCCCTAAAAACACCCCATAACAAAGGTGACCATGCAAAAATCTACACAACGAGAGGCATATTTTCCCCCACCATTGTTTCCCTCGTTGGTTTCCTATTTGCTTCCCCATATTTCCTTAACTTCCAAGTATAAGAGCCGAGGGCCTAGCCTACACCTAGAGTAGAAGTTATAACTTCCCATGTGCACAATTTAACACCCCACACGGGTGAGGTTCGGCCAAGGGGTGTGTGTGTGCACCAAAAATTTCAAGAGGAGAGAGGGAGGTCTCACTTTGCTATAAATTACCCACCATTTTGTTCTTTGGACCACCTTTGCACTTCCATATTTTTATTTCCCTATAATTCCCAACAAACCACCTACTTTAACCACCACAAAGTCAACCTATTCAGGCCCTAATTAACTTCTAACTAAGTTAATTAGTAAGAAAGTTAGGAAGATTAAGGAATCTGCACACCAAAGGATTGCTAATCGGCTTGCGGTTTACACCCTGAAATCAAGGTAGTTTACTAAACTAACCTTTTAATTAGTTATTTCTAGTTTTATTATGATGTTCTAATTAGTTTTCTAAACATAGTTTTGAAGCTTGATTGGGTTAATTTATGCATGTATTAAGCTACTAAGCATGTTACTTAGTGTTTAAGAAAGAGGATTTCATGTTGAAAGGATAACAATGGGTTAATTAGGTTCTAATTAGAATAGTTCTACATGGAATTAGAAGTTGGTTTAATGAGATTAAAGTGATTAGAAGTCGATTAGAAGAGATTAGAAGACGGGTGTTTCTAAACAAATTAAGTTCTCGTATTATTTTGTTGATATTTATTTGAAAAACTTGTTAATCTTATTTGATTAAATTATTGGTTGCTAATTAGATGATTATTTTTTTAAAATAAATAGATTAACTTTATTTAATGATGGACTTGTTTCTTACTAGACAGAAGTTACTATTGCCTTATGAAAATTTTTGTAAGAAAATATGAAGTTTATTACTAAATAAATATGAGGGAGAGTTTTAATAAATTTCTTCTAGAAAATTTTTACTAATTAAATTAGTGAGTATATTTTATTGTTATGGCGAAAAGAAGAAGATTTCAAGAGTTGATTAAAATTTTTCTAGAAAGAAAGTTGTGATTTTACTAGATATAGAAAATGATGTTTTATTTAAGTTTGTTAGAAAGAAAGTTTTCTAGAGATATAGAGAGTATATTTTTGGAGAGGTTAAATATTTTTTTTTAGAAGGTTCATGACTAGTTGAGTTAAATTTTTGGTATGAAATTTCTAGAAAAGAAGTTTTTGTTTAAATCTTTCCTGTTTTTTTTTTTTTTTTGAAAGAGCAAGTTGATTAATTTTTTGAAAAAGAACAAGAAAGAAATTGGATTTTTGATGAGAAATAAAATATATAGAGAAATTGGAAAATATTATTTTTGGAGAGTGTTGGTGCATTAAAGTGCATGATTTCATGTGAGAAATTTTCAGAGGAAATATTATTGTTGGAGAAAGTTAGTGCATTAAAATGGGTGATTTTATGTGAGAAATGCTTATTTGGAAAAATATAAATATTAGAAAGAAATTTTATGGAATATTGCATGGACATGATTTTGAGCATGTGGCATTGAGCACGTATACTGTACGTTATGACACGGGACTTGAAAAATTGAATAATTGTTGATGAGAAAATAGAGATGAGAATGAAAATGAGTTTTGGAAAAGAGAAATGAAATTTTCAGGAAATGAAATGAAATGTGATGAGATGAATTTGTTGCCACCTCAAGTTGGCGGAGAGAACCTGGGGGAATGATTTTCATGGTGTTGCACTTGTGTAACCCAGACATAATACCACGATCAATGTTGCCTGAACGACTCTGACGTATTATGTCAGATTATCTAGATGGATAGTACCGATACTTTGGAGATCAGTAATATGGAGCAGGAAGTGCTACCAGAGTGGGGAATTACCCGTCGCAAGGATAGACGAAGACCTAGAACCACCCCGGTTGTTATTTATATAGTAATTGGAGACGTTATTATTTGTATTAAAGTTTAAGGTTAAACTTTATTATGGTTTGTAATAATAATTAACGTGCTCAAATTTAGGGGGCGTTACAAGCTATGTTTATAAAAGCATAATCTTCTTATCCACACTCTCGGAAATAAGAAAAACATGAGTTTTTTTTTTTTGTATTGCAAATTATTTTTGGAAAATCCGATCCATCCAATGTGTTCAGAAAGTGTTTTCAAGGGTCCACGTGAGAAATCTTCAAAAAAAAAAAAAAACCAGGAAGGGCTTGATCCAAGCTGTTTTCGCAAAAAATGTAAATATATATTTTTCGTGAAAATTGCTTGGATCAAGCCCTCCCCAATAGGTTTTTTTGAAGATTTATTGCGAGGACTCTTGAAAACACCTTCTGAACACATTGGACGGATTGGATTGTCAAAAAAATGTTTGGATCATCAGGTCTGGAAATGAAAAGTCCGGATGTGGTGCTTCTAGTCCGAGAGTCCTGTTTCCGGACCTCCATGATCCAAAGTTTTTTCGATGATCCGAGCCGTCCAATATGTTCAGAAGGTGTTTTGGAAGGTTCCTCAAGGAAAATCTTCAAAAAAAAAAATACCGGGAGGGGCTTGATCCAAGCAGTTTTTGCAAAAATATATAAATACAGTTTTTGCAAAAAACTTTTTGGATCAAGCCCTTCCCGGTATTTTTTTGAAGATTTCTCATGGGGGCCCTTGAAAACACCATTTGAACACATTGGATGGCTTGGATTTTCCAAAATAATTTGCAACACAAAAAAAAATCAATTTTTTCTTATTCTCAGGAGGTTTGGATAAGGAATATATATATATATATATATATATATATATATATAGAGAGAGAGAGAGAGAGAGAGAGAGAGAGAGAGAGAGAGTCCGGATCTCATTTGGGATAGCTACGGTCCGGGATTGTTTGGACGAGGCATTTCCCAATCAAATTTTGATGATCGGATTTGTCCAATGTGTTTAAAACGAGTTTCTAAGGGTTCCCACAAGAAATCATAAAAAAAAAGACCGGGAAGGGCTTCATCCGAGCAGTTTTCGATTAAATACAGTTTTATCGAAAACTACTCGAACGAAGTCCTTCCCAGTCTTTTTTTTTTTATTATTTATAATTTCTCGTGGGGACCCTTAAAAACACATTTTAAACACATTGGATGGTTCCGATCATCAAAAATTAATCGGAAAATGAAAAGTGTGGATGGTAAGAGTAGTGGATTGGAACATTGGTGTATATGTATATATAAATATGTGCTAAATGGGATCGTAATAAATATAATGTTTGCCTACTTTTTTTTATAAAATTTTGGCCAATGGTAAGTGCCCTTATTCTCAAGGGTATCAACATGGGTTCGACTCCCACCCCAAAGTTTTTGGAGTAATAAATATACGTACCGGTTTGGTTCGGTTTGGTTCCATCGGTTCTCAACGCTCTTGAACTGGGGACTGAAACGGTTTTAAAAAATTCAAAACCTCATGAACTGGACTGAATCGGCTAAATAAAAAAATTGAAAAATACTCCAGTTCATCAGTTTGGTTCATTGATTTTTATTTTCACCCCTAGCGCTTGTAGCTATGCTCATGTCAAATGCTAGTAGTTTTGGTTCAATCCTGTTACAGGTATCATATGATGCAATGGCGGCTCTAGGAATTTTTAACAGAGTATTTAGAAATTAACTTTAACTCTACTAACTTAACCAATCAGTCGTATCTTCACAAAATTTCATATACTAGTGTGTATAATGCGACCTCAAAAATACAAAAGCACGTAAAAACGTTGTAGTTGTTTTTAGTTTTTTTTTACCAAAACAAAATCAAACAGGAGCATAAATATGCTTATTTTTTTTAGGAAATTATGTAGCGAATACATTTGCATGGATCTTTTTAAACATATGTTTATATTTTTGAATTGTCTGCTCTTAGAAAAACTACACCATAATGATACCAATAGATATTTTTTCCTCTCTATTTTTTTGTCATTAAGATGTCTATCTCGTTTTGAGATGGTATATTAACTATTCAATTGTAAGTCACTTGAATTGTAGTGTGTTTTGTTTGTAGTATAGTATAAGACTAAGTGTTCAAACAAAATAATAGATAAAATTGCTAGATGCAATATAACAATAAAATAAAAAAACGTGTTCAATTGACCACATTTTCTTATACGTGGTGCCACCTATGATTGAACTATAACGGAATGTAATTTAGGTTGTTCAAAGTAGATTGATTTGTTTGTGAGTGTTCATTTAATTTTGCACTGTGTGTTCATTCATATTTCGGCTGGGTGTTCAAAATATAAACTAACTAAAAATTTGTACAAATTTTTACATGTTCAAATTTTTTTTAGGGCGGTCATGTGACTATCCACCCCATAAGGTGGAGCCGCCAGTGATGTAATGTAATCTTTTGTCTTTAGATTTTGAATGAAAATATCTTGACTAGTTTAAAAAAAAATTTATTACAAAAATATAATTTAACGGCCGAAACAATATCCACTTTGACTAAAGTGGAAAAATACTATTTTTAGTGAAAACTCTTCCTTATACTCTCATTTACGCACACCCATTACCATAAGTTATGTAACATGCATCCTAATCAAGAGCTTGTTTGAGAGAAATTTTTTCTCATTTTTCCATTCTCATTTTTTCATTTTGGCTATTAAGGAGAAATGCCCAGAACTCATTCTCTGAGAATGAGTTTTGCAAAATGCACAATCTAAAACAGAAGTGAAAAATAGGTTGAGAGGAGTTTTTCGACTTCTCATTTTTAATTTTTTCATTTTGATTAATAAAAAGACCCACGGAATGTATTCTCCACATATCTCCCAAACACTACTCTTGTTTTAAAATGCGTTCTACACATTTCTCTCAAACACTCATACCGAATCTAAAATATCATAATCTAAAAAGCCAATAAGCTAAAAAGTTAAAAATGAAAAATAAAAAATAAGACTCTCAAACATCCCACAAATCCAACACTTGAATAGTTTTCTTTTTTCCTACCCAGTGTGAATGCATAGTTTGTATGAACACACAGCTCACCAAACAAATATCCTTTGCTTCAGAAGGAGGGAGAAGAACAACTCAATGTGGGCCCGTCCACTAACGGTGGAACCCTCTCTTTCTTTAAGTAATATGACAATCCCTATTTGATTTTTGACAGTACTGTTGTTGTCAGTTTCTCTCTGTCTCTCTCTCTCTGCACAGTGGCCTCGTAGACTGAAATATTCGTCGTTTTACCAGATTTTGCACACCACGCGTCCGACAACCGGTATCGTAAAGGGTCCCACTGACCGCCAACGAATCACTAATCCTTCAATTCTGCACGCCAATATTCTTCCTCCTCGTCGCCACGCTCCAGTAGGGAAACTGGACGAAATACTTAAAAATGAATTTCCTGCGGTTCAAATATAATCCCTACTGTTCATGCAATGAAGGAGAACAAAAGAAAAAGAAAAACAAAAAGGAAGGATTCGAACCATAATTTCATGCGTATTGACAATGGTGCACTGATGGTACACAGATCGATGTATGGGTTCATTTTCGAGCTTCTTACATATAATTCGATAAGTTTATTAATTTTAACTTTTCAAGTTACCCATTGAAAAATTAGCTCAACCTTATGATGGGTAAATACTTGATTGGAAGTTTCGAATTTTTATGCATAATTTAAGAATAATAAATAAAATATAACTTGATCTTGGTTCTTGTCGAGGAAAAAAGCTTAAGACTGATTATGTGAGGTCCTCCTTATAATATAGTACTACAAATTACTCACTTTTTAAAAAAGAGATGGATATTACCATAAGCAAATTCAGGTGCATGGTATACAAAATTACAAATGGTTTTTTAGGGTATTTCTCTCCTTTTGAGTCAGAATAAGTCTTGGAACTCTGAGTGTAAAATCCATGATGATTGATGAGTGTTCTCACTTCTCACACAGTTCTCAATGGGGTCTACTTATAATTAATCATTTGCAACTCAAAAGAAAAGTTGCGTTTATTATAAGAACCGCTAACTAATGCTCCGTTGCATAATATTATACGAGACATGTTACTCTTTTCATGTATGTCAACTCAAAAAATCAAAAAGCCAAAGATAGTGAAATAAGCTCTATATCTGTTTTGATGAATTTGATTTTTTATTTATCGGTAAGTGAACTTTCAAGACCCAAAGAAAAAATCAACCAAAGTTCAAGGATTAAGCACCTTGCCTACAACCACCCATCCCCATACAGGCCGTTCAACTAACCTGCTTTTTTGGCTTTTTATGCTTTTCAATGCGAGTAATTCATCTCACATGCATAGAGGACGGCAATTGGGGCGGGTTGAAGAGAAATTTCGAAAAAACACAACAAGGGTGGGAACGGGAACACCCATAAATTACTCGGTTTGTGATGGGACAAGGTTGTGGCTGTGTTGTCATTCTAGGGTCAGGGTCGGGGTCGGAGTACGGCAAAACCTGCCCCACCCCGTCGGGTTGCCATTCCTACACTTGAATCTACTAAAAAACCTAAAAGAATAAAAAAGCCAAAGTTAGTGGAACGGGCTCTTACTAGTTACTACTGCCAACAGAACAACAGAAAAAACCCAGAAAAACAGCTGCAACAGAACTATACACGGAGAAGTATTTACCCAGGGGAAGCCTCAAGAGCACTATGCGGTACGTTTCATATATATATGGCCTGCAAATCTCCTTATGCCAAGGACTTGAATTTACAAATTTAAAGCCATGCTTGAGTTTCATTTTTAGGGCTCCTTAATTAAAGTTATAATTACATTCGCGAAGTGGACAAGTCTAGCTAGAAATTCAAATCGTAAACAATGTACCGTTTTCGGGGGTTTCCATTACTTATCTTACAATCAACAAAAGTAAAACTCAACAGAGAGTGTAGGATTTATATATGGAGATATCTTCAACCACTTACGAGTGGGAGGAACACAAGCCACAAGTAAATATTCAGTGGTCTTCGCCACCGCCACGTGATGCCACAACACCTTTCTCCGCCACACATTTCTGTGGACAATCAAATAATTTTTCCAAGTCGCACAAAACAAGGTTGAGAGGATAAAACTAGTGAATGAGTGATGGAAGAGCAAGTCTATCCATAATCATTTGCCTTTGTTGTCAGTCCCAATTTGGCATACACCATTTTTTTTTTTTTAAGTCCATCCATCGTCATTTTTGTTGGTGTCAAAAAATGACAATTTCATCTTTTGGTGCGAAATTTGACCAACAATGCAATGGATACACTTAACTTGTTCCTCACATGCACACAAAGGTAATGTGATAGACAATGAGAAGCTCAATACGTGACCTGCCTAAAATAATGGGCTTCTCATTGTCTGCCACATCACCTTGGTTTGCAGGTGAGGTACAAGTTAGGTGTACCAATATCATTTTTGAAATTTGACACCAAAGAGGGGGATTCACCATTTTTCCAACTTCATCCAAGTTATATGATTTGTATTGAAAAATGCGATGAGTTCAATCCTAACCGGTGCATAAATACTGATATTTTTTGATGTTACAATAAGCCAAAAAAATATTTTGATAATGCTATTTTGACACAAATGGAGGGGTCAACTTTGCTCTGAGATAAATTTGCAAAAAAAAAACCCAAATTTTAGCAAAAAGAAAAGTGCAAATATCAAAATTTTGTTTGACTGGCCAATTAGCTTTCTAGTTTACATTTGTTTTTTAATCTAAGGTTTCACAACTGATTTGGCTTAAGCTAAACTATAATTTAGGATTAAATTACATAACTAACTGCTAACTTTTATTTTGTGTGAATCATTATGCATACATGAAATCTTCTTTGATTGAGCTCTTGTCTCTGCTGAAGCTGACACAGTTTCCTATACTTCACCAACTTTTTTTTGTCCACTGCATTTTCTTTTGACTGATAGTAAAATTTTGACCAGTCAACTAAGTTCACTCTGGGCCCACTGTTCCGATCTGCCCCGCTGGCCCACCACTTTGTCTTCACCCAAAGTGTTTTTTTTTTTGGGTAAAACCTTCACCCAAAGTGTTGTCTTCTTATCTCACCACGTTTTTCTTTGGGAAAATGTCCTCAATTCCCTCGAGGTTTTGCCTAATGACGGATACCCCATACACGTATGCGAAATGACAATGAAGCCTCTGTGCAGGGGCTTCTGTTGCTGCAGTGCAACCCCATGCACAGTAGGTTTTGTGTACATTTTGGCTGTTCATCACTTGGATAAACGTCCCAGATTTTATTTTGGCACATTTGCATCTAAACCATTCATTGTCGTGCTTGCAATATGAAATTTGAATCGTCCATCTGAGCAACGGATATGCACAACATCTTCTGTATGAAAACATAAATAATATGTATATATTAGTGTAAAAAAAACTCCCTATAAGTATAGTTTATAGAAATAATTTTATTTTAATTTAAAAAATCCAATAAGATTGGTTCCTGCAAGTCCCTAGTATGAAAACATAAATAATATGTATATATTAGTGTAAAAAAACTCCCTATAAGTATAGTTTATCAGCAAATTTTTTATTGCTTGTGTAAAATAAAATGATGGATATGTATGTACAAACAAACTTATATAGGCCTACCAAGAAGTAATATATAAAAATGTAATATAACATTTTTTGTCGCTATATGATAACATGTGGTTAGGGCCCTTACTATGTACAAATCATGTGTCTGTCATTGCCCTTGTAGTTTGTATATGAGTTTAACTGATATAAAAAATTCATAATTATTTGTGCAAACATGTGATGGAATGAGTTAAAAATGACTTAAATCTAAAATTAACCCTTTCTAATAAGAAAAAGTGAAAAACGATATCTAACTCTCACTTATTATAAATCGTAATAACATTATTTTACCCACTGGGAGATCAGTTTTGATAATAATAATAATAAATGAAAAAGACAGAGTTTATTAATAGCCATTAATTTTTACTCGTTGAAAGGATTGTTTTGTTTAGAAATTTCAAATTTGTTACTTATGGGTTCAAAAAAAATTAAAAATGAGATCTTTTTTATTATTTATTATTTTGAAAAAAATGATTAATTTTTCAATATACGATAATTTTCACTGATTCAATTATTTGTTTATTCGAACAGTTATTGGTCAGTGATACAAACATTGAAAGCATAGAAAATCTGATCGAGGGAGGTTAGCTCTATTAAGAGAAACCTCAGAGGGTGTCAGTGTGTCACTGGAATTAATCCTATTTTTTAAGAGCTTTGCTGTGCACGTAGATCGCATATGAATAATTTGAACCATTCATTAATTTTAAAATTTATAAACAGATGTCCCAATAAAAAATCAGGTCAGTAAAAAATTTTAAAATTTGTTTTTATAGTGAACCGGTAATTCCTTCCGCACCGACGGAAATGTACAGACCAATACCGACAGTGTCGCTGACGCTATTGTGGGTCCCAATCGGTCGATCCAAGCCATTTTTGAATGATATGGGGTGATTTTGGATCGAGCTCATACAGCCGTCCGATTGTCTCGATTCTCGCACGGGCCCACTCGGAATTCGATTCTAAGAACAATGAACGGCTCGAATCAACCAGTTGAGACCCACAACGATATCAGTGACGCCATCAATACATGATCGGTGCACAACGGTCGATGCAGAAGGGTTCATAGTGAACTCCACAATGCGATATATGTACAATATGTGCCCATAGTTTTTCTCTATTTTTTAACTATCAGCTTTACTATTCTTTGGAATTTTTTGAAATTTGCATCTGGATAAAGACATTTTCATAGGATCCAAACATAATCAAAGGGAGTGGGATCAATCATTGTCTTCCCCTTGATATCTGTCAGCGGCTCTGCTCCTCGTCTAACAATCCACTTTATTCCAAATTTTCGTAGTTTTCGCCTCCTCACAACAAATAGACTAAGGCCTAATTTTTTAAAAGATTTTAGTACTTACTCCGTAAATGTTAAAATTATGATATTTTAAATAAAAAATAAAGTGATTTCGTGTATCATTTTTTAATTTTTTTTGCACTTGGATGCTAAATTTTTTTGAAAAACTGAGCCTAAGGGGAGTTTTTGAATAAATTATTTAGGGAGTGTTCCACTAATGTGATTTTTTGAAAAAACTGGTTTTTCAAGATTTTTTATGTGATGTATTATGAGAGAATGACCTGTCTCGATTTTTGAAAAAATAGTTTTTTGTTAGTGGAACATCCCCTTAATTTTATCATCATTTTTTTACAAATCGATAAATGAAAGAGTTAATTTTATTAATCATTTTTTAAACTCATAGTGGTCCACAACTATTTTATCACACTAGATTTTATCTATTGAGAAAATAAAGTGATTTTATCACCCCTCCATAAAACACCAACTAAAATAAAAAATTTCATTTTATCTCATAAAGTCCATTCAAGAACTCTTCCAAAGTGAAACTACCGATAATTCAAAACTACCGCCACATAGTACTACTCCGCACCTGTATGTTGTTACTTAAGTGAGATTTATGGATCTAATATAAGTGTATAGTTCAAGAGTGGTTCAAAATACCACGTGACGCTTCTAGTAAACTATTCAATAATTGCTCTAAGATAAAGGGTTAGTTCATTTTCAATTACTCATTCGAACCCACTTTATTTATCCACTTAAAAAATTATTATTATTTAAGGGAACATCATTACAAATGTTAAACATCACTTTTATATTATACCCCTACCTTTAATACAAAAGAGAAGGGCAATAGTATGTTGTATGTGGAAGAGTAAGAAATGTTAGTTTTTCGTTGTATTGTGAAAAAATGACATGTTTCAAAAATTGAAATAAGCCGACTTTTTAACTTTTTGACTTAGTAAAACGGGGCCAAGTCTAGTGCATATGAGTACACAGTGCCAACCATTCCACTGGGTAGTATGTCAATTATTATAAGAGTTATGAAACATTGCATTATCATTGTTTTATTGATGAGTACATGACCTCTAACAGTCCATAATGACATGTGACCATCTAACAACAATCACTAATGAACCAACAAATCAGAATTTACCGTTTTGTGATGTTAGGGCAAGAGCACCATGAATTTGAATTTGGGCACATTAGTGGGATTACTACACACTTGAGTGCTCAACCGTCATTGTCCCATTACTTACCAAACATAATAATCGTAGCTGAACAGTGCACAATTATGATAACTTAACAAATAATGGCTAACAGCAGCACCTCGCAGAGCTCTCTACTTAAAATCTCTTGGCTATCTCGAAGAAACTCTCTACTTGAAAACCTCTTTGCTATAATAGCTACCCAAAATTCATTTTAAGTGATCCAAGAGACTCTTTACTTCACTAACCTCTTTGGATTTCATAAATTCCATTAGCTGCTAGTAGTAGCTTGGCAGTGCTAACTCATTAGTTTTGGAGACATGAAACGGAGTCGTTAGATTAGGCCCACCATGTATTTTGTATAATAAAAAATTTCAACACACATCTTCATGGAAAACCATAATAAAATATTTATCATTACATAAATTTAAACCTATAGTCATTAAAAAATAAACAACCATTACAATATATATGAAGACTACATGTTTAGGGGCCCAAAGCGGTGACTTTATTGACTTATGACATGAGCCTGACCGTAGTTTGGAAAGAGACTTTTGTATTCCTCTCTCATTCCATGGCAGACATTGTTCAAAAATTTTGTTGGAGTGGCTGGAGTGCAATCATATCATTGATTACACAATAATAGTCACGATTATTACTTGAGATGTCGTTACGTTGGCTGCAAGTAATTGGGGGAAATTCTTGGTAACTGGCCTTTTCTTCTTCTTTTTTTTATACAGTTAAGAAGTTGGAGCCAATTTACGAGTAATTTGATTATTTCTTTTTTCAGTTGGGTCAAAGACAAGTAATTCACTTCAAAATTAGAAAATTCATAAAATATCTCTTTCTTATGCCCATGCTTCAAAAATTTGCAAAGTGTCGAACTCAAAATATCTAAATTTACGGCCCATTCTTATTCCGACTTTCTGGTTTGGGTAAATTAAAAAAAAAAAAACTAGTTTTTTAATTTTTTTGGTTTTGTCTTTATTCAATTTTTTTTTTTTTGCATTTGTTAGTTGTTGGTTGATTATTTGTGATTTTTTGGTTTGTCTTAACGAAAGAAATCTAAAAAGTATAAAATTATTAGCTAAACTTAAAATCTTGTGAATAATAAATCAAAAAATCAGCTTTTTGAATCTCATCTTCGTCTTTATTTAAAAAACTTTAAGTTTGACTAATAATTTTATAGTTTTTAAGTTTCTCTCATCGAGACAAGTCAAGAAACTACAAAAAATCGATCGAAAACTAACAAATATAAAAAAAAAATTAAATAAAGACAATCAAAAAAATAATTTTTTCAATTTACCCAAATTAGGCCAGGCTTAAAGTTTTTCTATCCGAACCATTGAGTTGGATCATTTCTTTTTTTGGCGAAGAAGACGAAGTGGGGGACAGACAGGTGGGGTCCCCGCACACTTTGCCATCGCACGCCGTTGGCCCCACTCAAAACCAGCACATGACTGCCCACTGCATCTCTCTCTCTCTCTCTATCTCTCTCCCCCTGTATTTAAATACAGAGCGCTAGGGCTAGAGCTTCACCCTTCACTGCAAAACCACCCTTCACTGCAAAACCCCCCCCCCCCCTCTCTCTCTCTCTCTCTCTCTCTCCAACAACAATCATCTGGGTTGTGCATGGGTAGAATGATGGATCCAGCAAGTGCACAACACCAACAGGTAGGACTCCCACTACTACAACTCCTTTTATTAGTTCTCCTTTTACAAGTGTGAATCAACACCTGAAATGTGCCTTTTAGTTCTAATTTGCTTCTGCTTTATCCACTGCCTACATCCGGTCATTTTTTGATAATTTCGGTATCCGGATTAGTTTACGCTCATCTCGATTATAAATGATCACTAGCATGACTATTTTTTATCATTCTAAAATTGTTTTTTTTTCCGGCCCACATGAAATTAATTAGTATTTGAAAATTTGTTGCCATATTGAAGGTTTAAATGTTTAATTACAAACACATCATTTTGATATCTGTAATTTCTTTAGTTTTATGGGTTTCTCTTTTTTTTTTGGTACTTCGGAAATATATTTTGTGGGTTTCATCTAAATAGTCAATACAATTTTTCATTAACTATTGTGGGTTTCATCTAAATAGTTAATGAAAAATTGTACATATCATATTTCAAATTGCTTGTTAAGGGTTGTTCCTCATATTTTAGATTGTTTGAAGGGGTTTTTCAGAAACTAACTTTAAAATTGGCTTATTACGTTTTACGAGACAGATCAAATCGTTCTCTCACAATACATCAATTTAAAAAGCTAACTTAAGTCAGTTTCATGGTCTCGTGTAAAATTTTCAAGTTTTTTTTTTTCCTAATTTTTTTTTCTTCTCTTTGTTAGCATTACCCTAGAAGATTAATTGTTCTAATTTGCTGTTAATGGCTTCAGGAAATGGCAACTCAAACCCTAGAAAGCATGTTGGTTTGCCCAAACACACAACAACAACAACAACTGGAGAAGAAACCAAAGCCACCACAAGAGCAAGCTCTGAAATGCCCTAGATGTGACTCCACCAACACCAAATTCTGTTACTACAACAACTACAGCCTCACCCAACCCAGGTACTTCTGCAAATCTTGCAAGAGGTACTGGACCCAAGGTGGTACCCTCAGAAATGTTCCAGTGGGTGGAGGGTGCAGGAAAACCAAAAGATCATCACCAACATCATCAAAGATCAGCCAAGATCAAACAATGGCAACCGTTAATCCCAATGCCCTCTACTCCAATGATCTCAGCCTTGCATTTGCTGGGACCCACTATGAAGCTCTTGGAAACCCTAATTTCCAGAACAACCCTGCTATGTTTCTTGATGCCCCGAATGGGTTTTTCCAGAATTTGTGTTATGGAATGGGAAATGGGAATTTGGGGGGAAATGCTGTGGAAAATAGGGGTGGAAATGCCACTGGGGAAGTGAAAGCAGAGCTTTGGAATGGCAGAGGAGAGGCAGATCAGAACAGGGTTTTGTGGGGAATTCCATGGCAGAATGTTGGTGGAGATGGGAATTGCATTGGGAATTTTGATTCCTCCGGGAAGGAAAGCTGGAATGGAATTGGTTCATTTAATTGGCATGGACTTGTCAATAGCCCTCTCATGTAGTAGACTGTTTGGATATTTTCTTGTTTGTTTTAGAGGAATGGAATGGAATGGTATAATTTTCTTTCTGGTCCTTTGAGTTTGTTATATTAGACTTGATTCCCTTGAATCATCTCAATTTTTTTTTTTCTATCCTATCTTCTTTGTTCTTAGAGGTGAAGTCTTCTCTCTAATGGATACACACCAAATTGTTACGAGCTCATAGCTTGATAAGCAGTTGCAGACGCAGTATTGCATAAAAGAGCTTCTAGAAAAGAATTTATTATTGAAATGTTTTTAAGGACTCGTAGGTGCTAAAGTGCGGTTTTTTTTTTTTTTAAATATGTACGCCGAAAGTTGAATAGAATCTCCTAGATCCAACACATCGGTCCAGTTCACACTGTGGTCCAAATTAAGGCTACTTCTTTTTTTATTGTTGCTGGACATACAAGAAGTGTTATTTATGAATTAGAGTTGATCCTTAATTTTGTTCACGGGAGTATATGATTTCTACCAAATTGGCATTTCTAACAAATTGACAGTGTGCATTTTCAAATCCTTGTTTTAAAATTCATTGGTTTCTAAAAGCCATGAGATTTGGACATAATGAATTGGCTTATGTCAGTTTTAAAGGCGATATATTATGAGAGAATGACTTGTTTCATAAAACGAAACGCAATAATGGGGTGTTCCACTAACAAAAAACGTTTTTTTTTTAAAACCAAGACAGTTCATTTTCTCATAATATATCCCATAAAAAACTGTGAAAAATTAATTTATTCAAAAAATATCCTTAACGGAACACTCTCTAAGTCAATTTTGAGTTTAAACCAAGAATGAAAACATGATCTAATTTCTTCTCCATTCGTACAGACAACTAGGGAACATTCTCTTCTGTCTCAGAAAATTGTTTTTGTGTGACTTTAGGATGGCAAAATTACTTTGGTGGTTGGAGGAATTTGGATTTCAAAATTAGAATGCGTTTCTAAGATATATTCGTCCTTGGCTGTCTTTTGTTTTTAGGGTAAATTACAAAACCGACAAAAACAGATTATTACTAGATACAATCAGAGGACGATACATGGAAATAATTTAGTAACTGGGTCCCAAGTAAACAATGAGGTGGTTATCCTTTTTAGGCTGTATTTGATTGAACAAAACTACACAACACTCGCATTGGGATGGGACCGACGGGTCGATTTCACATATGGTTGGTATGTAGAACACTCATATTGTGGTGAGATTCATGGGTCGGCCTCACATATGGTATTCGTCCGCATGTAATCAGTGTTGTTTCTGGATATTGTGTCCGTAACATTTTAGGTATTTGATTAAAGATTGGATTTGGGGTGAGAAAGTCTGAAATGTATAACTCAATAATTGTGTTATGAGTGTGAGATAAAAGCTCCATATATTAGAGACTAATTGGAGCTAAAACTCAGACACTTGTAACTAATAAAGGGGGAAAAAAAATAGAACATGGTTTCGCATGTTTTTCCACACAAAAGATAAGGACGTGTGTAAATAATAGTAGATGAAAAGAATTGTAGTTGTTGGTTACTTGTTTGGCTAAACTCTCAAGCATCTTTTTTATTTGAACCTAGGGCTTAGATTAAGGGGTAAAAGAATAAAAAATGACTTAGGTTTATGTCAGGAGTTCAACTTTTCTAATCCCGTAAGATGTAACATGTGAACACGCGATGTTGTTCAATTTGCAAAAAAAAAAAAAAGAAAAAAGAATGTGATGTCATTGCCTGTCTAAAGGTAATGGGAAGGGAGCCTCGCTGTGCAGTGGTCGTGCCTCGGAAAATGGGTACCATCCAGAGTCTAAAAACGTGATTTGTCCGTTTACAATGTAGAGCTTGAATCATCGAATAAATCTGGAAAAAAAAAATCAAGTCAATCGAATATTGGTAACTCAATGAACGAACCTGATTTTTGGACAGTTATGATTCTTATGAATGTCCTCAAATTGCACTCTAGACAAATGTGGTTCATTTATTAGGATTACTGATATGCAATCGACTTGATTTTTTATAGGTTTATTCTACGCATCAAGCTATGCATAGCAGGCTCCATTCCCAAAGATAATTACACTAAGCATATTAGGTTATGTATACTAATTGATTAATGAAATCCACTAGTTCACTATGGATCTCGAGAAGGACATTTGGGGATCGGATAATAATTTTGAAATGATAAAGGGCTTGATGAGGTGCTCTGTTCTTCCCAAAGCAATAGCATTAGAATGTCTGTCAGTGGAAGAAAGCATGAGCCGCACCAATTTCGGAATAGATTTTTTCTCTCTTCACACAGACAGAATCCAACATTAGATTTAGGCGTGACTGAGAGAATATCTCATACTCTCAGAAAACACTAAAATAATTTGAAAGTTTTGCAAGGAGAGTGCTGCTTTTTTGACAAATTGCAGGAGTAGTTGAGGCGAAATGACAATTTGATCATATTGGAACACTTGGGCCATATTTTATTAGTATTAAAAGTATTGGGTCATGTTTGATTAGAGTATCTCTAATCTTTACTTAAATATTTAATTCAAATTTAAGTAAAATTGTAGTATAAAAAACTTAATGGCCCCACTAAACATAAATTTGAGTAGTAGCTTCATTAATGACATGATTGTTAGTTTGGAAATCCAAGGGTACCGACCCCTATGCACCGACCATGTATTGAACGGCTTTTGGGATCCACTTTTGAGTCCCATATGAATGATCTAAGTTGTTCATTCATCTTAAAATAATTTTTTGGACGGTCCTGCGAGAATCAGCTCCATCGGACGTGCCTAAGTGATCAATCCAAAATCAATCCATTTCATCCAAAAGTGGGTCTCTGAAGACGATCTGCACATGGTCGGTGCATGGTGGTCTGTACGTGTAGCAACATTCTTGTTAGTTTAAGAAAGAGAAAATAGCTTGCACAAATTTGAGTAAAAATTTAAGTCTACTTTGGTTTAATTAAAAAATCGAGCAAAGCTCAATTTGGTATAAATTTGAGTCAAGGAGTGAAGTGATGTTCTTGAGACTTTTACTCAAATTTTGAGTTCGAGTGGGAAAAAAATTGGTAAGGAGTAGAGATGGTCTGAGTGAATAGTAACGGCATTGGGTCGGATTAGGGCCGGATTTTGCTTACCCCAGACCCAAAGTCCGAATGGGTTATTTACCTCTAAACCCGCTCTGATCCCCGACGGGGGATTTTGATCCCTAAACCTGTCCCTAGCGGGTATCGGATTACTTGATTGGCTCTGGAAAATCTAAAAGCAAAAACGCTACTTTGTATAACAGCTTGTTTACAACAAGAAAAGATTTACCAAAAAAAATAAAAAAATCAAGGAAAGCAACTCTAGCAAAAAAAAAAACTATGGCAACATGGGTTTCTAAAGCAAGAAAAATTGTTGGTTAGAAGAATCGAGAATAACGAGACCATAAACAACTGGTTGATAAGTAAGCAACAACAACGAGAAAAATGGTTGATTAGTAAAATCGGGTGTGGCAGCCCGCGGAATGGTTCGGTTTTGCGTTTGAAAAGATTGTAATTGTTAGAGTCGCCACCGGATTTGAGGGTCCGAACTCGAGAAACCGATTAAAATGTGACTCGTTTGCCCATTGGAAAAGATTTTACTGATCATAACAGACCCAAAGATTTCTCGGATTCAGGGGTTTGGTTACGAGAGGGAAAGGGTTTTACGGCACCCCTCTCGCCTGGTTTGTGAACTGGTCTCTACTCAATATTTTGTGGGATTTTAGAAATATTTGAAATTCGATTTATCCACGTAAATGGGAAATCGGGGATGGGAATCACATAACGACAATATATACAAGAGATACGATTCTACGGTGGATGCTCGTGCACGTGATCTACATGGGTGATGATGACAACAATAAAGGAAATCACTACAAATATTTACAAGAAATAAGAAATAACTGAAACTGTACAACAATTGCAAAAGATTATGAACATAGAACATAAGAGACTGATTTACAACCTGGATCCCAGAATAGGGATTGAGCGCTCAAGGGTGATGACTTGAGCGCTCAACCTTAATTCCTCTCATGCATTTTCCTTATTGGTTTTTCATGATTAATGAGGTTTTAAGACTCTTGACCACCTCAGAAACATTAAACAAACGCCATTTCACTTCAGAAATCACCAGATGATATTAAAATCAAACATACTTCCAAGCCAGATTGATCGCTCAAGGCTCATGGATTGAACGCTCAAACCAATTTCTAGTTTCTGTGAGTTTGACCTTTTTTATAGCTTCTTTTCTCATTCTTTACAAGATCAAACATTAATAAAACATTTTTCATGGAGAATCAAGTGAAAACAGGTGGCTTGATCTCTTAAAAAATGATGAAAAGAGGAGAATCACCACAAATTAATAAAGGAAATGCTTGTAAATGGAAGAGAGAGAGAGGAATTCATATCATAAGCATAGTAATAACAACTCACACACGCCTTCTAGTTAATTTACAACGATACTCTACAAGAACAAGACATAAATATCAAACTGCTCAAGAACAGCTTGAGCGCTCAAGCCATAATATGGCTTTCTGGTTTATGACCTTCAAGCAAGATTTTGATACTTCCTCAGGATCATAAATACATAAAATAAAGATTTATGAGGTTGGGCAGTCATTGTTTTGCACTCAAATATAAGATTTTCAAAGGTTTTGATGTTTGACCATCATGAAGTAGATAATCAACACTCATGCACGCACTTTTTTAGGTGAAAATGAACTGTTCTGAAAGTAATATAAACATATTTGACTATTTAATGACGATCAAAACCAAATGGGAACACAAAAACTAACAAAACAAGAGATCGTCAGAAGTTTGGGCTTGGCTTTCAAGGTCTAAGGCTTGAGCTTGCCTTCAACCCCGGCCAGAATCTGCAGATTTTAAAAGTGTTTTTTTAACAACTTTTAGACCTTTGTGAGTTCAATGCAAGTATAAAGAACTTGTTTGAACTCACTGGTCTCCCTCAGAGGGATCAAAACAGTGAATATATCACATGTTTAACTACCTTTTGAAAAGGATTATAGCTTGAACTTGATTTTGGGTTTGATGGTAGATGATTATGGACGTTTGGTTGGTATTCTGGGTAGATGAGACTGTGTATGAGATTGATTGATGAACAAAGGTCGAATTTGGAGCTTGAAAGATGGTTTTTGTCAATGGTTTAGATGGTGAATGGGTGGTTTTGTAGAGAGAGAGAGAAGTCAATTTTGAAAGGCAGTAAGGGAGCTTGTGTGTGAGAGTTGGCAACCTGGAAACCAGTGGGCAATGGCTGGTTTTTATAGGGAGGGAAGAGAGAGAGAGAGAGAGAGGAGAGAGAGAGAGAGAGAGAGAGAGAGAGTGGGTTTTGTACTTGAAATGGGTTAGGAGTAACTTTAGGAGTAGATTAGGGCAATGTAGGATGTATTATACATGTATAAGACGTATACAGGTGGTTAGATGCTCTCCCTGCATGAAATCTCATGATGAGATACTCTGTAGATTCCTGATTGGGATCAGAGTTGAGCGCTCAAAGCTACGGGATTGGGCGCTCAAGATGGGATTTTTGGGTTTGAGTGCTTAAGGTCCAGGGCTTGAGCGCTCAAGGTTACTGGTGGCAGATTGATGATTTTGCTTGGTTTGATGATGCTTGGGTTGATTTGATTGTTTGGGTAATGTTTGGTTGATTTTAATCAAGTTCATGTCATTTTCACTAGTTTCGGGTAGTCGCAATTGGTCCGTTTCATCATCGGGATTGCTTGATAAGTTTCTCGAGTCAAAATCAGGGTGTCTACAATCGGGAATAAACAACAACAATGAGACAAATAAAGAAATGATTGATTAGTAAAGAAATGGTTGATAAATAAGCAACAATAACGTTATATATGCTGGGGTTAATTGTAATATAGTGTATCTCTTGGGTGAAACTATAAAAATAGTATACTTAAATATTTCAATTTTAAAAAAAATTTCTCTTCCGAATCCAACCTAAAAACCAAATTTTAGAACGAAAATCCGCTTCAATCAGATCGGATGCGGGGTGGAGACGAATCGGTCCTAAATGCCATTCCTATGAGTAATCAACCAAAGAGGACATACAATTCCAAATTACTCGCACGTCTTAAACATGGGATTAGTTGTATAACTTATATTACTCACTGAACTCTAACGTCTTAAATATGGGATTATTAATTGTGTAATGATTTTTTTCCTTGACAATTAGGCCTGTTCAAGTCAAATTATGCACACTTGAATTAGTTCCCTTCCTAGTTCGGTCAAAGGCATGACCTATCACGCTGGAACTAGAGGATTCAAAAAATAAATTTATTTCTCGTGGCCTAATTCCGATCGAACTTTAGTAAATTGTGGGGGGCAAACCCATAGATTACATTAAATGACAAAAATAATTATGGGTCTTGCAAACCTCCGCCCATTAGGTAGAGGGTAATATGAACAAGATAAATGAGTTTGGATTTCATTACACATTTCATGGGCAACGATATACTTTCATGGATATTAATATACTTTTCTCAGATATTGATATATCTTTTACGTATTATATTTAACCCTAATAGGTCGATTGAATGCCAGATTAATTTTGAGTGGATTTAATATGGAGAGTGGATAAAATAGTAGTATGTATTAGTTATGGAGGGTGGTGGGCTCACAATGATGTGATGTTTATGAATGGTGGATAAATTAGTTACTTGGTTTAATGATTCTGTAAGGAGGAGGATTAAATTTGGATGGATTATGTAAAAAACTGTCAAAAGACTTATTTGCCCTTGTGCATATCCATATTAGTTATGCATTTTTTAATTAGATAAATTTCATAATTAATTAATTTGTAATGTAAATCCAATAGCTTAATTAAGCTATAAGATTTAGGCCCCCCATTGGATGAGGTATTATTTCCAAGGGGATAAGTTTTAGAGGAGGGATAAGATAAATACACACTACTTTCGCTTTTGAAGGAGAAATACACACTAGGGGCTCGTTTGGATGACGGTTTTGACCCTTGAATAAATCATCCTCCTCCTCCTCATCCTGGTCCCACTCCATAGCCCTTGTTTAGGAGCACTAAAACGGCTATATCATCCGGCATCCCCTCATCCTCTTTTCCCCTAACTAAATAAAAGTAGGGGGGGTGCTAATGTTTAATCCGGGACCGAATTACTATGGTACCCCTCTCAGAACACACCAACACAATTGCAAATCTCCATTGTTAAAAAGTTTCAACCCAAATTTTTCCACAAAAAAAAAGTATTTTACAAATATAGTTTCGGATTAACAAAAGAAAAATCCAGAAAATTTGTATTTCTTTTGGACAGGACTACTAGTACAGAATTTTTTTGTATAGATTTTGTACAAATTTGTTGTTTTGGGCTTCCACTGGGTATCACATGGATGATCGGAACCGTTCATGTTTATTAAAATAATGCTTACTTGTAACCTACAAAAAATCAACTAAATCGGAAATCGGGAAATGCTCCATCGGTTCATCCAGTTTTTAATTATGAATAAAAAACTGGATGAAACGACGGAGCATTTCTCGATATTCGATTTAGTTGATTTTTTACGGGATACAAGTAAACATTATTTTGAAAGACATGAACGGCTCCGATCATCCTTGTGGGACCTCGAAGAGGTCTAAAACCATAGATTTGTACAAAATATGTACAAATTTTTTTGTAGCTACAGATTTATCAATTTCTTTTTTTTACCTTCTTAGACCTAGAACCTTTCTCTGTTTGTTAGAGCTCCGATCACCAGAGGAGGATCGCCATTGTCGGCAAGTGAGAGAGGAGATTGGATCGTTGACGTCATCGTCAGCGACAGCGGTGGTATACTTTGCGTGGTAAAAGAGGATAAGAGATTTGTCGAGAGAGTAGGAAAAAATGTTTGGCATTGTTGAGAGAGAGGTGAATATCAGTAGAAAAAGGATTCTTTGATGTTTACAAGAATACGTAGAAGAAAAATTACATGGTGGGGCACAAAGCAATGGCTACATTACACACCCATCAAAGGCGTGTATCATATGTACCTAATGTATGGTTTAGATTTTGCTACCTCATTGGCAATCATAATATTTTTAGTTTTTCGTAACTTTTCAGCAATATGATTTGTAATATTTTCTATGATTCGTATCATTTTGATGTGTTTTGTAACTTTTATAAAAAAAATTGTAACTTTTATAGGGTGTGTCACTATATATATATATATATAGCTTCCTATCCAAACCCTTAAGTTACTGTGAACACCCCGCGGAGCGATATCCACAAAATTGATTTGATTTGGAAAACGGTTTTGATTGATTGAATGGAGCCACCACCCGGGTTTGAGGACCGTACCCGAGAAACAATTTGAAAAATGACTCTTTTGCCCTTGATATGGAAAATATTCTACTGGCCTCGCAAAATGAGATTTCTCGGGTCCGGGAGCTAGGTTACGCGAGGGGAAGGAATTTAAAGCACCCCTTCCGCCCGGTGAAACCACCGGTCTCTACTAAATGCTTAAAGGATTTTGAAAATGTTGTTTGAATGGACTTTGTACACAATATTCATGTGAAAGCACGAAAAATATATCAAAAAGATCAATGAGATTTGAGTGAATGCTTGTGAAAAATGATTTATACGCATAGAACATTGAAACTTGATCAAATCATGCTCAAACTACTCCAAGGTGTGTCAGAAATTGATCACAAACATCAAACATATCACACTTGGATAGCTGTCTGGGCACCTGGATTAGGCAGATCCATACGCCTGGATTGAATGCAGGAGCCTGGAATGGGCTAATCCAGGCGCCTGGAATGAGTGAATCCAGGTGCCTCGAATATAGACCAGACATCAACCTCAAATTTCCAGGTTTCATAGTAAACCACAAATGCAATGTTTCTAGCTTGTCCACACATATTCTAAATGATGTTTAGTGACATTGTGGGTGGAATGGACCTCAAGATCAATTTCATATCATGATAAAAATCTTGAAAAACATGATTTTTGCCTTTTAAACACTCAAATACCCCTTATCATGAAGATTAAAACATGAGATATGATTATCCTAACATTAATGCATGTAGATGAACTATCATTAACTAATTAGACTACAAGAAAAACAGAAAATATGGTAAGAGGGAAGGGGATCCAGGCGCCTGCATGGAGTGAATCCAGGCGCCAAGACTTACTGCAGGCACCTGGAAAGTGATGATCCAGGCGCCTGGATTGAGAACTAATGCACAAAATAGATTTCTTTCTTGATTGTTTTCAAACCTCCCCCAAGCCCTCTACTGGTATAGAAGACCAGTGAGAACTTGGTTGAGTTCCCCTCAAGGCCTTTTTGAACACTTTGGTAGATGAACTACCGTGAAACTTGATTAATGAACTTGGTTGATTGGTTTGGGTGATTTATGATGGTTGAGTAGGCTGGATTTTGGTTAGTAGAAGTGTATCAAACTAAATTTGAGTATTTTGGTTAGGGATTTGATTATGGATGATAGAAGCATGAGGATTTTGGGTAATGAAAGATAGGTTTGTAGGCTAAAAGTGTGTGAAACTAAAGGGGATCAGTTTGGGGATGGAGTTTTTGATGGAATTTTAGCAGAGTAACAGTAAGGAAGAGAGGGAGAGCTGGTCCCTTCAAATGGAGGAGGAGAGGTGGTATAAATAGGCAAGGCAAGGTCTAAAAAGGGCCACTTGAACCCTTAGAGGATCATGCTATGGGTCCAAGTAGGCCACTCTATTTTTCCTCCACTTAGTCTAACAAATTTCTGCAGAAAATCTCCAAAGAATCCTCCAAGACATTCCTCTCCACTCACTTGACCTTGGACAACAAGTATCTGGATTGTGTCCGGGCGCCTGGAATAGGGTGATCTAGGTGCCTAGATTAGGAGGCAGCAACACATATGAAACTTTGTGGCGTCATTCCGGGTGGTACTGAACTCTGTTTTGTGCATGGTTTGAAGTGTTGGAAAGCTTATCAAGTCTTCTTTCTAACCCAAGTGGTTTGAACCCAAGATGATTTGTACATAAAAATTTATGACCATTTTACCCTCAGAAGGTCAGAAAAACAAGTCATTTTGGTAAAACGTGCACATCTCCCTCATTTCAAAATGGATTGAGACGCATTATATGTAAAAAAAGAGATTTTTTAATGTACTAGAAGGTGGTGCAAGGTTGGGTTTATTTTGGAGAGGTTTAGGAGGGGTTTCTAAGTTCACAATCAAGCCTCGCGTTCTTTTATCAGGCATTTTCATTATCGGGGATTGCCAAGGATTTTTGTGGGTTCAAATTGGGGTGTCTACAGTTAAAGACTCCATCCGGACCTCATAGTTCTGGACAAAATCTCGACGATCTGAACCGCTTAATGTGTTTAAAACGTGTTTTTAAGGGTCCCTGCGAGAAAATTAGGGAAAAAAAATACTGTGAAGGGTTTGATCCAATAGTTTTTCATAAAATTGTACATATATAGTTTTTATGAAAAATTTCTTGGATCAAGCCTTTCTCAGTAATTTTTTTTTGCTCATTTCTCGTGGGGACCGTTAACAACACATTTAATGGTTCGGATTTTGAAAATTTGGTCGGGAACTATGAGGTGTGAACGAAGTCTGGACTTTAAAGGTGTGGATTGGGAGTTTAGTTATGCATAATTTAATATATGCATTACTAAGGGGAAATAGTCTTTTGATAGATTTTTACATCATCCACCCTCCTTATCCCCCTTTTCTTACCCCTTATCCAAACCATAGACTATTTAATCCCCATTCTTATCTGTCACATTAACGTGGGACCACCCTTCTTATTCCCTCCCCCCTCCAATACTATTTAATCCCTTCAAACCACTACGCTATCCAAACAGGCTCTAGAAGTCTAGAATCACGTAAGAATTTTAAGACAAAAATTAGACTATTTTCTTTTTATTATGGAAATTGATCTTGGCATTTTTCAAATTAATTTAGGCACCCCCTCTAAAAATGTGTCAAAATCACTTTCCAATTTTATATGTTGAATTATTTTTGTCTTTGATAAATTGTCACAATTTTCCACTTGTGTATTATTCCCGACGAGACGCGAATACAAATAAATAGAAAATTTTAAGTAAAACATATAGGAGTTTGTTTAGTATATATTTTTGGAAAATCTATATTACATTACACAACAGTTTTGCGAAATATCCTTCTCACAACTGTCTTTCATGACACATGGGAAGGTCGTGATTGGATTTTAAAGTTTCTTCTCAACTAATCCAAGGACTGAAATTACTTTAATTTCAAAATTCAAAACCCTAAATTAAATGAATCTATATAATAAAAAAAGAGCAGTTTTTGTCTACACATCAAAACCCAACACCCTCTACATTTCAACATTTCATGTTAGTTGTAGCCGTCCAATCGAGAGAATACTTTCTAATATAAACCATCCTAACCTTAGAACATTACTAATGGTATACTCAAACACAAAAATACTCAAATATGAGTATTTAGATACACAAAAGAGGCTCACAATGGTATTTGGATAAATACTCAAAGTTCACAACATTTGTTACAAATACTCAACTTTTGGCATTTGGATACTCAAAACTACCGATCTTTCTCAATAACCAAACCTCAATAACTAAATTTTGGGGACCACGTCGTATCAAAAGTAACAACATTCTCTCTCCATTTTTCAAATACTTAATTCAAAACTCAATTTTTTGGCACTTTCTCCCAAAAATTGAAATTATCAATTTTTAATCTTTACAAAAATATGTTCAAGATTGATCTCATTTTAAACGTATTGTGAATATCTTTTAAATGGTAAAAATGTTATAAAAAAATATATGTACAAATTTAAAGTTATGCCCATTTTATGAATAAAAATATAGTGAATAATACTTTTTTTTTTATTATGGACACAAATTAAAACCATTGTAGAATGGTAGATACTCAAACTTATAAAGCCATTAAATGAATACTCAAAATGTGATGTGACAATATTTGAGTATTTATATTTGAGTATTCTACTAGTGATGCTCTTATGACTGGTAAATTCTTTCCAATGATTGCTTTTACGTTGTTTCCTTAAAAAGGAATTGATTATCCTTTTGAGTTCAAACAAACTAAACAAATGATTTCCCTATTTAATTTCTCTACATTCAACTCAATAATTGGTTTTAAGTTGTTTCCTTTTCGGTTAATTTTACTATATTCAAAAAGGAAAAAAAATCCCCTTTTGGATTCATATACGGAAAGGAAAGATTCATTTCTTAAAAAGTTGATAATTATGTTTTTATTTACTAATTAGCATTCACACACGTTTTGTTTAAAAATAAATCTATGTTTTCCTTAATAATCTGAACTTAGGTTTTTCTTTTATAAGCACACACAATTCTTCTAATTCATAAGCTTCTCCAAGAATAGGAGAAATTAGCTTCTTTCAAACCTTGATTGGAGAAAGAGAGGGTTTCATTACCTCTGCTTTGTCAGAACAAGAGGTCATCGAATCTTTTTATTTTTCCCGTCATTAGACACGTTCTCTCCCTCTCTCCCTGGATTAGATGTTTTTAGGCTTTTTCGGGTCATGTTTTGTGGAGCTCTAAACTGTTTCTCTCCATAGATATTTTTTCTTCTGTATGAAAAGAAATGAGATGTGTCAACGTAATATCTATACAGGTTATGATTGTACCGTGATAGTGTTGGGACGAATAGACAAGATCTATGTTAAGGTAACTTATTTCGTCACCATTTTATTTTGCGAGTGGGAATTCTTACTCATTTAATTATTATTTTTAAATGTTTTATATTGTTCTTCATGTCCTCAAATTTTCTCTTTGGACAAAGCAGGTGTTCAAGAGTGATTAAGACAGTTGAAGACATTGCGAAAATTGATGATGTGAAGTTCAAATATTCATGGTCAAAAGTGACAAATAAAAATATTGGGAAGAACATGTCTGAAGAAGTTTATAAGATACACTCTTTACACTTCTCTTTCGGTATTCATTTTTCCTCTTTTTTTTTAGCTGTTTATATTTTCATGTGAGATTTATTTATTTTTATGTATTTCTAAGGTATTACAGTGAATATGCTATTTGTCGACATACTTTTTGGGTGCATTGAATTAGATGTGTGCCATAAAGATATAATGCAGTTGATTAGATGAAATCTGTTTAAAGGTTTTCAATAGTAGAGAGTGGTAATTCATTTAGATTGTGTTCAAAATACATTGTTTTTTGCCTTTAAGCACGGACAATCCCTATTATTTCCATAATTATACGATGCCAAATCCCACGGTAGCTATTGTGCCTTCAAAGTGTAAAAGGAGACACAGATTGTTGTCAGCAGCGGCGGAACTATATGTTATGAGGTGGGGGCTCCCTCTATACACACACTATTCAATATGTATTTATGTTATTGGTACCCCTAAGGAGGAGTGCATTAAGAAGGCCCAACCCAATCTAAACGTAGAAAAAGAGTATATTGGGCTGCTCTTTTATGTTCTAATCCAATAAATTGGTTTTGTAATGTTTCAAAAGACGTGGGCTTTATTCGCAAAAAATAAAACTAAATGAGAAATGATTAGGATTTTGTTCATTTCATCTAAATCATTGTCAACAGATTAAGATTTCTATTTCTTTAGGGTTTTTAAATAAGAGTTCCTTGTTTAATCTCCATAACTTTACATCCATTCCTTGTCATTTTCTATGTGAATAAGACACCAAACTAGGGTACCCCTGACCCTTTATGACGCAGCGGAATTCACGAGAAACTAGTTGCGTACTAGTTCAAACGAAAATAGGTCTCGAATCCACGAGAGTTCTTGAATCCACAAGAGAAAGAGAATAACTCTGATTTATAATTGATTAAAAGTTGCCCAATAATAGAGGTTACATGCCCTTTTATAGGGAGAACTATCAAACCCTAGCAAAACTTACCTAAAAATTAAAATATCCCGAAAATTGGGGAAACTCCCAAAATTGAAAACTAGAAAGAAAAATAAGATATTCCCAATTGGAAACAACGTAAACGGAATTACACGCTAAGAGTAATTCGTAATCTAATTATTACCTAAAATAGCAAAATTACTAAATTGAAGGCCTAAACGAATGAATTTGGCCGAAATCCACCATCAGTCACGATTAGGGTGGTGAGTATTGATCGCAGAGCGATTTCGCTTCAGCCCACCAAGTTTGGGCCTATTCCGGGCTCGTCGATAAATTGCCGAATTTGGCAATTTTCAATTAAGAGTTGTTTGTTTGGGCCTTTTAGGCTTCGACCGGTCCAACTGATCATAGAATTGGGCTGCTACTTGTTCTGCATCACTTTACATATGAGAATAAATGATTCGTCTTACTCTGGTAGGGCTAGTGTCTGTACACTATTTTGGCACTGTTTTTTTTATTTTTATATTTCTATTTTATGAGGAATGATAATTCTATTCAATCATAAAGAAAGTGTAAAGAGACTAGAGTAGAGATTATTGTGGAGATTATTTTTTTCATTATCGTGGTCCCTCGTTTTCGATTATGCCTTTGTAATTCATCTTAATACCGTGGGATCCGACCACAGTGCGATTCTCTTGAAAACCCATCCGGTTCCTACCAGATGTCGTGTCCCGGTTCACTTTAATGCTCGGTGGATTGAAAATTAGGAGGTAAACAAGTGGATTCAACAAGCTTGGGACTGTCCAATTCAAGGCTCTAGATCTTTTTAGTGTACAAAAACATTCATAAATGTCGTGCTTCTCTCACCAATTGGAAGAGGCGTAAACAAGTGGATTTGAGCTAGGCTATTGATGGCTTAAAGTCCAGAATTTTTGCACTCAAAAATTCTGGAGTGGAACCTTCCCAAAGAGAAATGCAAATTCTTAAGCGGCAGCTTAAGGAAGAGTGGGATAAAGAAGAACTTTTTTGGAAGCAAAAGTCCACAATAAATTGGCTTCAACACGGGGATCAAAATACGCGGTTCTTCCACACTTTTGTTATGCAACAGAGATCTTTTAACCGTATCTCCGGTATTGGGGATATTAATAGTGTTTGGACTACGGACCCTCATGATGTACAAGCAGAGTTTCAGCGCTTTTTCTCTGGGACTTTAATGGCTGGTGACAACCTCAATGTTCAAGAAACTGTAAGCATTATACCCTCTAGGATCTCGAGTGCCACGAACCATTCTTTGATTCAGCCCATAACAAATTCAGAAGTTTTGGAAGCTCTTAAGGGTATGGGTCCTACTAAAGCTCTTGGTGTCGATGGTATGACACCGTTATTTTTTCAAACCTAGTAGGGTGGGGGCGGATATAATAGTGGTCTTGAAGAGTTTTTTCCACACATCTCATTTGTTGCGAAGCACTAACTAAACCCTCACTACTCTCATCCCCAAAGTAAATTGTCCCACAAAACCTAGCCAATTCCGCCCTATTAGCCTATGCAACGTCACCTATAAGATCATTACCAAAATCCTTGTTAATCGCCTTAAACCTATTCTCCCTCTAATAATTTCTGAAAACCGAATTGCCTTTATTGGTGATCGTCAAATTTCAGATAGTATTCTAATTGCTCATGAAGTCATGCACTCTTTTAAGAATCGGCACAATGGTAAAAAAAAGGGTGGGTTGCTTTGAAACTCGATATGGCTAAGGCTTATGATCGCATTGAATGCGTATATTTGGAGGTTGTCCTTTGCAAGTTTGGTTTTGATGAGTAGTGGATTTGTTGGGTTATGGTTTGTGTTACTACAGTCTCATTCGCCACGGTTATTAATGGGGAGAAAGGAGAACTCTTTGCCCCTTCCAGATTTATCCGGCAAGGTTGTCCCTTATCACCATATCTTTTTATTCTCCATGAGGAAGGCTTTCACTATTTGATTCAGAACACTATTGTAAGGGGATAAAATCCATGTAGGTCTGGATCACGTGCTTCCTTAACTTGACCCCAAATCTGCAAGACAGAAAAAGGATTAGAGCACCTTTGCCTCTCATTGGCAAAGGCCCTTCGATGCCTAAGTATCTCGTACTATAAACTCTCAAATCACAATGCGTATGAAAGGGGTTTCACCGCATACCTTTTGTCATGGTTATTGCCTTGTATTTATAGGTGTAGACGTTCATCAATTTAGGCTTCTCGTGCCTCCAGTTTTCTATTAGGTTCAGGAATCCTCCTCTTAATAGGACTTTCCTATTAGGGACAAACTTCCATATCCTGCTAGATCTCGTCTAGCAGAGGTCTTTGTTTCCATATTGGATTCTTTCCTATGGGGTGAATCTCCTAATCACGTTAGAAATTCTCATACCAATCCCTTATTTTATGAGATTGCTCCTTATCTCATAATTGCTGTAGAATAGTCTGGAGTGTCTCACCCCCTTGTTCATGACGGTGTCATGCTTCAATGTAGCTCGGCATGCCACTACATACCTCAACTACTTAGGCCGAGCTGATCTTATGTATTCCATAATGTCGTTTAGGCTTTACTCACAGCTTATATACAGATCGACAGGGTTAGAGGTATCCCTCTATGATTCTTACCGAGCTAGTACATCCATGGTATACTAACTTACTTTATCATTCTGACCATCTTCATGGTCAGTCCAGCTCGGCATAGGGCTAGGGCTCCCCATGTGGTGCCGAGCTACTTACCTTCTCATGGTGAGCGATAAGGCACGTGCTTTGCCCTATACTAGGGTAATCAGGCTTTACCCACTCCAATTGCTTCCTAGCTTTGTCGCTACTATCATTCGTCAGTAGCGGGCAAAGCTTCAATGGCTTTAAATGCATCTCTTGCACGCCTACCCCTCACATGGGGAACAAGGCTATTTTCGCATTTAATGCGAAGTGACCCATCGGTGGCTCAGATAAGCCCAAAGGACAATTTTGCTGACGTTTCACACATGTCACGCCCCACTTTTATGGAGTTTTAGGGTGGGATATGGGGTTTTGGGCGGGATAATCATTATCCCACCCTAAAACCCTTCCCCTCCTTTCTCTCTCCATTTCGTCACCAATTATTATTTCTTCCATTCCCTCCTTAGCCACAAATGTTGTTCCTTCATTTAATTAGAGGGACAAAAGAACAGTGGAGAGTCCCCATGACGTGCAACCCCCATTCCAAAGGCGAAGGGTTGGGGACTTGAGTTCTAGCCGTATGGTGACAGACTCCCCTCCATTGGTGCAACCATGGCTCTAACTCTGGCACACCCTGATGGTTTTACCCTCTCTGCTATTGACAAAATTTCGTCTGTGGATGTTGCATACAACGTCTCCCGAGCTGCTCTTCTTCCTTTGGACATGGATAGGGAGAAGAACAATTCATATGACAGCCTCATGAAGTCTATATTCCAATCCAGTGTCAAGGTAAAAGTCCCTCCTTCTATTTCCTTGTTAAATTTCCATCCTTCTTCATTAGTTGTGCTCTGTCGTGCAGATCATGCAAAAAGCATTTGTCGGTCTGGAGAGAGCCAAGGAAGCTGAAAAAGAGTTGAAGAAAGAACAAAAAAGAGCAGAGAGGGCTGAGAAAGAAAACACTCAGTATGCTCTGTCTTTGAAGGAAGCTCGGGAAGAAGCAAAGGGACTGAGGAGAAAGAACACAGAGCTTAAGAGAAGAGCCGAGGAGGTTAAGCATGGTCTTCGTGAACAACTAACTGTTGCGGAGGCTAAGGCAGAGGTTGAGTATGATTGAGCTGTTAACCTAATTACTGACAACTACTGAGCTCAAATGCCAGCGGTGAAATATGTAGTCTAGGAGATGGCTGGGCGGTAGTGCTTGAATAAACTCGGCGTGTATGAATCCTCTCCTAATTGGATTGATATGGAGTTGCTGAGCGAGACAGCTACGACGCAGACTCATCTTGATGCCCAGCCCTAGCCTAATCCTGAAGCTTAACTCGAGCTCCTTCCAAAGCAGACCCAAACAGATGAAGGTATTACTGATCTTACAGACCTAGGAGACAATGCTGCTGAAGGTACTATTATAGGTGACAACTTTGGTCCTAATCTTTCCACAGTTGTTGAAGGGCACAGTGAAAAGGCTTAATGCCTTTGTTTGCTTTTAATCATCAATCTTGCAAGGCTTTGATCGGCCAGATGTGGTCTTTCTAGTACTTTTATCTCACTTGATGTTGGTACCCTATTTTAAGTATTTGCATACTCAGTATTTCGTGCTTGGTTTGTTTCTGCCAACTTTTCTAAATGTGTTTGTTCTTTTTACTTTATCAAGTATCATCATACCAGAATTTATGCAATGTTTGTTGCAACATTAAGTTTCTTTGTATTTAGACTGCTCTGCCAAGTGTTTTCATACTTGAATTTCCTCCTTTTGCAACATTAAGTTTCTTTTCGTTCGTCTATGGTCTTCCCTCCTCGGGGGGCTCCTCCTATGTTCACGTCAGAGGGAGGCCTCCCTCTTTTTGGTGGAGATTTTGAACGCCTACGCTGATCGTTTGATCTTGGAGAATCATAGTCCACCAAGCATGTATCCCTAAACTTTGGAATCTCAGGGATATGCCTAATATTGAATCTTCTAGTTGAGGGCTTCTTCTGAGGTGCCCTCAAAGCTGCAATAGTCTTGTCCACCTTTGCACTCTTTCTCGTAGTGTGCACAAGAGTTGTTCTGCCATTGTCTACCACATCCTTTCGTCGTGGAGTGCACAAAACGGGTTCTGAAATCACCATTATTGTTGGAGAAAAAAGAGCTTTTTGTAAGCGTATCCCACAGACGCGCCAATTGTAAGGGGATAAAATCCACGTAGGTCTGGATCACGTGCTTCTTTAACTCGACCCCAAATCTGCAAGCCAGAAAAAAGATTAGAGCACCTTTACCTCTCGTTGGCAAAGGCCCTTCGATGCCTAAGTATCTCATACTATAAACTCTCAAATCACAATACGTATGAAAGGGGTTTCACCGCGTACCTTTTGTCATGGTTATTGCCTTGCATTTATAGGTGTAGACATTCATCAATTTAAGCTTCTCGTGCCTCTAGTTTCCTATTAGGTTCAAGAATCCTCCTCTTAATATGATTTTCCTATTTGGGACAACCTTCCATATCCTGCTAGATCTCGTCTAGCAGAGGTCTTTCTTTTCATATTGGATTCTTTCCTATGGGGTGAATCTTCTAATCATGTTAGGACTTCTCATATCAATCATTTATTTCACGGGATTGCTCCTAATCTCATTAGGGGTTGTTATAGAATATTCTGGAATGTCTCACCGCTTTGTTCATGGCGGTGTCGTGCTTCAATGTAGCTCGGCATGAAATGTACAAACCTCAACTACTTAGGCCGAGCTGATCTTATGTATTCCAGAATGTCGTTCAAGCTTTACTCGTAGCCTATATACAGATCGACAGGGTTAAGGGTATCCCTCTTTGATTCTTAACGAGCTAGTACATCCTGGTATACTAACTTACTTTATCATTATGACCTTATTCATGGTCAATATAGCTCAGCACAGGGCTAGGGCTCCCCATGTGGTGCCGAGCTACTTACCCTCTCGTGGTGAGCGATAAGGCACGTGTTTTTTCCTATATTATGGTAATCAAGCTTTACCCACTCCAACAAATCCATGTATGTTATTTCCACGCCTCTATGAGATCAACAATATGCACTGTTCGCCAGAACCCAAGCACTGCAAGACAATAAACTGTTAAAGCACCTTTGTCTCTTATCGGCAAAGGTCCTCCAATGCTTAAGTCAGTATCACGTATTAGGAGGAAACCATAAAACACGTAAAGCATGTAAACATGAATTACCACGTACCTTTCTTCATGGGTATTGCACCTTATTTATAGATGTGGGGTGCTTGTTGTCCAAATATCCTATTCACATTAGGAGTCCTTTCCTATATGGGACTCGTTTCATATAGAAATACAATCTTTATTCTACAAGAATTCATTCCACGTTGGGAATCCTTGTCATTATCGGAATCCTCTTTAAGTTAGGAGTCCTTTCTCTTATGGGATTCGTCCCATATGCCAATACAATTAGAATTCCCTTCTTGCCAGGGTTTTGTATCCACATTGGGTTTCTTGCCGAATATGGAAGCTTAATGATAGTCCCTTTATTCTCAAGATTTACCCTTTATCACTTAAGAGGCTATTCTAGATCCTTTTAGAATGACCCACTACCTTATCACATAGGCGGTTAGCTTCGGCAATAAACTTACCTATCCTTATATAATGTTGCCGACCAGATACCTAGCTCGGCACTGGCCTCGTGCACCTTCTCTTGGTGCTGCCACCATCCTCTGGTGCTATCTTGGCTACACACTTGGCTTACCCTGCTCGGTCATAACCTAGGGCACCTTCTCGTGGTCCCCCCCGAACTGAGTCACCCTCACATGGTGTCCAGGCTAAGCATGTGGTTCGTACATGCTTGGATATTTTCCTATGTAATTGGATTCTACCTTCTCCAATTACACTATATAGGACGATGCACTACACAGTGTTAAGATTGGTCGTCACTGCCCATCCATTTCTCACCTTTTTTTCACTGACGATTCGATTCTTTTTTGGGAAGTTACTGCCTCTAGTTGTAACACGATTGAGTGGATTGTAAGGCAATATGAGGCAGCCTTAGGTCAAATTGTTAATCACAGGAAATCATTTCTCTTTTTTAGCCCAAACACTTCTGTTGATGTTAAGTCAGGAATCTTTAAAAATGTACAGATTCATGGTGAAAGCCGTGGAGGGAGATATTTGGGATTAACATCAATCATTGGTCGTTCCAAAACCGAAGTACTCTGGTATGTCCTTGACCGCATTTCAGATAAACTAAAAAGCTGGAAGAATTCGGTTCTTAATATGGCCGGTAGAGATGTGTTGTTGCGCACTATGGCGCTTGATATGCCAAATTTTGTCATGCAATGTTTCTTACTTCCTAAGTGGGTTTGCAAAGATATTTGTCGCACTGTTCGTAAGTTCTGGTGGGGTCCTAAAGAAGGAGAGAATAAAATTAATTGGGTTAATTGGAATAAACTTTGCGATCGAAAATCTGAAGGGAGTCTTGAG
This sequence comes from Vaccinium macrocarpon, assembly GCA_022606695.1. NCBI lineage: Eukaryota > Viridiplantae > Streptophyta > Magnoliopsida > Ericales > Ericaceae > Vaccinium > Vaccinium macrocarpon. Next base: position 27,179,058 of record CM040176.1, on the reverse strand, counting down.
TTCTATGATATTCAAGCGTTTAATCTTGCTTTCCTCGCTAAACATGGTTGGAGGCTCATACAAGACCTTTACTCTTTATTCCAATGTCTATTTAAAGGCAAATATTTCCATAATTCATCTTTTTGGGAGGCAAGTTGTCCCAGTTCATCATCATGGGCATGGAGGAGCATTATTGCTAGCAGGGATATCCTTAAGAAGGGTTGGCGATGGAATGTAGGAAACGGTTCTTCTATTGACATTTGGAGAGACCCATGGCTTCCTCACACTCTTTTTTTTAAAGTGCTTAGTCCTTCACCGTTGCCAGATTCCTCTTGTTATCATGTTTGCTATGTTCGGATCTTAGTGACGGTGACACGCATAGCTTGAACTTACCTCTTATTAAGTTGTTATTTCTGAATTGTGATATAGAGGCTATTACTTTCATCCCAATTAGTTCCCGAAGAATTAGAGACAAAGGTTTATGGGATCATAATAGTAATGGTAATTTTTTGGTGAAGTTAGCTTAGTCTTGCCACGACATTCTCATGAGCGAGGTGAATCTAGTTTAGGTGGTCCCTCAAATTCTTTGTGGAAATATTTATGGTCTCTTTCTATTCCAAGCAAGGTTAATATGTTTTTGTGGCGTTGTTCCCATAACGCTATTGCGGTGCTCTTTAATTTGTATAAAAAGAATATCAACATCTCTCCTTATTGCCCAAGGTGTCACTGTAAGCATGAAACCTTAACACATGCTCTTTCAATGCAAATCATCGCGTGAAGTATGGTGTGGTTCTTCGTTTGGGTCTGTTGTTTCTGGATCATGGAATTTGATTCAATTTTCGGAATGTTGGTTCTCTTTCCCCCACACCTCTCAGACTATCGACTGCTTTATTTGCTTCCATTTTGTTGGTTCTTGTGGAAAGCTCGGAATAAATCGCATTTCAATGGTCTGCAGTGGGATAACTCTAGCATTTCGGAGAAAGCTTTAGCCCTCTATTCTGAATTCAAGGAAGCAAACAACTCAAGGCATCGCCGTCCCATTCCATCGAGTTCTACTCTACATTCTAGGTGGCTTTTGCCTCTTATTGGTTGTATCAAATTCAATAGGGATGGTGAAGTTAGGAGACAGGCCGATCTTGTTGGGATTGGGATTGTGGCTTGTGATTATTCTGGAATCATTTTAGGGACGACATCCATCCCTTTCCTGGGTTTGTTCTCCCTAAGATCTGCCGAGGTTTTGGCGTTTAAGGAAGCTCTTGTTCATGTTGCTAACAAAAGTTTCTTTTCGATCATTGTGGAAGGCGATTCACTCGAGGTTGTTCAAGCTCTTACCCAAGATGGAAAAACATTCTCTGATTGTGGTTCTATCCTCTCAAACTACTTAGAGCTTCCACCTTTGTTTTCCTCTTGTTCTTTTAAATATGTTAAGCGTTCTTGTAATAAGGTACCCATTCGTTGGCTAAGAAATCCCTATTAGGTGTAAGATTTGGGGGCTTTTCCCTCATTTCTTATCTAATCTCGCCCTTTCCGATGTTAGGTCTTCGGACCATGTTATTTCTTTTGAATAAAATCTTCTATTTTTCCGTGAAAAAAAACCCTTACCAATTGAATTTCCTTAGGGAACCTCCAGAAAAAGCATCTCGGTGTCTCTATGGGATCGTTCGTGGGATCTTCTATGGGATATTCCGTGGGATTTTCTAGATTGTTTTTTGTCTTTCGTTGTTCACAATGAGAGATCAAATGGGTTTTATTTCTCTAGCATAGAGAGAGAGAGAGAGAGAGAGAGAGAGAGAGAGAGAGAGAGAGAGAGAGAGAGAGATAATGGCTCTGGTAGAGAAAAGAAAGTAATCACATATTCCTCTAGTACTCCACTTTCTTTTCTTTGGAAACGACGAAGCACAACAAAAATTTCAACTAAATAAAATGGAAGGGACAAGTTTACAAAAAATCTTTGTCAAAGTTAAAAAAAACTTGCTAAAAATTATATTCAATTCATAAACATTTTTAATATCATAATAAATGAGAGCAAAATGGTAAAAAATTAATTCATAACTCATTTTCGTCACTCCTCTCCCAAACACTCTACTTTTGCAAAATACATTCTGCTCATTTCTCTCAAACACGCCATCCAGATTCAAAACTCATTCTGCCCATAATCCACAAAACCAAAAAGCTGAAAATGAAAATCTAAAAAATAACCTCCCAAACGCCGTCTCAGTACTTTTAGCCCCTGATTGGAAATATGGACTGTGGAAATGGAAGAAAGAAAATGCTATTTTCAGTTGTTCACTGAATCAACAAATTGGAGTACTTGTTTTAGGCTCCGAGGATGTTTCAAGTTCTATACGGTTCCTAATCAGTTAAATCTGAGGATTTGATTTCTTAACGTCTTTAACCATTTTTCGCCAAATTTTTCTCATCTATCAAATGCAATAATGCATGAATAACTGAAATCTTGATTATGCTTGTAATTGAAATATTCTATTGTTTGACATATGTTAAACTTACCGCAGAATGGTTTAGTAGTTTGAGGTGTAAATATCCATTGCTATCTGCCGCTCCTTTTCCCCCCTTATACCTCTGAAGCACTGCTTTTGAATCCTCTTATGTAGGGATCATGTAGGACATTGTAGGAATTGAAGTAATTATTTTTTGTCTCTGGCATTCTTGTCGTAATATCGTTCTTAAATATTCTAGCAAGACATTACACAATACTAGGGATGAAATCATTTCCTTTCGGTCGGTTTTCGCCAATATTTCTACCGAACCGAACCAATTGGTTTTGAAAAATCAGAACCGAAACCGACTGCTTGATGAGGGAAACCGTTCAGTTCGATGTTCGCAAAAGCGGTTCGGTTCGGTTGGTTTTCCGATTTGAGTTTTCACAGACAACAGGAAGATTGAACTTAAAACGCTGCAAAGATGACCAGCACTGAACCAGTGACAAACCCACGCAAACTTCCTGCCCTAGGGTAAGCCCAGCAAGCCGCTGGGCTTGGGCAACCCATCTGGGCCAGGGAAAAAAAATTAGATAGTTCTCAGCCCAATATGTAGGGCAAGTAGGCAACCATAGGATTTAGTAAAATTTTGGAAGCCCAGATCGAAAAAGCCCAATAAACCATTACCCATAACCCTTTACAAATCATCAAATCTAAAATATTTGTCCCGATCGAGAAAAAAAAAGAAGGTTTCCTCTCTCTCTCTCTCTCTCTCAAACTTTGAAAGGTTTCCTCTGGTTTTTCCTTATTTCAGTTTGGGTGGAAAGAATTCCTCTCTCTCTCTCTCTCTCTCTCTCTCCAAGTGGAACATTGGAAATCCTAAGGTCGCACGACGTACTCAACGCACTAAACAGGCGGTGGGCTTGCCGTACGCGACTGCACGAGGTGGGTTTTGGTCGGCAACAAATTAAAATACTCCTTGGAACTGTGGATTCTTTGAAATGGGTAATATTCTATCCTGTAATATCTCTTATTTAACTGTTAGAAGCATAAAAAATTGTTGGACCTAGCCCCCAAATCTAGTGCATTTTGATAAGTGTCAAGTGTACTGTACAGAATCTGATAGTTGTATTCAAATTTTAATGTTTTATGTATTACTTTATATATATATATATATATATATATATATATATATATATATATATATATATATATATATATATTTGTATTCTAGGGATTGACTATTGAGTAAGGATGCAAGCTGCCATGGCTGGTTGCCAGAATGAGAGGCGATGTAAGGGAGGGAGGAGGAGGAGGACAGAGGCGTAGTCCTAATCCTAAATTATTAATTTAGGGATTCTAATGACTTGCTCCTTGGTTGGGAAAGTATAAAGCAAAATACTCCTCTACTGCTAAACAAATGAAACTGCACCAAAAGGAATTTTTTTCAAAAATTAAAAACTGAACCGAACCGAATTACTCATAAACTGCTTAGATACTTCAGTTTGGTTCCTTCTGTGCTGAAAGGCTATAAAGGTAATTCTTAGGAATAATAGTTATTTGCATTGCAATTGGTGATATGGAATGGTGTAAAACACTAGTTATATGGCCATTTACGTTTTCCTTATTGGGACGGTAAGAAGTCGTTCAGTTTCATGGCTGTTAAAATCATACTCTTTATTTATCGATTAAGTTTTTTCTTTCCTTTCTTTTACAAGAATTTAATTGATTCCTACTAAACATGGTTTATGTGCCTCATCTAGCACCTTTGTAATATCCCTGGCCATGAAAATGCCTTGTATCATAGTGCAGTAGGCATTTAATTTTTATAAGGGTCTCAATTTGGATTTGATGCCTCAGCATTAGATCAGGTTGTGGCCACATTGTATGCTCTTCTAAGACTTGAATTGTGTAGTCTTGATTTTTTTTGCTCGTCTCTTGGTAAATTCAGGTCTAAAGAAAGGAGCACATGAATTAGTAATAAATGATGTGATATGTGTTTCCTTTTCTCTAGGCTTGGTTGATTGAAAGTGCATTCCTGAGTTTATTGATTAACTGTGTCAAAAAAAAAAGTTTATTGATTAACAGAGGCTGAAGAGCTAAGTATATCAACTATAGTAGATACTTGGATCGAAAAACATTTGTAGCAAGGCGAGATGATTATTTCACTGCTCAAATAATTTTTTTTGCGATTCTGCATTTGATTTTTTAGCAGAAATGATAAGGTTATGGAATTATGAAGTTGGATTTGGCTTTTCAAAAGTTTAATATAGACTTACCCAATGAATTTTTGTGCAACTATTAAGGCTTTTAGGCTTTTCTTTTCCTGGTTGAATAATGGTAACACCTGAATTTTGATTTGCTTTATCTTCCTATGGTAATTGCCGAAAACGAATGTTGTGCAGTTGTTAGTGGATTTACAGTTCTGAATGATACTATTTGGGTTGTTTTTGCTTATGTATTTTCTCTAAGCACAAACATATGCTAAGAGAGGCTCCAAGGGGTGCAACCTGATTTTTGTGTTACTGCAGAAACAATGCAGCATGAATGTGTTGACTTGGCTTATAAACATGTCCCTAACAGATTGTTTTGTTTGTTTAATACTTAATAGGTGGAGGTGGATATTGCAGAAAGAGGTGAGGACTCTGCTATCTAGGATACTGTATTCTGGTGATTTGTGAAAGGAAGAATGGATTCAGAGGGAAGTGAGAAGGAAATGGTTGTAACACAAATTAGCGTTGGCGGCTTCGATAATAACACCACTGCAAAAATGCTAGTGGATTACTTTGAAGATAAAATTGGATCTGTATGGAGGTGTAGGCTGAAGACTTCTTCCACCCCTCCGGAATCTTACCCCAATTTTGACATTGGAACTGATAATATCCAAAGAACAGACAATTATCAAAAGGTGGAACCCCATGCCTTCGTGCACTTTGCAATTCCTGATTCAGCAAAGTTGGCTTTGGATGCTGCAGGTCGCTGTGATCTTACTTTGGGAAGCAAACTTTTGAAGGTTAGTTTGGGACCTGAGAATCCGTATAGCATGAATCAAAGGAGGAGAACAGTGGACCCATATAAGTTATCCAATGTAAGACTTGACGTGGGGGTCATGATTAGTAGAGACGAATTTGTTGTCAGCTGGAGAGGACCGGCTACTGGGGTTGATTTTGTGATTGATCCCTTCAATAGAAGCTGCAAATTCCTCTTCACCCAGGATATTGCCTTCACTCTTAAAGGCACCACCAAACACGCTGTTATAAAGTGCAACTTCAAGGTTGAGTTCTTGGTGAGGGACATCAATGAGGTTAAACAGTTTTTTGACACCTCATCCTTGGTTATTCTTTTGAAGCTGTCATCATCTCCTTTGCTATACTACAGAACAGCTAATGATGATATTGAGGAATCTGTTCCATTCGATTTGTTGGACGACGATGATCCCTGGATCCGAACTACAGATTTCACACCAAGTGGAGCCATCGGTAAATGTAATACTTACCGGGTTTCAGTTCCACCCCGTCATGGTTTGAAACTGAAGAAGGCCATGGGGTATTTTAGGGAACAAAGGGTTCCAGATGACATCCTCAAACATCAACTCAGGGTTATGGATGAACAAGATTTTGGTATGCCAATGCAAGATTTTTTCTTCTGTATCCAATACAAGGAAAAAATAAGTTTTGAACTGATGTTTATGGTGAATGCCGTCGTGCATAAAGGCATAATCAACCTGCACCAGTTGTCTGATAAGTTTTTTGATCTGCTGAGAGGCCAATCAAACGAAATAAATGTAGCTGCATTGAAGCACATATATGCTTACAGGAAGCCTTTGTTTGATGCCTATAGGAGGCTGAAACTTGTGCAGGAGTGGTTGATGAAGAACCCCAAACTTCTCAAGAGCCATACTACACACTCGGATGATGCTGTGGAAGTACGAAGATTGGTTATTACTCCAACAAAAGCCTACTGTCTTCCGCCGACTGTTGAGCTCTCTAATCGGGTTCTCAGGAATTACAGAGAAGTTTCTGATCGCTTTTTAAGGGTTTCTTTCATGGATGAAGGCATGCAAACGCTAAACAGCAGTGTTTTCAACTTCTATGTTTCTCCAATCGTGAAAGAAATCACCTCAAATACCTTCCCTCAGAAAACCGCTGTGTTCAAAAGAGTAAAAAGTATTCTAAGTGAGGGGTTTTATTTGTGCGGTCGAAAATACTCGTTTTTGGCCTTCTCATCAAATCAGTTGAGGGATCGTTCCGCATGGTTTTTTGCCGAAAACAAGCATATTTGCGTGCTGGATATAATTAATTGGATGGGCAAATTCTCAGATAGAAACATTGCGAAGTGTGCTGCTAGAATGGGACAATGTTTCTCCTCCACTTATGCCACTGTTGAAGTTTCACCCGACGAGGTTGACAAAAAGCTGCCTGATATCAAGAGAAATTCGTACACTTTCTCTGATGGGATTGGTAAGATAACACCTGATCTCGTTATGGAAGTGGCAGAGAAATTGCAGTTGAGAGTGAACCCCCCTTGTGCCTTCCAAATTAGATTTGCTGGTTTCAAAGGTGTTATAGCTTGTTGGCCTGGAAACAATGACGGGGTCCGCCTCTCCCTGAGGCCAAGCATGTGCAAGTTCGACTCTGACCACTCAATCCTCGAGATCTGTTCTTGGACCCGGTTCCAGCCAGGATTCCTCAACCGTCAAATTGTGACTCTACTTTCCACTTTGGACGTTCCTGATGATGTCTTTTGGAAAATGCAGAAGTGCATGATTTCGAAACTTGATCAGATGGTTGTAGACACAGAAGTGGCTTTTGATATCCTCACCGCTTCGTGTGCCGATCAAGGGAATATGGCGGCGATAATGTTAAGCGCTGGTTTCAAGCCCCAAGCAGAACCTCACCTTCGTGGTCTGTTGGTTTGTATAAGAGCTTCACAGCTATGGGGCTTGAGAGAAAAGGCTAGGATTTTTGTGCCTTCCGGAAGGTGGCTAATGGGCTGCTTAGATGAATTAGGGGTGCTAGAACAAGGTCAATGCTTCCTCCAAGTGTCAACTCCCTCATTGGAAAATTGCTTTGTGAATCACGGATCGAGGTTTTCAGAAACGAAGAAAAATCTTAAAGTGATTAAGGGGTTTGTGGTGGTAGCGAAGAATCCCTGTCTTCACCCAGGAGATATACGAGTTCTAGAAGCAGTGGATGCCCCTGAATTACACCATCTTTCTGACTGTCTCGTTTTCCCTCAAAAGGGTGATAGGCCACATCCAAATGAAGCATCAGGAAGTGACCTTGATGGGGATTTGTATTTTGTCACTTGGGATGAAAACCTGATTCCACCGAGTAAGAAGAGCTGTACACCTATGGACTATGCTTCTCCAGATGTTAAAGAGTTGCCTCGTCCAGTTAATCAGAAGGTTATTTCCTGCCATTTCTAAATATGTCTTACGAGTCTTGCATCCTACTTTGTTTGAAGATAATCTGATACCTTTATAATTCCAAATACATTACTTGATACTCTGCCCTTAATTTTTTTTTTTACCACTGATCACATGGTTAGGTAACTTAGGTTACTTCACAGATGAGAGTAATCATTGACACTTGGGGGTATTTTCCTTCTTCCTTCTTAAAGGAAGAGGTGGAAAGAAAACTTCCGACTTGCTATTTTTCTATGTTTCGCATTGTCTTCACAATAGTAGGGACAAAATGCTGTCATTCTGATTGCAGCTGATTTACTTAAAGCACACAGAATCTAGTCCACTGGTTGATAATAATACAGTATTTTTTAAAAAAATTTTATGTTGGAACAGTATAAATTTCTTAGTGTGTTAAAATATTAGTTTGTGGATCGTTCACATCACGAAGCTCCAAGGCAGTTTGGATACATTTGAAGGTGGTAGCGGTGAATAGAGAAAAAAGTTAGTGGAAGAGATACTGGGTTAACTAGCGTGTTTCAAGTGAGATACTGGAAGATGAGCCCGGCCAAAAAAGGAACTACAAAGAAGCCAGATTGGTGAATGATGTGTAGCACTATAATGAGCTAGTCATTATTTTCATATCTTTTGTTTGTTATTGAAGTTTTAGACAGTAAAGCATATGATTATTACTGCTATTGGTATCTTATCTGTTTGGAAACCTAAGTGGGCCATTGAGAAGTGAGAACTATGTTCTAAACGAAAGCTGAAAGCATTGATAAGACCACTATATCAAATATTTAGTGATGCCATCCTCTTAATCTTCTCTCATCGTTGTAGTTTTCATTCCTGTGTAATGGAATTGATTTCCAGTCTGCCTGTTGAATTACTGATTGGTAGACATGCAATTGAGTTGTTATATTATTTAGCAATTATCATTCTTATAATGTCGGGTTTTGGATTTTACATTACATTTTGTCGCTAGTTAGTAGTGATGGATGAATTGCAATCCGAAAGTGATCAAGTGGAGAAAGGAACTCTTTGGCCTTGTTTGTTGCCATTTCTTTTTTGAGGACGGATGACATTTTCATCTTAATATTTGAAATTTAATTTTTGCCAATATTGTCAGTCTTGTTTTTGAAAAAGTGGTGATATCTATTGGAGAAAGGAACTCTTTGGCCATGTTATGTTATATAACTTTTGGGTACCAATGCCATGTTTTTCTTCATATGCAAAATTTTTATTCGTACTAGTAATTATTTGTTTTGTATGGGATTGTCCTGGGCCCACATCAGTAGAAATTCTGGCTTCTTCCCCGTCCCTTGACAATATTTCCATTTTCAATTTACAGGACATAATAGAATTTTTCACCCGCAACATGGTGAATGAGAATTTGGGTGCTATATGCAATGCTCATGTGGTTCATGCTGATATGAGCGAGTACGGTGCACTTGATGAGAAGTGCATTATGCTTGCTGAACTCGCAGCCACAGCTGTTGATATTCCAAAAACAGGGAAGATTGTATCGATGCCGCCTCATCTAAAGCCTAAACTTTATCCTGACTTCATGGGCAAAGAAAAGTATCAAACGTACCAGTCGAGGAAAATCCTGGGGAGGCTCTATCGTCTAATAAAAGACGCTTACGACAAGGACGTGGAAGAAGCATCTTCCGATCTAACATGTGTTCCTGAAAACATTACCTATGATTCCACCCTCGAGATTCCAGGTTCCACAGATTTCATATCTGATGCATGGAAACACAAATGCTCTTACGATGGGCAACTGAATGCTCTTCTTGGACAATATAAGGTGACCATATGGGTTTTGTCTTTAATTGTATTTGGCAGATTACCTGTCCTCCTTTTATTTGTACTGTTTTCATTTTTTGTATATAAATTGTTTTTCTTTAATGATGAAAAGGTGAGCCGTGAAGAAGAGGTAGTTACTGGCCACATATGGTCGATGCCAAAGTACAATAGCCGAAAGAGAGGGGACCTTCAAGAGAAGCTCAAACATGCATACAGTGCCCTAAGGAAAGAGTTCAGGCAATATTTTGACAAATTGGGGCCCGATTTTGATCAGCTCTCCGCAGATGAGAAGAATGGTGTGTACGAGAAGAAGGCATCGGCGTGGTACCAGGTTACTTACCATCCTAGTTGGGTGAAGAAGTCACTGGAGATGCAAAACATTGATGGTGCTGGTGGGGAGACACTGATGCTGAGCTTTTGTTGGATCGCTACTGATTTCCTTGCACGTATCAAAATCAGGTCACAAGAACTTGGGAATCTTGACTCTACAAAGCCAATTAATTCTCTTGTGAGGTACCTCGCCGATCGGATTTAATTGGAAGGTTGCAAGACCACTCTGCCTCTGTTTTAAAGGTCAGTCTAATGGCACTTTTGTTTAATAGAAACTGGTGTTTATTTGTTAATGTTCTTCGGTTTTAGCCAAGTTAGGTTTTTATTGGCTTGTATGTTTTACTGGTTTTTGCTAGCCAAGTCGGGTTTTGTCGTTTTTACTATGCGCAAGGAATTGACTTTATGAACTATGGCATGTCCAAGTTAGTTTCTTAGACTTATTGTAGTATTGTGGTGATCTATTATTAAAGCTGCCGCTTTATGAACGAGGAGTATCTGCAATGTTTATGGTTATTTATTTATTCTTTAATGCCCTCCTGTTGCATTCTGTAAAAAGGACATTCTCTAATCATCGTGTAGTTTCCAGCCTTCTAGTGGTTGTTTTTGATACTTTTTTCGATCGGTGTCATGTGCATCAAATTCAAAAAAGCATTGTAATCTTTCATCCATTTCGGACGCTGATTCAGGTTTTATTTATTTATTTATTTATTTATTTTTGTGGTAAATTAACCAGTATATTGGTGGGCAACTTAGCTCTCCTATTTTAGCCATATTTGAAGATGAAGTTAGAAGTAATCTTTGTTGGAATGTATTTCCAACGGTATTAAAGCACACACCATATGTTAGTTCATGGTCCTTTTCTAGAAGCCCTATTACAGAAGGGGACTCATGGTCTCCTGAAGGGGCACCACCAAACTCGTGTTTTATAGAAAAAGAAATAGCCATAGAAATGTTTTCCAGGGTCGGGAGGAACGCCCCTCTTGAATCAATTAGATAGACTTTCTCTAATGATCTCTACACCTATACATAATAAGAGGGAAGGGCAGGCAGATTTTAGGTCAATTTCGTCTGCCAATTCTTTGTTTCGCGCCGAAAGTGCTCCTCTGGTTGTACTGATTGCCGGAAAATACAGTGAACCAAGAGCTCCTCTCGTTTGGCAATCAGGTCCCCCTTTTCAACGAGGTAAGCGTACTGCTGAGATCGTTCGCTCCCGTTGTTTCACAAAGGAAGCCCCTTGATTTACGGATCCTTGAGGAAAAGAGGTCTGCGACGTACAAAGAAATCGGCTCATCACTGTAGTTGCGGCCATGAAACTGTACCCGGGTACTATAGGGCCGGCATGGTACTGGTTAGGCGGCGAGGTATAAAAGGGAACAGGTGCAAAGAGAATTTGTTCAGTTCGTCTGTCTCTCTCTTCCTATTGATCAGGTACCTCTCTCTCTTTCTCTCTGATTTCAGAGTTTGGTTAGTATTCTTTGCAGGGATTAGGGTGAAATTAGGGTTTGGTATTTTAATTATCAGGGTGTTCGTTAGGTTAGGCCCTGATGGATCACTCTCGAATCAATTAGAATATGCAAATATGCACACATTAATAATTATATAAGCCACAGTCCACGCATCGAAAATTTAAAACGAAAAATATAATACTCCCACCTTCAACGTATGAGGGTCAGGAAGTTGTCCGAGGCCTAAGAAATTAGTTCACTTCTAATGTAATCCAATAAGAGGTTGGCTTTAGGAACATCTAGATTTAACAACTAGCACACTAAGGAAAATGAGACATTAACTTTCGTCAAAACTTTTGTTCCATTCGAGTAATTCTCATTAATGGATGAAATGGGTTTCATATTTTGGCACCCTACACATCAGCTTTATCATCCTCAGGTTCGTTCTGTTGTTGGGCTTCTTCAAGACAAAGTTGATCCAATGGTGTCTGTGATGAAGGTCGAGAAGGCTCCGTTAGAGTCATATGCTGACATTGGCGGGTTAGATGCACAGATACCGGAAATAAAGGAAGCTGTTGAACTGCTTCCGATGCATACAGAATTGTATGAAGATATTGGTATCAAGCCTCTCAAGGGGGTCATACTATATGGAGAACCATGAATGGGCAAGGCCTTACTTGCAAAGGTGTGTATTTTTATGTTAGATTTACCACTTGTCAATTTGGCATCTTTTTCTGCATCTTCAATCTCTTCTCTCGTGCGCATTACCCTGACTGATGGAATTCATTAGTTTTATCGTCTCCAACCAATGTCTTTAACACAGAACTTTGGCATATCAGTCGTACAACATTTATTTTGAAGATGGCAATCATATTTAAATTCCTCTATTAAATGGTCTTTGTTTATTTTTGCGAATGCTTAGGGCTTTCCCTTCCTGTAGAGCTCATTCAATATTCTGTCATACTTTTCATTATTTATTGATTGAAGGGCAATAGAGTCCTATTTTGTAAAGCATATTTCGTAGTATGAGGTGGTTATTGGCTTGGTCGAATGGTTAGGTTTAAACATGTTAGGTCGTTAGGACTGCAAATCGGTAGCAATAAGAATAACCCTAAATTCTCTGAGTTATACCATCTTTCGTAAAATTTCCTTGTACCCTTATGTGCTTAGGGTTAGTTGGGAGAACTTGTATGATTAGTCTTTAGACTGTAGCAAATTCTACATTGGCAACTTTCTTACGTGTCGTTGGAAGTGAATTGATCCAAAATTAACTAGGAGATGGTCCAAAGTTGGCGAGGGAACTATTCAGAGTTGTCGATGATCTCTTACCTTTGATTATGTTAATTGACGAAATTGACGCAGTTGCTAAAAAAGGTGTGCCCCATAATTTTGCCGACTAATATGAAAACTGTATTCATCGCCTCTTACTATTGTGCATTATCAAATTATTTTTCTCTGTAGGTATGATGCTCATGAAAGCCCTGATCCTGCTCTCCTTCAGCTTGATCGAATAGATAGGAAGATTGAATTCCCACTTCCTAACATTAAAACAAGGATGTGCATTTTCACGGTACTTGCATGGCTTGACCAAACAAATACATGAATCAGTCTGGATACCTTGAAACTTCTTTACTTGCGAACCCCATTATGCGTGAAATGCCAACACACACTGCAAGGATGACTTTGGCAGATGATGTTAACTTGGAAGAATTTTTTAAGACGGAGGAATTTTCTGGAGCTGATATAAAGGCAAAATGTACTGTAGTTGGTTTGTTTGCTTTAAGAGAGGGCCATATGAAGGTGAGACAATTTACTATTACCCATGTGATTAGGTTCATGAACTGCATGTTTGGCTATTTATCATATCATGTTGCTCTTTCTAACTTTTGGCTTTTCAACTGGACAGGTAACTATCTATTTTGTCCTGTGTGATGCGACTGAATGTTTTTTTGGATCCTTGTTATGGTCAAGCAAATGGCTAAGGTTTTGGGGGAAGCTGTCTCCTTGGTGGTTTTTATTCTCGAATTTGATCTGGTTTCAACTTAACAGAAGGCATAAACTATGAGGTTAGTAAAGGGAATAACCCATAGGTAAAATGGAAGCATAGATAGGCAGGCTATGAGAAAAGGAGATGGGTTATCTATGATGAGCCTGTTTCTGCTGCTAATTCACATGGCCCATAATCTTGTGAACTGTTTGTTTGAAATTTGTAAACACACCATGTCAGAACCTTTTCTCATGGAGTTTGTAAAATCTAAGCGATTCAACATATTTGTATTCCTACGTGTTTCCTTTTTATGTCATCTACTGCCCACTGTAGTGACTCAAGATTTTCAGTTTTATAGAAGGTGAAGAGCACAACAAAGTAAGGTACTGAATTTGTAGTGCAAACATAAGTACCAAGTGATGTTGCAGATATTTAGGTAATAAATATGTAGGCTAATGTTATTTGGTAGAGGTTGCTTCTATTCACTTATTAGTCGATGGCATAGGATGTCCTCCTTTCCCTATGAATTCAATGCTTGGGATTGTGAATGCTTTATAGAGCCTTCGGGTCTTTGGAGTCGGTTCTCTTATGAAGTGTTCGTATATGCCTCAGGTTATGCAAGCAGACATCAAGAAGGCCAAGGATAAGGTTATTTTCAAGAAGAAAGAGGGAGTCACAGAAGGGCTCTATGTGAAATTACACTGTTCTCTACAGACGTAGTCATCTATTGCTTGTTTCTCTCTATTACCAACGTCGTTTTTCCGTTGTTTTCTTGTTAAACGATTGGCTATGAGGGACTGAAAGTGGATTGTCATCCTTGGTGGTACCATGGAGGCTCCTTTAAGGCAAGCAATTGATTCAATTGTTCAGCAATCGATCAAACTGCTTATTTCCTTACAATGGATCTATGTTTGGTGTGGGAAGTCATTGATTTTATTTACCACAGAAACGAAGTTAGTGATGATGAATCATTAGAAGGTAAGAGTTACATTCTGGAAAGTTAATGTTGGTCAGATCGTAAAATTTCTTGATGCTGGTTTTTATCCATTGGGAAGATTATGAGCATACAATCTACTTCACAAGGAAATGAATAAGCAAAATGGTATAGTTTCCTGTTTCTCTCTCCAGGAGGAGTAGAACGAACGCAAGAAATTTTTGTTTGATGCTTTGATTGGATACCAAGCATGACTTAGTAGCACCGAGCATGCAATATCGTGCGAAGCACGAGGCATAACACTAGTATATGTATAAGGGAAGAAAAGGAATAAGACCAAGGGTTCCCAACTACTTTCGTATAACCGATAGATCTTTCGCTCTTGTTATTGGTTCAACGGGTGCTGCCAAATGACCGAACCGCTGTAAGGTAAAGAAGTGGAGAACTGCTGTACCATTCTTTTCTGGTCCCAAACTGATAGGGAATTGCCATGTTTGTCAGTTGAGGATAGTTACGTCAGATCATGCAAAAACCATAGCTATAACCATTCTGGTAGAAAGGTTGATCCGATAACGATCATTCATCTTTTCGAGACAAATCAATAGTCTCCTTGGGTGCTTTTCCTTTCGTTAAACTTGTTTAGATCGTCCGTAAACTTGTTTTCGTGGAGTACAAAAGCTCATGGTTACTTCGTTGGTCGAGATTCGTGAATTTTAAGGATTATATACTGGGTTTGAAAATGGAAGGGCAAATTTCACTTACCTCCCCTGCGGTTTCTAACAATAACAGATACATACCCTCACATTTATGAAATTGCACTTACCTCCCCTGTCAGACCTATCACCTAGTGTCCGTAAACGGAAAACGTGATTTTACGTGTTTGCCCATGCCATTATACACAAATAAAAAAAAAGAAAAGGTAAATAGAAAAGTGAGAAGTCAAGGTTGGATGTGGAATCTTCCAACTTTACATGTGTGTGGCTGTGATGGCCTTAACATATCTTGAGGTGTAGTACCTATATTTTGCAGGAGAGAGAGAGATATACAAAGAAATACACTATCCTACCAACTCTCTTTTACTCAGAGAAAAAACTGATCACAATTCCTCTTCCACGAAGAAAAAATGTTTGATTTTCGGAAGAAAGACATGGGTTAGTGTTTGAAATCTCACCATCTCCATCATCTCACACATCTACGAGTTTGAAGAAACGAAGAAACAGAGGTGGTTGCTCTGTATTCCTCGTTGAAGGTAAAATTTCTAGATTTTGTATCTAAAATGGTTATGGTCTTAGTTGTGACGGTATTTATGTGCACTTGTTAGGCATTTAGGAGGTTGATCGTCAAATGCATGTGGATATATTTTAGGGGCTTATGGTGTTTACAGGGTTGCACCAATCCCAGTAGTCACAAACCCCATCTTTGCATGCATAGTACAACCTTCCTGGATTTCGATCAAATTCAGAGATCTTCACAACACACCGGACTCCACATTTGCATGGTTTGTTCTTATAGCTAATGTAGTTTTGGCTACCAACTATGCTTGAGGTAGACATGCTTGCATTTGGCAAAGAAAAAAAAAAGTTAAATGAAACAGAAACAAAACAAAAAAAAGAGGAAGTAATACTACAATGTTTTGGGGAACAAATGAAAATGCAAATGAAAATTAAGGATGATACTTGCAGGAGGAGGAGAGTGAGAGGTAAGAGAGAGAAGTGGCAAATCTTCTAACTGGTGATGGAAACTGGGGTGGGGAAATGGGGGTGGGGGGCTCTGTTTTATAGGGCTAGTTTTGAGCGGGAGATTGTTGGTGTGGGGGGAAGGGAAAATGGGAGGGAAGGAAAAGTGGAGGGAAAACGTTAGACACCCCTAGGGGTAAAATTGGCATTTACGTGATATGGAATGCTGAACTCATCACCGTTATTTGTTTTTTTGTAACAGCACACAAACGGATGGGGGTAAGTGAAATTGACAACCAAAGCAGAGGGGAGGTAAATGCAATTTCAGAAACGTGAGGGGATGTATCTGTTATTGTCAGAAACCTCAGGGAAGGTAAGTGAAATTTACCCAAAATGGAATTGTCTCCTATACAAGGTAGTTTTTTTTTATGCATTAAAAAGCTCGTTTGTTAGTTCCTTCAAAACTAACATGAGTTGATTTAGTAAATACACATTTGGCAATCATATCATTGTGGGTTGTCTCAAATTTGGTCGGCCCTCGTTGTAGCGGCCAAATATTTTGGTCACTGATGTTGGTTGCTAGAAGGATTCCTCTCTTCTCTCACGGTGGCTTATCTTTCTTGCTTGTAATTTTCCTGTCTCATCTGTCAGCCTCATAAAGGTAGTAAAACGTAGACGAATTAGCCATTCTCGCGGGTCTTAACCTCCCACAGGCTTCACTAGAGTTAGGATGGCAACAGGATCGTTATAAGCCACAACTCCCAATCAAAAACTGACTATTTAGAAGGATGGAAAATGATGTATACGAAATGGTATTAGTTTAATTTTCAAATTTATACGTTTATTTCTTTGAAGAGTTAGTACCATTAAAAAGATACCCACGATGTCTTTGAATGAAACCAATATCTAATACTTCTCAAGTGAAATTTAGAAAATAATGGTTAAATTTTGAAAGGAAAAAATAATAATTTAATTTAATTTTTTTTTTTAATTTTTTGAGTTAAAATAGTGTTAGGGACTGTTTGCTAGCAGGAATAGTTTTGGGTGGATATAGAAATCGGGAGGATATGATAACAGGGGAATGTGTATATAGGGGGAATATATTGTACTCTCTCAATCCCTTTTTTAAGTGTTTTACTTCATAATTTAACTTACTAATAAAACATTATCATTAATCCTTTTACATCAACTTTTACCTCCACTTTACACCTTTCACGTCAATTTTTATCTCCACTTTTACTCGTTAAATCAATACTCATTAACTTTTCAAAAGGACATGACAATAATTGTAGTACAAACTTTTACCATTAACTTTTCAAAACACACTCTTATCAAGGGAGAGCCCAAAATGGAATACTCTACAATTGGTTGAGACCCCGTTGGTAGCGGCGAGCGAGAGTGAGTTGGAGGTTTGGAGAAAAACAAATACGAAGCTTCGTTCCTTAGCAAGGTACGGATGTAGTAGATGGTTGTTAGGTGGATGATTCTATAAAAGAGGGAATATGTATATGCTTAGTTTGTTTTGGAATGAAATGATCACATGGATATGGAACTAAAGGGAAATTTGGCATTACGTAAATAAGAGCCATATATAAGGGCGGATATAATATGGACAGGAGAAAGGGAGGCGTTGCTATATCTGGTCACTGGGATAAAGAGAGTGGATATATATGGGGACAGTATATCCACCTTCTTTATATGGATGTCAAATACAGGATACAAATTGTTTGGATATATTATCCGGGTGATAATATATCCGCTCCCAGTACCGTAATAGTAAAAGGCCCCTTGAAAACAAAGATATATGAGATAATTATCTAGAAGTAGCATCCGTCCTTAATTGAAGGACGAAAAAGCCACAAAGGAGGGTAGCCTTCTCAGGAACAGACACCCAGACCACCACTACTTCTCATAGCCACAATATGACCACCTCATTGGCAGTATAATGCCCCATATTTTTTCTTTATTAGAGTTTGCAGAGGAAGCGTTGGTTTATATTTTGAAAAAATAAGGCTATTTATTTGGGGCACTTAAATAATTATCCTCCAAATCGCCTGGAATTATAAAATCATCTTGACCCTTTTTTGGAGTTATGTTTCCATCCTGAGATTCAAATAAATCACGTGTATATATATACAATAAACTTCCAATCAGGTATACCATATGGGATTCCCATCAGGGACTCCTACAATTCTCCAATTTCTCCATCAAATTTTCATGATCCGAATTATCCAATGTGTTTAAAAGGTGTTTTTAAGAGTTCACGTGAGAAATCAGTGAAAAAAATACCACCACGTTATCATTGACGTTTTGGGAAAACAAAATTTTGAAGAGGTAATAGTGACAATCATCTACACATGAAGATATATTCACTGGCTGAAGATCACCTATCTTCGGTTTCCTAACTCATGATTTTAAGAAAAATCACTTCTTCCTCTTTCTATATATTAGTATACATCTTTTCTACATTCTTTCCACCCATAATACAAAGTTTGGCTAAATTACTATTGCGTAGGGCCAAAATAAAATTAAAAAATTGAAGATAGGCAAACAAACATTATTTTCTTAAAATGATGGAGAGCAATATTCACACATGATTTTTTCAGCCATCAAAGACCATGGTAAAAATTTTACTTGTCACACCAAAACATGATTTAGACTTATTGTTACCGTGACTCTGTGAGCATTATAGAAGATGTATGTTTTCATGATTTATTGCGGACATGTATTTTTTTCATGATTTATCGTACTCCAAATTTATCATATTTTATGTGATTTTTTACCATGATTTAAACACATATCACAATGGTCCCTCGAACTCCCGGTACATTTATATCTATATGAACATAATTCACTTTTATTAAAATTTATCCACACTAATCATAAGCATATATAAAAGAAAATAGAGTTTGAATTTACAGGTCTTTACACGTACCGTGCCGGCCCATTTACTTAATCATGAGAAAAAATTTGTTCACCCTCACCCAAAGAGAGTGAACAAAATTCTCACATTGATTGGTTGAAATGGTGTGGAGTCCATGGAATTAATACACTTTTTGGTAAGCATGACATCACTTTGTGGTAGGATGCACACAAGTTTTATGGGCCCCATAACATTTCAACCAATCAGGATGAGGGTTTTCTTCACTCTCTTTTGGTGAGGGTGAACAAATTTTTTTCCCTTAATCATGTCATGTCGTGTTGTACTGTGCCATTCCCATGCCGTCACATCTTTGGAGAGGGAGTGTGTGTTGTCCAAGTAGGGACAACATGTGTGTTGACCTGATCCAGGTCGTCTGTGCTCGACGATCAATGGCGCAGATCTACTCAAACCCAAACAAATATGCACTGCTCATTACCGAACTGATTTGCGCTATTGATCACTGAGCACAAACAGCCCGGATCGGGTCAACACGTATACTGTCCCTTCCCAGATAGCACACACCCCCTTTTCCACATCTCTAAGTTTCATCGAAAAACAATTGTATAATCTAGCCAAGTTTCATTTAATATACCCAATGAATTTGTTGTGTCTCACCAATGTAGGACGACACAATTTTTTTTCTCTTCTACCAATGTGTTCATGTGGGCACTTTCAATGTCAATTTCTCGTTCACCTTAACTTGTTTTTATCCAACCAAGGGTTTGATCTTAATCTCCTAACTAAGACAAGCAAAACGGTATGTAAGTCCGGCCACGCGGACTTGTGGGACCCACTTAAATAATTAATTAAAAGTGTATAAAAACCAAATTTTTCCAACACAATCCACATTACACAACCATCTCTATCATTCCCGTTCCTCTTATCTTTTTTATTTTGTTTTTTGTTTTTGTGTAAAAAGTCTCAAAAGTTTCTACCACATAAAAGTCCACAAATTCAAAACAAGATAAACAACTTGACTTTTAGCTGCAATGTAAAGACAAAAAAAATATCGAATATCTAAAGGGCATACCCAGTGTATGAAGCTCTCACATATGCGGAGTTTGGAGAAAGGCTGATGTACACAGTCTTACTCATGTAAATAGAGTGGTTATTTTCAAAAATCAAACTTGGGACCTATGGGCCACAAAAGACTACTTTTTTGAGATATCCAAAAAGCCTAAAATTTTGAGATCAAAGGAAGTTTTATTTACATAAAAAAATAAAAACAATCAATCTTTATTATTATTATTATTATTATTATTATTATTTTATTTTTCTTGCATTTACGAGTTAGGTTGCTTGACGAGCTAGTTGGTTTGGAAGGGAATTGGGTACCAGAACTATTTAATGTGCCCACGCCCCTCTTAATTATAGACAAGTTAGCCATGTCCATATTTTATCCGACCGATGAACCCTCCTCTAACCCAGGCCAATCCACCCCAAACTCTCTAATTTATCCTTATCCCTCCATTTCAACCATAAAACTAACCAAGTACTACTATTTATCCCCCATTATTACCAAAATCTTGCAAACCAAATACTAATTTATTTGTCATTCATAAATGTCAATAACTTCTGCTTTGGAAGTTTACAGGAATTCGAAGCGGCAAAAGGCACATTAACACTTATTCAAATCCCTTGAACAAAGATGTTAATGTAGGGGGTATGTTTACATATAAAATTAACAAATCCAATAATTAATTGACACGTAATTAAAAGTGTCAAATGTTGACAATTACTGTTGATGAAGATGCACTGGATTAAAGGGATAAAATTGAGTAAATACGATGTCGTATTATTTCTCAAATTGGAAAGACAGTTATTGGCAGTTACAAGCCATTGCTAAAGTAAAGATTGGCTTCGAAGCCATAATATTAACTGCTAAACACATAAACTCCAAGTGTAAACTTGTGAAACAAGGCAATTGGCAGTTAGAACACATGGAATACATCCTGAGAGGCAGTCATGTCCATAACTTGTAACCATTTGGAATAATTGTGCAGATTCAAAATCAAAACTTATCAAGGAAGATATAGAAGAATTCAAATTCAGATGTGGAGAGAAGAAGAAACTGCCAACTCAAAGAAGAGAAGTTAGAGTTCGAAGCAAGCCAGATTCAAATCCATTGAGCAGGAAGTTCAAACTACAAGCAACGTCTATAAATAGAAGAAATTGAAGAGTGAAAACCCTCGGACAAATCTTCAACAAACAGCTATAAAAAAAACTGATGCTTGGTTTGTTCATTGGCAAAGTAGTTTAGGATTTCGAACCTAGTTCAAAGTAGATTAGGAAGTAGGTTAGGATTTATCTCGATTGTTCTTGTAACAATCACTTTTATCTCGGTTGTTCTGGTAACAATCACCCGTTCGAAGTTCTGTTACTCTGTATTTGAGGTTGGAGACGATTTCAAAGTAAGTTTATCTTTGATTCATAAATCGAAGTATCTTGTTTCTTTATTGTTCTTTGATTTCCTAAGTTTGTTGGTTTGCATTTCTTCACTTATTAAGAAAAATCCTCTTAATTGAGGTAATTGAACCAATAAAACACAATCGCCTGATTAGATTTGGTTTTTCCAAAGTTAATCTGAAGGAGGAGATTGAAACTCTTTCTAGCACGCTCGCACACAATCATTTTCCATTGCAAAGAAGTAAAAGAACCAAACACCACCTGGCATTGATACGATGTACCCATAACCAATGACAATGAGACAACTCAAATCCAAGTCAGCTTGAGTCAACAGTTGAGCCTTGAAAACGGAGTAACTGGGATATAAACGGCTATTTAGATCTCTGTTAGTTGTTACGTCCCTCAAGAGTTGAGAACCATCTCTCTCCTTTCATTTTCTATTTTCCTCTCAAATCATTTACACACTCTCTCTCTCTCTCTCACATCCTCTTCCCCTCTGGTCTTTGGAGCCCAAATGTCAAAACTTCCTCTGTTCTAACTTCCAACCTCTTGACCCAATTCGAAGCTTCGGGTACTCATTCCTCTTTTCCACGTAAAATTAATATTTGTTCATGACCCATAAGGATTGTTAGAGTATGTAGGTCCATCTTAAAGGGATTCAAATCTAGAACATGGATTTCATTCCTCAGAAGTTTATTCTTGTTCTTGACCTAGGTTTTGGTTTCTTTAAACAAGATTCGAGTATTGCTTGAGCCGAAACGATGTGTAGTACGTCCATTGGATACAAATTGGACTATCTATTCATAATCTGATTGTGACTACAAATACTCCAGGTGAAGTTGTAAGCTCGGCTAGATTTGAACTATGCTGGTCGTGTGGTGTTTTGCGCACATCTACGTTTTTATTTTGCAAGGTTGTAATATTTACAGACTAGCTTGAGACTTCATACTTGAAACTTTTGTATTTGTCGGACAATCTTCGATGTGTAATGATATAATTCATTTTGTGATTGGTGAATACCAAATTTGAGTCTTTGAAATTCTTGTTGACAAATTATGATTTGTTTATCAGTTGACAGAAAAATGGTAGTGCTGTAAACAAAATTGCAGTTGATTCCTTTCTCTTTTACTCTATTTTTGCAGATACAGGTTCTCTTAATTTCATGTTTATTTGGGGAATCAAGTCACAAACCCAACATTGTACACAGTATTCAATTGATTCACTATGATGAGAAGACAAGTGACCAAAAATAGTAGGGCAACCAATTAAGCTTAAGAAGTCTTTTAACATTGGACAAATCATGTCCATCCCACAAAATCATCAAATTGGTAAAAGAATGAAGAACCATGGCTGCTTTTGATAAGAGTTCATGTACTGGGCATGGAAGGTTGCCGGTCCTTTGTCATATACTCCACCCTCTTGGCTCTTGGAACTTTTTTCAATAAAATCACAGATATGCTTTGCTTTTGACTAATACTTCAATGGAATTTTTTTGGGTTTTCGGTATTTTTTGCTTCTTACTTCAATTTAAATTTCTATACAGCATGACATGGGTAGAAGAAACAGAGGTGTTGTTTTCCTCTCTACGTGGAAAACAAGGTGAAAAAGAGGTGTATGGAGAGTAACTAGAGTTCAATGACGAGCTATAGAGTGGACGTTCTTTTGAGTAAATCGTTGGGGCTCATGAAGACCATTGAATGGTGTTGTAGTTTGCAACTCGTCGTTGCTTTGGAGTCCATTTTGGAAAAAACAATAAACTGGAGAGAGAGAGAGAGAGAGAGAGAGAGAGAGCATATCATAAACGCAAATTGCTATATATAGAGAGTTTTGAAATTCAAAAAATTTGGAACCAGGAATTCGAAACATTCAAATCATGAGAGAGAGAGAGAGAGAGTCCTGATGGCCCCCAACGAGGATAGAGATATAAACGGCGGCCATTTCTCTCTGTTACTTTCGTATGTAAACTTGTTGATGTGGAAGACAACTTACACCACCTAATTCATGCAGTAGTTGGCAGCTTCTAATTGGCAAAGGGTAACACGTCTGTTGTCCAGCTTGGTATCCAATTTGTATGCAAAATTTACTACTCGAGAAAATTTTGCATACAAATTGGGTACCAAGATGGACAACAGACATGTTACCTTTAGCTGATTAGGAATTGCCAAGTACTTCGCGAATCAGGTGGTGTAAGTCATCTTCCACATCAGCAAGTTTACATACGGAAGTAACGGAGAGATATGGCCGTTCTTTGTATCTATGTCCTTGCTGGAGGCCATCAGAACTCTCTTTCTCTCTCTCTCTCTCTCATGATTTGAATATTTCGAATTCCTGGTTCCAAAATTTTTGAATTTCAAATCTCCTTACATATAACAATTTGTGCTTATGATAGGTTCTCTCTCTCTCTCTCTCTCTCTCTCTCTCTCTCTCTCTCTCTCTCTCTCTCTCCCCATTTCATTGCTTTTCAAAAATGGACTCTGAAGCGGCGATGGGTTGGAAACTACAGTACCATTCACCAGTCTTCATGAGCCTCAACGATTTACTCGAAAGAACGTCCACTCTATAGCTCGTCACTGAACTCTAGTTACTCTCCTTACACCTCTTTTTCACCTTGTTTTCCACATAGAGAGGAAAACAACACCTCTGTTTCTTCTACCCATGTCATGATGTATAGAAATTTAAATTGAAGCTGCTTGCAACCTTGGATTGTATCATAGATGGTGTTACCCTAAGCGTAGGGCTAGGTCGGCGGTAGCATAATAACCGGTAAGACCGGATTGAATCCACAGGGACCAAACGCACCCGGCGTGAGAGTTGTCTTGCAAGTGTAGGTTTTCGGCCTTGAAGTGGCAAACTTGGTTTTATAAGTTTGTTTGGTGGAATTCACTTAACTTTGTGAATGACTTAGAAGATTAAAAATGACAAATTAAACTAAGGCAAAGTCTAGGGGTATTTAACTACCATGACTCGGTTTAATCCACCCCCTCTTGATGACCTGCTCGGGCCATCGTTAAATGCCCCCAAACGGAAGATTTAGATTTTAAAACCTTTACTAGAAAAATGTGTTTAACAAAGATTAGGATTTTCGGTTCATTTGACAAACGAATGGGTTGACATCGCCCAAAGCATCACACGTGCCAAGTAGTTAAGCTCTTGGCTATGTGTGATCAAAAAGATTAACAAACCCACCCTTTGGTACATAAAAGTGCAACCCCAAATATTTGATAAACAAGAGGTGTATGCTATAACATGAGATGGATGGATTAATCCCAAGTCATGGAGTGCTAATCACCCCATGACTAAGCCTATTAAACTACTCACTCATTATGCTAGAAATAAAGCTTAGGAATTTGTAGAAAACCAAAAACATGCTTAATAAACTTGAAAACTGATTTTTAATGAAGATTATAAGTCTACCAACGACTTTAAACCTTAAGAAAATCACAAACAACAATTAAAAGCTAAGGTTTGAGAAGGAACTGACTAGAAAATGGAGAATACAATTTAACCGATAAAAACGAAAACAAACTTGATTTATATAGTGATCCAACAAGTAGCTACAACATTAAACAACAAGAAATTAAAAGAAAATAAAGACTTACTTGAGAAAAACTAGAGAGAGGGAGCTTAAAAATCCTCAAATGGAGGAGCAAAAACTAGACTAAGGAGAGAGGAGTAAGTGTGTGTGAGAAGGAGAGAGGAGAGAGCCCAATATAGTCTTCCCTTTTTCTCTCTACATAATATCTAATAAATCACACAACAACCCAAAGTTTCCATAAAAGGAATGCGCAAAAAGAGCTTGAAAAATGGTGCCCGGAGGGTTTTGGATCGATCCACTAGGGAATCTGGATCGATCCAGATTCGTCTGTTCGGGCAGATTTTTGACCCAACTTCACGGGCACGCCCCGGCTTTGTCCGAACTCGGAATGAGGTGATTATTGAACCATTGGAAACCTCTATGAGTCTACTTTCAAACCCAATTAACTTCATATTCATAACCTTTGTATCTTGAGAGAAATGAGTTTTTTTCTATCGGTTGGTCAGATTTTCTCGAGGCTCATAACTCCAAATGTCTTGTTCTTTTGTTCCGGGCCTTCCTTGAACCTTCCAAAGCTTCTTGAATCGACTTCTAAGCTTTGGAGATTGTCCTCCATGGAAATGCGGAACCTTGGGTACTTCCAGATACAACCGGAGATTATTTAGAGCTTTGGACACACCTTTTAGCTCTGATTTTTTGAAATTCATCAAAAACACAACTCGCGCAAAATCAATTGTATAAAGGAACAAAATTCACGTGTGTGTAATCACAACGAGCGAGATAAGCCCAGACATATACAACATTTGGGGCTTATCACAAGTAAAAAGACAAAAAATACTGAAAACCCAAAAAAATCCATTGAAATATCAGTCAAAAGCAAAGCAGATCTGTGATTTTATTGAAAAAAGTTCCAAGAGCCAAGAGGGTGGAGTATATGACAAAGGACCAGCAAGCTTCCATGCCCGGTACATGAACTCTTATCAAAAGCAGCCATGGTTCTTCATTCTTTTACCAATTTGAAGATTTTGTGGGATGGGCATGATTCGTCCAATGTTAAAAGACTTCTTAAGATTAATTGGTTGCCCTACTATTTTTGGTCACTGGTCTTCTCATCAAGAATCGAGAATAAACTTCTGAGAAATGAGATCCCTGTTCTAGATCTGAATCCCCTTTAAGATGGACTTACATTCTCTAACAATCCTTGTGAGTCATGAACAAATATTAATTTTACTTGGAAAAGAGGAATGAGCACCCGACGCTTTGAATTGGGTCAAGAGGTTGGAAGTTGGAACAGAGGAGGTTTTCGCCTTTGGGCTTCAAAGATCAGAGGGAAAGAGGATGAGAGAGAGAGAGAGAGAGAGAGTAAATGACCTGAGAGGAAAATAAAAAATGAAAGGAGAGATGGTTCTCAACTCTCAAGGGAGGCAACAACTGAAATTCTTAATTTGTTAACAATCGATTAAAATAAATAAACAAGAATTAGAGAGCAACGATGAACACAGAGAATACACGTGGAAAAACCCTATATGGGCAAAAACCACGGGAAGAAATCAAACACTATAAAACACATTGTGCGGTTACAATTGACCTTACTCACAATTGAGACTCCTCGCAATTGACCTAAGATCGATTGTCGACTCCTCGTTCACCACACCCAGCGTTTGATTGCCGCTGCCTCGAATCCTCGAGCCTTCCACATGTTCTTCCGGAAATCCACCGGAAAATTGAACTTGATTGAAAAAGTAGAAACCTCTTGAAGCTTTGATTAACAATCCATGAACAAAGTGCTTCAAGATCCAAAATAAACCCTCTTGATGTTATCGTATTGAAGAACAAACAAAGACACCGTTTTTTTTTTTTTTTAGCCGACTCTCGATGCCCTAGATATGAACCGAATGGCATATATTTATAAAGTTGTCAATCCGATCAATCGCAATCGGAAGCCATTGATCGGAACCTTGTAGATCCGAAATTTCTATAGCTTGTCGATTAATAACCCGATTGATCCACTCGTCAGTCCATAGACTCTGAAAACAGACGCCCTGTGCAACCTGCAGCTTTGCCAAAATCAGAGGGACTCGATTGAGAAGCCGATTGATCACATGATTGATCTTTCCGTTCCGAATGCCGTCAACCGACTCAAAACACTAACTCTTAAATTACATTTCAAAATGATTTCTTCCACTCTAGTCCTATACATACTTCTACTTAAAAAAAAATACAACTTGATAATCAAAGAAATACATGTAAACATGTGATTTGTCGGATGGAATTGCCAACACAAAAAGGATGCCGCTTTTTGGAGCTTACAACAACTAATAGAGATCTAAATGCAACAACTAACAGAGATCTAAATGGGCGTTTATTTCCCAGTTACTCCGTTTCAAGGCTCAACTATTGACGCAAGTGGACTTGGATTTGAGTTGTCTCATTGTCATTGGTTTATGGGTACCATGTATTAATGTCAGGTGGTACCCTATACGCACCCAAAATTTTCTCCAAAATTGACTCACAACTACAGGGACCTTTGGCAAAAATAATTTCAATGGATTATTTTTTGTCTTTATTCGAAAAAAATATACATTTGTTAATTTTGCGTCGATTTTTTTGAAGATTATTGGTTCGTCTCGATGAGAGGAATTTAAGAAGTAAAAAATTATTCTCAAAATTTAAATAAAATTCGCTAAAGAAAAAATAATCTATTTTTTAGATTATTGGATTATTTTTGTCTTTATTTACAAAAATTTTAGTTTGGTTGTTAATTTTGTACCCTTTAGATTCATCTCTTCGAAACAAACCAATAATCCAAAAAAAATCAGCGAAAAACTAACAAATGTATTTTTTTAATAAAGACAAAAATAATGCCTTTGTTGCGCTGAGAGCTCTTCTCACAAAAAGTCAAGCTGCAATAATATATAAAAGTGGGTGTGGAGCTACAATGGTTGGACTGTGAATGCATGTAATTTTAGGAATAGGTATTCATTTGGTTTGTCCAATGGACATGAAATTTTAAGAGGAATTTTGTAAATGTTCAAAATATGTATTGAAAATAAATAAATTTGTACATAGAGAGAAGGCGCTTTGAGATGCTCGGATTCGCAATCCTTCCAAAGATCGAAGCTCTCGCGCTCGCTATCCCCCACCTGCATCTGCTCATCCTCGTGAATTGTGACTTAGGGTATAAGTATAGTTACTAAAAACCTACAATACATGATATGTATTCTACGATTAGTATCATTTCCTTTGGAAAACGATACATATTTCATCCCGTATCCTTTTTGTATTGAAATTCTACGCTACGATTGCGTATATTACAATATACAGGTATCTTTATTTGGTACGTATCCTACGATTACTTCTAAGGAAAAAGGCAGACGTTATTTTAAGAAGCGGAACCCCTAACACATTAATCTAAGCTATTCAATCTAACTATGGTGACATTCAAATCATTTGATAGAAATTCAACCTTAATGTAGTGCTTGAATAAAGAAAGAACCATACTTCTATTGTGTTTTGCCTGAATCATATAATGGCTCTTCTTTTCTTTCCATAACTAAGGCAGCGAAGAGCCTTGATGTGATAGACCTAGCTAGGAGGCTTTAAATTTGGCATTTTAATTTTTTTAAAAAATTTAAGCATAGTTTGTTGGTGTTATTAGGTGTAACTACTTTTTAACTGTATATTAATTATATCTAACGTTTTTGAAGCATAAACTAGATTTAGTGCTTTGCCACAAGAAAGTAAAGTGTAAAGTTCAAACAATCTCAATTGATAAAACCCAAAGTTGAAGATATTATTGAAGGGGATATAAACATCTTGTTTATATAAACTCTAGAATATCTAGCTTCTAAAAGCTCTCGAAATATCTTTGTGAAAAATCCTTTTTTTTTTTTTTTTGCAAGAATTAGTCACATGTGTAGTTTTAGAATCTATCTAAAAGTTTATCTTTCATCAAAATATCTTTGGACTAGAGCTCCCAAGAAAAATAAAAGATGGGGTACGATTCGTACGTATATAATTTCCCACCCCAATAGATCTAGTATCACACCCTACTACATGAACAAATACACTCACGCATGGGTGAATATTTATTTGTGTACTTGGGGTGGTGCTAGCAAAGTTCTTTCCCAGCCTTCCCGCTCGTGAATATATAATAATTGATGAATTTTCTCTTTCACCCTTCTATTTTTAAATTTGTTGTAATAAAAAAAATTGAAAATGTAATGATTGAAGGGTAAAATGAGAAAAACAATTATGTTATCTTATTTAGTTGAAATCCTCAAAATAAACTATTAAACGGAAATGCATGGAGTACCAAAAAACTCCACAAGTAGGGGTGTGCGCGTGTCTGGTTTGGCCTCCACCCGTCACCCGTCCAAACTAGTCGAGTTAAGAAAGCTGGGACCCGAGACCTACCGACTGTAATGGCAGAATCGTCAGAAAGTAGGGTTTCGGTTTTTTTAGTCGAGTTAGTCAGGTTTGAATGAGTGAATAGTGAAATGAAGACAAGTAAAATCCCAGACATCAAGCCAAGCACCAAAATAGTTTGGAAGGAAAGAAATCACAGAGCATGAATCACTTACAACAAAATCGCAAAGCACAGGTGATACTAGTTGAAGTTACAACTCGATCGATACAAAATTGCAAAGCACAGGAGATACCAGTTAAATTACAACTCGATCGACGAGGGGGAGAGAGAGAGAGAGAGAGAGAGAGAGAGAGAGATCTTTGCAACTCGATCATGAAAGACATAGAAGTTGAAGGTGATGGAAAGTGGCTGATAGGCATGGATTGGTGGCCATGGAAGGTGGATGGTGGTAGATCATTGGCCTGAGATTTAAGCAATCGAAGGTAAGGATTGGTGCCATGGATAATGGTCGACAGTCATGAAGGAGGAGGCCTTACATCTCAGGCCCTGTTCAGTTGTCAAGAAAAGATGGGAAAGGATAAGAAAGTTAGTTTTCCCATATATTTTTTAAGGTTCAATTACAAGGAAAATGATAGGATCCTAGAAATTGATTTTTCCACGAGGATTTACTTTCCCTTAAAACAGTTGTTGTAAAATATATGGAATTTACTGTTGCGGGAGAGTTTTATCATCCTTTCATTCTCAAGTTTTTTCTGCCAATGTTCTCATTCACTCATTTATTTCTCTTATTTCGTACGATTCTCCATTTTTTCTTTGTTTTTGCTATAAATATAGGCAACAGTCCCATCCTTTCCCATCTATTTACGGATATGTGTTTTTAATATTGTCATCAGTCTTTTATTTTATTTGTACCAACCAATTAATACCGTTGGTTAAAATTGATTTTATTTTATCTTATCTATTTATCTTTTAAGCATCCAAATAAGCCCATTTGACTTTATTTTATTCAATTTTTAATTGCATTTTTAGTTTGTGTCAATTTTTGTCGATTATTTGTTTGTCCAGACGAGAGAAATCAAAAAAGAAAAAATATGATCAAAACTCAAAATTCTTTGAGTAAAGACAAAAATAAGTATTATAAAAAATTTGGCATATTTTTATCTCTATTAAAAAAAAATTGAGTTTCGTTTATTATTTTTTATTATTTTTATTTATTTCATCTGGACAAACTAATAATCCACAAAAATTTGATGAGAAACAAATAGATATGAAAAAGTTGAATAAAGACAGAAAAAAATGTCACTTGGCTTAATAACCAAACTAAATTTTTTTTTTTAAATAAATGATTTTAGAGTTACCTAATGATTCAAAGGCAGCAAATCATATGTATTTATTTTTTGCCCAGATAAATAACTCCCAAGATAACTTTTATTCAAAATAATTATTGAAATAAGATTCCAGTAAGTTTCTTTTCATGGCAAATGAACAACAAAATTTTAGTTTTCCTACATAATTCCTTTGTCAAATGAACACTCATAGGAAAATAGATTTTCTTTTCCTTTACTTCACTTAAATTTAATTTTCCTAGCATTAACTTTCCCGCACAACATTCTCGACAAGTAAACGGAGCCTAAGGGAGAGAGGGGTGGAGACTAGAGGAAGGGAGAGAGAGTCTAGGTGTGGGCGGCGGGAGCTGGGGAAGAGAAAGGAATTTTAGGGTAAAAATATTGGGTTGAGGCCTCAGGATGGGATCATTACACATGTAAGGCGGTATCTATGTGAGTCGAGTCGAGTTGATTGGGTTATCCATTATTCAACCTGTGAACCACCTGCTACCCCAAAAAAACTCACTAACTAATGGACCGACTAATGTAAGCTGTTTGAACCACCCATTGGTGTTTGAGTCAGCCAGGATGGATCGATTTTATCGGGTTCCACGGATCCTTGCTCAGGCTTACCCACACAATCCGTAAGGATTTCTAATCTTAGTAGTAAATTCCTTGCTCCAAGCCCATCAAAGAGCATTCAAAACAGTCAAAGCTTCCACTACTAATGTAGGCGACGCAAATACTTAACTGCCCTTCTTTATTGAGGTAACAATAATCAAACAGTAGCTGAATTTGAAGAAAAAAAAGATAAACTTGAGAGAACCAAGTGGGTTCTTAGAGCCCAAACAAAAAACGTGGGTTACTATTGAAATATCAGGCGAAGACTTTTTAAGCTTGCGTGATTGTTTTTGTGATTTGATAATAAATGAGAGTTTATCTCATTTTGTTTTTTCTGATTGTTAAGCCTATAAATAGGTTTGTGATTGTATTGTAAAAGTATGCAAATACGAGTGATCAAAGTGTGAGAAAAGTGTGTAAGAGAAATCCAATTTCTCAGAGTGTTTGTGAAATAAAAAGTTTGAGAGAATTTGTGTTTGATACTCCTCTGTTTGCATCAGTGGTATCAGAGCTCTGGCTCATTCCAAAAATTCTCTCAGAAAAAATATCTTTGGTGTGCTACTGCTATTTTCAACCAGAAATTAGCTCCCTCAAAATAAAATTTTTGAGTGCCGATTTTGTCTCAGCCGGAAACAATAATCCGGTGACGAAATTGAACAATCTCGGTTTCTTTCAAAACTCAAAAGTCGAAGAGTGACGAACTACTCTCACCTTTCACCCATGGCTGTTTTTTCCTCATCTTCGATGAGCTGCCGAGTCGCCGAAAAAATTGAAGTTGTCTGAACCGACTCCTAAAGGTGTCTCACTTGCTGCCGAAGAGTTGTTATTTGAAGAAGAACAAAGAGGTTACCTGTTTGTATCTTCATATCCATTTTTTAAAGCTAAAAAAAAAAAAAAAAAAAAGTTTTTTAAAGTTTTCCCAAGTCTGCCTTTAGGTTTGTTTTCACCGAAAAAATAGAGTTGTCTATCTTTGGTTTCAACAAAAAAAAAAAGGAATTGGTTTCCTTCTTAACTTCACTTCAGATCTATCTTTAATGCATTAAAGGGGTTGTCGGTTTCATCATCGAGAAAGAAAAATCTTATCTCCTGAAGTTAGGTTTGCCTTTGAGGCAAACAAGCGAGAAATTATCCAGTGCAGGTGGCACTAGTTACAACCGGCCCTTCAAGTTTTTGAAATTATCAATTTCATTCAATATTTTCAAAAATTTACAATTTGGTCCCTGAAATTTCTCAAATAATTTCAGACTGGTCCAAATATTTTTCAGATCTTTCAATTGGGTCCCCAAGTTCTGAAATATTTCAGAAAAGTCCCTGATAAAGATGAATGGCCAACGGAGCTGCGCCATCGCTTATTCCAAAGCTCACCAAAGACAATTATGATAATTGGTCCATTCAAATGAGAGCACTATTGGGTGCTCAAGAAGTCATAGAGATAGTCGAAAATGGGTACGAGGAACCTGTCTCAAAAGAAGCAGAAGCAGCTTTGAAGGAGGAACAAAAAACAACGCTCCGTGCTGAGCGAAAGAAGGATTGCAAAGCCAGGTCCGTCATCTACCAAGGACTTGATGAGATGACGTTCGAGATCATCGCCTCCACTACATCTTCCAAAGAAATTTGGGAGATGCTGCAGAAAACATACAAATGTGCTGACAAAGTAAAGAGGAGAATTCGAGTCATTACGGATGAAACCCTCAGAATCTATTTCTGAGTATTATGGTCGAATCATGACGGTTGCAAACCAGATGAGAAGAAACGGAGAAGCTCTCACAGATACGAGAGTTATAGAGAAGATTCTTCGATCGTTGGATCCAAGATTCAACTTCATTGTTGTTACGCTAGAAGAACTTAAAGATGTAACAACCATGTCTATCGAAGAACTTGTGGGCTCGCTGCAAGCCCATGAACAGAAGTTGCACAGAGATGATGATAGAGCCGTGGACCAGGCTCTACAAACGAAGTTGTCCCTCAATGAAGACAGGCACGAGCAAGGGGGGACATCCCAGAGAGGACGAGGCTTTGGTTCTCATGGAAGAGGCTCTAGAAGTTCAAATTTCAGAGGTAAAGTAGGCAAAGGATTTTCCAAAGGAGGAAATCAAAACCATGGTCCAAAAGGAGGTGGTCATGGACAGCAAAGCAGTAACAGAGGTGGAAGACAAGGAAAAAGAGGTGGTTACAACAACCGACCGAACATTGACAAAAGCAACGTTCAATGTTACAACTGCCAGAAGTATGGTCACTACATGAAAGAATGCAGAGGAAGGTCAGTATCAAATCAAGTTGGCGAAACAGCCAACTATGCAGACAAGGAGCCAGCAAGAGGAGATTCAATGAGTCTCATGGCGCACAGTTCTACCGAACAGGATCAAGGTACATGGTTCCTTGATTCCGGAGCTAGTAATCATATGACTGGCTCAAGGCAGTTATTTACTGAACTTGATGAAAAGGTTCAGGGAGATATCTCTTTTGGCAACCTCTCCAAAGTCCCAGTTCAAGGGAGAGGAAATATTGTGATCAAACGGAAGAATGGTGATCATGCACTCATTTCCAATGTCTACTATGTTCCAGACATGAAAACTAATATACTTAGTCTTGGACAACTCCTGGAGAAAGGCTATCAAATTAGCCTGAAGGATATGTAGCTAACGATCACAGATGCTCAAGGGAAGTTGGTTACTCAAGTAAAAATGGCGAAGAACAGGATGTTTCCGCTTACTGTTCTTCATGACATGCCAAAGTGCCTCAATGCCATTATCAACGACAAAGATTGGATATGGCATCTCAGATATGGACATCTCAACTTTGAAAGCTTGAAGATGTTAGCAAATAAGAAGATGGTCAGAGGCCTACCTCATATCCAACATCCAAATGAGTATGCAAAAATTGTGTTCTTGACAAACAACACCGCAACAATTTTGGGAAACAAGTTGATTGGAGAGCAAGCATGCTGCTCGAGCTAGTACACACAGATGTGTGTGGTCCGTTGAACCTAATCTCAAACGGACAGAACAGATACTTCCTCACGTTCACCGATGACTATAGCAGGAAGACGTGGGTATACTTTCTCAAACGGAAGTCAGAAGTATTCGAGAAGTTTATAGACTTCAAAGCTCTTGTGGAGAAAGAAAGCGGCTACTACATCAAAATGTTGCGGTCAGACCAATGAGGAGAATACACTGGAGATCAGTCCGATGGATTCCTTAGACATCAAGGAATTAGACACCAGTGTACACCAGCATACACTCCTCAGCTAAATGGTGTATCTGAAAGGAAGAATCGCACCATCCTCAACATGGCGAGAAGCATGCTGAAGGATAAAGATCTGCCCAAAAGATTTTGGGCCGAAGCAGTTCAATGTGCGGTCTATCTACTCAATAGATGTCCTACAAGGAGTCTGAAGTCAAAGACACCACAAGAAGCATGGACCACTTACAAGCCAGGTGTGGCTCATCTCAGAGTGTTTGGTTGTATTGCCTACGCAAAAGTTCCAGAGGCAAACAGAACCAAACTTGAAGACAAAGGAGTGAAGTGTATCCTTATTGGATATGGTAACTGGACGATGGGATACAAGTTATACAATCCCGCCACTCAGAAGGTGATATGCAACAGAGATGTCATTTTCAAGGAAAATGAATCCTGGAGTTGGGATCAGACAGAAACTACCATGAATATGGAGCTGACTGTTGAAGATGAAGAACAGGTACAGACTAGGGAGGTACCTAGAAGATTAGAAGAGCAGTCATCACCGTCTCATGGTTTTCCTTCACCACAAAGAGGTGAACCATCCTCACCAGCTACAGAAGAGCTTTCAGACATGAGGCCTAGAGGAACACGAAGCCTGAATGATCTATATCGTAATACAGATCTGTTGGATGCAGACTTCACTATGTTCTGTCTGCAAATGACTTGTGATCCAGTTAACTTTGATGAGGCTAACCAAGAAGACAAATGGAGGAAGGCTATGGATGAAGAGATTCAGTCCATAGAGAAGAACAAAACCTGGGAGCTGACAAATCTTCCAGAAGGCTATAAAACCATTGGAGTGAAATGGGTCTATAAGGCCAAGAAGAATGCTCAAGGAGAAGTTCAAAGATACAAGGCTAGGCTCGTAGATAAAGGCTACAAACAGAAGGAAGGCATAGACTATGGCGAAGTCTTTGCCCCTGTTGCCAGGATGGAGACAATCAGGATGATGATCTCATTAGCTACTCAACACAGATGGAAGATCTACCAATTAGACGTCAAGACTGCGTTTCTAAATGGATTTCTGGAGGAGGAAATCTATGTCGAGCAACCACTTGGATATGTGAAAGAAGGACATCATGACAAAGTTTACAAGTTGAAGAAGGCGTTGTATGAATTGAAACAAGCGCCACGTGCATGGAATACAAGGATCGATGCATACTTCCAGAAGAATGGATTCGAGAAGTGCCCTTATGAGCATGCACTTTAGAGTTCGAGATGACAGATATCGGACTGATGGCACACTTTCTTGGAATTGAAGTGATGCAGGGGGATGATGGCATTTTCATCTCTCAAGCTGGATATGCCAAAAGCATCCTCAAGCGTTTTGGCATGGAGAAAAGTAATCCAGTAACCACTCCAGTTGACAGTGGAGTGGAACTCAGAAAGAGCGAGGTCGGTAATGTTGATCCGACATATTTCAAGAGTCTGGTAGGAAGCCTTCGCTACCTGACGTGCACAAGACCAGACATACTATATGGTGTTGGTCTTATCAGCCGATACATGGAGATACCAGACCAATCCCATCCGAATCTTTGCCCCAAGCGGATTTTGGCGCTATGTCGCGGTACGATTAATGATGGATCGCTTTTTATACAAATCTTGAAAACTTGGACTTTGTCGGGTATTCAGATAGTGATTGGGGAAGAGACTTGGATGAAAGAAAGAGTACTACCGGATTTACTTTCTTTCTCGGAGATACAGCCTTCACATGGTCATCGAAGAAACAAGCAATAGTGACACTATCATCTTGTGAAGCTGAGTACGTAGCAGCTAGCTCAGCTGTTTGTCATGCTATATGGGTCCGAAATATGCTGAATCACTTGGGAATTTTTCAAGAAAAATCCACAGAGATCTATGTTGACAACCGCTCCACAATCGCACTAGCAAAGAATCCAGTGCATCATGAAAGAAGCAAGCATATCGACACACGTTACCATTTCATCAGAGAGCATGTGAAAGCAAAAGAAGTGGAGCTAGTTTCTTGCAGGACATATGATCAGGCTGCTGATATTTTCACAAAGCCCTTCAAGCATGAAGCCTTCATTAGAATGAAGACAATGCTTGGAATGAAGAAACCCCTAGACTCAAGTTTAAGGGGGGATGAAGAAAAAAGGATAAACTTGAGAGAACCAAGTGGGTTCTCAGCAGCCCAAACAAAAAACGTGGGTTAATATTGAAATATCAGGCAAAGACTTTTTAAGCTTGCGTGATTGTTTTTGTGATTTGATAATAAATGAGAGTTTATCTCATTTTGTTTTTTCTGATTGTTAAGCCTATAAATAGGTTTGTGATTGTATTGTAAAAGTATGCAAATACGAGTGATCAAAGTGTGAGAAAAGTGTGTAAGAGAAATCCAATTTCTCAGAGTGTTTGTGAAATAAAAAGTTTGAGAGAATTTGTGTTTGATACTCCTCTGTTTGCATCAGAATTGAGCTAATAAAGTTTTTTTTTTTTCAAAGGAAGGTAAGAGCTGCGTAATTCCACTTAACCCGTTCAATCAGGCATGCTGCAAGTAATAAAGTTTGGATTTGAAGTTATAGATAAAAGTGTGCTCACAAGCACTTTTTACCAGTTAAAAAGTGAAATATATATATATAATCATCAAAGTGAAGGACATCCATTGTAGAAAAGAATCGAGTTTTGAGTCCATTGGCCAATATTTTTTCCTGTTTCGAACTACTCAAATGCAAATGATTGAAAGCTTGATCATTGAGCTCCTACCAATGCACATACCCTGCATGAATTTTTATAAATTAATCTTTCACACAGATGGAGTGGCTACTAGAATCCACCACTAATATTCACACGTTTCAAATCGCCAAGGGCTATGATGATGCGCTAAAGAGAACTAGGAGAGAGAGAGAGAGAGAGAGAGAGATGTAATTGATGTGGGAGAAAAATACAATGTATTAATATTCTTCTTTAAGTAATTGAATTCTCTCAGACTATACACAAGTACTAGTTCTCCATCTTATTTAATTCCCTGGTAGGCACATAGAAGCCTAGGTTTCATTATTCATTGAATACAAAATAATTAGGCCTTCTCCTGACATTATTTCTTATTCTTTGTTATTTCTTCTTAATTTCTAAAACTCAAAACAACATCTCAGTTGAAATTAAGTTGGTATTTGGGCTGCTTGTTGGGTGTGAAGAGCCCAAAATGCTGCTCACTCGGTTTCCCAGGCTTGGTATTCTCATCAAACATGGCAAACAAATAAGTCTCAATAGCCCTCCCAGGCCTCTTTGGACTCCCACCTTTGACATGGTTAATAAGATTCTTGTAGTAAGTGCCTGCATTCTCCGCCGAAGCAGCAGGGCCGCCTGCAGAAGGCCATCCGCTCTCTGACACCACGATTTCTATGTTGGGTCCGCCCGCCTTCTCAACAGCAGAATAGGCGGCGTCCAACAGGGCATCAAAGAGGTTCGTATATTGAAACTGGTTGTCTTGTACAACAACTCTTGAGGCGGTGAAAAGGGCATACGGAAGAGGCACGTTTTGAGGATCGTCGATGTGGCTGAAGTAGGGGTATATATTGAAGAGCAATGGGTTGTTGGTGTTCTTTAAGAAGTTGATTATAGGCCCCATGAATGACCTCGAGGCTCCTTCGAAAGAGCCAAGGGTTGGAGGGTATGAGTTGCTTACGAGTGCCGAGTACGTTGCAGTTGAAACCTGTTGGAATATATGTATCACAAACTTAAATCAATAAGATCACAAAAATTTTGTAGTAAAAGTAAAGATTTTTTAGTAAGGAAGGAACCTTGATTTGGTCCTTCAAGCCAGCAGAAGCAATCGCATCATAGATCTTTGACATGGCAAGGAGGACGTACTGAGCTAACGGACTGTCTGGATGCACCTCATTCCCAACGGCTATAATTCGGAACTTAACCTCCGGATAATAGCTCAAGACATTATCTTTGACCCACTTTGATGCAGCGGCTGCATCGTTAGCCAGACGTTGGATATCGTTGTTAGGGACGTCAAGTACAAACTCTATGTTGGATCCCCTAAGGGCTTGGAGTGCTTTTGGGTTTGGACCGTACATTCTCATTCGTCGAATGCCGTTGGATTTGTAGAGTTGAACTACTTCTTGATCCGACGGTAGATTGTTGCCGATTTGTCCG
This sequence comes from Vaccinium macrocarpon, assembly GCA_022606695.1. Classification (NCBI taxonomy): domain Eukaryota; kingdom Viridiplantae; phylum Streptophyta; class Magnoliopsida; order Ericales; family Ericaceae; genus Vaccinium; species Vaccinium macrocarpon. The sequence continues at coordinate 27,140,512 of CM040176.1, read as the reverse complement.
TTGCACACCCCTACTTGCGCATCTGCATGAATTTGAAAATTATGTAGAACACGGTCACATTTGTGCACCATATTTTTTGATTTTTTTTATTTGGATTTGACTCCAAAGAGATTTAAAAAATTGCCCCAGGAAAATAAAGTATATTGAGGAATGCTACACACACAACACGTCCCCTATGTGAGTGTGTTGTGTACAAGTGTTGTGTGAGTAGCTTTTTTTTTGTTGTATATTTAACTCCAACTGATTTTTACGTATGCCCTTGGTGGCATAACTATTCCTGAAGAACATATGAACGATATTCGTTTATGCATGTCTTTCTCTTATGAGCACACGCAGAGGCGGCTACAAAATTTTAATTTAACAGTGACACTTTAAAATAACGATGTTTATTATGATTGAAAATTATCGGGTTGTAGTTTATATTTTGTTCTGTTAAGCTATATGATCTTCTAACTCATAAATTTAACTGCATTTTTATTTACTCTGGATTTGCATAATGATCAAGTGCAGACGGTTATCAAAAAACCAAAAAAAAAAAAAATCAAGTGCGGACAAGATTAAAGAAAACTCAAGTTGTTTGAAAACTGTAAATTTTTAGTCCATTTTTTTTAACTCAGGGAGGTCGCGTGAACCCCCTCAAACCTAGTATAGCCGCCCCTGAGCAAACACCCCTGCATGTAAGAATGTGTTCGTGCGTGTATGTGTAATTGCTGTGTGTGTGTGTGTGTGTGAGTGAGAGAGAGAGAGAGAGAGAGAGAGAGAGAGACCTGTTATATGCAGATTAGGAAGAAATAGCACAAGTAGCATTATAGAAAGGAGAAAAGGGTTGTAGTAGTAGTAGAATATTGTTGCATGAAAACCAGCCATGGAGAACAGAAGATGAAAAAAGGGCCAACTGGCTATAGTTCAAAAGTTATTCGGAAGAAATTGTGTAGATAACAATATGATGTTCCCTCCCTTTTATAGAGGCAAAAAAAGAAAAAATAAATAAGGACCAACCAAACTCTTCCCCCTGGTCAAGCACTCCACAGTTTACTTCTCCTTTATTCTTTGGACTATTGTTAGATTTGAAAATTCATTGCATTAAGGTTAGCTTGATTGATCAGAGAAGAATAATTAAGAACATTACTATTTAGACATGAGTAAATACTGTACAATACTGTTTAGGGTTCGTGATAGAAGACCAAGCCACTTGATTTTGAGATCTTGTTTGCTAGCTTGTTGAGAGCTTTTGTTCGGGACCTATTTGTTTTATAAACAAACAAAGGTTGATCATTTTTTGAAGCTCATGAAGCTTTGAAACCAAGTTTGAAGAAGCCATTACCATTACTTGGCTTGTAAAGTTTTTAGTTTTAAACCTAGCTTGAACAAGTATCTACTTATCTTGTTTAGCTTAAAATGTTTAAGAAATTCAAGATACTCGAGATTGGTTTGACTAAAATTCATTTGAGATTAGCTCACCAGATAAATAAGTCCAAATTAACGATATTTCTAAAGATTGTTAAGTTTTGAAACCAAACTTGAATATTCAGTGCTTGGCCCATTTGGCTCAGTTATCGATTTAGATTTCTATGCTTACAAAATGATGTAGTTGAACAGAGGCCATTTATTTTAGACAAATCACTTATTTGTCTCCAGTGAACATGCCACATCATATTTGGGTAATCCATCAAAAATTAAAAAAAAAATTGATCCATTAATTACACAACTATTTTTTTACACTTCTTTACCATAGGTAAATATGATTTCGATAAGGGCGCTGATAATGTGAAAACTACTATTTTTGTTAATGTGAGATTGTATGATGCAAGCATATTTTATACCACGTTCAGGGTACAAGAGTTTTATACGTTAAAAATTTTGATATTAACAAAAATAATTTTGACGTATCAATGACTTCCATATACGATATACTTTTTTTAAGGACAACATATTAATTAAGGCTAGGTTTTTTTTCCACCATTTTATTTCCATATATGTCTTGGTCAGCTACAATCGATGACCCACCTGCTTGCAGTTGTCTTTGTCTACGTTTAACTATTTTCCAATGAGAAAATAGAAGTCTTCGATTGACACAAAAGAAGACTCCAATTAAACAATCTGAACCTGGACCCCAGGATGATACGAAGTGGTCACATAACGCGTTTGCGAGAGCAAAAGTAGGTTCCCCTCCCTTTCTTTTTTGTTTGACGGTCAGGAGTGTCCGGGCAGCTATGGATTTTTATTGTTTTTGGGTTTTTTTCAAAGGCCAAGAGCATACTAAGTCATTAGCGGCCTAGACTTGTTAAATTCTCCTATTTGAAGTCTGTGTTGATCTGGCTGTTTCTCTCACGGTCTTGAATTCGTTGGTATTTTTCAATGGCCAGGAGGTTATTTGTCACTGTCAGCCAAAGAAGACTTGTCAATTTTCCGCAAAAGACCCGCTGAAACTTGACTTTGATGTTTTACTCAGTCTCCTACCCTATGCATTCTAGCAAATTCCGGTTACCTCCAGATTTTACCGCTCACATTGGAAGTCGAAACCCAATTTTTCCTGTAAAAATGTACCATTGCATTTTCGACCATTGGATCACTTGAGAATCACGAGAAGAATGTGGCACAATGCAATAGCTTGAAAGGCAACAGAACACCGTCAGAGGTAAATTGGGTAGGAGAACAAAATAGAAACTCCAAGGCACTCGTCGAACCAGAGATTATACGAAATCAGTCCCAAGAGAAAACTGAAGCTTATACTTCGTCTCATGACAGTGGACACAAGATAAACCCTAGCTCAATCAAGAGATTCCTAAAGTAGTACCAAATCAAAAGACAAAAAATGTAAAGAAAATGCAAAGAGCAATAGAATGAAATTCTGCCCACAGAATCCTATCTTCATAGTTCAGGACCTTGGTTTCTCCTTCTTCTCTTTGAAAAGAGCCAGAAGAGACGCACCAGAGACCTTCACAACCTTGAACCTGACTCCAGGGATATCTCCGACTGCATGCCCCTTACGACCAAATCCTGCAATCAGCACCTCATCCTACATGCCAACCACAGTACCAAAATAAAATAAAAATCTTTACGCAAGTGAAAAAACTGGAAATAAACAGCTTTGACATAGATATAATGCAGGAAGTGATGAAGATATCTTAGGACTCGCATTTTCTTCAATATAGTTCAAGCAACCATCATTAGGCACGAAGGCAGCAATCTTCTTTCCGTTCTTAATCAGCTGAACTCGGGCACATTTTCTAATAGCAGAATTTGGCTGCTTAGCCTCAATTCCGCTGTAGCATCAAACCAAACAAACATTAGTCAGGCCGTATTGGGTGGAAGACAAATCAAGTTGATAAAAGAAGGAATTGAGAACAAATAGGAAAACACACTAGTCTTACATTTTCTCAAGAACATGCCATTTGCATGGGAAGACCCAGCGAACGGCTTCTTCCATTCATTGCCAAGATGGGACTTTTTATACGACTTATCAGCCCACCTTTACCTTCTACGGTGGGACTTCAGCTTACGACCAGCTCCCATTCCGCGTGTCTTCCTGTGATAGGTCCACAAAAGATTAAAATTACGTAACAAAAACACACTGCTTCTAAACGTTGGACATAAGCAACCCCGCAAAAGAAGTACGCATGCAATATAGTGTATATTGGAAGCTGAGGATGACCATGGATACATGCATAGTAGAAATGTAGACTAATAGCAATAAAAACACATTATTACCACACAGGAATGTGCACAATAAATATGTATGTCCCATGCCAATATCATGAGGCAATGGCAGAAGATCTGCTCCCCAGAAAAGTTGGCTATGAGAATGCCTCCCACAATAAGCAGGATTCTTGAACTAGGCTTAGTTTGTGACAATTTACCATTGGAAAATACAAACATCAGAGAGCTTGCCCCAAATCATCATAGTTGTCATTCACAGCCAATTTAAAACCCAAAATACATTTACCGACGGAAGAAAAAACATCCGCATCCCAGGGATCAGATACTGGAAATTAGTCATTTCATGTACAAACTTGAGTAACAAACATTTGTTTTATTGAATATTTTGGTAAAAAGAATTAACAATTAGAAAAATTCCACAAATTTCAGGGATAAACTAAAATGGCAACCGGTTTCACATTGAGAACAAAAAGTATTGACAACTTCAACAATAAATATTAACAACTTCAGAGAAAAAATGTTCAACAATGCTAAGGACTTCTGATTTTCACATCATCAACAACTTATGTACTGAAGAAGTAAAATATTCAGTTACATTTAACATCATGAGCAGATTTTTTATCCCAGTGGAATCAAGAGCATCACAATTCACAATAAGGGCATATTAACCTTGCAAGGCCAATGGCTGGGCAGAAATTGCTCAAAAAAACTGAACAAGTCCTTGAATAGGAACCTTCAAATAATTGTAAGTACTTCCTATAATTTCAGCCTAACAGCATGCTCAAGCTCAATCAAACCCAGCTCAACAAATCTTAAGATCACAGCTACAATATTTCATGTATCAACAAACCCATTCACCATATTTTCATTCACTGAAAACCCTAAATCACAGGATTAACCAATTACATGAGTAGAAGACAATAGTAGGGACTCCATAAAGCTATTTCCCATTAGAAAGTTAATCAACATAGGGTGAAAATCAAGCATATTACCTGATAGGTTCTCACATCCAAATGGTACCAATGATTCTACAATACTTAGCATTGTTCATTCGAACACCAGCGATCGCCTTTCAAAGGGGATCTCCACAATCCAATACTATGTTACAGGGACTCGGGTACGAATCTAACTGTCATGGTCATCAACTTCTTTCGGTCAATGTTCAATACAAGTTCTCCCTTTTCAGTTTGAAAATTACCGTTCTTAGATCCATATTTTGCAGAACTTACGAGAATAACTTTCATCGATTCAGATCTAATTCATGTCCTCGGTTGATTCTTTTGAGGCATACATTGTACATGTTCCATTTAAGAGTATGAAAGATGGTCAATCAAAATACATGAAACCATAAATCAATAGATATACAGCATTCATTAATCACAGGAAATCACTAGAAAAATAAGTGTGAATGACCGTGAACACATAGAACTAGAGGATACCGAATTATAGCAACAAAAACTCAATTTATACACGGGGATGTGCGCAGTACGTATGTATTTCCCATGCCAATCTCATGAGCTAATGGCAGATGATCTGCTCCCCAGAAAGGAGGATTCTTCCAGAAATGGGTTCTCAACTACTACAAAATTGAAGGAGGCTTAATTTGTGACAATGTAGCATTGGAATTTACAAACATGGGAGAGCTTGCCCCAAATCATAATAGTTGCCTCGTCAGAGCCATTTAAAACCCAAAACACATTTGACAATAGAAGTAAAAAAAAAATCCACAGAGAGAGAGAGAGAGCAACTAAAGCTCCAAATCCCTGAAAGCAAAACTAAACCTCATCCAGCTAGAATAATAAAGAAAATCAAATATTGGAAATTAGTCATCCCAAGTACAAACTTGAATATTTGAAAGATAGAGAAGGCGTTGGTTGAATTTCTTAATAAAGAACAAACTAAAAATTAAAAAAAAAATCCACAAATTTGAGGTACAAACTAAATTGGCAATGGGTTTCACGTCATAATCAATGTAACTGCTGAGGTACACATTCGCTAACATTTAACATCAGCACCATCGACTCCAGTGGAGTCTGAAGCATTTAATAAAGAGAGTGTTAACATTGCAAGGCCAATGGCTGCCATGAAGTTGCACAGAAAACCAAACAAGTTGTGGAAAATGAACCTTTCGATAGATTGCAAGTTAGTATTTCACACAATTTCACCTTAATAACACGTTCAAGCTCAGCCAAACCCAACTCAACAAAGCGTTAGACCAGAACAACAATGGCTGATAACCCCTTCACCAAATTTTTTCATTGACTTGAAATTCTCGATCACAAGATGAACCAATCATGTGACTATGAGATAATAGTAGGAATTCCATATACTAGTTTCCATTGAAACTTCATCAACATGGGTGGAACTATCATGCATCTATGTGATTGCTTCTCAGTTCTCACACTCACAATCACCTGCATAAGGTACCAGTGCCTTTTGGAATACTCCATTGAGTTGTTTATCCCACAAATGTCATTGCCGATGAAGCATAGACACTGATACGCGATACGGACACGACACGATACTGACACGGGGATACGAGAAAATCCAGAAAAAATAGGACACAAGTACGGCTAGGATACGTTAGATTAAAAGACATTTTCATAGGTTTTTAGCATTGTAGTACCCATAATAACAAGAACAATGCTACAACTATTGTATTTTTCTGATGCAATATGGTTATGTTTGAATTTGATAAATGCATTGCTTGTCAAGTCTGTGTTCGTGTATGTCCTATAGATCTACCCATTGTTGATTGGAAATTGGAAAAGAAACGGTTGCCTAATTACAGCATTGTAAGTCTACGTGGTTACTTGCTCAATTATTGAAGTATTATTTTACCAAACACGTGTGTGATCCAATAAAATGTTCAAAAAACATTGAGAAAGGGGATACTTTTCATAATTTCAGTACGTCTCTTCCACTAGAATGTAAGTCAAGTGCAAAAATCTATCATTTTTAGTATTCCTAACAATTTTACTCTACTACTATGCAATGTGTCACAAACTTAATTTCATAAAAGCTTGGATACGTGACTTAAAGTATCCAAAAAGTATCCGATACTTTGAGAATTAAAAAATAATAATTATTATCGATACTTCTGGGATGCGTATTCACGAGTATTGGGTGAATATCGATATCCCATACGGGCACGTCTCCCATCTAGAAGTATCCGTGCTTCATAGGTCATCACCCTCCAACATGGGATCTCAAATCTTAAAATTAATGAAAGGGACCACATGGGATCTCCAACATGGATCCGAGTGTCGCACGCGGATATGAATCTTTCTAACTATCGGATAAATCTAATCCCTTCAATCGATATTCGATACACAATACATGTGAATATCTGCATTTCCTAGCTTGAAAAATTTTATTCTTAGATCTACATTTTGACTCAATTTTGTGATGATAAGTTCCGTGGTTTCAGATCCAATTCATATCCTCGGTATATTATCTCTTTTTAACATCATTAAACCGGAGGCCTACATCGTAAATGTTCCGTTTAAGAAATTGAATACAATGGACAATGCTAGGGAGACATCCAAATGTGCATCAATTTGTACATCCCTCTCACAAGTGATGGTAGGACCCACACAATGTTCTACAAGTGCTGGTCAGGGGAAGAAGGGATGCCTAGGGGCTAGGCACTGACTAGTCAGTCGCCTAGTGACCTAGGTGGGGACTAGGCGCCAACTAGTCAGCTTCCTAATTTAGGCTTTGGACAACCGCCTAGGGCCTGGACGGAACTAGTTCAGCCTAGGCGGCCAATTTTTAGAACACTGGACCCACAACACTATTTAGAGGGTCCCACCATCACTTATAAGAGCCCATGTAAAAGTGGATGTACATTTGGATGTGTCCCTGGCATTTTTGCAGTCAGTAAATCACATAAAACCCTCCACAGGCTCGCATTAACATATATGCCAATATCAATACAAGTATGGGCCTCGGGTAATCACTAGAACAACAAATGTGAAGAGGTACGGAGCAACAAAAAACCAAGCGTGAAGTGATAAAGTGATTAGAATGAGATGAAAGGTTCATACCCCATGGCGACAGGCGAGAAGAAGCTCTTCGACTGTGATGTATAAGAGGCTCACAAACCCTTGTCGAAGAGGAGACGAGCTGAGGTTGGGGGACGGGGGTGCTCGCGGAAAACCCTAATCAAGTGTGAAGATTTTGTAATATTTACAGAAGTTCCCCTTGTTTTTGTAGTTTGATATTTCTAGTTTCTACCTCTTTATAGCATCCCAACAACACTCAACAAATTTTGAGCCAAATAAATTACTGAACAGTATTTTATCACCCATTGTCATTTTCAACACTCCACCAATGTCATTTTCATCACTCCAACAATACTACTTATACTACCTCTCTATTATTAAAATACTAATTTTTATTTTTCAAAATAATATAATATATTAACACATATACATACACAGTACGTACCCATATTCCGTCGAACCCCCAAATCCCATCGAACGAAACCCAAGATCCTAGAGTCGCCATCGGCCAAGAACCCAGAGTCAACATCGGCCATATCTCGCGCCGCTGGCCAAGATTCGTTGCCGTCCACCCATATCTCGCGCCACCAGCCAAGATTCGTTGCCATCGTCGTCGAAAAAGCCCAATGCACAAAGTGGATAGCGTGGAGAGAGAGAGAGAGAGAGAGAGAGAGAGAGAGAGAGCAGGTGAGGAAAAAATTGATTAAAAAATATTTAGGGAGTGAACAATGGTTGAACAAATGGGGGGTGACTTGGGGAGCAACTGTTCACATTTGTATTTTGTTCACCTGTTTGAGTCATCTGTTGGACCTCATTTTTTAGGCTTTCCTCTATAAAACATGGATGGGAGGCATTTTGAGTCATCTGTTGTGGATGCTCTTAGGACGAGTCTAATTTTTTCCACTCAAAAGTGGGTGGAAACAACCCACTTTCTTATTTGTTGACATACTCTTTTCGTCCCATTTTATTTGTCAATTTTCAAAGATCGTGTCATCGGTCATCACTTGTATCTTCCACTTTGAATTTTAGAAAATGGGAGCTGATTTTGGGGCTCCCTTTTTTGATGCAAGCACTCCAAAATTTAATGGAGTTACAAAACTACCCTTTTCAAAATATAAAAGTTATTGGGGACACTCCATCCCAAAATTATCTCCTCATTTGCTTGAGGCACTCCTAACGGAAATATGAACCAAAGCCTCTCTCCGTTGGCAGCGGATCCTCTGTCTGAAGTTGCCTGTCTGACACCTCTATCTCATGCCCTTAGTGCTGCCATGTCACCCATATCTGCCCTCCATTAAACCCACCAACTCTGTTGACGGCATTGTTAAGTACTCAACGCAAGTGTTACTCTTTTTTTTTTTGGTTTTGCAATATCCTTTGGATCAAAAAAAATAAAGTATTCCCACATACAATTTTTTATTTTTGTTTGCACCAAATTAAAATTCTAGTAGAGATCTTTCTTTTGATGCGCAAAAATTTAGAAAATTATATACGAAAGTAGTTTACATTGTTGGTTTATTGAGTTGGTTTTGTACTATTTTTCGGATAAAAAAATAAAGTAAATCTACGCATAATTTTTTATTTTCTTTTGCAGCAAAATAAACTACAAAAGAGATTTTTAATTCGATTCAAAAAAATTTAAAAAAATTTATACGAAATTACTTTGCATTGCTGGCTTGTTGGGTTTAAATTATTTCGTACAAAAATTTTCAATTTTTTAGCAATGAAAAATAAATAAAAAATTATGTGCGCAATTACTTTATTTTTTTATCCGAAAGATATTGCAAAGCCAACTCAACAAGCTAACAATGTAAAATATTTTTGTATACATTTTTTCAAATTTTTTTTGCACCAAATTAAAGATCTCTATTAGTAGTTTAATTCGGTGAAAAAGAAAAAAAAATTCCCACGAAAGTACTTTATTTTTTTATCTGAAAGATATTGCAAAGTTGCTCAACAAGCTAACAATGTAAAATACGGTCCTCTCTTTCTCTCTCTCTCTCTCTCTCTTAATCCAGACTGTCCAAAAAGTGTTTTGGATGGTCAAGATATGCGCTTGGGCACCACGTAGGATGGTGCCCGCTCGGCACTGAAAAACCCCTCGTTAACAAATGAGGAAAAGGAGAAGAGTAATTTTTTTAGAGTGTCTGAAGTAAATTATAGAACTTGCAAAACGGTAGTTTTGGAAAACCATTGTAGCTTGGAGCCCCTCCATCAAATTTTGGAGTGCGATTATCAATTCCCTTAGAAAATATACAATATGAATCTTATTTGATAACTCTCGATTAATTCTAAAATTCTAAGTTTTCAAAATCAAGCTCCAAAATATTGTAAATTAAAAGATATAATCAACTGAAAATTGTACAATCTTCTAAAATGGACAAATAAAATTGGACAAGGGGAGTATGATTTACCGTTGATATTTAACCAATGCTATTAAACTATAGTTCATTAGTTAAACAACAATGTCATGGATACAACAATCGGCCACGACATCAAACACAACACTTGTGGGACTCACAGGTCGATCCACATATGAGTCCTATCCCCTGTGAGTGTTGTGGCTGGTTATTGTGTTTCTAGCATTATTGTTATTTTAAAATAATGTTCTATTGGGAAAGAGAGTTTTTTGCCCTATCTCAATGGAACAGAGAGAGAATTGGAAGGAAAAAAATATTAAAGCAACCGAATCAAACCTTATGATAAACATTAGGCCATAAATATACAAATATGATTAAAATCGAGGACACAAACAGTGAGACGACTTATTTGTGTGTAGGTGAAATCCAAAATTACTGTATAGAATTAATTTACTTTGTCGATTTCTAAGTACCGACAAACTTAGAAATCTTAAAAATTTGGCTGAAATCTTAAAATGATTCACTAAACAATGATTTATTCAATGCAAATCTATTAAAATGAAAAAAATTGTATCTCCTCCTGAGATAAGATATGGAAACGAGTTAGTTTTTTTTTTTTTTTTTTTTTAGAGTTTTTACACGTTAAGCACTCCAAAAGCAAAGATTTAGGATTTGTGGACAAATAACGATGAGCAAAAAATGTAAGAAGAAAAAGAATGTTTGCTGTGGATTTTCCCTATCAAAATTGCTACCTTATGTTTCGCCACCCCGGCAGCTCCTCCCTCTCCATCTTCTTTCTCTCCTCATCCTCTCCTCTATCTATAACTGGGAGGTGGCTGAGATCTTTCCCTTAGGAGAGAAAATCTCTCACTTCTCCATCATTTTTGCATTGTGGGGGCTCAGATTTGGTGAACCAGATTTGGGTTTTCGTTTCTAGATCCGATCAACGTAGGCGACGGTTTTCTGGGCTACCCATCAACAACGGTGAAGGCTTCTTGTGGGAGGAACGAGCTACAGCTTGATGCAAATCATGGTTTATCCTCCTACCCCTATGAGCGGTTGTTAGGTTCCAACACCGAAGCTATCTTTTTTTAGTGTTTATGTTGTATTTTGTTTTTGTTTCTTGTTTTTTTGGAGGGATAAACGTGTCCTTTGTTATAGTTTATTCTTGATTATGAATATATGTTTATATTTGCTTTTCAAAAAAAATAAGGTAATTTTAACTTACACCATCTGTACTTTGCTTATTTCGAATGACACCCCCTCAACTTCATTTTTTAACCAAACTGAAACCGTTAACTTTTCTATTAAAACTAATAGCGACGTGCATTAAAGTGATTTGGCGGCAAAGTTCCCTCCAAAAATCATTATTTTTGACCCAATTGTCCTTGGAACACTTTATAAAGGTTCCAGAGTGTCATTAGGTCACGCTAATCTCAAAAAATCAACATACCCACTGTAAGGTAGTAATTGAGTGATGACTCCAAAGTGAATATATATGCATTGGATTTTATCTTTATTTCTGTATTAAAACCATAACCATAGGTCCATAGTCAAAAGATTGGGCTCCATAAGTTAGCATCGGTCAATAAGGAAGTGGGTAATGCTCATCCACTTTTAAGGTGGGTGAACAAAATATTATTCTCTATTTTTAAAAGCGAATTTGAGGAGTGTCACTATTCATTAAAACTCCGACCATAATTCTCCATTTCTATCTTCATTTTAGATAGCACCCAAGATTAATTTTTCCTCGTTTTCCCTCCAAAAGTTTGCATACTACTCCTTTTGTCCAAATTTGTTTGTCCCTCGTTCTACTGCAACCAGATAAAAATTTAGTGTTATCTTTAAATTGATAAGTAATTATATTTGTCAAATATGGATCTTGTTTGATAAGTAATTTAGTTCTATAAGACAATATTTTTAAAATTAAATAAAATATTATAAATTATAAGATATAATCATTTAAAAAGTAGCACGAATTTCCAAAATAAAGGATAATTCCTCTAGGCGTTGGCAAACTACTTATACACGTGAACAGGACCAGCCAAGGGCAAGACCTTTGATCGATCGGAAACCCTTCACCCTTTACACTTCGGCCTTCCCAAAAAAAAAAAAAAATGTAAAAGACGTTCACCCACTCCCAAGTCCCAACCGTGAGACTACAATAAGCACAACTCACGAGCATTGAGAACACTATTTTCGAGGAGGAAACTACTCTTTGATCTCTTAATTGCAAAGATTATATTGGGACTCCAAAAAAATAACTTATAATTTATTTAATCTCATCTTTAAATTCATTTATATATATCTGTGTTTGTTTGTGTGTGCATTGAATGGGTTCGGGATGTGTCCATGTGTGCTGGACTAAGGTATTATTTTTTGGACATGCCTAGGACACTTAAAAACCTTGGATTGGCCCACGTAAAGTGTGCACGAATGTTCTGCTTTTCTATGTATACACACTAGCGGATGCACATGCCTGAAGGCATAACTCGAACAATTAGCGTGTGCACCTTAAAAACATTAGAGTTGCATTAACCTTGGAGAAATAACAATTAGATGTCAAAAAGATGCAATTTTATGTCCACCTTAAAAACATTAGAGTTGCATTGACCTTGGAGGAAATAACAAACAATAAAAAAAAGGGCATCAAACTCTAATTTCAAAAATCAATAAATAAATAAAAGTCACTACAACAGAATCCAATATCATAGCGTTGAACCTGTGCTATGCACGGGCAAAATTAACTTGTACGTACAATGTTTGTACATTGCACAACATATCAAGCCAAAAGATACAAAGAAGCTATCTTTAAACTAAAGTGTTAAGAAGTGAAACAGAGCCAAAACATTTAGACATACTATGTGATAGTCTATGCCGAATGCCAATTGACAAACCATGAGTATTTTCTTGAAAATTATTGATAGGGATTGGCAGCTATAGCAATAAGGGTTGTGCTAGTGACCACTCTTAGGGCGATCACAAAATAAAAAAAACTCTTCTTGGTTGATTAAAGTCACTACATGTACGAAAGAGTAATATTTTATTGTTCAACACCAAACCAATGATGACCAATCAACACAACATTCTACTATGTGTCTTGTAACTTTTTAAAATGGCAAGATTACCCTTCATCTTTTGTCGTTCCAGAGACTTCAAATAAACAAGAAAAATACTCAAATCAGTTCACTGTGTTATAGTTAAGTTTAAAAAGTGTACTGAAATATGTAAAAAAAAATGTATAAAAGTATGTAAAAATATATTAAAAAGTATACCAAAGTTGAAGGATTACGTTACTCCATATGTCCCAAATTGTGGTCTTTCTTTTGACTGGACATTTTACAAAGAAAAATATGTTTTAGCGTGATTTTTCTGCACCAATTTAAAGACCTTATTTAGAAAGAAAAAATGAAGTAAATTTTTTGAAAAAAAAAATCTCATAAATATTTTTTCTTTATCCGAAACATGTGTTAGTGTGTTAGTGGAGGCCTGTTTATGCAAAAATCTTCTATCAAAAACAAAAAGTCGTTAGTCCCAGCAGAAACAATACTCCTACATGGAAAATAACAGACAATAAACACATATATACCTCATGAAATCTTCAAAGGAAATCAAGCTCAAGAAAATAATGTGGAATGTTACCTAGTACTTTAGCGAAAAGATGGGATTCAAGCCGATATCACTATTTGAAATCTTCTCTCTCTTCTTTTGTGAACCGTTGGTAAAATGTGAACACCCCGCGGACCGGCGCGGTTCGTCCATGAAAACGGTTGTTTGGTTTGAAAAATGGTTTGATTGGTTGAATGGAGTCGCCACCTGGATTTGAGGACCTTACCCGAGAAACCATTGAAAATGACTCTTTTGCCCTTGAAATGGAAAATATTTTACTGGTCTCACAAAATGAGATTTCTCGGATCCAGAAGCTAGGTTACACGAGGGAAAGGAATTTAAAGCATCCCTCACGCCCGGTGTGACCACCGATCTCTACTAAATGTTTGAAGGATTTTGAAGATATTGTTTGAATGGACTTTGAACTCAGATTTATGCGAAAGCACGACGAACACTTCAACAAGATTAGTGAAACATTAGTAGATGCTTGTGCAAAATGCCATAAATGGATGATTTATATACAAAAGATGCTAAAATTACACTAAAATGTCCCCAAAATGCCTTAGAATAGCTCAGGAACTGATCACAAGTGCCCTGCATATCACACCTAGATAGGATGCGGGCGCCTAGAAAGGGTCAATCCAGGCTCCTTGATTGGGTCCAAGCACCTGGATTGCCATCTAAACAGAGACTCTAAAATGACATTTTTTGCAGAAATCAACAAATGAAATGCTTTTAACCAATTCTCACATACCCTAAACGATATTTGGAAATGCAGTAGCAGATATGAACCTCAAACTCAACTCAAACACATGATATGAACTTAAAAGAAGCTTGATTTTGGATGGTTTAATAATGAAATACTCTGCAAGTGTCTTTAGCTAAGCGATGACCACCCTGCCAAACCAAGCGGTCCAGTGCATCAAATTAACATCCCATTTGGATGCCGGAGATGATTTGGGCGGATTTGTAATGAGGGTGGATTTGGAAATAAGAGTGGCCCCATCTCATAAGAAGGGTGAATTTGTTAGTGAGGTGTTTGGATGCTATTTTGAGAAGGAGGATTAGGAAGGTGGATTTGATAGAATAAGATGTCAAATGATGTAATTGCCCCTATTTTATTATTTGAATAAAGAAAATTTCTTAATTTCTTAATAATTATAGTAAATAAATAAAAATTACGAAAAATATATAATAAATACAAACAAATATTTAAACCATATTATATGGGGGGAAATTTTGGGTTTTAAAATTAATAAATTTAATGACAAATGAAAATTACTTAAATTAACAAATTTTCCCTACTTTATTATTCTATTTCAAATTAACAAGTTGATGATTTATGTAATTTTTAAAAGCTAGTTCTTAACCATAGTAAATGGGGTTAAGAATTATGATATCCTTTAATTTTGTGGAATTTTAAAAAAATTAAAAAACCGTTGCATTGCAATAGATAATAGCCATTGGATAGGCTTTGGGAACAAATAACTACATGGGACATGATACACTAGATAATTTTTTCTATTTCCTTTTGAGGTATTTCCCACTGGAGATCGTCTTCTCCATTTCATTTTCTTGATGTAAGAGTGACCTATCGACCGACCGACCGACGACAGGATTTCGAGTGAAATCCAACAACGCGGTCCAATTGATGATGGGGTCCGACATCCGGCAACCCAGATCCAACCCCCACTGCCTCTTCCTCTGGTTCGTCTCTCTCTCTCTCTCTCTCTCTCTCTCTCTCTCTCTCTCTGATTTTGGAAAACACCATTCAATGCAATTTCTGAAAAACACCATTCATCTTCCCCGTTCACAAATAAGTGTACAAAACCCCTCCAAATCACCCGGATTTGGCCTTATTTATAAAACATTGTTACTGACTTTTTAATGATACTTTTTTTTTTTATCATTATTGGATTACAATTTCTCAATATGGCTAGGGTTTGCTCTGATTGGTGTGGGCCCCATCCCACCATGGGTCGGTAGCAAATTTATTGAACACGATTGCACATGGTTAGTGTCTTAGTGATGTGGCTGGTGATATTCCGTTTTCCAATTGCCTAAAATGTTAGCCAAATGCGTTTGAGTTGCACAAAGAGTCTATTATTAGAGAACTAAAAATTGACGTTGTCCAACTATTTTAGCTAACAAACCTTGTATTGAAAGCTGGTTAGTGATGTTTACAAATAATTCTCATGTTATTTCGCAGGCTTGAAATTATCTTTCGTCGTTCCAATTTCCTGACTTAAAGTCAGCAATTGACTTAAAGTCAGTTTTTAAGTTGATCTATTGGGAGAGAATAATCTGTCTCGTACAGCCCCATAAGTCAATTTTGAGTTAAGTAAGGAATTAAAACAAGTCTAATGTGGTATTAATCATTCCTTTCGGCCTAATTCGTTGGGAACTAACTACAAGAATTTGGGCCCAATAGATTCCAATGAGCTCAAAAAAGGTTCCATTATCATTAAGACACTGCATTTATTCTTTTACTAATCTGATACTAGCCTTAAATTTTACACATCGAGCATCTCTAGTGGACTACCTAAAAAATATTTGTTAAAGTGTATACCTAAGCACATTTGAGGCCCTATTTTGTGTGCTAAGAACTTAGTTAACTAGCTAATGAAAAATGCACTTTAGTGGACTACTTATATGTATATTCATCAATTTTAAGTCTTTCATTTCTCTCTCTCTCTCTCCTCCTTCCCTTCTCTCTCTATCTCTTTCCTTAAGTCTCTCCCCAAATTTAGGTAATGACTTGGGAGACTTTAGAGAGTGAGGGATGACACCTAGGATTTTAGGGAGTCATTTTTTATCCGGTAGAGACCATTTTTTTAGTTTTTCTTAGGTAACTAGATAGGACACTTTAAGATACTCTTTTAGGTAATCCGCTAGAGATGCCCTAAACGTCACCCTTTCATGTGTGGGGAAAAAAAAATCCCACATTGATCTCTATTTTGTGTTTTGCTGAGCACATTGAACTTTATTCTTATTAGCCCCTTGATCCGCCTTGCATTCTACTCCCCCCTTCAAGCTTCATCTGTTTTTTTATCCAACACCATTTTCCGACAGTTCCACAAGCTTGAATTATTAACTTTTTTACTTTTCACATTTTACGAGATAAGTCATTCTCTTCACATACATCAACTAAAAAATGGCAAAAAACCAAGTTAGTGGAGTGGGAAGCTATTTCACCACATCCACAGATTGAAAGCTGTCCACCATTCTTGTCATGATCCACTTTGCTATTGGCTCACCTATCAGCCTTGTCATTCACTACTCTCATTTGAGTTGATTGTGGTTTGTACTCCATGAACTGATCCATCTGTGAGTGCATAAAATACAAGTCCGTCGACAGTAAACAGCAAAATCCACCACCATTCACTTTGAAGCAAAAACACCACCATATATTAGATTTACAGACTACTGAGAGCAAGGGGACAGTGCTTAGAAGTCCCCGAGCACCTGACTTTCAAGTACCTCGCCAATTGGAACATGACGGTTCAATTTATTTTACTTGTGTCACAGGTAAAGGCAACAACAGATATAATGGTAACCCCAGAAGCAGATTTCAATACACCAACACATAAATAGTATAGTACAGAGTTTCTCATGAATTCATACTTAATCATAACCTACATTCAAAGGCAGCAAAACCATAACATTATCAAACCCTAGACCAAACCAAACGACAATGCGACAGATCAAGCTTTGATAATTCATATCCAGGAGCACAAATCTTCTCAAGAAAAAACCCTGAAGTAAAGTACCAGTTCCTGCAAAATCAGGCCGAGTATCTTGTCACAGAACTGATGTTAAAAATAAAGGAAAATGATAGTTGTCACCGGATGTATTTCACCATTTTTAACTTCTCTACGACTATGCACAAAAAATCAAAGTGCAAAATGAGGATGCATCAATTCAAACAAGAAGGGGCTTTACCGTGTTGCGAGTAAAGGAGCCACAAGAGAGGAAGGAAAATGAAGGAAATATTTCGTTAAGGTGTAGAAGCCCTCATAATTTATGAATTAGCATGAACTAACCTTTCCCATGAATCTATTTCTGCTGTGGCTTCTTCCACAAAACCCCGAACTTCTTCAGCACATTCCCATTTTTCTTCTTTAACAAATCATCCTCGACGTCGTCAGACTCTGGCGAACCAAACTTTCCTCCTCTTCCCACAAAATTATTGTTACCCGTCGAAAGGATCGATGCAGCTGCCTCTGCCGCCTTCCTCCACTGGTCAGACTGCACCTTCAGCCTCCTCAACTCCATCTCCATATCTGATGTCACTGCTTGTGCTGCAGCCAGCTGCTCAGCTACCCTTGTCGCCCTCCGGCTACTCTTATCCGCTTCTTCCGTCATATAACCCAATTTCATTAGAGCCTCTCTCTCTGCAGCCCTAGCTGCCTCTACTTCAGCGAAAATTTCATCGTTTGCTTTTCCCTTGTCTGTTTCCCTACCCTTGATTTCAGACTTCAACAGCTCATTCTCCTGTGATATATGTTGTAGTTCCGTCTCTTTATCCATCAAACTTCCCTTCAAGTCTTCAACATTTTCCTTCAACTTCTTGAGTTCCTTTTCCAGTTCAAATTCTCTCTGACTGAGAATGTTCTTCCCAAGCTTCATATGCAGCCCCTCGTTCTCCTCTGAAATACCTTGCAATTCGGTTTCTTTGTCCATCAAATTAGCCTTTAGTTCCTCAATTTCAGCTTTTGTTTTGTTGACTTCTTCCTCCAAGTCGGTTTCTCTCAGACTCGATTCAGACTTAATCTTCTCAACCGTTTCATAAGCACTTTTGATCCGTATTGTGCTCTGAATTTGTTCTTCGTGGTATCTTATCTCAGCTGCTTCTAATGCAGCTCTTAACCTTCCTAACTCTGCCGTAACAGAAGTAAGCTCTGCCTCAAGCTGCATTGATTTCCCTCTCTGTTTCTCATTTTCTGTAATTTCACATTCAATTTCATTATCACCACTGTGATTAAGATCACCAATAAGCCCTTCAAGATATTCCACACGTGCCCTAGATTGATCCAACTCTGAAGATATGCAGCTGCAAGCTTCCTTGGCCTTAAAACCGTCCAACCTGAGGGTCTCAATGGTCATTTTGGCAATTTCAAGTTGCAGCAAAGTCTCCCCAACGAGTGCTTGAGCCTGAGCTTCCGATTCTTGGCACTCAGTTAACTGTTTTTTCATGTCTTCCACAAGCGAGAGACTCTCTGCCAGATTTTCTTTCACTATTTGGAGCTCTTCGTTAGAAGAATCTAGGCGCTTTGTTTGTTCCGCGTTGGACTCGGCTACCATTTGAAGTTGGACTTTTAGCTGCTGAATCTCATTTGCATCAGATAGCTCCAAAAGCTGCTTCTGGGACTCTTCAAGCTCTGAAGAAACGGACATAAGCTGCTTTTTGGAGTCCTCTGCATCTTCCTCGGCTTTCCTCTTTGATGACTCCGAAGAACTTAGCTCGTCTTTTGCCTTCTTTAGATCCTCCTGGAGTTGAGAAATCTGGGACTCCAACTCAGAAATCTTGCTTGGACGCTTCTTCTGGAGCTCCAAAGGACAAAGACGATGAATTAGAAATTGCATCCATTATCCAAGTAGAAAAGCATATAGAAAATCGTTCTCGAAATGCCAACCAATTACTATAATTCCCATTTCAAGTACTTTGGGAAATTTGACCCTTTAATTACATCTACAGAGGAGAATTAGAGAGAAATTCCACATATAGATTGACAATAGGTCTCCATATCACGAACAGCAAGAACTAGTTTATAACAAAAGCGGGTGGGAACGGACAATCGGTGCAGCAGTGATGTTGTTTCCCAAGAGAATTTTCTGGATGATCAACATTTAACATTTTTTTTTTCACAAGCAAAAGTGGCCAGAATCAGTAATAAGACGGGAAATAAAAGAGCAAAACTATTAGTAGACCGAAGGGTTGTTCAGACCTTTGAATGGCCATTATGTGTATTCTTGTTAAACTCTGCATTTAACTTTTGTGGAACCATTAACGAATACGCTTTTTCGCAATTAGAGAGACAAGGTATTATTTGGACATTCTACAAGCTGTACATAGCGAGAATGTGTTGGGTTCTCATTTCTTTGGGAAGTACCTCAGATGTTGGGGTTCTGGGTGACTTGCGCTCTGTGACTATAGGGCTTCTATCTTTTGGCGTCTTGCTTGCAACATTTGAGGATGATGTAGGAGCAGTCTCTATTGTAGTCGTCTTGAGCTGACGTACCACCCTGGGAGAAATCTTTTGAGGTGCTTCCGTAGAGTTGTTTCTGCTCCCAAAATCAATCAAACAACAGTAACATTGTCATATAACACGAATCACCAAAGACAGGGTTTTATTAAGAAAATAAGTCCTCAACCAGAAGATTTCATACACAGAGCAAGTGAGAGGCGCTTTGTGACTCAGGCTTATTTTCAGCCACCTCGTGCATCAATTAAAATTAAGAAAAGGAGTAAAACTACGGAATCAAGTTATCTCAAAGATATACTCCCATGTCACAAATTTTTTTATTTTTTTAAAGCACAACTAACAATCCCCTACGGAAATTCCGTCGCACTACTAGTGCAGAAAAACAGTTAGTACACACGTTATCCGGATAGTGCATGCAAAATGAGCAGAATGTTGAAGAGTACACACTATACAACCCAATGGAATGATTTTTCCTGAATATGGGGAATGGGCAGTTGTGAAGCCTATCATGAGTCACGGTCAGACCATCTTAAAAAAAAGATAAGTTGGTGATGATACATACTATCTCAATGCTACCAGTGGTTCATTAAAGTCTCACAAGCTTTAACAAGTTAAAATTTTCAGATGAGCTGGTCGTTGATAACTTATCCATAATTCAAAATATTTAACATTTTTCGCGGACTTGTTCAACCCTGCTCAAAACAGGGAAAGCAATAATGCATTGTGTTCACCACAAGGTCAATTAAGCTCCCCGATTCAAGTAGACGCCACCGCTCTATGTCACACATTCCAAACTTAGATATAAAGAGAACAAAAGGAGTAAAGGACTACCAAAGGATTAACTATTGTTAGCAATAATTCTGCAGACACCAGTAGTAAGAGAATAGGCAAACATGGCTATTCAGAAGTACCATTTTGTTGAGGTTCAAAATGTTTTAAATTTATAACGCTACACACTTTTGTAATTACTACGTACGTCGTTTTGTGCCTGTCCTTGGCAGCATGGGTACCCTTCCTCCACTAGCGAACACACAGGTTTCACAGAAGGGCCCTCCTGAAGGCCAAGACAAGACAGGAAATTACCCAAAGGAAAGAACAAAACGTTTGTTTGATGCTGAGACAAAAAACCTGCAACTCGACTCTTTTTACGGAAGCTGAATCTCAACCGCAGAAAAGTATTGAAAGTTGGCCACATTCCCCAGTACTATTGGTACTCACATGGCATGGATTCTTCCAGACAAGTAAGAAAACCGATGGAAACAAATTAAAGCCATCAATGGTTAGAGTTTTCAAGAACTAATTATTTTACTTCCAATGGTCCCCTAACGGTAAAGAGAGCTTCTATTGGGACCGACGGAATAGTACCGATGGGGTACCGACGGCGTCGCCGACGCTGGTGTGGGTCCCAAACGGCCAAATGAAATGGGGTGATTTTGGATCGAGCTCATACAGCCGTCCGATTGTCTCGATTCCCGAGTTGGGCCACTCGGAATTTGATTCTGAGAACGATCAACGGCTCGGATCGGCCGTTTGGGACCCACACTGGCGTCGGCGACGCCGTCGGTACCCCATCGGTACATTCCCGTCGGTCCCTTTAGATTTACGCAACGGTAAAAAGTCAGCCCCATGTGATTATAATGGTTACCCAAAACCTTTATCGTATATAGTAAACCACTCATGGAGCCAAGCCGCAAGAGCTTCCCTTGTGCATTCCGCAGTCCTGGGCTACCGGCATAGATGGCCTACCTTTAACCGGATCGGGGAGGAGATTAGTCAAGGAGCAGTCGCAGACCAAGCTGCTGGCCCGGACACTACTGACCACCAAACCCAGAAAATAAGAAAAGAAAAATACTCGTGTTTTCAAAAACTATTTCAGAAAAAATAAGACAAAGCCACATTGGGAACAGCCTGTCAATAACTAGCACATTGAAAGAGCAATTTACTCACCATATGGGTCCTTTCAACGTCAATGCAGAAAAAGATAAAACAATGGGAATCAATAGAATATCTGGGGATAATTTTACTGTGCAGTTGTAAAATCTAAAAGTTCCTTGGGGTAAGAAAACACACCATAAATCCACCAAGCAACATTTTAAGGGAACACCCATCAAGGCCATTGAAGTTACCTTGCCTTTGGTGTCTGCATAGTTCAAAAAATCTTGTAGGCCCCACAAAAATTAAAAAAGCACTGTGTGAGATCTTTTCTACTTCAATGCTCCCAGCCCCACAGACCCTGCAAGAATTCAGAAAATCACAAGGGGTGAGAGGGAGAGAGAGAGAGAGAGAGAGAGAGAGAGAGAGAATCCAATGTCAATAAATGTAATACAATGAAGATAAAAATGGTTGATGAAGGACTCTCTGTTCATTTAATAGACCAAAAGCATTGCACAACAACTCAAACAATATAAACAAACAATTCAAATTACTGGAGGGTCAACTGTACTACGTAATAATTCATATTTAATACATCTAATGTTTGAATTTGGAAAACAAAATACTTTAGGCATGCTTGAATCACAATGATGGTGATTACTAGTTGAAAAACAGCTACTAGGAAACTTACCCAAATTACCCTTCTTGTTTGGATCCAAGGAAAGTTTTCTTAAAATGTACAGAAAAAAAAAAAATGAATGGTTCAGACTCACATTTTAGAAAACTTTTACCCTAATAACCCTCAAATTGAAAACCTTCCAGGGGTAATTCCGTCAGTAAAGTAATCCCTCCATTTTTGCCGTGACAGACGGCACTAGCTGCTTCAATAAACACAGTGGGGTTGATACTCGAATATGATTAGTTTAATATGGAGTAACTTTACACGAAAAGGAAAAACTTGACACCACCCAAAACGATTCGACTCAGCGATTGGCTACTAATAACAACTCAGAAACTCTGGAAAACAAAGAAATACACACAAAGAAACTTGAGCATTGTCGTCCCGAAATACAAAACAAACCTCGATTGGGAGATAGGATCGATCCACTAACAGAGCAAGATTCAAAGCAAAATGAGGCCAATCGAAGCTATTTCAACAAGCAAGGGAGAGAGACAGAGATGTCAGGTAGCTTTTCAGAGATTCGAAAATGCTTTTGAAAAAGCCTGTAAAACTTGAAGCGACAAAAAATCGGATGGAGGCTTTTTACTGTTGTCTTTTGTAAAGACCAATTATCCCGAAAGCAAAGGCACAAAAATAAGAAATAATTAAGCAAAAAAAAGGGTCACACACGACAAATTATTTTCTGTCACACAATTTCCCCGAGAAACAAACAAATGGGAAATCAGATGAAACTGAGAAAAAGGGGAGGGGGACAATGTGGGTTTTATTCTTACCAAGATGAGGTCTCGTTTTCGCAATGCTAGCTATGGAACTTCTTCAGCTTCTGTTTCTGCTCTTCTGGCTATTTGTCATTTCTTTTGTTGTTCTTTCTTCTTCTTATCCTTATGAAACCAGTTCCCGAGGCCACTCTCTCTCTCTCTCTCTCTCTCTCTCTCTCTCTCTCGTTCTGTTTCTACTGGTTTAATGGACTGAGAATGACAGATGCATATGTTTGTGTATCTTTATTTTTTAGAGAGGGGGAGACTCGGGAGAGAGACAGTATCGTGGAGTGAGTGGGCAATGACAGTGAAAGATTTTTACTCGTTCAATTTTTTTTTAGCTTAATAACTATGGAGGATTATTTTGACTCGTTCAATTTTTTTTTTCCCTTATTTTTCATTTTGTGCTACATTTTTTTAGAGTATTTTTTCGTCCCAACGAAAGAACATAAAAAAAAGTAAGAAATTTTTTTCAAAACAAGATTTTGTTTTGCATGAAGAAAAACAAATCTATCAAATGTTTATTTAATAAATTTTAGTTTTGGACATAATTTCTTACTTTTTAGATTCATCTCATTGTGACGAATTTACTTTATTTGTTTTTTATTTACTCAAAAAAAAAATAGTTTTGAACATAAGTTCTTACTTTTATATCCCCCTCGTGACGACAAATAACTCACAAAAAAAATTGACGCAAATTAACAAATGGTGAAAAAGTTTCAATAAAGATAATAATAATAATAATATGAGAAATGATTTTCATGCCCACAAATTTTGATAACTGCACCCCATTTTGTCTTGTAGTGAAACTATTATGTGTACAAATTTCTAGGAGTGCTCGTGGTCCGGATTAGTTCAAATTAACATGAATCCAATCTTAATCCATGACTTACAATTTTTTGAAAATATAATCTATGTCCGATCCAAAAGTCTCACAGTTTGGTTCCAATCTGATCCGTGAGTCATGGATTGGTTCCGAATTTATCCACAGATTTTCAACTTATTCCAAAAGAAAATTGTCAACTCATTTTAAAACTCAAACTCAACATTGAAACAAACACTTGAGTAGTATGTAGATGAGAATATAAAGCATCAATAAAAACAAATAAATAGCAATCACCGGAAAGAAATAATGAAAGCTTGTTAAACATTCCAACAAATAAATTGAATAAATCTAAATTTGAACATTATGGAATAAAAAATAGATAGACAAAAAAACAAAACCCAAAATTCATTTTGAAATTCCAAATACAGTAGGCTATAAATATGAGCTTGAGCGTTGTAAATTGTTAACATCAAACTTGTTAAACATGCCAACAAACACGTATAAATAAACAGTCACAAGCAGAAAATGTAGATATCATTTTGGAATTCTAAACAAAGTAGGCTACAAAATACATATATATTTATTTTAAAATATATATATAATAAAAATCTCACGGTCCGGATCGGTTAATCTACAATTTAAAAATTAAAATCTGTGTCCGGACTGCGTGTCACGGTTTTTTATTTTTTGAATCCATGCCCGGACCATTAATCCACAATTAAAATCCAAAACATACTGATCAGTTCAGTCTGGACCGGATTCACGGTTCATCGATTTTTTTGAACAGCCCTACAAATTTCACTACAAGACTAAAAATGGGATGCATTTATTAAAATAGGGGGTGTGAAAATCACTAGCCTAATAATAATCCTCTAAAATTATACTATGAGGGATTTCCCAAAAGTGCTAAAAATAATTGATGCATGTGACAGAAATAATTAGTCTCAAAATCCGTATTTAGCTCTCTCAACATTAGGTAGATTTATGTTTAAAGTTTATACTTTGAACATTGCTCAACCAGTCAATTGCAAATAAAAAAGTTCGCAAACTAAAATTGTTTCCCAACGATTCAAATGGAACGGCTGCGATTTATATCTGGAGTTGCTATTTAAAATTATTTTCTTACGGGTGTTTTGATGTGAATAATTCATTTGGGGAGTATTTTATTGTCTTCATTCAAAAAAATTCTACCTTTGTTAGTTTTGCATTGATTTTTCATGAATTATTGGTTCGTCTCAATGAGAAGAATCTAAAAAGGCAAAAATCGTGAACCAAACTATTTTTTTTGTAAATAAAGACAAAAATAATTTTAAAAGTCTTTTTGTTTTAGATTATTTTCCTCTTTAGTGAAACACTATTGATTATAATTTTTTACTTTTTAGATTTTTCTCATCGCAGCGAATCAATAAATTTACAAAAAATTGAAGCAAAAGTAACAAATAATAATTTTTAAATAAAAACAACAAAAATAACTTAACTCAATTATTTAGTCAAAAACAAACCTTTTAGAGCACCTCCAGCCTAGAACCAAACTCAAAATTTGAGTCAAAACCCCCAAAACGTCCATCTAGTCTTTGAACCAAACTAGTACCAAATCAAACTTTACCCAAATTTCCTCAAATTTGCGGAGAAGAAAGGGTCTGAATCAAATTTCCACCACCGTTGTCGTCGTCAGACCATCTTCCACCACCGTCGTCGTCACCAACGAAGGTAAGAAGAACAAAGATTGTCGTCGTTGTCTTACCACCACCGTCGTCGTCGTTGTGATTTTCTAGATCTAAAAGAGTGGTGGTCGTTGTGATTTTGCAGATCTCGTCACCACGGTCGTCGTCGTCATCACAACGGTCAGATCTACACTTCTGGAGACAACGGTGGTGGTGGTGGAGAAAATGGTGGTTATGGGTGGTGGGGTGGTCTACAGTGGAGACGACGATGTTTTGCTGGTGGTCGTGGAAAATTTGAGTTTACCACCGGAGTGGATGATGCCAAAGTGAGTTTTTTACTCAATTTTTTTTTATCAAATTTGAGGGGAAAAAAAAAAAGATTCAAGTTTGGAGTTGCTCTTTAGTCACATGGAGTGTAAATTATATACAGTTACGTTCTGAATTGTATTTTAAAATTAATGTCTGAAGTATTACTCAATAGCAAAATGGAGGGAAAAGGCAAAAGATGGAAATCATGGAAGAAAAACAGTACAGAGATTTTGTCGTTTTGCAAGAGCGTACTAAAAAACTTCATTCAATTTGGAGTATTTTTTGACATTGCAAACGTATCTTATCTCATTCAAACATTACGGTATTATTATATTATTATTCCAAACTAACAAGTCATTCAATTTTTTGGATTTGGATCCCCATTCCGTGATTCTCTCTCTTCATGGTCTCCGTGTCTCTCACGCCTATCCAAATCCATCTTCAAATTCTGGGAGTCCCTCTCTTCTTAAATTAAAACTGGGTCCTATTCTTTCTTGATTTGGAAAATAGAGGTCAAATAGCACTACTTAAACCTCGGTGATATAAATGAGCTGAGCCGAGTTTTATAGAGCTGAAGCTTGTCTCCTTGTATAGTTATATTTATTGAGTTTCCACTAAAGTATTTTCGGTATTCTTAGGGGGTGTTCCACTAACTTGTTTTGTTTTAAAACGCCTTGGTTTTTGTGTCCATGTGATGTATTGTGAGAGAATGACTTGTCTCGGTTTTTGGGAAAAACAATTTTTTGAAAAAACAAAGTTAGTGGAACACCCCCTTCAACTTAAAATTGTCAAATTAATAAGTTATTTTGCTCACATAAATTATCAGATTTGACTATTTGTAGGATAAGAATTTCGAAAATGATGTAACGGAAACTTATCCCGAAGTTTTATGTGAAAATAAGGTTTAATTACATTTTACCACTCTAAATTATCACACTTTTTAAAATTATTCTCTAAACTATAAAATTTTGACACTTCACCACCGTAAAGTACCTAAACCTTTCAATTTGGACCCTTTCTTAGCATTGAAAGCATCTTTAATGGTTGGACCCATTTTTTAGGTGTCAAGGCCAAATTTTGGCTTGTAACAGTGTTTGATTGTCATAATTTGGCAAGACTGCTCCAGTGATCTAAAATTTGACTCACTTCACCAACTACCTACTTAATTGCCAAAAAAACCTAACACTACTAATCCAATTTATAGTAGCACTCAAAATATTACCAAGCACTCTAAAGTTCACAGGGTCGTAATTTGGATTGTTTGTGGCCCTTGGATTAGTCTCAATCATTCTAGACCTTTGGATTGGAACATTGTAGTTTGCTAGAAGCAAATCACTAGATTAGTTTTTCCCACTTTGGAAATAACATGAAAAAGATAAGGATTAATTTCTCCCCACTCTAGTTCGTCTCTCTCAACTCGGTTTGATATATTTCTCTCTCTCTCTCTCTCAAACACACACACACACACATCCCCCCCAAAGATCAATAGTGATCCCTCTCTTTTCTTAAACTCTAACAATACCTCAGAGTCTCTAACGAGTTTTGGGCTGGTTTAATGGACGACTATGGCGAGCTCTCATGAACCTAAAGGTATGGCAAGGACAAGGAAGATTCCTCGTGATATTTAGTGAGCAAATTTACAATTTTTTGTGTTTTCTCAGATGAAAAAAAATAATCATGGGTTTGTCCTCAAAAAAACTAAATTTGGCCAAGGTCTGGAAGGTTTGTCTTGTGGTTGGAAAAATGCAAAATGACTTGTCGTTGGAAATGCTCTTAGTTGTATAATAGCCATCAAAGATCCGATAATACTGTTCAAATATTTTTTTTCTCCTCAAAATATGACTACAATGACTAAAATTATACACATATCTAATAGAATCAGATCATATATTTGTCTAGAATGCATTATTCCACTCACCTTCATCTGTCAATCTTTTTAGGTTTTTTCCCCATCAACACCTCATTATGCCCTTGCATCCTCAAGATCATAGGCCAAATAGCTCTTCACGTAAAGAAAATAAACAAAGGCATAGTCCTGCTTTTGACAAATGTTGTAAGGACTTTTATTTTCATACATTATTAATAATGTTCTATTTCCTTTTAATTATTTCAAACTTAATTCCTCAGGATATTATAGATCCATATATGTTAAGTTTAGATTAAATTCGATTTTGTCGCATATCGACTACCAATCAACGTTCACACCAACTCAAACCTAACCTAATAAGAACCAACAATTCTATTCAATCCCGAGCCCAAATCCTAATGTAGACACCCCAATTTACACTTGCGGTTCTCAAACCACAGCCTAAACAGCCTCCCATATGATGAAAGTAAGGGTAAAATTCGGTAATGCTTGAAACAACGATTCTGAGGACTAAAAATATCAAAAACCCATTTTTAAACCAACCCCTGCGCACGAACATCAACCTTGGGCACCAATGCCACGGCCAAAATTACCAAATGCCCCATGATCAACTCTCGTGGACTAGTTGAACTTATGCACACAAGTTAACTGGAACACGCAAAATTTCATACTGGCATCTAACAGGAGAATTTCATGATGAGGAATCGATTCTTGAGATTCTCCAGGTGTCTTCTCTTCCCTAAAACAAGGGCTTGCCTCCAAGACTCGTTTGACCTCCTTTTGGCCCTTTTACCCCCTCCTTTTTTAACCCCCTAAACCTATAATACCTCTCCTACTCTCCTAAAATTAGATACCTGCTATTACATGTTATCTCCCTCCAAAACTCATCTTCTCACTCTAAAATTCTAAGGTCTCGTTTGATTCAGGTATTGGAAGCTTGGGATAGGATTAAATGCATCGAATCCCACCTAACCCCTTGTTTAATTCCCACAAAGGTGCCTGGGATTAACAATCCTGGGACTAAAATTATCCCTATATGTATGGTACTATGCAATCCCATTGGAGGGTGGGACTACCAATCCCGGATAAAACACACGGGAGTTTGTCGGCCCTTTTATTGCAAAATTGCCATTGAAATGATTTTGCCCTAGATCATCTTCCCCAATTCTTCCTCGCTACTCAAACCCATTTCTTCCCCAAATCGTCTTCTCCCATTCTTCCCCAAATCGTTTTTCCCAAATCGATTTCGTTGGACTTCTTCTCGCGTCCTCGTCAGGTAGAGTTGTGGATTGATTTCGTCAGAGATAAGACGGTACTTCATCATCTCTCTTTCTCTCTCTTGTCCTCTCTCTTATGGATCGATTTCATTTTTAAGGATGCTGAAAAGATTGAGTCAACAGATTGGGGTTATTCAGATCTCTCTCTCTATCTCTCTCTCTCTCTCTCTCTCTCTCTCTCTCTCTCTCGTTTTTTGATTTCGTTTTTCAATGACCATGGCACCAAATGAACCTGGGATACCAAATTACCCACATCATGGCAAATTTCGATGAAATTGTGTTTTTTGTATTACCAATTTTGCACCACAGACCTCGGATACCAAATTACCCAAATGAACTTGGGATACCAATTCTAGATATTGTGTTTGTAGAATTTGTATGGTATTTGTAGAATTTCGATTTCGTCAACAGATTGGGGTTCTTCACAATTCCAGTTCTTTAGAAATTTGGTTTGCTATGATTGGGGTTCTTCAGGTTGGAATTGGTGAGAGAGAGAGAGAGAGAGAGAGAGAGAGAGAGAGAGAGAAATAATCCTGATGTTAATTCTGAAATTTAGTTTAGCGAACCAAACGTGGGATTGCCCAAAACATGGGATATCCCGATATTAATCCTGCAAAAATCAAACATGGGATTGTATGAGGTTCAGGACAAATAATCCAGGACTACTAGTCCCAGGACTATCAATCCTACCAATTTTAGTTCGTGAATTAAACGAGGCCTAAGCTTACCAACCATTTTCAAGTCCTACATCAATTTCATATCCTTCTAGCAATATTAGCCAACATAAGTCCTTAAACCCTACTGAAAATCTCATTTCAAAGCTCAAATGTTTCCCATCTTCACCTAAATCAATCCCAAGCCATCAAAAACGTCCATCACCTATTGTACTTTTACCATTTGAAGTCCAAAGAAGTTTGGTTCAAGCATTATCCAAATGTAAAATAGGCCTTGGGCCACTGTTTTGGCTCCCTGAGTGGATCGTTTAAACACATTCCGGTTCTTTATACTGATAGTGTGTTTAGAACAAGATCAATATATTTCCCAAAACAAATTTTTCGAAAATCAAATCTGCCTTAGGACTTGTGCACGCCAGTCCTAACTAGTGCGCACGAGTACTCCTTTGGAGGCAAGTTGCCAGAAACTGGTTTTCTTGTCATCATTTTCCAATCACTATTTTGAGAAAAATATTTATTTTTCAATCATATTAGTAAAATATTCTCTTTTTTTAGTGTTTTAAAAATTAGTTGGTTGTTCAAATCCTTTTACTAACTAAGGTCAAATCCAACAAAGAGATCAGTAAATGGAAAAACAAAGAAGGGAAAAATAAAGTTTCTTTTTAATAAACCTTACTAAATTAACAAATCGGATGTAAGGAATTTTAGTTGTGCCAAAAAGTCAAAAACAGCTCAACTCATACGCACGAGTCTCAATTTGGTGCGCACGGGTCATTTCCAGTCTGGGTTAAGTTATTTTCTTATTACTCCAAATACTTTTTTCTCTTCGCATTTCTAAAAAAAAAATTCAAAAAACGATTCTTTCACCATTTCTCATATCTTCAATCATTAATCATATTTCTCTCTACTCGTATCCTCTCTCCAATCATTATTCTTATTTCTCTCTCTATCTCTCTCCAATTACTACACCTCTCTCTAATTATTACTTTTTCCAAAAACTTATCCAAACACTATCTCAAAAATATTTCTCAAAATATTTTTCTCAAAACAATCAACCAAACAAAGTGAATATCTTTTTACGTTATTTCATGTTATTTCAAGTCACATGAAGTATGTCATATTTGCATCACAATCTATCTTCCTTTTACCTTGTTCCGTATCCCTTTGTGTGAACAAAGTGTAATAATAAAATATTTCCATAAAATCTCACAAACATTAAAAGTAGAGACTGATCTTCGCATCAGGCAAGGGGAGTGCCATAAAATTCTTCTCCTCTTGTAACTTGGTTGCAAATCTAAAATGTTTTGATTAAAAGATCAATAAGTAAAACCTTTTTTCAAGGGAAATGCTATGATATGTGCAAGGAAAGTAAAAAAAAGTACAATTTGAAAGCAAAAATGATATGCGCAACGAAAGCCTTGCAGGAAATCACGCAGTGAAGGTCCTGTGGGGTTCAGTACGGATCCCGAACAATTAATCTGAACAGCTCAAAAATTTTAAAAACACATTTCGAGTGGGCCCGCTAAAAACCAACTCCATCCGATGTGTGTGGATGCTTAATCCAAACTTTCCTTTTTGAATGGCTTGGTTGAAAAAAGAAAAAAATGAAAGATTTTGGATCGAGCATCTAAACATATCGGATGAAGCTGATTTTTAGCGGGCCCAGTCCAAATGTGTTTCTAAAATTCTTGAGCTGCTCAGATTAGTTGTTTGGGATCTGTACTAGGCCCCACAGGATCTTCCCTGCGTGATTCCCTGCAAGACTTTCCTTGCATATAGCATTGCTGATTTGAAAGTACACTTGTACTTTAAAGTACATCTTTAAATATACTTTAACGAACAAATGTACTTTCAAAGTGTATTTTTTTGTACAAATGGGACCCACAAAAGTGTACTTTTTGTACCCTTAACGGGTGCACTATGTCACTCATTAGCATGACCCTTTTTTCAAAACGCGGCGCATAAGTCACATTTTTCAAAACGATTTCTTAGGTGATTATCCACAAACCTGGATGGTGACTCCAAATCAAAGTCGAGAGCCCTGTGACAGCATTCACACCTAACTTAACCCATGCCAAAAAAAAAAAACCCTTGGTACGACCCATGCCACTGTACATATGTATAGACATATCAGTATATCACATATGTATCCATACAACCACTTTATCACCTCACTCATGCCTACACAGAATTTTACACTCTTTCTTCCCTCAATTGACACATCAAAGAAGATTTTAGGCTCCTATATTGACCATAAAATCCCTGCCTAGCTAATCACCCCGTTTGATGTGAAGTTTCATTTTGTAGAGATTGGTAATGAGATGAGATTGGGATTGACATTGATAATATAATGAGATTATTAATGAGAAGATAAATCATTTCCTCATGTTTGTTTTGCATAAGATTAAATCATGGGATTACTAATAGTATGTTTGTTTTGTTTAGGATAGGATTGGGCAAAAATAATTTGTTTCCAATTCTACCCTTATTTGAAATCACCATTTTTCATCAGCAGCTCAACAACACGCTTTCATGTCTTCTTCTTTTTTCCCCAAATTTCCAAAGAAGATTTATTTGAGCCAAGTTTCCTCTAGTCATTTCTAGATAAAAAGGCATCCAAGGTAATAATAAAACAACACAGAAAAAAAATTCAACCGGATTATTTTGCATTTGTTAGTTTTGCGTCGATCTCTTGTGGATTATTGGTTCAACTCAATGAGAGGAATGCAAAAAGTAAACAATTATAAAAAAAATTTAAACAAAAAATCACTAAAGCCAAAAATAATCCAAATTTTTATGGATAATTGGATTATTTTTTTCTTTATTCACAAAAATTTAACTTTGGTAATTTTTTTTAAAAACTTTTTAGATTCCTATTGTTGAGATGAATAATAATCCATAAAAATCAACGCAAAACTAGCAAATGCTAAAAAAAAAATTGAATAAGGACAAAAAAATAAACCAAGTGAATTATTTTTACCAAAACACCAAAACCAAATTTGTTTATGTTCTTCGGTTGATTCCATATAACCACATGCATTTTTCCCCAAAAATATATTCCACTGGAGCAGAAAATGCCGTATATGCACATAGCAATATAACATAACACAAAACACAAAAAATTTAACACGTATTTCGGTCTGAACAAGCGTAGAGAACAAGGGCTGTTGGGTCCATATATCAAATAACTGAGGGCAGAAGGGTCAATGCAATTTAATCCCATGGGATAGGATTATGAATACTGGGTACCCCCAGGTATTACTAATCCGCCCAGTTTGGGGGATTGGCATGCCAATGGGACTATTAGTCCTTGCCTTATTTTTCAAACCAAACATAGTATTAGAGATCCCACTTCCTTATTAGTCAAATCCCACCCTCTAAGAGGGTTATCAAACATGGCCTTTAGTCTCACATGTTGGAAAAATCTGGCAGCTTTGGAATGAATCTAGAACATCAATTCGGATTTGAAAAATAAAACCAATTCAACTCGTGTTACTAAGTCGCTTTCTTAAAGATAATATTTTCCCCCACTAAAAGTGTGCAACGGGTTCAGTGAATTTGCTATCAAGATACAATGAAGCTTGATCTACGGATGTTCTACCGACGTTTACACTTTCAAAAGTAGAACAGAATATCAGTAGTATGAACAAAATAACCAAGACACTAGTGATCAAATCTGCAGAATCTAACCATTAGTAAAATACTGAACCGAAAGCTTTTAAGAGAAAACACTTGCAGAATTTTGGGCTGCAAAATGGTTTTTCTTGGATCGGTGTAATAGAGTTAACAACGAATAGTGTCCACCTCAGTGTCTCCCGTTAGCAAAGTAACAGATTGAGACAGTAAGAGTGTAATTGATATCAGAACAATAGTTCAGGAATTTAATTGATAATTTTTGAAAGTTTGGACGGCGATGAGATATTGTTGTCAAAGTATCCCTTCGTTAGTGTCCACCTCTTTGTTTTCTGTTAGCAAAGCAACAAATTGAGACGGTAGGAGTGTAATTGATAACGGAATAATAGTTTAGTAGTGCAATTGATAAATTTGAAAGTATAGGGGGCGATGAGAAGTTGACATCAAAGTATAGGGTTTTTTTTTTGAATTTTTCCCTATCCTAATTTGCAGGAGCTTTCTCCAAGTCCTAAATATTTCTATGGTGCCCCAATGTGGTGTTGGGGCACCGTTGCCCCCCTAAATCTTAGCCGTTAGATAAAAAATAGATGAATCTGAGTCATTAGATGAAAACCACCACAAGAAAGAGGGTGGCTTTGAACTTTTCCCGCGTAATTGTACTTACCACAAACACATGCTTTACTTACCATATACATTGGCCATAAATTATGGTAAGTAACTATTGTGTTTATGGTAAGTGTGATTTGTTTTTGTAGTTTGCAGATCTAGTGTTCGTGGTAAGTAAAACTGGAGCATCGGTGCCCCAATAACCCAAGTCCCAAGAGCTATTGCAAGGAGAGTCTAAAAGCATCTCTCTTTTATGAGATATTTTTGGCACCATTGAACTAATTTTATTATTAGTTTTTTTTTTCTTTTCAATTTGACGGTTAGGGGTGTTCAAGTCAATTTACGAACATCTCGACTAAATCTCTAAACTCTTTCGATGAAACACAGACCATTCATCGAGATTAGGAAATTCAAGAAAGAAACCCTTGTTGCCTGACTCCAAAACCAAAAGGTTGCCATTGTCAAACTCAAAATGTCTGAGCTAAAAGGTGCACAAATGGTGCATGAATTGGTGATTATGGTCGCAACTTTTGATTCTACTTCTGGCAACAATTTTGACCAGAGTCTATTGCAATCACTGTTTATAGAGCGGGGTGCGTGTTGTGCGGTAATGCATAGCACACATGTTATGTGGTGGTTGTAGGGCCTACCCGGGGTTCCGTTGTTTGATTCGAATTATTCATTTTGTTTGTCTCGTCGAGTATGTAGTCCTCGTATGAATTCAAGTTGATCGGTCATGGATAACAATTTGATCGGTGACCATTTAAATTAAAGCTTCGTGAAAAAAAAATTACCTACAATCAGTTCTTCTAACTATTTCATTTCCATAAAAATATAGTTTGAAAGCATAGTTACCAAGGTCCGATGAAAAAAAATCACCGACAACTAGTTCTTTGACTGTTTCGTTTCCACAAAAATAAAGTCTGAAAGTGTAATTACCATGGCCCGATCAATCTGAATTTTTATGTGGAGCTCGGTATTGGACAAGGAAATAAAATAAATGGTTTGGATCAAACAACGGGACCCCAAATAAGTCCCGTAACTGCCGCACAACATGCGTTCTGTGCCTTCCTGCACAGCACAGCACGCACCTCACACCCCTTTTTAGTTTTTACAAGTACTCGCCAAGTCTTGTACCTAGCTGAAATCCCGTGACAGGAAAAATTAGCTATTCGAATTGGGCCTGAATTCCAGCTCAATACAAGCCTCAATTTACGTTAACTTTTCTCCCCAGAATGGTTGTGATTTTAACACTCTTCTGTTTTATCACCGCTCTCTCTCTCTCTCTCTCTCTCTCTCTCTCTCTCTCTCTCTCTCTCTCTCTCTCTCTCTATATATATATATATATATATATATATATAGTCTTTTTTTTGTTCTTTTATGTATATTAAGTTACAATATTAACATTTTATTTATATATAGTTTTCATACTTGGAAAAATAAGATTGTAAATTCATAATAATCAAAAAGTGTATTTACTAAAAGGAGTGTAAAAATCAATTACCTAAAATAATAAAAAAATCAACTAAGCTCTACGGATGTAATACTCCTGGAGTTGAAGAACTATTTTTAATGTAATACTAATAAACAATTAAGCTCCAGGAGAATCCTTCTACGGTTTGGATTTTACTAATGGGGCATCGATCGATTTACGGGCTCCACTTACGAGCACATACAAAAGGATTTGAGCCGTTCATTAAATTTAAAATATTTTTTTGAGTGACCTCAGCATAAAATTAGATCAATCAGATAACTGTAAATGTTTGATCCAATGTAAAAAAGATTTACTTAGAATTCATGACCCTATTTTCTAAATAAAAAATACGTACATTGGATCAAGTATCTACAATTATCCGATTGAGTTAATTTTTCACTAAACAACTTAAAAAATTATTTTAAAATTAATGAACGACTTGAATTTTTTTTACAGGACCGGTAAGTAGGCCCTCAAAATCAATCCGTATACTATCAGTACAATTTGATCGGTCCCCTCAAATTTATCAATTGATACGCAGCACGCGAGCATATATTAATGCGCCAGCTCTTATCAAACGATAACGCTAATAAAAATGGGCAGCCTCCTCTCAAAACGTCCAATCTCGTGAAGACTTCACGTGTGAGTCCCACCTTGTATCAAAAAATAGTAATCCAAATTGTTTATCTTATGCATCATGTAGAGAAGATATTTACAAATAAAATTAGCCTTGTTTGAATACTAAGATACACGTAAACAAATCATATCGCCTTTTATAAAATGGACAGTCGTGAAAGGATAATATAAACTTAGATCGTCCATTTTATAAAACAAAACATGATTCGTTTATGCGTCTATCGGTATCTTATCAATCTAATATCGTATGTGTATAAGATGAACGGTTTAGATTATTATTTTGAATCCGGAGTGGGGTCCGCCCTCAAAAGTTTTGAGAGGGTTTGTTTAATGGGTGGTTTTGTTTGAGAGGAGCCTAAAAAGATCTGATCTTTTTTACATTTAAAAAGGCTTATCGGACAAAACATCAGTCATCACTGTGATTCCCACTAGATTTCACGGTCACTGTGTGAGATATCTATCTCAAAACCCTAGCTCCGCCGTTCTCTCTCTCTCTCCCCTTCTACATGCGTGCATACATATATATACACTCCCCTATCTACATATATTTGCTTACATAGGGCTCTCAATTAAGCTCTTGGTTCCTCTCTCTCTCCTCTGGTTTTCGTCACGAGTTTTTGGCAATCTGTTTTCGAGATGGCTTTTTGTATGAATCAATGTGAAAATGGTATTTCCTGTCTCGCTTCACCACCTCTTCTTGCTCCCTCCAAATCCTATTCGTCGACGAACAAGCCTTTCAGCCTCTTTTTCTACCCCAAAAAGGCACCATCTTTGAACAATTCTTCGTCTTTGAGATTGCTCAAGAGAGTGACCTGTTTGCAAAAGGAGAAATCCATTTCTGCAATAACCAGCGATTCGAATAATGGGGCGCGGTTCCAAAATCCCCAATTTGGTAAAAGAACGGATATAAAGAAGATTATGATACTGGGTGCAGGGCCAATCGTAATTGGGCAAGCGTGTGAATTTGATTACTCAGGTACACAAGCGTGTAAGGCCCTAAAGGAGGAAGGGTATGAGGTTATCCTCATCAATTCGAATCCGGCTACGATCATGACTGATCCCGAATTAGCTGATAGGACTTACATTGCACCGATGACGCCCGAATTAGTTGAGCAAGTGATTGAAAAGGAGAGGCCCGATGCCCTGTTGCCCACTATGGGCGGCCAAACGGCTCTTAACCTAGCCGTGGCATTGGCCGAGCGAGGGGCATTGGAAAAGTATAATGTTGAGTTGATTGGAGCGAAGCTCGATGCGATTAAGAAGGCGGAAGATAGGGATTTGTTCAAGCAGGCTATGAAGAATATTGGGATCAAGACTCCTCCTTCGGGTATTGGGAATACTCTAGAGGAGTGTGTTGAGATTGCCAATTGGATTGGGGAGTTCCCTTTGATTATACGACCAGCTTTCACTTTGGGTGGGACTGGTGGTGGGATCGCTTATAACAGGGAGGAGTTTGAATTGATTTGTAAGTCAGGGCTTGCTGCTAGCTTGACATCCCAGGTTTTGGTGGAGAAGTCTTTGTTGGGGTGGAAGGAGTATGAGCTTGAGGTTATGAGAGATTTGGCTGACAATGTGGTTATAATATGCTCGATCGAGAATATTGATGCAATGGGTGTTCATACCGGGGATTCTATCACTGTGGCCCCTGCACAGACTTTAACAGATAAGGAGTACCAGCGGCTGAGGGATTACTCGATTGCTATTATAAGGGAAATAGGAGTTGAGTGTGGTGGTTCAAATGTTCAATTTGCAGTCAATCCTGAAGATGGAGAGGTTATGGTGATTGAAATGAATCCTAGGGTTTCGAGGTCATCAGCTCTGGCGTCAAAGGCTACTGGTTTCCCAATAGCAAAGATGGCTGCCAAGTTGTCAGTTGGGTACTCCCTTGATAATATTCCTAATGACATCACGAAGAAAACACCTGCTAGTTTTGAACCTTCCATTGATTACGTGGTGACGAAGGCAAGTCTTTTTTCCATTGTTGCACTTGTTAACCTTACTTCCACTTGTTTTCATTTTGCTTGTAGTGGTCGATTGCATAAGCATACTATGTTCATTTACTGCTACTTGTATTACGTTACAGTCAACATTGGCCTCAAGTAATGTGTATTTGCCAATTTTGCATTAATTTTAGAATGCAAATGATGAAATGATAAATGGAAACGTACAAGGCCAAGAACAAAAGTTGAACACTTCGCTGGAATAATGAAGTACCTCTTAGCTAAGGTCAGGCAAACATGGGGTTTATTTGGTTGTGAGAATTGTCAGAGATAGCCATTTACCTATGACAAACATTATTATGGGCTGTACGTCTGCAGCATATCCGTGTTATGACTATTTACTTCGGCATTTTGTTATGTCATGCCATCTGCCCTCTATTATTCTACTGATATCTTGTGATTCAAATTGGCAGATACCCCGTTTTGCATTTGAGAAGTTCCCTGGCTCGGAGCCAATACTGACAACCCAGATGAAATCTGTTGGTGAATCCATGGCACTTGGTCGCACATTCCAAGAATCTTTCCAGAAAGCAGTTCGATCATTGGAATGTGGCTACTCTGGATGGGGTTGTGCGAAAGTGAAAGAGCTAGACTGGGATTTGGATCAATTGAAGTACAGCCTTCGAGTCCCGAACCCAGATCGCATCCATGCTATATATGCTGCAATGAGGAGGGGTATGAAGGTGGATGACATTCATGAGCTCAGTTACATAGACAAATGGTTCCTCACTCAGCTTAAAGAGTTGATAGACACAGAACAATACCTTATGGCTCACAGTTTGTCTCAGTTGACAAAGGAGGATTTTTATGAAGTGAAGAGGAGAGGTTTCAGCGATAAGCAGATAGCTTTTGCAACAAAATCCACTGAAAAAGAAGTTCGATCCAGGCGTTTGTCTTTAGGCATCACTCCAGCATATAAACGAGTTGATACCTGTGCTGCTGAATTTGAGGCTAATACTCCGTATATGTACTCTTCCTATGACTTTGAATGCGAGTCAGCTCCTACACAAAAGAAGAAGGTTTTGATTTTAGGTGGAGGACCGAATCGAATTGGTCAGGGTATTGAGTTTGACTACTGTTGCTGCCACGCGTCCTTTGCCTTGCAGGTTTGTATTTC
Organism: Vaccinium macrocarpon; assembly: GCA_022606695.1. NCBI lineage: Eukaryota > Viridiplantae > Streptophyta > Magnoliopsida > Ericales > Ericaceae > Vaccinium > Vaccinium macrocarpon. Next base: position 27,101,275 of record CM040176.1, on the reverse strand, counting down.
CCTTGAACTCTGTTGAACAACTTTCTTCCTTCACTATGGTTGCAGCATTTTTGTGTGAACCCGCCCGTTTCCTATGTTGTCAACCAATTTGGAAACGGCTTTTTGAGCTGTGAAGCGACCTGCTGAAAAGTGTGTAACTAGAGAATTGTTTGGATATTAATTCCTTTTTATTTTGAGCTGCACTATCATATCCATTCTAGCCATCAACTGTGCATTTCAGTTGTCATGTGTTGTTTGGATACCTCTGGCTGGATTCTGTGGAAGAATACAATGACTATAATGGTGCCAAAAGGACATGAATATTGCTGGATGTTTTTAACTCCGATTTTGAAAAATGTGTAAATCCTGTATCTTCATTTGAATCAAATAAGAAGTCCAGTGTCCGAAGCAGACCTGTTAGTCCTGAAAAACTTGTATAGCCTACAAACAAAGAAATATTGATGTCACAAAAACGCATCACTTGTGAGTTGTTGCTAAAGATTTGACATCATTTACAAAATGATTGTGACTCTGTGTGTGTGTGTGTGTGTGTGCACGCGCAAATGTACATGCACACAAAAACATATTGGAAACCAAAAGTTTGCAACCACACCATTGACCTTTGAAGGAGCCGCATATTTACGATTTGTTCAATACAGTAGAAAGGAGAAGCCACACACGAGTCTATTGACTATTTTTTTGGGGTCAATACTATATTTGTTAGTGTGGGCCCTTGGATTTCAAACCCCATTATTGAGCTGGATGATGTGACCCCAACAACTGGGCTCACATTTCATCTCCTGCTGACTGTGTATTAATTGCTTGTTTGATGTATTCAATTTTTACCAATGTTACTCTTGTGCTTTCCGTTTGGCATTGTCTTCATTTGTATATTACTTTGTTTTCATTTGTAAATGCAGAATGCAGGCTACGAATCAATCATGATGAATTCAAATCCTGAGACAGTATCTACTGATTACGACACAAGTGACCGGCTCTACTTTGAACCTCTTACAATTGAAGATGTTTGCAACATTATTGACTTGGAACGACCAGATGGCATTATTGTGCAGTTTGGGGGTCAAACCCCCTTGAAACTTGCTCTTGGAATCCAACACTACTTAGAAGAGCACAAGCCTTTATGTGCTAGTGGGACCGGGTATGTTTGCATCTGGGGTACATCACCTGATTCCATTGATGCTGCTGAGGACAGAGAAAGGTTCAATGCGATCCTACGGGAACTAGAGATTGAACAACCGAAAGGAGGAATTGCCAAGAGCGAAGCTGATGCGCTTTCAATAGCAACGGAAATAGGCTACCCAGTAGTCGTCCGGCCTTCATATGTACTGGGTGGAAGGGCGATGGAAATTGTTTATAGTGACAACAAACTTGTGACCTACATTGAGAATGCTGTAGAGGTCGATCCGGATCGTCCTGTCTTGATTGACAAATACTTATCAGATGCAATAGAGATTGACATTGATGCGCTAGCGGACTTGCATGGAAATGTTGTGATCGGTGGAATAATGGAGCACATTGAGCAAGCCGGGGTCCACTCCGGTGACTCAGCATGCTCTATTCCAACAAAAACTGTCTCCTCTTCTTGCTTGGATATAATTAGATCATGGACTGTGAAATTGGCAAAGAGGTTAAATGTGTGTGGGCTCATGAACTGCCAATATGCTATTACTGCTTCTGGGGAGGTTTTTTTGCTCGAGGCCAATCCACGTGCATCTCGTACGGTTCCGTTTGTGTCTAAAGCAATTGGGCACCCATTGGCTAAATATGCTTCTCTTGTTATGTCAGGGAAGTCTCTTCATGACATAGGTTTTACTAGAGAGGTAATACCTCAACATGTTTCAGTTAAGGAAGCTGTTCTTCCATTTGAAAAATTCCAAGGTTGTGATGTCTTTTTGGGCCCTGAAATGCGTAGCACAGGTGAAGTGATGGGAATTGCCCATGAGTTTTCAATTGCATTTGCCATGGCTTATCTTGCCACTGGACAGAAGCTACCAGTTTCTGGCACTGTTTTCCTTAGCTTAAATGAAATGACAAAACCCCACCTTGCCTCAATTGCTAGGGCTTTTATAGGACTTGGATTTAATATTGTTTCGACTTCTGGGACATCCCGCATTCTTGAATTAGAAGGCATTCCGGTGGAGCGAGTGCTGAAGATGCATGAAGGGCGTCCACATGCCGGGGATATGATTGCTAATGGGCAGATTCAGTTGATGGTAATCACGAGTTCTGGTGATTCGCTTGACGAGATTGACGGAATGAAGCTGAGGAGGATGGCTCTTGCACACAAGGTTCCAATAATAACAACAGTTGCTGGAGCTAAGGCTACTGCAGAGGCTATAAGGAGCTTGAAATCCAGCTCTCTGGAGATGGTTGCCCTGCAGGATTTCTTTGCCACTGGGAAGGAAATAAGGGGTGAGAAGAATCTGCAGGCTGCCTCTTCGATTCTTTGATGTAATAGGTATGTTGGTTAGCATATGTTTTGCTTTTCTTTTCTAGTTGTTCATTTGTTTTGTATTAGTTGTCCTTTTTTTTGTGTGTGGTGGTACACTCTTTCCCGTAGTAATTTGGTTTCAGAAAATTTTGGGATTCTCTTAATTTTGGTTTTGCCTTGTGGTATCCGCCAGAAATAAATTGGGCGTCATGTGGATCCAATGTAGATTAATCTGTACAATATTTCTTTCTTAATATCGATATTTATCCATAACTTTTGCTTTTTCTAGAAAGAATTTTGTAGCAATCGAAGTAACCCATTTGATATAATGCTTCCTGACTCGGGCTTCACCATCTGAAGCGAATGGTTTGATGCTGAAATTTTAATTGCTTCATTTACAAGGAAGTTATTGTCAGTGTGAATCCTTAAAATTGATGTAAGTGGTGGTATTTCACTATTTCTAAATGCTAAATATTACAGCTGTGTGACTTAACCAACTTGATTGCTTTCACCCCACTTGAGGGGGTTGAGGATATTGTTCCTTTTTTGTTCACTCTGAAACAGCTTACGAAAATTTGCTCATTCCAATTTTTGAACACAGACTATATCTTTGGACTTGTATTCGTTCTATACATGATCTCAGCTTGAACTTGACAATCAAATCTTTGATGGAAGGTTTGAATTCCTAAGATTGTTCTGTCTTGCACATGTTTCTCTTATTCAAAATATTGGATTAACATGGTTCTGGATTCAGTTTATGACCTACTGATGCTCAATTCTGTGGGCTGATTGCAAGTTAAAATGGCTGAAAGTCGGTTTTATTATAGCGTCTGCGGCATCTTATAACTTCTCATTTACTAGTTTTTTCTTTTTCATACTGTCATAGATTGATCTACTTAGTACAGTGAGATCTACTTAGTACAGTGAGTACACTTGACTTGGAAACGAAATTAGAACATTGTGCTGATTGTATTCAAGACGGAAGTGGTGTTATCAGGTCAATCCTCCATCTTCTGTTTTAGTGCATGCTGTGCATGCCAATGTGCTTCTAATTGCCTATTTGCTAGTCGTCGACTTTTGGAAAATAATCTGGGTTAAGTTCTGTAATCTTTTAAGTTTCTGGCTTAGGATGGTGTATGCTCGTTCCGTACTTAACTTACGAACTCGTGCAGTACCTGCCCTTCTCTCTAAAGGGGCTTATGCACTCCACTTGCTGTCTACTAAACAAGCGTAAAAGAGCGAGCAACCAAGCGAAGCCTTCCATTTAGTGGCTGCCCCCGTTTTCCCTCACCCTACTCTTTCATTTCTGCTTAAGCTTCCCCATTTTGTTGGTTTGGGACATTAATTGATTAGATACCCGAGAACCATAATCTTTCCTAGGAACAGCTTCTATGACAATAGATAGGGGTCAGGTTTTGTTTGGCATCTATGATCCCTGCCCTCCAAACAGTATGGGAGCCTTTCCGCTCGTACTGCTCACACTCCTAGATCTTCAAGGCACCTCCTCCCTCCACTATAGTGTGAGCTGGGAGCAGCTCTGAAAAGCGAGCCTACTTAAAAATCGAAGGTCTTCTGTTTTACAGTATACTTTCATTCATGCTGTAAAGCCCACATAACACCCATGATATAGGCCATCTGATGGGCACTTTATTCATCATCATACTTCTCGTTAACCAATTTCCAAAACAAGGCAAGATGATTGGGATTTTTTTACGATCTACCTTTTTTTTTTTAGTTTCTGAACATGTCTGTTCCAGGGACCGGACTGTGTTTGAAATGTGGCACTTCATATTAAGAGACTCTTTGAAATAGAAGTCCTTCAATTTAGTCTTGGCAAACAACTCAAGCTTCGTTAAGGGAAACAGCTTTTTCTGAGGCCCGGAGACTTGCTATTGCTATCTCAGTTGGAGAAACTAGAAGCCATCCATTTCTGTGAAATCCAAAATGTAGGCGTAAAACATCCTCTCTTGGTTAGTTTAAGTGTTCCAAATTCCCGAGTTGATTGAAGACCAGGGCACGATTAGATTGAAAGACATGTCATTTCACGGTTAGATTCGAGATGGAAGTGGTGTTCTAGGTCAATCCGCCATCTTTTATTTAAGCGCGTGCTGTCCTTGCTGGTGTGCTTCCAATTGCATGTTTGCTAATCGCTGACTTTTGAAAAATAACCTGGGTTTCGTTCTATATAACCTCCTCCCAAGTTTTTGGCTTAGGATAGAAGTACTCCACAAGGTTGTCTATTTTAATCATTTTCTTTGGTTTCTTGCTCTCCATTAGCAGCGGGAAAGGAGCCTATCTATCTGCCTAGCTTTGGTAAATTTCCCCTGACGCAATCCACAAGAAGAGTTCACGAATCCCTTGAAACTTCCACCTCTCTAAACACAACATAACGAGGCAAAATGATTTTTTGTAAACTACTTCGTTTTTTAGTTTCTGGAAATATCTGGTCCATGGGCCGGACTGTGTTGAAATTGGGCAGATCACATTAAGAGACTCAGGGGAAACAGAAGCCCTTCAATTTAGTCTCGAGCTTCATCAAGGGGAACTAATTTTGAGCCCTGGAGACTTGCTACCTCAGTTGGAGAATCTAGAAGCCATCCATTTTTCTGAAATCCAAAATATAGTCTCAAAACAGAGTCTCTTGATTAAGTTTAAGTGTTCCAAATTCAGTCAAGTGGATGGATCTGCTGGTAGTTGTGGTAGTTCACAATTAGATCATCAAAATATGCAGACACTTACTGATAATATAGCGTCGAAGACCAAAATAATTCATTTTACGATCATATGGTTCATTTGAATCATTACCATGTTATTCCCTTCTTTTTTTTTTTCAGTTTTATACTAGTATATCAATATAAATTTCCCCCCAGGTGATTGTATTCCAGTCTCAAATGCAGGTTACAAACTGTGCTCAATTAACTCATCTTTTGTTCAGACCCAAGGAAAAGCTTTCGAGCTTATTGAGCTTCAACTAAGGTGTGTGAGTCGATCTTGCACGAGTTGTTTGACGAGACTACTAGAAATCGAACTCTACTGTCCCTCTCGTTGTTTGAACTTTGAAGAGACAAATAGAAATCGATCTCTACTGTGTCTCTCTCCTTCTTTGAGGAGACAGATGGAAACCGACTCTATTGTGTCCCTCTCCTTTGTGATACCTAACCTTGGTTTCTAATTTCAATACTGTTTGTCAGTTTCTGGGACTCTTTCGTCCCAATAAGTGATCCCCAAAAGCTTGGAGACTTTGGTAGAAGATCTTCCTATCCTTTCTTTGACTCAGTTAACGGTCCAGAGGACTTGCTGACCGAAATTTGAAAGCTCCCAAACTGGAAACACTCACAACACCCAAGGACAGGAAATAATCCAAAATCTGGATCTTGATACTTCACTGTTTCTCCATCAAGAATGGTCAAGCCGAACCTAACTCATTTAGCGTATTAGCGCATCAAGACTTTCAAGAGGCTGTGTATGATCGCGAGTCATTGATTATAGGGATGATAACAACCCAACACGGGGTTTCAAAGATTTGATAGTTGTTGTCTTGCGATCTATTAACTACTGGAATTTCAGTTCCTCCCTTTTGGATGAGTGATCTCCTCTCGGAAGATGGAATCCTCCTCCTGTTTCATGATTTTATAGTTTCATCAACGATATTGCAATTGCTTTTGGCAACCACAAAAATAAATAAATAAATAAATAAAAACAATTAGGCAATGGAAGCCCTTTCTTTTCTTTTCTTTTTTTAAAGTATTTTGTAACAGACTAATGAGGTAAGTCAGATATATCAAACCTTGTTGATTTTGGTAGTTAAGACCATGATTGTTTTAAGATGGCAATAGGGTTCCATATTTGATGAGGAATGCACTGGCTTGAGGTTGAACACCAGAGAGGTGAGTCCTTTGGCAAAAATAATCCAAATGGATTTTAGATTTTTTGGATTATTTTTGTCTTTATTTTCTAAAATATTAATTTGGTTCACACACACACACACACACACACATATATATCCCTCTTGTCGAGATAAAATAATAATTCACAAAAAATAAACACAAACCTAACAAATGCAAAAAAAATTGAATAAGAACTTGGATTATTTTTGCCAAAGCATTATCGGTAGCAACAACAACATAAATGGGTTATCTTAGGTATTCTGCGTCGTCAAGACTTAAAATTTACTAATTTAGGGTACAACAGCCTCAATATGTACCTAGCTATTTTATTTTGATGAACAGTAACTAGCTATAACTAGATACGTTTATAGAGAATAAATTCTCATTTTCGTTTTGTACCTTTTTTTTTTTGTTTTGGGTAAGTCTTTTCATTTTATACCTTTCTCTCTCTTCTCCTTTCCATGTGCACTCTCTCTCTCTCTCTCTCTCTCTAATGGGAAAACATTATTTTAATACAAGAAAGGTAAAATAGGTAGTATTGTTGGAGTGTTGAAAAAGATGTGAATAAATAAAAAGGAAAATGTGCACTGTTCACTAGCATTTTTAACTCAAAATTTATCTAATATATTGGGATGCCCTTAGGAAACTTTGTAAAAAATACGAAGAGTATATATTGATGTTAAACAACCTGGTGCTTTATATCGTAGGTGTCCACAAGAATATTTTGAGATGTGATGGTATTACAGCAACCTATTGGTGTCCACGAAAATATTCTGAGAGGTTATACCTTATCCTTTCAGGACATCCGATAAAATTGAAACAAGAAATGCATAAAGGATATACATTGGAATTAGGTGCAAGTCTTTCAACAGTAAGTCTACTTTCTACACCAAACTGTACATTCATAGCACTTGTAGGAGTAAAACATGCATAATAGTCTGCCATAGAGGATATACATTGGAATTAGGTGCAAGTCTTTCAACAGTAAGTGTACATCAAACTGTACATTCATAGCACTTGTAAAACATGCATAATAGTCAGCCAGAGGGATGGTCTCAGGTTCATTTTGATGGGGATGCTTTTACCCTGCCATTGCTACAGGCAGATAGACCTGGTGATGAGATACTAGCAAAAATCTTTAGACCCGGTGGAGGGTTTGTCTGGTTAATAGGGCTTTACAATTAGTTGAAGTGTGCATAAGATGGTCTGAACACTTTTTGTAAAAAAAAAACCTATTAGAAAAAGTTATCCTATACTGATGTAGAGTGGGTCGCGGCCAAATTTTTTGACCGATGGGAGTCATGGGACCATTCATATGGCCCAAACGGCATAAATAAGTCACAACGGGTCCTACTATGGCGAAAAGGCCCAGATTCTGCGTTTGGAAGGGAAACAGGCTTATGCACATTTCTCAGAGCAATGATGGATTTCGGCTATCCGATGTCGTCTAGGTCTTCAAAAAGAGAATTTTGCTATTTTAGGAAATAATAGATTTGCCAATAACATTTAGTTGGAAATTCTGTTTTTGTTGTCGTCTGTTTTGACAACCTTATATTTCTTTCTAGTTTTTTTATTCTGCCAAGTATTTCCGAATTTCTATTTTTGGTAATTTTCGTAATTTCTTTGATTTCGGCTTGATTAGCAAGTCAAATCTTTGTTTTTTTGTTTTTTTTTTGTTTTTGTTTCCTAGTTGGTCTAGGGTTGCTTTGACACTGTAAGTATCATTGTAACCCTAATAGCAGAATTTGGTTGTTTATGAATTAAGAAAATCAAGTTTTTACTCTTTATCGTTTGTTCAAAGAGAAAGTACCTCTTGCTCAAATTATTTGTATTTCTATTTGCAAATGATTTTGTAAAAGACGGTTGCCCTGCATCCTATACTATTGGTCTCGTTCGTTTTGATGCTATGTCTTTTTTGTGTTCCATTCTTTGGAGCATAGAATTGTGGAATAGACAAACTTGGGGCAAGGTGGGCACCCATAGAAAGCCTAGAAGGTACTAATTTTTCCATTTATGACACTTATTTTCAACAAAATCCATTGACTTCAGTTGCCCAAAGTCTAATGTGAACTAGGGAATTAAAGTGACAGAGCTGAGGACTTTGTGTGTTGGCAGCGGTCTTAATGGGAAAACTGGTTGGAAACCTTGGGCTTGTTTTATTCTATTCTATTGCAGATGTATTCCATTTTATATTGATCTCAACTCAAATCCGTGTGGGCCTGTTTTAGAAAGATGGAAACCAGAATTGGTGGGCGGGGCAAATCCTCCAGAAGCATGACAATTCTTTTGCTTATGTTTGCTGAGATTTTAAATTAGGATAACCAATCTGTTAGGATTTTCGCAACCCTGCAACACTCATACGGATCTTGGAAACAATGAATTACAGAATAGAAAAACAAGTAATCGTGCGTAATGAAAAACGGAAAAAAGAAAGCGAGACACAGATATACGTGGAAAACCTCAACGGGAGGAAAAACCACGGGAGTTACACCAGTCCAGTATGAAATCGAAATCAAAAGTACAAGTCTTCTCGCAATCTCTCTGAGATTTGCGTTTCTCTCACCTCTCTCACCCTGTTTTCTCTGAAAATGTGTTACCCTAATTACACACCAACATGGAAATAATTAGGTCAGGCCTATAACCGAAATTACACACCATGGTCCCTCAAATATCATTTTCGCTGGGGTTTCCGCCCCTATACCCCGGTATTGCTGAAGGTTGTCTGCACCCCAACACAAACAAGGACTATTATGTCTTCTGAATTATTCGTCGGACAAATGATTCACATCGACACGCCTAAGAACGCCATAGAATTAATGTAGCTATCGAACGCCACCGACATTAGTAATTATCTTAACAAATTGTATTTGTCTTGAGAAAAATAGACGATCATTAATGTTACAATTGCTGATGAGGTGTCACAATCTGAACCATACAATAGATGCATATTGTACACTCAAATAAGGGGTGTGTATTGTAGCCATTTCCTTATTGTGAAGTTATATTTCAAACTTTCATTGTCAATTTATCTTTTGTAAAGTATAATTTAACAAGCACTGACCAATTAACCTAATTTTTATATTGGAACATGCAAAATGACAGGCCTTGAATCACATGACTAGATCCTAGTCGATTCGTTCGGAAGAAAGAAGAAGATGGAAATCGATAAAGGTTCCTAATTTAATACACGAAATTATATCTGGTCCGAACATTACTCGAATAAGATTGACTTTGAAGCCTAAATTGGGGGTTTATTGGTCTCAAGGAAGAAAAAAATTAATTTGGCCTACAAATTAGGGCAAATAGCTAGGGTTCACTTCATCATTAAACGAAAAAACTTTGGTCAAGAAAAGGTTGGTCTTGGTCTTTGTCGTACGCATCATGCACTTGTAGAACAGCTGAGTTGCATGCCAATTCCATATCTCAAGACCTTGTGCCTTCACTTTCCAATTCCAACACACAACATCAAACGAGTCCTGCACTGCAATATTTCTTCTGGTCAAGAGACTCGAAAATAAGAACTATGTGACCATTTTAATTGTTGCTATCACTTGTAAGAATTACATCTCATTGATTAGGTTTGCAGTACTCAAACCTACTTTATACTCTTCTTTCACAAATTTGTTGAGACCATTCGAATGCTGATTGGGATAACATTAAATGCTCTAGGTATCAATTGGTGAATAAAGTTTGTTCTTTGCAAGAAGAAATGTTCATTGATTGGCGTGGTCGCGACCGTTTGACTCGAAAGTTATGTGTCTTTGACCATCGATCGGGTTGTCAACCAAGGACACACTAGATCAGTGGTGGAATTAGGATTTGAATTGGGAGGTGGAACTGTGTGATGGCATCTATTTGTATTGCTACCTATTGTCATTAAGAATATGAAGAGATAAAAAAAGAACTTGAACTCAAATTTTGTTCTAAGCTTTGTTTTTAGTTGAAAAAATAGTAAAGGCTTGATCTTGTGGTCCTTAAATGAAAGCCATCGAGATATTATTTGCACGATCCAAATCGTTCATTGTTCAAATGGCTATTTTTTAATCATCGTCAAGTACCGTATCGACTTCCATTCATGCAAAATTTGAGGTTATGTTGAACTCCCCCTCTATAATAGTTCCGTCCCTTAGATGATAGGTTATGTTGAACTCTAGTCATTTAGTGCGTGTTATGGAACTAGGCAGATAATAAGAGCTAAAAAGTAAACAAAGTACTTGACACAGATATACAGAAAGAGGATTAGTCTTCTGGACTACTTTTCGGATTGGTATTTTACTTTGTGCTTTTTCTTTCTCTCTTACTCGGTGGTTCTTCAACCAATACATGGGCCTCTTACATAGATGGAATGGGGGACAAAAAAAGTACAGACTATGCCACCATATTAATGGTGTTCCTTAACCATTTCAACAGTATTGTGGGCATTCATACTTGAATTCATAGCACTCCCCTTTGGATGACCAAATTGTCTCTTGTTTTATTTTATTTTTAGTAATCGAATGTCAAAATCAAGTTACACATACCTCGACTAATGTTTGAGTCCTCAAGTCAACAATCGCGCAAATCTAGTGGTTCCAAAGGTCCTCACCCAGCAAATTTATGAACGTAATTTACTTCAAAAAAGAAAATTCATGAGCATAATTAGCGCTATTTTGGCAATAGAATTGATGACTAGCCCACCTTCCTAGTACCCAGTAACTGTGAAAATTGCCTCATTAAGTCACTCAAAAGACCATTAAGAACTTTTTGTCCATTTAAGCAAAGGTCCACACGCAATAGACCTCGAGATAGGGACTTGGTGGAAAAAACTAGGATACCTTGGGACTAGAATGTGAAAGTGTGAAAGTCATAAGTGCCATCCCCTAGACCTAAGAACGAAAATTTTAATGTAAGGGTTAATTTGGTAGAATGCTTTCTAGCTTTGATCAGCTAGAGTATGAAACTGATTAATAAAAGCCTTTTTGCTGTGAAAATAAAAAATAATACAGCTAGAGTATGAAAGAACCCCAAGAGTTGTACGCCAATAGGTAAGAGGCTTACTAATTACGAGTTCACAGATTTAATTTTTACCACTTGCAACAAAGAAGCTCACAGATTTAACTTTATTTTAGTTTTTTGATAACCGGGTGTCTGAGCCAATTTGCACGCATCTCAATTTATCTTTTACCGCTTGCAAATAAGAAAGAAATTATTGGCTACTGGAGATTGCTCGATTTGAGCTTGTAAGAAAAATCGATAAGGTGTCTTGATTCTAGTGAATGTTAGTTCTGACACCCAACTATCAAAAGATTAAAAAACATCCTATTATATGAAAGTGTGAAATATCTTATTGTCATACACTCTCGATGTGGAATCCTCGTGCATTGAATGAAATTACTTCTCAAACTAGGCTAAGCTAATCCAAGTGAAAAAAAAAAGAGACCAAATTAGTTCTCAAACTTTTAATTTTTTTTCTCCCAACGCCATGATTTAATGAGAGCAATCAAGTAGTAATTTATCACATTATCAACTCTTATCAACCCATATCCACCTTTTATCTACCCTTCTTCTTGATCCAAAAAAAATATTATCTGCCAGGTAAACGAGCCCTTCGTGGTTTAACAACATTTGGGTACCTTTGGTCCGAGATCAAGTCTCACCGCCAACAATTATTAACTTATTTTGTACCAGTTGGAAAATATGTTGGTGTTAAAAAAAGAAGATAGGAAGGTCAAACACATAACCTATATTGTTTAGAACACATGCAACATAATCGCCTTGTTACTCCAAAAACTAGGGACCCAAAGGGATGACTTATCGTGGTTAAATTTTTGTCCTATTTTCTTAAAAGTAAGCACCAATGAAAACCTCTGAACATGACATTGGACAATTGCGAAGTCTTTCCAATATACGTATATTTTTCCAAATGAAAGATAGAGATGTAATCAAAGATTATGTCACAATCAGTAATGGAAGTTTAAGAGTAATTGAAGAGAAGTTTTACTAGTACACAGTTCTTATTCTTCTCTCATGTGCCACACGAGCTGACTCAGTAGGCTGACCCCTGACCGGCTATCCACCCAACTCTAGGCCCACCATCACCACTTTGGGCTTGGGTCACTGTCAAATTGTTGCCACGTCATTGAGTGGTTGTTGGGAGGGGGTTAGAAAAAAGAGAAGAGTTGTTGTCTCTTTGGTGGCAGCATGCCCAATTACTCCTAACCTCACTCTCAATAAATCAAACCCTTAATAGCAAAGCTATTAATTGTACACGTGTTTTTTTTATGATTGTGACACATTTTCCATCTAGATTTGAAAGAAAAATTCACATACGAATTATTTGTTGTGGCATTGATGAAACTTTGGATTTAGGAATTTGATAATTAATTGAGTGTTCGAACCAGTTTTTGTATACATGTGATGTGAGACTTATTGTTGTAAAAAAACATCAAATTGATTGCAAGGTTTTAAAGTTCTCTCTTTACACTTTCTTTTTTTTTCGAACCACACCGTCTCTCTAAAGTTTTCTCTTCTTCTATGGTTCACCATCCTCCTTCCTCCTTCCTCACTAATTTTTCTTTATGTTAGTTTGGGTTTCTTTCTCTGGTTTGGTTGTCTCTGTATTTTTGTGTTTCCTTACGCGTAAAAGTGCCTAAACCTTAAATCCAAAGCGCCTAAACTCAAAGTGCCTAAAACCACTGTATCCTACCCTAAAAAACATAAATTCTCTAAAATTGAACCCTAAAATTGAACCTCAAAATTAACTCTCCAAACAGTGCCTATTGAAGTGTACCAAGAAAATGAACAAAACTACGTTGTTTTGCCGCACAACATTTACTGCACAACACATCCTCCGAATTTGTAAAAAAGTCCGAACAAAAGCTTGTAACAAAACTTTAGAAATCTATTGGCAGGTCCTATTATTTGGAATTTTGGCCCACTGGGTCCTGGGCTAATATTTATCGCTGGAGAGGTCCTGGGGCACAAATATGGTTGGAGATTTTACTTTTTTGCCCATCTCGTCGTCGTTACTTTTTGTTTTTACTAACCATTTAGGCACTTTCATAGGGTACTCTAGAATTTTAAACACTTTCATAGGGCACCCTACAGTTTAGTGTACCCTAAACAGTAGGGTACCCTAAATTTAGAATGTATATTTTAAATTTAAACCGTACATTTTAGAATTTAGACCGTACATTTTAGAATTTAGGGTACCCTACAGTTTAGGGTACCCTAAATTTAGAATGGACATTTTTGAATTTAGACTGTACATTTTCGAATTTAAACCGTACATTTAAGAATTTAGACTGTATATTTAGAATTAAGGGTACCCTACAGTTTAGGGTACCCTACAATTTAAGGTACCCTAAATTTAGAATGTACATTTTAGAATTTAGACTGTATATTTAGAATTTAGGGTACCCTACAGTTTAGGGTACCCTAAATTTAGACCGTATATTTTAGAATTTAGACCGTATATTTAGAATTTAGACCGTACATTTTAGAATTTAGATTGTATATTTAGAATTTAGGGTACCCTACAGTTTAGGGTACCCTAAATTTAGAATGTACATTTTAGAATTTAGACCGTATATTTAGAATTTAGAATGTACATTTTAACACTCAAAATGTACATTCTAATTTTCAAAATGTACATTCTAATTTTCAGAATGGAGGTAATTTTGGGAAAAAAGTGTAAAACTTATATCCAGGGGACCGCAGTGAACTATCTTGGCATTATTTGTTTCGGGGACCCTACAATTTATATAAACTTTTTTATAGGGCCCCCCAAAAAAACCCATAAAACTTTGAATGACGAAGACCGAATAAGGGGTTATTTTCCCTTCTGTTCTTGTTTTCACCCTTTGTGGAGTGTTTCCTTCCTTTTATATATGGCAGTTTTGGACCCCTCTGTGATTGAGTTCTTTCAGGAACTTTATGAATTTTATTTGTTCTCATTTTCATTGGCTCAGCTAACTCATTTGTGGGGTCTGTATTGCCTTTGTCTTGATTGACACAGTCTTTGAATTATATTTTGGGTCTTCGTGGCAGTGATTGCTACTTGAAGCTCGAATTCTTTGTGCTTAAGCTGTACTCTTTTCCCCTCACAAAACATTTATCTCCAAAAATTTTGACTATTTTTTCATTCGTGTTTTTTCTTCTTTAATATTTTCTTATTAATTTTTTTATTTTTTATTTTATTTTTTAAGCTATATTGTGTACTTCTATTAAAAAAATTAATTAAATATTTTAAAAAATGACTAAAAACGAAAAATTATGCATTCCTAATTTTTTTTTTGTATCTTAAAACTTATCTCAAAATTGACAACCAAACACTTAACGTGTAACACCCCAATTTTTGGAAGCATTATTTAAATCATTTAATGGAAAAGTCTCTTTTATTTAAAAAGAATTTCCTTAATTAAGTAGCAAAAATAACATAGAATAATATCAAAGTGATCATAGACTGATAACAATAAAATGGAATACTTGTCAATGAAGTAAATTACATTTTCCGACACAAAATAACAGGAGATGGTAGGGTCCTCTAATTGTTTAGATTCATGTTTCAGCTCTCTTCCTTTGACAACCCATGACTAACCTAGATGCAACGGAGTTCTGTAATATAAGAAAATAGATCATGCCATAACTTGCGCAAAGCCTTTTAAAGCCGTGCGGGCACAAGGCCTTTTAAAGCCGTGTTGGCGTCAAAGCTCATTGGAACTTTGCAGTTAAGCGTGCTCGCCCTCAAAGCAATCCTGGAATGGGTGACCCTACGGGGAAGTCCTTGGAGCTTGAGCAACCAAAGCGGACAATATTATGCAAGGTGGTGGCAGGTCGTACACTTTTAACACTCGCCTTCTCCTTCAGTACCCTAGCGTAATATGTTGCAGCCAACAATAGCATCATGAGTAATAAATCATTTTTTTATAGCTAACTCTTGCCTCACTGGCCTTTACATCACAGTTCGCCACAATTCATATATGAATGAAAGTAGTACAAAAATGGAAAGCAAGTAAATGATTTCATTTATCTAGCATTTAACCTATATTTTAACTAAGTTCTCCACCTTGAGAACATCCTCCTATTATGACCACCAAGACTATGCCTATTCATGATTCAACTCCTACATTTCTTGCCTTAACTAGGTGCCCCGATGAAATGAGCTAAATTATCTACTTAGTCGGATTCATTAGTGTACCACAAGGATGAATTCCCTAGGGACTATCTAAACCTGTAACGCCCCGATTTTCAGACACGTTAATTAAAACAAGAGATCTAAAAATATTCATTTAATAATAGGGTTTTCTCAATAAGCAGCAGAATAACATAAATAGAAAAATACTTTAGTCTGATACAATACGAAACAGTACTTGTCAGAAAGTTAAATTACATTTGTCCAACACAAAAGTAAGGCGATTACAGAGTCTTCTACAGTTCTAGGTTGAGGTCCCACTCCCCATAAGTTCTCTGATTGGCTGCAAGGTCTTGATATGTGTTGTAATGTCCTCATCTTCCCTCTTCGGTACCTGGCATGAAACGCCAGGGCACACAACACCATGAGTTTTGACACTCATAGCTAACTCCTACCCACTAACCCTTACATTACAATTCATCAATAGTTCATATCAAGGAGTGTGTAAATAAGTAACAAGCATCTGATTTCCTTATCTTTTTTTAACTAAAGTGTTCTCATAGATTCTAAACCTTAGGAACGTCTCTCCGATTCAAAACTGATATACACAACTCCTAGTGGACTTTTCGGCTGGCGAGGCTTTGGTTTCCCTAACTCAATAATTGGGACCTTTCGGTTGACCAGGCTTTGGCTCCGCTAACCACGACTTAATTCCTGGTGGACTTTTCGGCTGGCGAGGTTCTGGTTTTGCTGACCCAATAATTGGAACCTTTTGGTTACCAGACTTTGGCTCTGCTAACCACGACTTAATTTCTTGGTGGACTTTTCGACTGGCAAGGCTCTGGTTCTGCTAACCCAATTAATTGGGACCTTTCGGTTGACCAGGCTTTGGCTCTGCTGACCATGACTTAATTCCTGGTGGACTTTTTGGCTGGTGAGGCTTTGGTTCCAGTGACCCAATAATTGGGACCTTTCAGTTGACAAGGCTTTGGTTCCGCTGACCACGACTTAATTCCTGGTGGACTTTTCGGCTAGGGAGGCTTTGGCTCCGATGACCACACATACTCTTTACTTTTTGGTTTCCTTTAACATAGAAACGTCTATGTGATCTACTACGTAAGTACCAACCCGAAAACCTATTTGTCCAATCTAACAATTCAATACGTTTATGGAGAGTGCACTTACCAGTAGAAGCAAAGTGATAGCGATATTCTATGGGTCACAAACCAATGTCCCGGTTCACAAGTTCACAAAATTTAAGTAATCGAAATCTAGGGGTCTAAATGTAATAAATTCAAACTACAGGGTCACCAGTGTCATTTTAAGTAAGTATAAGGGTAATCAAAGTAACTTCACAGTTCTAGGGTCTTGGGCGAAATCTTACTAACTTTGGGGCTTTTTGTAAATAAAACTTTACACAAGTGCAAAATTGTAATTTTTCCACCATGAAGGGTAAACACGTAAAATAATTTAGTTTAGCTAGGTATGTCATAACTTGACTCAAAAAGATATTCCTCGAATTTTAGTAAGTCCAAAACTTTTATAAGAGTGATAAAAGTAATAAAGGGCAAAATGGTCATTTTACACTACGAAGGGTATTTAGAAATTTTGATACGCTCATAAAATTTCATGGGTGAAATTTAATTGATAAAAATTAGGAACATAAATATCTTTGTAGATTAAGTCACATACCTTATAAAACTACACTTTTAACCCTTAACTTTAATACCAAGAACAAGAACAAGGTTAAACGTAACATGAACGGATTAAATCTCACATAACCACTTGAAGAAGTCCTAATTATGCTTGAGAAGTTAAACACATGAACCAAAATGAATCTAAGGCTTAATATGCATGAAAAACATGGTTAAGGGTCAAAACCGTCGAAACTAGGAGCACAAAGGGCTAAAATGTAATTATAAAATTTAAAC
The DNA here is from genome assembly GCA_022606695.1 of Vaccinium macrocarpon. NCBI lineage: Eukaryota > Viridiplantae > Streptophyta > Magnoliopsida > Ericales > Ericaceae > Vaccinium > Vaccinium macrocarpon. The sequence goes on along the minus strand of CM040176.1, from coordinate 27,083,914 downwards.
CAAAATTGGAGGGAACATTCTGTACCGGTAGTCCGGACGGGGATTTAGTAGTCCGGACTATCGCATCAGAAAAAAAATAGAGCAACTTGTGTTTTGTTCGGGTTTCGTGAAACCCTTCACCTTGGGCCTTAACCCTTCAACTTCAAACTACCCCTAGGCTATTCTAACACATACAAATGCTTAGGAATGATTGGGTAAGAGTCTTTACCTTGTTTTGCGAAAGATTACGGTAAAACGAGTTTTGGCGAAAAACCGGCGAAGGAAGCTTCTTGGGCCGGCTTGGCTTGCTTGGATGGTGAAATGTGGATGTCTAGGAGTGCAATGGATGAACTTGTGGAAGAATATTGAATGTGGTTGTGTTTGGAGGTGGAAACCCAACTTTCACCTTACTTTCTCTCTCTAGAACTCCATAACCCAACCTAGAGCTTTCACTCTCTTTCCTTGCTGTTTTTCTATGTAATGGTGATGTGTGGGAGTGTGAGAGAGTGAGGGACGAAATAGAGGGGTTTATGAAGGGTGAGAGTAGAGTGTTTGGGTTGGGGTGGTGTAAAGAAGTGGTTAAACCCATGTGGGGATGTGACAGGGTGACAAGAAGGTGATTGGTGTTGTTGGAGGCAGAGAGAGGATGGGGGGAAGGTCTGATTTTGTAGGGGAGAGGGAGGAGTGTGGGGTTGGTTATAGTGGGTGGAGGAGTGGAGAATAGGGGTGAGAGAGATGAAGTAGTTGAAGGTGTATATATACCTATGTGTGTATATATGTACATAATATACATGTGAGTATATGTATATGTATATGTATGAGATGAATATATAAAAATGTAATGCTCACGATTAAAAAGTAAATGTGCCTTAGGGTCTTATTTGTAGCAAGTATGAAGTATTAGGGTATAAACCGTAATAATTGCAAATTAAGGGTCCTAAGTGCAATTAGAAATTAAATAACAAAATTAAAGTAATTAAAACAAAATTAAATAATCCTAAATTTTATTAAAAATTTCGGATTATTACAGAACCACTGGGCTCATGAGGAGCTAACCGAATCCAAAGGAGTATATAGATCGTGACCCATTACTATAGTGCAAAACACCTTATATCGCCTAAATTCATACGGAGTAATCAAGTAACATCATATCTTAGGGTTCCAATCCTTAATAATCTTAGGTTGATCACCTTTTATCTCATAATCACCATAACTCATTTGGTTAGACACCAATCATAATTTCAGGATAACAGCCCCATATCTCATCACATCTCTACTCTTAATTATCTATATAATTTCTTCTTCTTTTTTTGCATTCTAACTCAGGAACCTATTTGTCCATTATAACAATCAATACTTGCATGGTAACTGTAACATGATTAGAAAGAAAAGTGATAATGATATTTCAAAGCTGCACAAGTCCACATAATATACATAAATTGTTTCATGTGATGTCATGGTGTATTACACAAAATTTCATAATCTATATCAAGTAGGTATTGATTTAAAAAGGGTTTAATTATGATTACATAAAACTCAAGGGTCGAATGTGTAATTTATAAAAACATAGGTTTGGTTATATAAAGTTTGTTGAAGGATAGTGGTATTACCAAGTATAGGGGCATTTTGGTAATCCAAATGGGTAAAAGAGCAATTTGGTAATTTATACAAGGTCCGGGTATTTTAGTAAAACTCCATGCTTGGGAGTTTTTCTATAACTAGGTTTTTAATAAGTTTCATTACGAAAATTTTTATAAGTATAGTTGTATTTTAAATACTCCCTCCATCCCAAATTGTTTGCCCTTTTTTTGGGTTTCTGTGCATTTTGCACGTAAAATCTATTGTATTTGCATTCATTTTTTTTCAATTTTTTTACAACAATTTAAAGATCTCATTGTGTAGAAAAAAAATGGCGTAATTTTTTTAAAAAAAAATAATTCTCATAAACACATCAATTTTTGTGTGTAAAATGAACGCCTTCGCAAAAGAGAAAGCAATATGGGACGGAGGGAGTATTTAAAAGTTACTAAAGGATAAAGAGGAAATTCTAATGTAGTAAGGACATTCTTGTAATTTTGATGACTATTTTCTCTGCTAATAAAAGTTCTTTAATACAATTAAAATAATATTATTAATGTAGTTTATTCAATTTATAAAAAAATTCTTTTCATTTTAAGTTATAATAGTTGTTAAAAAACAATTGTAATTAGTTAATAATTCACAAAAATTCATTATAATCAAATTTCTCATTTATAAACTAATGTTAACTAAACAATCAAAATCAGGGTCAAATACGTAATAAAAACATCATTCGGGATCAAAGCCGTAGAATCTAACAAGTTCAGAGGAGTAATTGTAATTATAAAATTTAAAGTTGATCTGGAATGATCTGTCCCAACCGTCCAGATAGACATGATTCCCTTCCTTGACGGGTTTAACTAAAATACAGAGTACACTTCGGGTTGAACCTATCTCGATGCATATGTTGATTTCTTTCACTTCTAATTGATCAAAAACATCAAATAAGGGTTCTAATATACTTAGGGAGAGAGCGGAAGAGTTCACACTACCTTTAGTCAGGCAAACTAGATCAAAAGTGGATTTTGGCAAAAAAAAAAAAAAAGGAATCTCAGAGGAACGGTGGTGACTATGACTCCTTGGTTGGAACTAGCCCACTTGGTCAATGTGTTTGAGATCCTAGGGTGTGGTTGGTGAGTTGTGTGGCTCAAAATTGAAAAAGGATTGGTGCTGGTAGGCTTTCACTACTTTCTCTCTTTAAAACTCCATATTGGGACTCTAGCTTTTTTATCTCTTCTTCTTCCTTTGGTTTTCTATGATTGTGGTGTGTCATCACAATGTGGGAGAGTTGAGGAAAAAATGTGGTATTTATATGGGTGGAAGTAATGGAAAGATCCGTATATTTAAATTCAATTTTCGTTAGCTGAGTAATGAGGACGAATTTTGATTAAGGTCTAAACCATGTTTTGAAGGATGTGTGTCTGGGTGTATGTGTATCTTGGCGTACCGAAGGTTCGGTGGACAGTTGGAATACGTGGTTTGATGTTATGACATGGTTTAGAGGTGTTGAAAGTGTTAGAAGTAATCGAGCGTTGAATCGGTAGAAGTAGAAAATTTTGTAAATTTTTTCCAGGATATTGATACCAGTATCCATCGATTAGATTCATTTTTAGGATGTTAGATACCGGTATCAACATCCATATTGATACCATATCTAGTTTTTCTATAACTTTTTGTTTGTGTTTCAAACAGCTATAAAAGAGGTTCCTTTGTTTGTTTTTCACCCAAACTCAACCAAAAGCCCTAGAAATCGTCTCTCTATGCCTTCTCTTCAAACCCACTTAAATCTTATGGTTTTTACTTCAATCCATCACAAATCTTTGAGATCTACACCTCAAGAACATCAATCTCACTTGATTTCGAATTTTACTTTCAAGAAGGTAAGAACACTTAAGTTTGGGCTTTGTTCACTCTTCACATTTCTCTCGGCGTGGAGAATTTATGTTTTACTTCTTTGCTTTGCTACTACCATAGACTTGGGTTAGTGTATGGCATTTGAGTTATGCATTGTTATATAAGATATCGATATTGTTGATGAATTGACTAATAAAATGAGAATGAATATGTTAAGGAAAATGGGTGCTAGGGCCACCATTCGGTGTGATGCTAGGTAAGGATCATGAGGTCCTAAATTGCTCGGCAGGGGAGACAAGGTCCCAAAAGCTTAGGGTGAAATAACTCTTGACTCTTGACAAAATGAGTTGGGAACGAGACTTGAGAGAAGTGATCTGATGATAATTGAATGGATACGTGTGGGTATTGTGTGCATGCATGGGTTCCTAATATCAACTACTTAACTTGGTAGTTTTTGATATGCTTTTGACAAGTGATTATCATAAAGGAAGGGTAAATGGAGGTGGCGGATTGACATTAATTAGTCTATGGTTAAAGTGTCATATACTTGAAAATTTGAGATTTAGTTATTTAAAGTGGTGTTACACTTAATTTATACTGAACATAATTGATTTTAAAAGTTTCATTTCTCGTACATATCATCGTCTCATATGTATTAGGATTTAGACAAGATTTTTCTACTGAGCGAAATGAATGCGCAATGATAAGCCCTGAAAAGAAAAGTGTTAATAATGGGGCTTATCTCGCTCAATTTGATCACACACACACACATTATGTTGCTTTAAACTATTGATTTCGTGCAAAGTTGCTTTAAACTATTGATTTCACGCAAAGTTGTTTTTTGTTAGTTTCAGGTAAAAATGGAGAAATAAGGCATGTTTTGACGCCAGGTAATGTCCAAGGGATGCCTGAGTACCAGAGGCCACATTGCACCATGCCACCGAGTCCCAGGAATTAAGGAATGAAGTTTTGAATAAGACTCGGGAAGCCTAGAGGTTATGATGACAAGCCGTAAGGTCAAGGGATCAATACAAAGAAAATTCTCAGTTTTTACACTTTCAACTAGTAGACACTTTTTGCTCTACCGGTAGAAGTGAACCCGTGAGTTCTTCAACCGGTAGAGCATTTTTGTTCTACCAGTTGAAGCTGCACTTTTCTGTAACTTTTGTGCCCGATCAAGAAATATCTTGTGGTATACTTGTAATAACTTAGCACGACTTTTGGGGCCTTTATAAGGTCCCCAACCTCATAATTTTAGGGTTATCACTACCTAAGCTTGGATTTGCACCTTCTCTCTCTTCCTCCCTTATTTTGTTCTTAGTTTGCTCTATCTTCTCTCTAGTTTTTCAAGCTCTTCCATTTAGTTTCAAGGTAATTGTTCTTCTTTAATGTTGTAGTACGTGTTGAGACCTTTATATAAATCTAATTTATTTCCGTTTTTGTCGGTTAATTCGTTTTCTTGTTTTTCTAACTTAATCCTTTGAAAACTCTTGGTTCTATTAGTTATTTGTTAATTTCTCAAAGTTTAAAGTTGTAGGCTATCTTATAATCTTCTATAAAAATTAGTTTTTAAAGTCTATTGTCATGTTCTTTATTTCCTTCGTAAAAATAGTCATGTTTTACTTAGTACTGATCGAGTAGTCGTTATAGGCTCGATCTTGGGGTGATTAGCACCCCGTGACTCAAGCTCATTTGCTCTCCTCGCCATAATGCAACCATTGCTTGTTAATCAAAGAGTTATGATTAATTTTATGTATCAAAATTTGAATTTGTTAATCCCGTTGATCACACGTAGCCAGGGGCTTGACCACTTGGCACGTGTGATGCTTAGGGCGATGTCAATCCAAATGTTTGTATAAATGGCACAAGAATCCTACTCTTTGTGAAACACCATTTCTAGTTAAATGAGTTTAAATACCAAATCTTCCGTTCGGGGTTGTTTAACGATGTCCCCGAGCCGGTTATCTTAGAAGAGAACGAATCAGCCTATGGCATGGGTGTTGTGAACCCTTTGACTTAGCCTTGTTTTAATTAGTCTTTTTAATCTTGCGTCATTCACGGAGTTAAGTGATTTCCACCCCCAAATCAAAAGCCAAGTTTGCCGCTTTATGGCTAAAATCAACAGTTGTGAATCAACACTCATGCTCGGCGCATTCAGTCTCTATGGACTCAACCCAGACTTACCGGTATCATGCTACCGCCGACCTAAACCCTACGCTTGGGGAAGTAACTTTTGCAATACAATCCAAGGTCGCAAGCACTCATCCCTTTTATTTTCTAGGTACCAATCAGGGTGCATGACTGGAGTGCTTGGCATACATGGCATAGCATTGCTTGAGATCTTCATATAAAGTTATTTTGTCACATTGTAACATTACTTTTAGAAGAAGAAGTTGTAACTTATATTTCATATTATGACTTTCAGTGGTGTAAAACTACTAATGTTAAAGTCCTTTTGTAACACATGGAGATTTGGGTGTAACTTATTATTTAAAATTAAAAAACTGGTACTGTTTGGAGGTGTGACGTGGCATGACATCATGTATGAATTTATTGAGTTTTAATCATTAGTAATGATATTGTTAATATGTTGAAAATCGAGGTCGTGAAAAGAAGAGTGGAGAGCAAGTTTAGAGAGAAATGATGAGGTGTGAGATGATAGGGATAAGGTAGAGGCATAGGATGGGATATGGGGCAGGTGTAGGCTGTCATGACAGAAAATAAGAGACAGGGCAACCAGATTTAAGAAGATTTGGGATGTGAAGTGTGGTTTAAAAGGTGGTAGAAGGTGGGATTACCGGGGGGGGAGGCAGGGGTTCTTGGTGATGATGGGGTGGAAGAGGATAATGTAAGGGGAGTAGGGTGATTGGAAATGGCAGAAAGTTAGGGTGATAATGGTGTAGATATGGTGGTTGATTGATTGGAAATATGGAAATGATAAGGAGGGGAGTAGTAATGTGATGATGTGCTTGTGACCTAGTGTTGTATTGTAGAGTAGGACACCCCAAGCGTAGGGCTAGGTCGAATCTAGAGGGACCAAATGCCACTGGCATGAGAATTTGGCTTGCGATGAGAATTTTGGCAATAAGACGGCTAACTTTTAAGAGTGGATTTGTTTGTGGTTCTCTATCTACCTCTAAATGGTTTGAAAAAAACACCATCGGTTCATTTTTTCTTGGCCTTTTGGCTTTTCAATAGGGCTATTAAAAAAAAACTGGTGAACCATGAATGTGGTCCGGATCGAACTAATCCGCACATTTTGAATTTTAATCATGGATTAATGGTCCGAACACGGATTAAATAAATAAAAAACGGTGACTCATGGTTTGGACACGGATCTTAATTTTGAAACCATAAATTAGCCGATCCGGACCATGCGATTTTTATTATATATAATCTTTTTAAAAAATAAATATATATATGTATAGATATATAATTTTACCACTTTTATAAATATTGTCAATTTGATACGAGGTAAGTACTCGTAGTTAACACAATTTATCTTTGTACTCTTATCAGAGTGTATGAGTCAATGAGTATATGATTTAACAACATCATCATCCTTAATCATATCCAGCTTTCTTTCTTTGTGCATTCTTTAAAAAAAATTAGTTTCTCATGTTATTGTTGAAAAATGGTTCGCAAATGAGATTTAGACAAATGACAAATGTTTTTTGTCCAAACATTGATGCTTTAATTTGGCCTTCAATTCCTGTGTGTTTATATTTTTGGAGTATGCTAATTGGATCTCATCAACAAATGTTGGACAGAAATTGTTTATGTCTATATTTATGGACGGCCTTTTTTTAATCATTCCAGAAATTCTTTCTTTGTTGCCCACTATATTACTACTGAAGTGTTTGTTTCAATGTTGAGTTTGGGTTTTTGAATGAGTTGGATGATTTGTTTTTCGAATAAGTTGAAAATTCGTGGACAAATCCGGAACCGATCCATGACTCGCGAATCGGATTAGAAACGAACCGTGAAACTTTTGAATTGGACACGAATTTTATTTTCAAAAACCATAACTTGTGGATTAGGATTGGATTCATGCCAATCCGGACCAATCCAGATCGTGAGCACCCCTACTTTTCAAGTCTTGTTTGATGCTTCATTCCTTGAGTCCCAGGACTCGGTTACGGAGTGCCACGTGACCTTGGGTGCTCGGGCACCCCTTGGACTATCTATGCCGTCAAATCATGCCTTATTCTCACTTTTCACCTGAAACTAATAAAAGCACAACAACCTGAAAGTAACAAAAATACAACATCGCGCAAAATCAATTGTATAAAGTCACAAAATGCACGTGTATGTGATCAAAACAACCGAAATAAGCCCTGTTAATTTACACTATTGACGGCTTATCATGATGCTTTGGTGATTAGAGGTGTGAGAGAGAAAATTTGCAATTTGACTGTAAAGGGGAGAGAGAAGATGATGGGATTCATTGGTGATGTAAGAGAGAGATGATGAATAATGAATAGTGTTTGGGGGGTGTTAGTTTAGTTTTGTAAGATTAGGACAATAAAAGGTTCCTAAGTGTAATTTGGGAGTTTAGAAATTTTAATAAAAATAACTGTTAGTAACTACCTTAACGAGTGTTTGAATAAAATTTCTGATGTTAAAAGAAAAAGTGATGTGCAGTGATGCTATAGTCTCTCGTGTTTTTCTCTCTTTTTATCCTAAAATTGTGTGGTGAAGGTTTTGAGAGTGGTTTTTGGGGTAATAAGTGCATAGAGATAAATATAGAGGTGCGAGTAACAAGACTAGCGAAGACTAATTGGAAACCGTATTGAGAAAAAGAGAGGGAGGCTATGGGAACCCAAAGTGAACTTTGTACCGGTGCCATTGGCTTAAGGTTTTCTGGGTTTTGTCTTTATTCAAAAAAAAAATTTGTTTTGCGTTTGTTATAGTTTTGCGTGAAACTCTTGACAATTATATGTTCATTTCGACGAAAAGAACCAAAATTGGGCAAATTTACGAATTTTACCAAAATATTTTGCAAAATATCTAAGGAAAAATATGAAAAGACAGCTTAAGCCGGTTTAAGATGTCTTTTCTTAGATATTTCTCAAAATATGTGTGATTCTCATGGTTTTTTACTTTTCCAAATCATCACTTCGAGACAAACTTTTAATTACCAAAAATTTGAAGCAAAACTACCAAACACAAAAAACAAGAATAACAGAATAAAAACAAAATTAATAAATCCTTAAGCCAATAACAATGGAAGTGTGGAACAATTCCTCGGATATTTCAAACGCCCCCGAATACAATTCTCATTGTTTGAATATGACGAAAGCGACTGATCTTAGGACATGTATTGTCATGTCACCCTGTATAGATCATAGTCCACAATCTTAGTTGGATTAATATCCCACTGTACTTTTTTTTCCCTGATTAGAGGTTTGCGCGTAGATGGGGTTTGAATTAATTTCCAAAAGCAAAATCATTTTCGCTATGACCTCTGGGCTTCTTTAGACTTGAAATATCACCCCACTGTTGTCTAAAAACGCTGGAGATCATCTCATCGGATTTGTACTAAGGTTGCGTTTCCACCGAAAATGCCGTCTTCCCACTTAATTAAAAGCAGGTGTCGTTTCTGCTAAATAGTAATATTTTTGTAATAAATGTGATCGAGGAGAAAATACCGCGACTATGGTGGAAAGACAAGAAATGTTCGATAGTCGTTCATAGGTTAAGGAACTTCACCAAAAATGCTTTGAGTCTTATAGTCGTCCGTCCTCCTATACGGAAATTCGGTTTCTTGCAGATAGATAAGATTAGAATACCAAAAATACGTTAGTAGAAACGTGGGCTGATTCGCTTCGGTCTTTTCTTTATTTGATAGCACCGTTTGCTACTGTAGCATAGTATGCAAGACATCATCTACGTCTATTTTTTTCACATTTCATTGAATTACTACTAGAGTAGCAGTTGCGTGCTTTGAATTTGAGCTGGATAAACATTTCATTGAATTACCAGTGTAGTGGTTACGCGGAATTTAAGCTGGATAATTTGTTGAGGCACAAGAAAAACAAGGAAATCCAATCGCCACATGCATGTACCCTAACGTATACATTTTCTCCATTCTTTTACGGTGCTTAATTCGTTGAACTTGAAATTTTGGCCAAAAGAATCCCATTTCTCTTCCTTTAGCTTATTTGCACATGGCTTCGGAAAATTATTGAACGGCTTGAATCATTTGTTTCGGAACCAAAAATGAGCTCCGCATCCTTGGTCTTTACTCATATTCGAACTGAACATACCTCCACAATTAAAAATCGTGACACATTTACTGTTTTATTTTTTGATTATGTACAATTTTTTATCAAAGCTTCTCCTTTTCTCTTCCTTGAACTTGAATTTTCGGTCTCATTTCTCTTCCTTGAACTGATGCATGTGCATTTGGGATCATTGTGTACGTAGAAATGGAAATCGTTCTCCTTTCTTTGTCACCTTGGAAAGTATTTCACGTAATGCAAATGCAATGGCAACTCTAAGAGTTCGGAAGCGTAGGGTTGTTCATAAACATTAAATACTTTTACCAACTATAAAACTAAGAAAAACATTACAGTAATGGCAACTAAAAATCTTGTTCTAACGAAAATCATATTTAAAGCTCAACACATAACAAGACAGATCAACATTTTATTATCAAAATAACAAAATAAGTGAGTATGATTTAAATGAGTCACACAAAGAAGCAACTTTCATAAACTTTTAAGAGTTATCTATTGGTGTCACCACCAAATTGAAGGGATTTATTTGAGTTTTTTTTTAAAAAAAATGATATAAAAGTAGTATTTTTTTTCCTTCTCCTGAGGTCGGTTGACCTCCCTCTTATTGAGCTGGAGTTGCCAGTTTGCACATGTCACCCACACCCAAAAACAATCTCGCTGGAAGCCAACCTACTTTTAATTAAAAAAATTTATAATGAAATGATTAAATTCTATTAGAAGTAAAATAACTATTGACCAAAGGAACCCAAGCAAAAATTATAATATGGCCGTGTCAAAAAAAAAAATTACAATAAATGTGCTTAAAGAACACTTTGTTAGGATAAAAAATAATTTACTCCCTTCCCATTTTGTGTTTTTTTTTTTTCTAACTTTTCCTTGTCCCGAATAATTTGTCTATTTTCAATTTTACTTGTCAGCAATTCTTGGGGCCATCTAGCCTACATGTATAGGCATGCAAAACGGTTGTGGAAGGATCAGTATGCATTAGTCCAAAGTGCGTGAAAGTTGGCCCAATATATCCTGCATTATATTTTTTTGTTTCATCCTTTTTTGAAGAATTGAAACGAAAAGTCTAATTTGAATGAAATGGCATTATTTTATTTAAAAATTTGATATTTTAAAGAATTATGATTGTATTCCCTATTAAGTTCAATTTTCAAAATGGATAAAAGAAAATTGAGACGGACGGAATATATATATATATATATATATATATATATATATATATATACATATATCCCTTTATTTTGAAGGGCACGGTATTATTTTTCTTTGAATTAAAAGAAATTTTTTGGAAAAAAGAGAAAGGAGAGGGGAGGCAGCACTCTATTTTTTTATAACGCACTTTAAAATTTGTATTTTGATTTTCAAATTATCCACAACATAAATACTAAAAGACCAAAATTAGAGGGCGGTTATTGGAGTACTAAAATTATTTTTCTAAACTTAATGGCCACATTTAAATGTCAGCTCTCTTCTCTCTACACGTGGTGGTTCATAAAAGAGAAAACGACAAAAGGGCATGTGCAAACGTACACTTGGCTTTCTTTGTGTTTACCAAAGAACCTCACAAAGTAGCAAAGAGGAAAAGGGCGATAACGTAATTTCAATGAGGACCATGGTGCAAAGTTTCATCCGACCTCTCCCGCTTTGTATATTGTAATGGAAATAGATGTGCAATTTTGAGATTTTTTCTTTTCTTTTCTCTGTTTGATTTGCAGTGATTTTCATGTTGAGCGAAACGGATTGCAAACGCAAAAATTCCAGAGAATAATTTCATTACAATAACGGAAAACAAAAATTACATAAGGAGAAATTCAGATTACAATACTGAGTCCTGGAACCACATCCTCCTTGAACAGATTCACCGTCTACTGAGATGTTATAAGTTACACCGACGTCTGTCTCCCAGGATAAAACGGCTATAACCACAGTAATCAAAACACTGCTACAGTAATCAAAACACCGCTAAGAACTGCCTTGACAAACTAAACACAAAATACTAATCGCATGAGTGTGCTGTTTGGATTCCGAATTTCTGGTTAAGAACAAAAAGTGACCTTTGAAATTCAGACATGAATAAAATCATAATATTCCGAATTGGTATCCGGAGACCTATAGCATAGGAGGGCAGCATCTCATACGTCTAAAAGTGTCTTCAATCGTTAGATTTTGTTAAAAGACTCTTTCTAAGAAAAGTAATTTCTTCCTCCGAAGAGTCTTTTTTAAATCCAGGCCATTGATTATTGAGTGGTTGGTTGGGATGCTGCACTACACCCTAATAGTGTACTATTGCACTTCATGATCCCTATATCCCCCCAATTAAATCTTGCACGCATTCAATCTTCATATCATGTTGAGGTTACCACCGCACCATTTACTATGGGAATGTCCAGATTCGTTGAACTAGGAGGGTGCCTATCTTGTGTGACCTCCGAAAAACGCCCAACTTCATTCATAAAATTTTCAACATTTCCATTGTTACAGTAGTTTCTAAAACTATTGCTCGAAAAATATTGTCCCGTTTGCAAAATGAGAACTTGAAAATAATATATATTTATCAAGACAAATTTATTTATTTTTTGCTATTTACTAAATATCAATAAGTTCCTTTAAGCTTTTTTTTAAAAAAAAATTGAAAACGAAAATGCATTCTTTCTTAAGTTGTCATTTTGTTCACCGGGTATGCCTTTTAGAAAGGATGGAGGAGTGGCTAGAACCAGCTAGCGTTTTTGTGTTGTTTGGACGGAGAAGAAAATGAAAATGTTTCCCCAAAGGCTCCATTCCAAGCTAGGGAAATGAAAAATAAAAATAAAAATAAGAAAATAAGAGAAACTTTATATGGCAAGTGGCAACAAAATAGCTCAGATAAAGAAAAGGAGAGGATATTATAAAAAAAATAAATAAAACAACGAGTAGAGAGCACTCAGGCTCTCATATGAAATAAACAAATACATCTTGATAAGCAGCAGGACTTTTACATAACCATTTCACATGGCATGGCAGAAACAGTTTTTGTCCCAGCCGTTGTAATAGTTGAAAATTATTTTTAATATGTTATATCTTATAATCTATAACATTTTAGGTAATTTTAAATATATATTTAATAAAATTATTTATTTATATTGCCTACTAAAAACTACCGATTGAAAAATATTCGATTTTCAATCCGGTTAGGATGGAACAAGAGACTATAAAATGGGAACGGAGGGATTTCATTTTTTTTTAATGACGAAAGAAATACCCCACAAACCTCCGGGTGACCGAAGAGTCACCACGACCCGGCCACCAGATTCAACAGATACCTGTCCTGACAAGAAACTAAACTTTTCTGTTAGGCTAGTTAGCTCATTGATTACATAAGTGCATAGATCAAATATATATTCTGTACTTCAGTATACCTATCTGGGCCCTAATTCAGCCGCCTTACATGCCTTGGCCAGCCCTGCCTGTGTTGTGTATAGTCCTTAAGAAAGTGTCTACGCGCCCATGTTTTTGCTGTTTTTTCCTACACTGTTAAATACGTTTAGAATCGTTCACTTTTATTTTGTTGATTAATAATCATGCCCAAAGAATGAGCATCACTTCAACTAATTTTTGTGGCTGATGATCGGTTCAGATTTATACCCTTGTGGACGTTTGTAATTTTTTTTTTTTTTTGTCATTCGTCATTGCAAATGTATTACACGGGAGAGGGGGGATGAGACTCAATCCTGGAATGTAGTTTGAGGCATTTAAAAGTTGTACCGCATGAACTAGCCACCATTATATCATTTATTGGTCCGAAAAATCTATTAAAAAAAGAAAGAAATCAAACTTGTGGAGTTTTCACCAGTCGACAGTCGGCAGCCGCGTTTCTTGTATTATTACTCTGATAAAGATTTTAGTTTTTTTTTTTCCCTTCTAAATTTTGCATGGCGCCATAATTCGCATTACGTGACGTCATCCCACCTCCCACTTATGTGGGACTTCATTTTTTTCCCCTATAAATATCCCATTTCCCACACACACGCTCTCAAAGTCTCTCATCCAGTACCACTAGTACTACAAACTGCTCCCCCATTCTCTCTCTCTCTCTCTCTCTCTCTAGGTGTAAGATGGAGAGCAGTGGAGACACAACAGCAACCACCAATACTTCACCGTCGCCGTCACTGTCGTCATCTCCTCCTCCTCCTCAACCGCATCTGGTGGTGGTGAGTCCATGCGCCGCGTGCAAGATCCTTAGGCGGAGGTGCGCAGAGAAATGTGTTTTGGCCCCCTACTTTCCTCCCACCGATCCCCTCAAGTTCACCACCGCTCATCGCGTCTTCGGTGCCAGCAACATTATCAAGTTCTTGCAGGTACCGAGTGCATCTCCTTTTGTTTGGTCCATTTCCTAACAGCTTGAATTAAGCTTTTTGGACAATTAATGCCGCTAGAAATTAATTAATTTAAAAAGGCATCCAAATGGAGCCTAAGGACCAATTATGCTTTGTAGATGGAGTCATTTTCTATAACGTTTTCTATGGGAAAATTCATGTGGGGACCGTAGTATGTTACAGAAAACGTCTTAAATGTGCACAAAGTGTCGTTCCTACCTTCTATGACTGGCATTTTTTTTGGTATTTTGCAGTTTTCGGCGTAAATTTTGTGATTAATCATTCGTCTTGCCGAGAAAAATAAAAAAGGTATAAAAACATCGTCAAAAGTTGAAAAAAGTCTATATAAGACATTATTTTAAACAAACAAAAAATACCAATATAGTTTGTTTTTTTTTTCCTTCTTTAATGCAAATTTTCTGCTTTTAATTTTTAAAGTCATCAGCAACGAATGTTTAGTCCAAAAAATATAACGTAAATCTAATAAAAATATCAAAAATTTAGGTTGTACACTCAGAACCCAAATTAGCAAGTGTTTTATTGATAGTTTGTGAGTTCGAATTTCATTACCACCATAATTATTCCAATCCAAAAAAAAAAATTTGAATTTTTATCACCAATCAAAAGAAAAAAGAAAAAGAAAAAGAGAATTCTATTAGTTGTTTGATTTGTTAGTATTTGAAAAGTCAGAGGGTAGTTCAAATGGTGGACATTTATGAGTAGGTACATGATCTGAAAGGTCCAAGTATCAAACTAGTAAAGAGCCCACCTTTCACCATTTATTATTGTTTGGTAAGTAGGGCCTCTCTTTCAGTTGCCAATTAACCTTCCTTTTTTTTAACTGTTGTTTCCCTTTTCTTGACTCTGTCTCGCCTTCTTCCTCTTCTCAAGTTGTATTCTTACGAGAATGATGTGACAATGACATTTCTACAATGGAAATTAAATCGTTCGATAAGTTTCGTAATTGGGTTCAAAGTCACCAATATCATGTTCTCGGTTTAATTCTCTCCATACTTTTTTAATATTTGTTTATAGAATTATTTTAGTTAATTGTTAATTTCATTACATTTTTCAGGAACTCCCAGAGTCTCAAAGGGCTGATGCAGTAAGCAGCATGGTTTATGAGGCAAATGCGAGGCTCCGGGACCCGGTTTACGGGTGTGCCGGGGCAATTTGCCAGCTACAAAAACATGTCTGTGAGCTCCAAGCTCAACTAGCCAAGGCGCAAGCAGAGGTAGCCAACATGCAATGCCAACAGGCAAATCTGGTGGCTTTGATTTGTATGGAAATGTCACATGATGAATCTCCACAAGCATCACCCCAGCAGCAGCAACTACTACAACAACAACAACAACAACAGCAACAACAATACCCGTTCGACAACTTCTTCGTGACTAATCCTCCCAGTTATCCAAGCTTCGGAGATGAGAATAATCTTGGCTCAATGTGGGAGCCTCTTTGGACATGATCAATCCAATCAATTAATCCGCTCAAAATTATTAGTTAAGCGCGCAGAATTAGATCACAAAAAGGGCACAGAATACTGTACACTTTTTATATAACTCTGCGCACGGGGAAAAACTCTTCATGTTGAACCACTTAGTAATTTCCATTGATGAAATCACCATTTTTAGCTACAGTCTCCTAACTCCAAGCTAACTTCAGGAATGGGATGGAGACTACTGGAAGGGAATGTATGAATAAAGTCGATGTATCTGATCATTAGGGACTAAAATGTAATTGTGAAAGAATACAAGGGTTTAAGAATATTGATGCAAACTAGATTCTAATGTCCTAATTAATTATGCAATGAGAAAGAAGTTGTTTCTTTTTTCTTGTGTGGGGTTCTTTTAGTATTGGAAACGAAGAAGTCAATGGGGGCAAGGTCCCATCTCATTCCCCTTTTGTATTTCTATTCATGTCTATGGAGAGATATCGAATCTCATTTGTTTGTTTAATACACTAACTAATTTCCCTACTAATCCCGCTGATGTATATCGTCTGACAAAGAAAAAAAATCGAGTGTCTCACAGGGTTCCCTTTCACACATGCTCTGTTCATGAACTAAATTAGAGAATGTATAAATAATGAAAAACTAGGTCCACAGAAAGCTTTTAAATTTTGATCACACTTGTACAAACAACCATTTTCCAAAATTTATTCTGCGCATATCATTTAAACTCTTTAAAATCTACTATTAAAAATCTAGAATCTGAAAAATAATTGGCTCCTAAACCCCATATTATTACCCCTAATCAGGATCGGCCCTGGGGTAAAGCCGGAGGTGTGGCCGCTTTAGGTCTCCGAAATTTAAGCAAAATTAGGGGCCCATTTCCGATTTAAGACATTAATATTATATATACTTTGTTTCCGAAGTTTGACAGGAGGCTTGTTTCTGCCTTGGTGGTCAGCGTATGCTTTTTAAAACCAGGAGGCTCATGGTTCAAATCCCATTAGGGCCTTTTGGCATAACAACCTTTTTGCTCAATTTTCTGTTGGATTAATACATTACTCTTGCATATACTCTTTTCTTATTTTTCTATTCGATTAATATATTTTTCTTGCACCTTCTGTATTGGTTGTAGATGTCACTAACGACCAAAGTTCAAATCTTTCAACATCATAATTGGTTGGATAATTTTTTAATTTTCTTTTGTTTATTTCCATTTTACCTTTAACTTTTTATACTAAATACACAAATAAAACAATTTTGACTATAAGTAGAGCAATATAATTTATTTTCACTCAACAAATTATGATAAAGATAATGTTTGCAATAAAGAATTCTCTTATTGTTAACAATATTATTTTGCAATTAAAGTTAACAACATGATTAGTTTGAGAATGAACGGACTTCGTTATATGTGCTTGATTCCTGTTGTCTTAATGGTATAAATTTTTTCAGAAGTTTGTTTAGTTAACTTATGAAGCTAAAATATCATGTTTAATATCATTTACATATATTTGCCACATATATTGATTTAAAAATAAATAAAATGATCGAGGGGCCTTTTTTAAAAATTCGCTTCAAGCCTCCATACTCTCAGGGCCGGCCCTGCCCCTAATACTTGCATTCAAGTGGTCTAACGGATATGCTATTGGTCCCCTAACATTTGCCGGATCTAATCCAGCCTCTTAACTATGCTCATTTTTTTTAATACCCATTTACTACAGAAGCAAGGGCTCAGTAGTGAGGTAACTCACTATAGGGTTGTAGTGAGCTCCATCTGGCCGTCTATCTCATCATAGATGGTTCAGATTTAATCTAAATTTCAAATGATCCGAGCCATTCATTGTTTGGATTAAACTCCAAACATTCATTGTCCGTTTACTGCCACTTTTAATCCAACTTATTTTGATTATTTTCTTAAAAGAAGCTAATGAGTGATGGTTAACAATTATGGACAATCATGTATTTAGTTTTTCTTGCTTTTTTTACCCCAAAAATTTAAGCTTTTGATAGTTTATTCAAGAAAATAATTTGAACATTTTTTTTTACAACTTATAAAAAACAAACAGGTTTACATCTTATTTTAATTTTTAAGCCAAATAATCTAAAAACTAACTTATAAGTGCTAGTAAACGGGGTCATACTTTTGAGGTGAATTTTTATGATTAAATTTCAAAATTTATATAGCAAAAACTTTAAAATTCAGGTAATCATTTCAATACACGGAATTTTAAAATTTTAAATTTCCGCCCCTCCTTCATTCAAATTGTGGCTCCATCCCTGATAAAGTTGACACTTCTGTTTATAGTTGGGTTGGGATTAAAAAAAAAAAAGGGTGCACAATTTGACTAATAAACAACCACGCCAACAACCCGTTTAACTTTTAAGCACTAGTTTTAGCATCTATGTCTCTAATATTCTGTACCTATTAACAAAAGTTGACTAATGTCTTGTACTAACTTTTTGTATTTACATGCCCCATTTTCCCATAATGGACAATATATATGACATGCTATTGAAAATGGTTTACAATCTTTGTACTTAAGCTGAAAATATTACATTAGCAAATTAAGTGCTTACGTATAATACTCCACCTGTCTCATTTTATTTGCTCATCTTTCCATTTTGAACCGTCCTAGCTAGAATATTCTCTTCATTTCCAAAATTAGCAGCCTAAAAAAGGCAAACTTCCAATTTTACCTGTTAACTTTTGAGTTCAATTAGTGAATACTGCTTAGTTTAACACAAATACAATTGAAGGGTAGTTGTGAAATTTTGAACAATTTTAAGAGTAAAGACCTTAACTCCATAAAAAGTTGAAAGAAAAACATACCCACTTAAAAAAAAGTTAATTTTTTTAACTCCATGAATTTTTTCCCGAAATCTACGACTACAAGATAAACAGTTTAGATCATGAATGCGAGCTTGGGATTTGAACCCACAAGAGGAGTATCGAGAGATCAGAGATGAGGTTCGGAGAAGATCTTATTCCTTGCATGAGAAGGAAATTTTTATTTCGAAGGAATCTACAAGATAAACAATTTAAATCGTGAATGCGAACTCCGAATAGGAACCCACAAGAGGAGTGTTGACAAATCAGCGATGAGGTTCAGAGAAGATCTTATTCCTTGAAAAACTTAGGTTAATTAATTAGGTGACCGTTTAGAGAATAATGATGGTAAATGAATCTCTTCAACGCGTTTTCAGCTTTTAGTTGGAATAATGCACGCATGTGCGGCCCACGTGAGTTGATTTTAGCAAGGCAAGAATGACATGTTGATTGTGGTGGTAAATAATGGAGGTAATTAAACAAATTGCTGATTTGTATTAATTAAATAAAAAGGCAAACTAGCTTGTGAGAAAAAAAATCTATCCATCTCTCAACCAACATGTCTTTTATTTTGACTAAGTTTGTACCAATCCATATCTTTCATAATCTATATATGACCTAACTAACCAAACGTAGGGAATATGTTATGTAAAGTCAATGCATGCTAACAAAGAACTTTTTTTTAGAACTCAGGTGCTCGGGTCAGCTTATTCTCACCTCAACTAATCATGGGAGCCCAATTCCACGGTTCACTTGCAGGGACTCTAAATGCACTGGCCCAAAAGAAATTTATAGCTCCCTCAAACCTAAAACTTAAGAGGTAGCAGATCTTTAAGGCTTTGTTCGTTTCCCTGTTTAGTTTTAGTTTTAGTTTTAATGACATCATCATTTCTCTTATTTCTCTCTCTATCTCTCTCCACTCATTACACCTGCTGACATCATCAAAACTAAACTAAATTATCTAATCAAACACAGCCTAAGTCACTTTGTTTTTGGTGCTTCGGAATAAATGAACTTAAACAAGAGTTAAGTATTGACCATGAGGTCTTTAAGTCTCAATTGTATTGACCATCAGGTCTGATTGAATATGCACTACGATGACAAAATATTCTTCTCTCTACGAGTCGTATGAGACGGCCTGGATTGTCCGAAATTGAAAATATCACCTCCTATGTATATGGCATCGTAAATATGTAGTGGAATTTTGAAAGCCATTGAGTTCCTTTAATGCATCCGGGTACCAAGGTTGTGTTTTCTCTAAATTTTCAAGTATCAGTATTTTTTTAGCATCTTCTATAAAATTTTGTTATTTTTTCGTCGAATTTTTGTAGGTTAATGATTCTTTCTGACGAGATAATCTAAAAAGTAAAAGGTAAAAGATTATGACCAAAAGTAAAAAAAAGAAAAAGAAAAGAAGAAATAACTAAAGACAATTTTGTTAAAAAATAATGTTTTTTACTGTCTTTTTGTTGGTCTTTATTGGACTGTTTTTCACTGCAGTTCATTTTTTTTTAATACTTTTTTCGTTACTCGCTCGGGCCTTTTAACCTAATTAGTTAACTATATATCTAACATGCTACTTTGGCCAGTGGGTCAACAAATCAACATTAACCGATGGAATTATATTATTTATTCTACAACAACAACAACAATAACATAACCCATTTAGTCTCCAATAATTGAGGATATGGGCGGGGGATGGAAAGGAGACAAACCTAACCTTTGACAATAAATGCACAAAGTGGCTGCTCCCAGAATACCACTGAAACAGATAGATTAGAGACAGACCTAACATTTGGCAATAAATGCACAAAGTGGCTACTCACAGAATACCACTGAAACAGTGGTCCCCCTAAACCGTCGCATTTGCTGCGGAATCATGCCCTCAAATCAAAGCCAAAAGGCATCAGATAGGGCAGACCCAAGAATCATTTTGATTTATGTGCACATTTACCATGCTTCTTTCATTCAAGATCCAGAGCATTGGCGTTGCACAACAATTATATTATTTATTCTGAATGTCAAAAAAACTGATGATTAAAAACTTTTGGCAGCTGAATTCTGCAGATTATATTATCTGGGTTTACACTTGCAAATGCTCTGGTCATCAACTAATCTTTCTCCGTAATCATTAAGGAGGACGAATGTTGGTTGTTTATATTCAAGGGTTTCATACCATAAAGCTGTTACGTGGTCTAAAATCCT
This sequence comes from Vaccinium macrocarpon, assembly GCA_022606695.1. NCBI lineage: Eukaryota > Viridiplantae > Streptophyta > Magnoliopsida > Ericales > Ericaceae > Vaccinium > Vaccinium macrocarpon. Next base: position 27,063,418 of record CM040176.1, on the reverse strand, counting down.
ATCTTAATTTTGTTGCTAACAACAACATTCGCATTAATTAAGATGTCATTTGACTTACTTAAATATTTTGTCAAATTAATGTTGACTCCTTAATTTGGTAATTATATGGGGGATGTTTCTCGAAAGTTAATTAGTACTAAAGAGAGTAGGTATCTTTAGTGCTGTAGTAGTTAGTAAATCTTATAATTTTTGTTAAAATATTTGAGATTAAATCCACTAAAATTGAGGAAGGTTTGCAAAAAAGACAGTCTACGAAACGGTCTTAAAACATTCTACAAAACAACTGCAAATTAAGGGTTGGCCAAGTAGTTTTTTTTTTTTTTTGATAACCAAGTATCCAAGCAAGTTTTTGCACACCTCGACTAATTTTGGGAGACCAATCTCACCATCCACTAACGGGGGACCCATTTAAAGCCAAGGCTTAGACATTTGCTTCATTCTAAGCTCTCAAGTTCGGGAAAATCTAGGCCATGTTCGGCAAGAGTTCTCCAAAACCGGTTTTCAACTTTTTCGACTTGAACCTACATGGCAGACTTGTCATTTCTCTCTCATCCCAATTTCTAGAAATTAGCTAGTTATGTCATGTCGTCCCCTCAAAATAAACTCTCAGTGTATTGCCCGTCACTACAATCACCACTTAAGTTTCAAACTTTCAATAGAATCTGTATATATATAAAAATTGAAGTTTATGAATTAAGCAGAGAAAGTCATGGGTTAATAAAATTTCAGTATATATAAACAAAGGGTTATGCCTTCTATATCATCATTTTGTTTTATCTTACTAGTGGCGCGGACACGACAACATATTAGTACTTGTTTAACTTTTTATGAAGAATATTTCAATAAAAAGTCTTCGGATTAGTTTACATGTATTTTGACTAACTGCTCAATTAATTTATGAGAAATAAGAATTATTATTAGGATATATGACAAGTTTTCCTAAAAATATTCAGAAAAGAAAAATGAACAATTGAGATTCACATAATGTGAAATTGTGATTCTGAACATCATTCTTCTCTTTTTTGATATTTTCCGGAAAACTTGTCATGTATCCTAACATCTCCTTTTATGAGAAATTCCATTGCAATTTGCATGCATGTGGAAAGTATCCAGAAAAGAGAAATGTACGATTCAGATTCATACATGTGAAATTGTAAATCTTAACATCATTTTTCTTTTTCTTACTTTTTTGATATTTTCAGAAAAACTTGTCATGTATCCTCCATTGCAATTTGCATGCATGTGGAAAGGATAACCAACCAAACCACCAAGAAAAGGGTTGTGGGTAATGAGAAACCAAGACATCATTATTGAAACTGTTCAAAAGAAGCAGCACAAGATATGAATGAGACCCACCCACACATGCACTAACCACAATCTAAATTTTGATTTCTATTCTCAAATAGTGCTCCCTCCTTTCCCTCTTCCTTTTTGCTCTCTCTCTCTCTCTCTAGAGGTCCATGGCAATTGGACTTTCAATTACTTTCCACAGTTCCGTTTTCTCACCAAGTTGGGGAATAAAGTAGAGACTAGAGACAGACATTATGGCAAAAGTCTTTTTGGTTTGTCTAATTGTTCATTAAGGATTTCAACCGTACGTACGTGTGGAAGTGCAAGTCGATCGTCTTTTCGAGGCAAAATCTCAACAAAAAGTTGCAGAAAAAACTTTTCATATGCGCGGAGAGAGAGAGAGAGAGAGAGAGAGAGAGAGAGAGAGAGAGAGAATCAAAATGTGACTGCTCGTTAGTGCATATCCAAGATTTGTTTGTTGCCATCAATTCAAGTTTAGACACAGGCCGCTAAATACGCTAGCTGTGCATGCGGTGGAGAGATTAGCCTCTCCTTTGCGTTTCATAAAGTAACAGAAAGAGATACAAATATTAAAAGGACCCATGGCATAACAGCTAAAAATCATATATTTTTTAATACAAGGAAAACACAAGAATAAGCCTATAACCCTCTAACTAGTGACTATGAGTCTACTGTGTGTACGTATGTATATAATCAATGTACATAGATCTATTTTATCCATTGACAAACTCTAATCAAAAGGAACGGGAAAAAAAAATAACGTAGACGAGGTAGGAGAGGCAATTGGTCAGATCTAGTATGACATCTTCCCCCTAGAGAGAAAGAGAGAAAAAGAATATCAATGACATAGAATTCCAATATGATAACTGTTGGCCTCGCGTGCATAGCGCCAAAGGATGTTTAATTAGATTCCAGTCCAACAACTAAAAAAAGGATCTTTTTCTTTAGGTCTGAGGATGATTCCATAGGACAAATGCAACTTTAGAAAGAACTGTATACATCATCGTATGCAACTTCAACACTATTGGTTCTTTTTCTACTTCTAGTTCAGGGGAATTTGAATCTCCAGATTTTCCCAGAATTTGGCTAAAACTTGGTGGGCTGAAGCAAAATCGCGCTATGATCAATAGGCACAACCTAGGAGGCCCAGCAACGTTGGTCTTGATTGGCAGATCATAAACCTTGAAATAGACAAAAGCAGGATTTCAAAAACTCTCTCTCTCTCTCTCTCTCTCTCTCTCTCTCTCAACCTAGCTGTCACTTTGTAGCTCATCTTGTTGGAATTGTGCCTTGAATTTTCTTGTTTTTGGGAGAATTCCAATTATGTTTAGGATTTTCTATTGCGTTTAGGATTTCCTATTGCAATTAGGATTTTCTATTGATTGTGTTTCTTAAAAATAGAAGCTTTTAAGGATCTTTTGGCTATCTCTCATATTGTGGCCTCTCCAGAGTTACGGATCTCCAGAGTTATGGATCATAGCCAGCTCTTTGTATCTCTTTTTCACCATTGATAGTGAACTCTCTCTCTCCTAGCCCGTGGACGTACCTCAATCTTGTGGGAACCACGTATATCTTTGTGTCGTGTGATTGCTTGTTATTTTGTTTGCTTTCTCTCAACTTAGTCACATTCATAGCGTTCGTTCCAACAAACTGGTATCAAAGCTTCTGGTTGAAAAACTAGGGTTTCATTTCCGATTGTGGCTATGGCAACAAAGTTTGAGATTGTGAATTTTGATGGGCAGAGTGATAGGCACGCAATATCGTAGATATAAGTGCCTAAATTGGGTAGTTTTAACACATTGTTATCTAATTTATTCCCTATTTTCCACTTGATGCGTTGCTTTGGTATGTTTTTGTGTTTTTATTAATTTTCACGGAAATAAGGTTGTTTTAGCACCAAGATTGGATTGCAGAGACTTGAAGGCCATGATAGAGCTTGAGAGTATGGAAGGCTGTTGGAGACCAAGTGGTGAAGTTAATTTCTCGAGGTAAGCATTTTGGATCGTCATGAGCGCTACAAGGATTTTGGTGGAGCGCTCAAAAATGGTACAGAAATGGGGGTGTAGCGCTACCGGTGGGTTTTGAGGTCAACGGTCAAACGAGCCATAAAGGGTTAGGTAGCGCTACACAAATTGGTGTAGCACTATCGAGAGCTTAATTTGGCCTTGAAACAGTGGCATTTTGGGTATTCGTGTGAGGAAATTCTGATTTGTTTTAGGATTTTAATTGTAAAATAAGGGGATTAATATAAAAACCCTCTTAACACTCGAGATTAGGGTTACACACTTCATAGTTTACATTTTTCTTTCTTCTTTAATTTTTGCGACAGCTCTCAAGATTATCTTGGCAGATTCAAACTTAATTCAAGTTCTCAAGTTTTTCAGCATTTCACTTCTTGGTGTTTGAATCCGTTCGACCCTGCAAATTTGTGGTATCGTGTTTTGTTTCTATTTCAGTTATTAGAATCATGGTTAGATCTAGGTTTAATATGTTTGCTGCATTTATTAAAGTCATGAGTGAGTAATTTCGTAGAGTGCGGTCGCGGGGCGAAGGCGTCCCGTGGCTAGTTTGATTAATGTTCTTACCTCGGGATCGAATTAATTTAATTTTTGAGCAATTTTAGAAGACGAAAACTCTTCTAACAAACAAAATCCAGGCATCGCTAGAATTCGAATGCGCACGGAATCTGGTGACTGGTGGTGCGCATTTGTAAGGGATCCTTTTTCTTATTCTAAAATCAATACAATGAATAATTGTGGCCCAAGTAAACATTGGTTAAGCTAGTTGAGGACATTGGGTTCCCACTGTTGTACTCTCCTTTTCAAATCCATATTTAGTTAATTTAGTTTGGTAATCGAGTTAGTAAATCAACCTCATTAAACAAGGGGTGGCTACTTAAGAGCCAAGATAAACTGTGAACCCGTCATCTTTGAGTCCTGCACACGTTCGTCCGTCTCTGTGGTTCGACTCCGGTATTTTCGGATATTATGCTACATCGGTCGAGAGTCCTATGCTTGGGACGCATCTTTATTATAAGTCACCCGGTTGGTCAAGCACAGAGCAGCAGCTTCAATCTTTGCTAGTTCAACAAGGATTACACAAGACCTTCCAGGGGCAGGAAAAATCCAGCATCAGCATGGAAAATTGGGAAGACATGGATGCTAAAGCTCTGAGTTCGATTCAGTTGAGTCTAGTAGACGATGTTCTTCGCGAGGTGGAAGAAGAAACTTCAGCAGCAGGTATTCGGATGAAGGTGGAAGGCATCTGTATGACGAAATCACTAATGAACAAGTTATATCTGAAATAGCAGTTGTATACTTTTTGTATGCGTGAAGGTATGCCAATTAAGGATCATTTAGACAAGTTTAATCGTATTTTGATGGACCTGAAAAATATTGGTTATAAAATCGAGGAGGAGGACCAAGCCCTAATTTTGTTATGTTCTTTACTATCATCGTATGAACATTTTGTTACAACCTTATTGTATGGGCTAGACACAATATCCATGGAGGATGTTACGGCCAATCTTCATTCGAAAGAGTTGAAGAAAAATGTGTCAAGAGAGGTTGATGATCATTAAGAGGGATTGTTTGTTAGGGGAAGAACGACATAAAAGGGTGGTACAAGTAATAGAGAAAGATCCAATCAATAGTTAAAAATAAGAAAAAGGAAAAGTGCAATTATTGCAATAAACCAAGGCACTGGGCAAAAGATTGTTTAAAACTCAAGAAGAAGGAAAAAGAGGACTAGAAAAAGGGGTAAAACTATTACCAAGGTTGCCAAAAGTTCAGATGAGTTAGATACTATTTTATCAGTTACAGTGGGAGATTCTTGCTGTGATACCGAGTGGATTTTGGATTCTAAGTGTTCAGATCACATGTGTCCGCATAAGGAGTGGTTCGCCACTTATGAGGCGGTCAATGGTGGCACAGTTTTAATTAATGGGCAACAACATGCCCTGCAAAACTATTGGTTGTGGAACGATCTAACTCAAGATGCACGACGGTATTGTGATGACTTTATCAGATGTTCGACATGTTCTGGAGTTGAAGAAAAATCTTATCTCTTTGGGTGCTCTAGATTCCATTGGTTGTACTGTCACTGGTAAAGGTGGAGTTTTGAAGGTCTCAAGGGGTGCTTTAGTGCTGATGAAGGGTCAGAAGTGTAACAATCTCTATTCACTCATGGGCAGTATAGTTACGGGTTCTGCAGCAGCGGGCGCTTCTTCAAAGGTTTCAAGTTCGGATTTGACTCAATTGTGGCATATGCATCTTGGGCATATGAGCGAGAGAGGGATGATAGTTTTGAGCAATCAGGGTCTACTTTATGGGCTGAAAATTGAGAAGCTGAATTTTTGCGAGCATTGTGTCTACGGCAAGCAATGCAGGGTCAAATTCAGTACAGTTGTTCATCGCACTACAGGCACGGTGGATTATTTTCACTCGGATCTTTGGGGTCCCGCTGAGGTAACTTCTAAAGGTGATTTTTGATATTTTATGAGTAATATCGATGATTTCTCTCGTAAGGTTTGGGTGATATGCTAAAACATAAAAGTGATGCTCTAAGTACATTCAAACAGTTTAAAATTTTGATAGAGAATCAGAAGGGTAAGAAAAAAAAACGTTTGAGAACTGACAATGGTATGGAGTTTTTTCTTGGCGAATTTGATGAGTTTTTCAGTGATGAGGGCATTGTGAGACATCACACAGTGAGGAAAACCCCCCAACAGAACGGTGTGGCTGAACAAATGAACATGACTCTTTTGGAGATGGCGCGTTGTATGTTGTCCCAATGTCGGGTTGGGCAAAGAGTTTTGGGCTGAAGTTGTTTCCACAGTATGCTATTTGGTGAATAAGTCTCCATCGACTGCTATTGAGTGTAAGACTCTGTTTGAGGTATGGTTGGGTCATAAGGCTGATTATTTCGCACTGCGTGTGTTTGGGTGTCCAACCTATGCTCATGTGAATAAGGGTAAGTTGGAGCCGCCTGCCAAGAAGTGTATTTTCTTGGGTTATTAGGCAAGTGTGAAAGGGTACAGATTATGGTGTCTGGAAACCTCTAAGTTTTTAATTAGTAGAGATGTTACTTTTGATGAAAACTTTATGGTTAATGGGTCTAAGCAGGTTAAAGATGCAGTTGAGGAACCAAGGGTTCCAAAACAGGTGGAGTTGTTATGTGTATCTTCTGGCTCAGGGAAGAATGACAGTAATCAGCCAATTGAAGAGGAGTTCAAGAGTTCAGACACAGATGATGATGTACCAGCAGAGCAACCACGCATTAGTGCTAAAGATAGGCCAAGGAGGGAGATTTGGCCTCCTGAAAGATATTCGGCTTATTCTAAGATTGTAGCCTATGCTTTATTAGTTGCTGAAACAGTGGAGTATGATGAGCCTTCTAGCTATGCGGCAGCTATTTCGAGCAATGAGTGTGCACAGTGGTGTGTTGCTATGAATTAAAAGATTGAGTCTCTTCAGAAGAACCAGACATGGGAGTTGGTGGAACCGCTGAAAATAGGAGGATTGTTGGGTGCAAGTGGGTCTTCAAGCGCAAGCCAGGTATTCCAGGGGTTGAAGAGGCACGGTTCAAAGCTCGGCCAGTGGCGAAATGATTCAGTCAAAAGGAAGGTGTTGACTACAATGAGATATTTTCACCAATTGTAAAGCACAGTTTCATTCACACTTTACTTGCTATTGTTGCTTGTTATAACCTTGAGTTAGACCAACTTGATGTCAAAATGGCATTTTTGCACGGGGAGCTTGAGGAATAGATTTTTATGCATCAACCAAAGGGATTTGTTGTTTCTGGTAAGGAAGATCATATATGTTTGCTTTGTAAGTCTTTATATGGCTTAAAACAGTCTCCTAGGCAGTGGTATAAGCGGTTTGATACATTCATGACAAGCCAATCATATCTACTCTTGTATGTTGATGATATGCTTATTGTTGCCAAAGGTGTATCGAAAATCAACAGGTCGAAGCAGCAGATGAGTGGTGAATTCGAGATGAAGGATTTGGGTGCAACAAAACGGGTTTTGGGTATGGAGATTAGTAGAAATCGAGTAGATGGCAAGTTGTTCTTGAATCAGAAGTCATATGTTCTCAAAGTGTTTGAGCACTTTGCCATGCAAAACTCGAAGCCAGTTAGTACCCATTTGGTATCACACTTTCGACTTTCAGCAAAATTGTCACCTCAGTCGGAGGATGAGGAGAAATATATGTCTCGAAGCCAGTTAGTGCCACTAGTTGGAAAGAAATTTTGCAGGCTACGATCGTGCTGTCTACAACAAAAGCGGAGTATATGGCCATTGCCGAAGCTGTAAAGGAGGCATTGTGGATTAGGGGAATTCTTTGCGAGTTTGGTATTGCACAAGGGGTTACTTCAGTATTTTGTGACTCGCAGAGTGCTATACATCTGACTAAAAATCTAATGTATCGTGAACGGACCAAGCATATTGATGTCAGGTATCACTTCGTTCAAGATATCATCTCACAGAAGCAAGTTGAGGTGAAGAAAGTGGGAACGACGGATAACCCAGTGGACATGTTGACTAAACCGGTTTTGGTTGCCAAGTTCAAGCATTGCTTGGGCTTGGTTGGTATTTGCAGTTGATCGCCCCTTGGGGGCATTGCAGCGAGGTAGAGGCAGAAGAGGGTTGTTATAATTAGTGATTTGGGTTCAGTGGAATTCAAGTCAAAGTGGAGAATTGTTGCAATTATGCCTTGAATTTTCCTTTTTTTGGGAGAATTCCAATTGTGTTTGGATTTCCTATTATGTTTAGGATTTTCTATTGCATTTAGGATTTCCAATTGTGTTTAGGATTTCCTATTGATTGTGCTTCTTATAATAGAAGCTTTTAAGAATCCTTTGGCTATGTCTTATATAATGGCCTCTCCAGAGTTACGGATCATAGCCAGCTCTTTGTATCTCTTCTTCACCATTGATAGTGAACTCTCTCTCTCCTTGCCCGTGGACGTACCTCAATCTTGGGGAAACCACATATATCTTTGTGTCATGTGATTGCTTGTTGTTTTGTTTGCTTTCTCCCAACTAAGTCGCATTCATAGCGTTTGTTACAACACATCCCCCTTTCCCTCCCCCCTTTAGGGTTTAAACACCAAAAGAGGTGCGGGAGGGGAGGGCATCCTTCCTCTCTCTCCCTTCTACTTTCTTCTCTCTCAGCCGCTGTCCTTTTTCCCCCCAACTCTAGAGGTTTTTCTACTTCAGTGCACTATTAGGTGTGGTCAGTTTTGGCCTAACAGAATGTCGGCTTCAGTTTCTAATCCCACCGTTCTTATTGCTAGATGATTTCGGTTTGATGGCCTAACGGCCGGTGGTGATGCAGCGCCTGGGGTGTGAGGTTTCAAGATCTTCGTGTGGCGGCATAGGGTCGTCTTTGGGTGGCGATACTTTCTGCTTCAAATTTTTTTTTCGGGCACCATGTTGGTGCGGCTTTGGGCTTCGGCTTGCTTGGAACGACTGGAGCTCCATTTAAGCGAGGTGCAGCGGCTGGATGATGTAGAACAAGTGGCGGCCCAGTTCCATGATCAATTGGATCGATCAAAACCTCGGAGGCCCAAAAAACTTTTAATTGACACCTACCTAAATTGACAATTTATCAACCAGTCCGGAATATGTCTAAGTTTGGTGGGATGAAGCAGAATTAGAGGTGAAAAAAGAAGAAAAAAGAACCGGATTGAACTGATAACTTTTTCACAATTTTGGTTGTCTGGTTCGGTTCCGGTTCAGTGACTTCCAAAAATTGTAAAATCGGTCCGGTTCTGTTTAGAAAGCATAAGTGTGTGTGTGTGTGTGCGCGCGCGCGCTTCCCAAACCCTTTCCCCTAACATTTCATGTTTTCTTTTCTTCCCTGGAAAAAGAGAGAGACCCAGGTGACGCTGCCACTGACTCCCACCCTTTTCTCTACCACTCTTTCTCTCATGGTCACACCGAGATCTATTCATCATCGTCATCGTTAACTTCGTCCGTCGTCAACTCTATCCATCATTGTCCCGTCGTCATCGACTCCATCCAGCATCACCATCGCCATCCTCTCATTGAGATCTATTCTTCTCTGTGTGTGTGTGTGTGTGTGTGTGTATATCTATGTGAATCTATAGATCTAGTGTATATACGTGTGTATATATATGTATGTTTTTATTAGTCCTAATCTCTCTCTCTCTCTCTCTCTCTCTCTCTCTCTCTCTCTCTCTCTCTGACGAACCAAACCGACCTCCAAACCAAACTAAACCGGGACAAACCGAACCAACCTCGAAAAAACTAATTTCGATTTTATGGTTTTCCCAAACCGAGTTTTCCCGATTCACTCATATATATGGCAAAACCAGACCGAACTAGGCTAGTTTCACCTTTAAGCAGAATCGGGTTGCGGTCAACCCTAAAGTCGTGACTAATGGTGGATTTTGGCCTAATTCCTTCGTTTAGGCCTTCAAGTTAATAATTTTGCTATTTTAAGATATGTTTCGAACTCTAATTACTCTTAGCATATATTTTCGTTTTAATTAGTTGATTCCAATTGGGAATATCTTATTTTTCTTTCTACTTTCCAATTTAATAATTCTCCTAATTTCCAAGATAGTTTATTTTTTAGTAGTGTTTGCTAGGGTTTTCTTAGAAATTGTACTCTCTTTATTTCAGTATCACTCATTCAATAAAAATTATGAGTTTTACCTCTTTCTCTCATGGATTCCAGTGCTTATCTTCATTTGAAATAATACGCTAATTATTCTCTCGTAAATTTTGCTGCATCACTGGAGAAGGTGAATTTGTGGTCTTTGGATGCCATTTGCTGGTTAGGAATCTCGTGGGGTGGTGGTTTCCGCCAGTCGTGTAGCCGTTTTGGGTTGATGGTAGTTTGGGGTTTGGTATAGTTTGGGTTTAGGTGTTTTTGTTTTGGGTTGGGCTTGGCCATTTTTTGTGTTTTTCTTCAGTTGGTTTTTGTCCAACTTTGGAGGGGTCTTGGGTGGCATTTTATGTCGGTGTGCCCTTGTTTCCTTTTACTTTGTACTTGCGTTCAAGGATAAAGTATAAAAAAAAAAAATTGCCGATAAACAAAAAGGTTAGGTCTTGATTTCTTAAGTATGACGTCCTGGTAAGAAATCATCTATATTAATTCTGGTCCACTGAACTAAGTCCTGTTAATTATTAACACCAGATATTTGACAAAAACCATAGGAAGCAAATCAGATTCATAAATTACATCCAAGTTTCAAACCATGTATATCATTGCACTCTGTTAGAACCATGCCTTAAGCAACCCTGCTTTCGACGAAACGTGTTCATTTTCACTTACCCAAAAAAAAAAAAAAAACACTTAGGAGCAACCAATAAACTTTTCATCTGTTAAAAGGATTTTCAGATAATCCTAGCTATGACAAAACTAATACTATTTACGTACATTTAATTCCTTAGTTCTTGTATTCTTAGGCTTTGAGCATATGTTTATTTGGTGCTGCCAATATCACATGTATGCAAATCAAGATATTGAATTTCCAGTAGGAACTTAGTCACTTGGACCTTTTCTTTTGTGGATATTGAGAGTTGTCTGTGACTGGATCAGTAGAAACACATGATACACATTTTCGAAAAAATAGGAAGCATAAATTTCAGCCAATATTCCGGTCGTAATCTGGGAAAATTCAGCAATCTGCCAAAAATAAACTAGTTTGATTCAGGATCACGTGACTATGTTTGCAGATTAGAAAAAGATTGGATTTTTCTAGACAATTACTTAAGGAAATTGAACACAGAGAAGTTATTAGAAAACAAAATACAGATTTGAATTTTTTGTCGAAAAATTATAAATTAGTCAGAAAAAATCGGATTACTTTCACAAAAGTAGTCAAGTAGTCTAAGTGGCTGATATGTGTCATGAGCCTATTTTTAGGTATACTATTGTGTCCTGTTAGGCAATACGTACTACAAGTTAAAAACGAAATTTCGTTCGGATGCAAAATTGGACTCATTGTTCAATGCTTCTTGGTGGTATGGAATTTTCCCAGAGAAACTGTCCCTAGCCTCACTATATCCGGCGGTCAAAGGGAAACGCGTGGAATTTGTAATTGGGGGAGGCTGGAAATATTAGTCTGGTTTATCGGGATACTCTTCAATGGTATGGAATTTTCCCAGAAAAACTGTTCCCAGCCTCCCTACATCCAGTCAAAGGGAAAGATGTGGTATTTGTAATTGGGGGAGGCTGGAAATATTAGTCCGGTTTATCGGGATACTCTTCAATGCAAAGAAAAAAGAACCATCCAGTCGTGGGATATTTTTACTTCTTGAGTGAAATGTGAAAGTTTCTCCAACCATATTTTTAGGAAGATATTCCACTTTCCAGTACAGTTCAGATCCCTGCCCTGAGTTCAATCTGGGTTGGGCCAAAATAAAAATATGCAGTCCTTGGAGCAGTTACAGCTGAACTTGGGCCTCTTCGTCTTTGGGCTTTCGCAACTCAATGGGATCAGGCTTTTGGTGGAAACCTCCTAACATGAATCTGGAAGAGCCGATTGTGCGTTTTTGACGTTTATTTCTATTTATAACCAGTTCTCTGGATCACCTTATTTGTACTTTGACTAATCTAGAAGAGCCAATTGTGCGCGGTTTTTTTATTTTTACTTATATATATACACCGGTGATCTAGTCAAGAATCCCGGATTGAAGAATTTTGAATGTTTTGAAGGTTTTAAAAAAAAATTTTGCATAATTCGAACCGTCTAATGTGTTTAAAATGTGTTTTTAATGGTCCCCACGAGAAATCATAAAAAAAAAAGTGACCAGAAAAGGCTTGATCGGAGCAGTTTTTCACAAAAAATGTACATATACAATTTTACGAAAAATGCTTAGATCAAGCGCTTCCCGGTATTTTTTTTGGACGATTTCTCACAAAGACCCTTGAAAACACGTTTTAAACACATTGGATAATTCGGATCATTAAACTTTGATCCGGAACTATGAGTCCCAGACTTAGGTATCCCGAACTAGCTCCTTGGAACATTGGTCTAAGAGCACAAATAACCTCTCCTTTAGATGGTTGTTTGGTTTTGTTTCAAGAGATGATAGTTTTTTTTTTTTTAATCAGCAAAAATAAATTCCATTCATAGCAAGGATGGACAAAAAATAAAACCATTACAATAAAAACAAAAAAAAAAAGAATTGAGAGAGACTCGGAGAGTATACATTACCATCTTACAGCTACTCACATAATCCAGTGTTCTAAAACTTGGCCAAGGTCCCTCACCTAGGTGTTGCGCCCTTTTTTAGCCCAACTAGCGCCTAGCGATTTTTAAAACATTGGCATAATCTCAACTTACATCCACACCCACCCCTCGAAGTTTTTTAAAAACAAAAAACAAAAAAAAACAAGAAGAAGAAAAAGGCATAAACTCCACTCCAAAACACACCTTATAACAGCCCCAAGCAACTCCTAAATCGACCCCCAAACACCACCAAAAACAACCCCAAGAATAAACTCCACTCCAAAACACACCTTAGCCGGAAAACCAACCCACGTCCTGATGGTCACCTATTTTGGCTTCACGGCACACACCACAAACACCCCTACAAAAATGCCCCAAATCTATCAGACCCCCTATACTGGCACTAAAACCTTACGGAAAACCCATCTCTGCTCGTCCACAACTCTGTTCACTGACACCCCCTCGCCTGCAAAACCCACCCTTAGCCGCTCCATTCTTGACCCAGATCTGGATCGGCAACCTCAAAGCACCCCTTCGAAAATCCATCCAAATGCGCCCGGATATAAAGGTTACAACAACAACAACAACACAACAATAACAAAACCCATTAAGTCCCCAATAATTGGGGGTATGAGCGAGGGATGGATAGGAGACAGACCTAACCTTTGGCAATAAATGCACAAAGTGGCTGCTCCCAGAATACCACTGAAACAGATGGATTGGAGACAGACCTAACCTTTGGCAATGAATGCCAAAATGGCTGCTCACAGAATACCACTGAAATAGTGGTCCCCCGGATATAAAGGTTACAAGAATTTTTTTTTAAAAAAAAAACACGTAAAAAAATCACAAAACCAAGGGAGGGAGAGCAAGGCCGGCACAAAGGGGAGAGCAAACGGTGGGTAGTATGGACTTCAAGAGATGATAGCTTGCTGGAATATAGATGGGGCAAGTACAAATTTATAGTATAACGACGACCCAACAAATTCTCCTGCTACTTATGTATTTGAAATGGAGGATATATTACTTTCAAGCACACAACTGGTCCGACAGGAGTTCATCCTATGCAACACGAGGGTTTGGTCATTATGGATGGAGCTTGGGTTTGAAATGGTTTGTGCTCTGGAATCGCGTGGGTGCTAAATGAGGATGCTGGGGGAGTTTGTGGGACAGCAGGGCCGTAGCGTGTTTGCATCTTTGGATTTCCAGGCAGAATGTATGGCATGTCTAAAAGCGTTGAGATGATGTTTTGCTCATAATTTTCTCCATGTCACTTTAGCAACTGACTGCATCTCCTTAGTACAAGTATTTAGCAGAGGCCAAGCTGCAGAATGGTCAGGTGCAATTGGTGATAACAGCTATCAGAGAACTACGTCGTACGTTCCATTGAATTTCTTTGGCCTCTGCGCATGAGGTGCCTGTAAATGGGGTAGGAAAAAGGGAGAGCCCGGCGCTATCCTGAATCCCTAATCATAAAATGGAACCATTACTTAACGCTACATATATATCACTGGTGTGGAGTTCAGAAGGCTTGAAGCTGATTTATCCATAATGGAGAAAAATCCTACAAATGATACGTACACCCCACCAACTCTTTGAAGTCGCATTCGTAGATAAGAATACACCTCGATTAAAACTGTTTGGTGGACACAAATTCAGCAGTAACATAACCATCAGCAGTACCAAAAAAGCAAAATTTCCACTGCTAGTTCACCAGCCCAAGTTCGGTGGTTCACATCCAGTGTGCAAATCATTTCCACGACTGGAACCGGAGAGGACACACAATCACATTGTTAAGTTGTGGGTGTAAATGTGTAATTAGGTTGTATTTGTCTACTCTTGCAATTAAGTAGTAGTTTAGGTTCATAGTGTAATTTGTCTCTTGTACTCTTGTATAAGTACCACGTAATGAGAACAGAACCCTAATTTTTTACCTCTTAACAAATTGTCTAAAACTTGCACACCACAACTTGGAATAAACCTTTTTTATTTGTTATACACAGAAAATTCTTTCAATTCTTATCCACTAATCTCAGACAAAAAAACAAAGGAGTTGAAATGGATGCAAAAACTGATCCCAACCGAAACAGCTATATATAATAACCACAAAAGCTTCACCAGACCAAAATCAGAATAGTTGAAATGGATGCAAAAACTGATCCCAACCGAAACAGCTATATATAATAACCACAAAAGCTTCACCAGACCAAAATCAGAATAGTTGATCCAAAAGTTTATGGCACAAGAAGTGAAGTCGAGAGGTTGGGTAGCTAAGAAAAAAAAAAAAAAAAAAACTACGTGGAGGAGGAGATAATTACATATAATTGTATTTTATGCATTGCTTACCCACACGAAGGAAGACTACCCGTTGCTGTGAGCATCACCCTATGGTATAATCCTCATACCATTGTACATAAAATAATCATCATCATCATCTTCATCATCCTCTTCATCATCCATAATATTAGCATCGTCCCATAGTGGACAGGAGCATGTTGCTTTCTTGTTCTTCCACTCGGCTCCACAAGTGTAGCAAAACTCGTACCCGCACCTGAAGAAACCAGCGAGAGGGAATGTATTTTATGAAGCTCGGGTATATCAAAGATACAGAAAACCCTTTAACCTAGGTTTGTAACACCGGGATGAAGATTAAACAGGGCATCAACGCGTAAAACAATCTTAAATAGTAGAACATAGACATGTGGCGCAATGCAATCGATTTGGAGGAAACTTTAGTTTCCACCGGCAGTTCCTTCATTGAACAAATTGGTAACCACAACGGAATATGTTACATAACTGGAAACATTGAGCCAAAAGGACGAGAAAGAGTTGATACATCCTCCCCAAACAAAATTTAACCCGAAAAAAAAAAGGATCAGGAAAGCATTAAACTTGCTAATACATGTCAATTCATAAACATGGAGCAGTTATTAAGCCCAAAATAAAGGAAAGAAGCAGTTTTGTCCTCCCTTGTAGAGTTTGTCACATAAATCTTGATGCAGTAACCCAAGTGAGATCATTAGAATTTCTATAACTTGGAATCCATATGGTCGTAAACTTTCTCTAGCTAAATAAAATGAAAATATACCTCTAAAAAAGCCATTGGTGTGGAAACACATGGAAAATTTCCTTTTACCAGGTACTACATCAGGTGCAAGTCATGATTGAATCATAGATTTACACATTCTTGCAAATTCAGGAACAAATTAAACAATAAAAGGAGGGCAGGTCTGTACTCATAAATATCAGGGGAAATAAATCAATGCATAAAACCAAAACAATAGCTCGACTTCAATTTTCTTGGTTTTCCAACAGAAGAGAAAAGCTATGACTACATGGTCCAAAGTATGAAGTAGCATGCATACCAATATTCTTCAATTAATGCATCAAAAGAGAGCAAAAAGAGCATGTTTGTAACTGAACAAAAATATACAGCTAATATACCCCATGAAATAAAATGTTGGAAGGATGCATGTTGTATGCACATCAACTTCAATATATTCATGAAACTATAAATTGAAATGGTGCAGATGCATAATCCATTCATCTCATAACAAAAAGGCCGTATGAGGGGGCGACATCGTGGGGTGACCCTACCTGGGCATGGCCAAAGGGCCCCTACAACATTGGGAAACTGCAAAAGAGGGGCCTAGATGGGCCCTGGGGTAGGGTACTGCAATTGGGGACCGGCAAGCACTATCTTAAAATGGGCTTGAGTCATAGCCTGACCCAGGCAAGCCAAGTCATACTGAGGGAAAGTAGAAAAAGTAGACACCAAACAATAACAAACAATAACATAACCCATTTAGTCCCCAATAATTGGGGGTATGGGCGGGGGATGAATAGGAGACAGACCTAACATTTGACAATAAATGCACAAAGTGGTTGCTCCCAGAATACCACTGAAACAGATGGATTTGAGACAGACCTAACCTTTGGCAATAAATGCACAAAGTGGTTGTTCACAGAATACCACTGAAACATTGGTCCCCCTATACCGTCGAGTTTGCTGCGGAATCATGCCCTCAAATCAAAGCCAAAAGGCATCAGAGAGGGCAGACCCAAGAATCATTTTGATTTATGTGCACATTACCATGCTTCTTTCATTCAGCATCCAGAGCATTGTCGTTGCCCCAAAAACAAAAAAACAAAAAGAAAAGAAAAAAGCAGACACCACAGGACTAATATACATGAGCTTCAGCATCGCCTAAAAAACTCGAACATGTGTCCGCCTTAGTTGAACGCAAGTCTAATCCTAACAAACAGCTATGCTATGGTTCTGAAGATTCTCAAAATTCCCCTCTTTAGGTCCATGTGTGTGGGCGGAAAGTATAATCAAAGTGGCAAGCATATAACGTGCAAGAAAGAAATCAAGCACCTGCAAGTGATATGGTAGCACCCAGTAGCTAGTTCAATCATATGGTTGCACTTTATGCACTGGCGCCATAGGTTCATATCGGCAAGGATCTTCAGCTTTGCATCTGCTGCAAGGGGATAAGGATTTCTTCTTCTGTAGTCAAGGCAGCTCATGTTGCTGTGCCATGGAACCTTGCAATTTATACAAAAGAGATTGTCACATTTTGCGCATTTCCTGACTCCCAGCCTTTCAGCAGTACCGAATAATGTCCTCTTCGAATATTCTAAGACCTCACTTTTTGACATTAAGGCTGAGCAGTCGGGATGTGGGCAATAAATTTTCTCGGTAACAGGAATGGATGCTTCCTCCAAGCGATGGCTCATAATCTCAATTAATTTAGGAGTCAAGAATTTTTGGCAGCTCTCAATTTTCAGTTCAGAATTACAACCTTCATGTGGGCATTTGGGCAGCATCCCATTAAGCAACTTCACTTCAACATGTTGTTTCATACAAGAAAAGCAATAACGGTGCAGACAACCATCAACCGAGAAAATCTGGCCAACATCTGTTTCGTCTAAACAAATTACACAAGTCTCAAATGTGTTCTTCGAACTGCCAGATCCTAAAGGCCTGTTGATCTGAGAAACTATCGCCTCTCGTGCAAGCTTAAATGCAAATTTGATGTCACTCCGGGCCACAAGGACTGGGGCCGAGTACACAAACTTTCTTTGGAGGAGGTTCACCTGACTAACTAGCGTCGCAATCTTCGGTTGCCTGGGTGGCCATCGACCGCTAACCTGCATATGCCAGAACAAATAGACATGTCATACGCTATAACAGGCTCTACTGTGATGACATTTAGCATAGATATGCTGAAACAAACACAAGAAAAACCATAACAGATGACATAGACAGATGACCTACCTCATAAAATCCTATGCATCATTATAATTTGAAGTGGCAAATACATATATTGAAACGTGGAAGCAAGGAACAACTTTACAACAATAACCAGATTGAAAATCGGAAATTAATGATCATCACACCATGAACACAACTTGAAAGGTTGATACCAACTAAACATCTCCTAATGAACGGTGCCAAATTTGGAAAAGCAAATATCCAACACAAAATATTTGAGTTGTTTAGGTAGATGCTTGTGGGACGTGGGTACAGCCTCAACTATTACCATAAAAAAATTTAGAGAATCAGCTTGTTAAAAAACTTCCAAGTTGTCCTTTTTCAGTTGGAGAATATAAAATATAAATATAAATATAAATACCTCTTCCCAGTTCTCCTTTGGACACTGCTGTCCATCTAGCGTTTCTATTTTCGATATTTACATTTAATAGGAGTCTGCAGTGTTATGTTCTGTGTTTCCTTGTCTTAGTTCGCAACCTAATTTTGATGCTCTCTCAGTGAACTCTTCATATACCAAAGGCAAAACATGAAAATGAAAAAACAAGAACTACTCGAACCAAGAAGACAAACTCTCTTTCCAATGACATATGCAAAATTTTGTTTCATAGGAACCACAAGAATGTATGGCTGTGTTTGGATGGGTTTTGAAAAGAAATTTTTGAGAAGAATTTTTGAGATAGTGTTCGGTTGAGTTTTTGAAAATGAGAATAATGAGATAATGATTAGAGAGAGATAGAGAGAGAAATAAAATAATGAGGTAATGAGTAGAGAAAGATTTTTTTTGAAAAGATGGAATCTTTTTGAAAAGAATTTTTGAAAATGGGAGAAAAAAGGAAGAGAACAAGGCCTGTGATATTAAGATTGGATATATCATCCCCATCAAACAGATGAAGATTCCGTAAAAGGGCAAAATGAGAATTCAGCTCAACACTTGAAAATCAACAGAAAAATGCACGAGGGGTGAAAAAACCTACTAGGAGTTCAAGAACAAGAGCTTCGGATCGATCCCATCAAGCACATTTACACGCCAGCGCCAGAGATGAACAAGAGCTTTGGATCAAGATTGATCCAATTTTTGTGATTTCATTGAAGAATTTGAAGTTTCAGGGCATAAATTTCTGGGAAATTTACTAATTCCAATTTGTTTCTTGATTAAAGCTGAGATAATTTGTCTCCATTTTTCGGTTTTTTTTTTTCGCTATGTTTTTCCATTTTTTCCTGTGGTTTTCTTCTTTGTTTATGTCTTGGTTGTGGTTGATTTGGACGGGAAAAGGGGGTGGATTTGCAGGGGCAAAATTGACCCAAAACAGTCAGATTTGCTAATGACCGGGGTAGATGAGAGCTTCACAAATTCACCCGCGGGTGGATTTGTAGTCCCAACAGTAAATTAGTCTGGGGGAGGAAAATGTTACCCAAAGACCAGATTAGAGGTGGGGCCTGGATTTGTAGTCCCGTCGCTTCACAAATCCGAGGCCAAAGCCCTCAGCCAAACAGGCTCTTAAGAACTCATCTTCATTGACTGAGCCTGCTGTAAATGGTAATAATTACGATAAGGGATAAGGATGAAATTAAAGAATGACTAAACAATGATGAGCATCTTGTTTAGAGCATTAAAGGTTATAATCCCATCACGCCTCTGTGAATCTTCAGATGACCCTTTTGTTTAGAGCTTTTGGAAGAGAACTATAAGCAGCCTGTTACCGACATCGTGTTAAGGTTGCGCTTGTTATGCCAGTGAAATCCATTGCTATAATTATAATGACCATAATGGTGCATGACTGCATGAGTTATTAACTTATTGCTATGGTGAAATGAAAGTCCAACCTATTTCTAATACCATTCTAGTACTAATTCTCCATCCACTCAATTTTCAGTTCAATTTCAATTACTTTCTACTTTCTAGTGACACTTCCAATTTTTTCGGAAATGATAATGTAGTCACTTCACATTTCTGCACTGTCCTTTACCTTCAAGCTCTAACCTTCTTGTTTCACAACAATCACAATATGCAAGTTCTCGACAATGAGACAGCAAAAGAGAGTGCCATTGCCCTAAGCTCACACACATTTACAGCCCTTCAGGATTGTGAGAATAGCATGTGATAACAAAGGGAGCCCTTCCTCACTAAATCTCTACATTTGAGAACAAGTAGGAGCCAGTAAAAAAAATGCCATTGTTGTACTTTTATCTCCATTTCTTACCAAATGAGTGATTTTGTGAGAAACACTAATCCTTCCTTTTCTTTCTTACGAAATCATTCCATCCAAAGGGGTTGCTATTTGTAATTAGAAGTTAGACTTGCACACACTGACACTTCGGACTGCACAAGTCTTGGCACACCCACGCCAACCCTCCGCTTAAGTTCTTAACACAGAGTCAAACATACAATCACCAAGTAGCTTATGACAGTATACATTCAAATTGAAGAAGTTATATATGTGTGTAACATAAGAAGAAGGTTTAACCAAGGTTCTAAATACCACAAGGGATAGACCGCTAGAGCACTAATTTTCCTTCTTGCACTGTAGCTACCTGTACCAGAGAGCGGGTAGCCCTTCAGATTTATCACTATTTGTGTTACTTTCCCTTACTTAGAAATTTTACTTTAACTGAAAAATAAATTTAAACATAATCCGGTGGTCAACCTGTGTCAGCCCGATCAGTATTTGCCCCGAAACTGAATCACAAATACATAGTATTACCAGCAGCATGGAACGGGATCCAAAACCATGGGTTTAACAGTACCAGTGCATATAATAAAGCAAAACATATTAACGAAGAAGAAAACTCACAAACTGGTAGAGGGGATAGTAATCGCAGTAAAACACGACTCTCTTCAACTCCAACTCAGCAGCAGCACTCAACCCTTCAATCAAAGCCCTAATCTCAGCAACCTGCCGACTCTTCCCACTCCCGACCACCGGTTTCCTCAACTCGAAAACCAAATCATCTCTATCGTCACAAATCGCCACACCAATCCCAACCAACACCTCCTCCTTACCCAAACCCTTAACCACCTTCTCTTCACTCACCAAACCCTTACAATAAACCCTAAACGTCGCCGTCGCCGCATCGCTCGATCCCTCTCCGTTAAACGGCCTCTCGAAGTTATCCCCGTACTCCTCCCACTCGTCCTCGGACATCTCATCGATTTCCGAAGCGATTTCCCGGTCGTGGATCCGACGGAGGAGATCGTCTCTGGCGTTTTTTATTTCGGTTTGGGTTAAGAGGCTGTCGTGGCGTTCTTGTTCGAATTTCTCGAGTTCGTAGGCTTGGAGGGAGGAGAAATGGAGGACGTCGTCGTTTACAGGGGGAACGGGAGGAGCAGCGGCGGCGGAGGAGGAGGAGGAGGAAGGGTGGATAGAGAGGGAGGCGGTGATGGCTTCTTGGAGTTGGAGGTGGAAAGCGAGGTCGAGGTCGGAGTCGACGGCTTGAGCGGCGAGGAGTTCGCGGCGCTGTTCGGCGGCGATGGTGTGGAGGTCGGAGTCCGCGTCCATAGCCGACGACGTTGTTGCCATTGGTTGTTACGATAGCGACACTCTTTACTGCACTTCCCGAAGACCACGACGGTTATGCTTGTGCCCGTGCGAAAGCATGAGAGAGAGAGAGAGAGAGAGAGACGTACTCGGGAAGTTTCGTAATCAGACCCTTCAGTTCTAGGCTTTGTCGAACCATTCTCTCTCTCGATGGGA
This sequence comes from Vaccinium macrocarpon, assembly GCA_022606695.1. NCBI lineage: Eukaryota > Viridiplantae > Streptophyta > Magnoliopsida > Ericales > Ericaceae > Vaccinium > Vaccinium macrocarpon. Next base: position 27,041,924 of record CM040176.1, on the reverse strand, counting down.
AAATTTTCAAAAAATACACCCAAACGTTTACTGAAATGTCCCATGAATTCCTAAAACTCAGTAAAAGTTTAATTTGACACCTGAAGTTATCAAAGCTTACTCAATTAAACCCTTGACGTCAAACTCCGTCAAATGTGAGAGAGAATGGCTGATGTGGAGATCACTGGGGCTTACTTTGTCAGGCCCAGTTTTGGCCTAAATAATTCATCTGGATTATTTTTTTGTCTTTATTTAATTATTTTTACATTTGTTGATTTTGTGTCAATTGTTTTGTTGATTATCACCACACAAATCCCAACCAAACCCTCTTCCTTCGACAAACCCCCAACCATCCTCTCTTCACTCACCAAACCTTTGAACTATACCTTAATCGCCTTACGACTTTTTGAAGTTATTGCCGTACCGAGTCCAACAGTTGTTGGTTGAATCGATTTGGGCTTTTCAGGACTCAGTTTGGGGGAGAAATCGTCGAGCTCCTTGGCTTGGAGGAGGGAGAATGTGAGGACATCATCATTTAGAAGGGAGATGGAGGTGAGTGATAGAGAGAGGCGCCAATGGCTTCTTGGAGTTGGAGGTGGAAAGCAAGGTTGAGGGCTTGAGATGATATGAGTTCGTGGCATTATTAGGAGGCAACGTCGTCACCATTTTTTGCACTTTTCGATAGCAAAAATCGCATTTGTTCATACTTTGGGTGAATTCTTTAATGAGTTATGGCTTGTTTTTGTCCCTTGTTTAATAAGCGCGAACAAATTTTATCAGGATGGGAAGAAAATGAATTTATGGCTTTAGTTTCAACCTTCGACTCCCCACACAAATATGGTTCACTAAATTTTTTTTTGTATAGTCTTATCATATGCCTCAAAGGTAGTGGCGGAGCCCTTAGGCACAGGGTTACATGACTCCCCTAAAATTCAAAAAAAAAATTATTTCTTATTTATTTTTTTATTTTTTTTTTTTTTGGGGGGGGGGAGTTCATAAAAAAATCCGATCCATTCAATGACCTTAAAATAATTTTTTGATTGATCTTGTAAAAAATTAGCTCAATCGAATAATCATAACTTAATCAAACCTTCCAATCTTTTAGCCAGGACTTGGGACCCTAAATACTAAATAAATTTTGAGAAAAAGTATGATATTTTATGTCTGAAGTGTTGATGTTGTAGGACTTGTTACGAAGAATCTTTATTTAAAAAATTATCTTGATCTGACATCGATATGTATCAAAATACAAAGATTATTTTTAAAATATGAACTGAATCGATACCTGATAAGTGCCGAAATGTACACATTTAGGCCGCCTAATGTATATTTGTTATATCCTTGATTATTTCTATGATATTTCTTTTATTATATTTTTCCAAATTTAGCATTCATTAAATTGGAGAATTTGCAAAGGAGCTATCCATACTTGCATAGCACTGGATCATTTTCCTTAGTCATTAGCATGACAGCATGTGCCTTATATTCCCTCTTTTTATAAAACCAAGCAGATAACAAGAACTAGAAAGTAAATAAACTGTTGGGCACAAAATATGAAGAAAGGTTAGTCTTCTGGACTACTCAAATATTATTCAAAGTGGTATTCTGCCTTTTCTTTTCTCTCTTTGCTTATGTATATTTCTTTCTAGCCGATGGCCTTATATAGCTAAAAGGCTATAAACACAACTAACATATTTAAAGCATAGGCACACTACCCTAGCATATCTATATGGTCATCCATACATATTTATAACACTCCCCATTGGATGACCAAATACTAAGAGCATGCCTCATTAAAATCTTACCAAGGAAAACCTAATGGGAAAAACCTTAGGTAAAAGAAAAAAAGTACATAGCGAAAAACTATCTATAGATTGTCTCATTAAAACCTTGCTAAGGAAAAACCCAGTGGGACAAAACCTTAGATGAAGGAAAAATAGTACAATTGTCTATCTTTTAACACCAATTACTCCCCCTCAACTTTGCATGATACGTCTTTAAGTTGGCGCATTCCAATACCGTTAACCAGCTTTTTGAATGTTGTTGTTGGTAATGTCTCAGTGAATAAATCCGCCAGATTGTCGCTAGAACGTATCTGCTGGAAATCAATATCACCATTTTTCTGGAGATCATGGGTGTAGAAGAATTTTGGTGAAATATGCTTAGTTCTGTCTCATTTGATATAACCCGGCTTTAATCGTGTGATACATGCGGCATTGTCTTCATGTAATATGGTCGAGCTATCTTTGATCGAGGATAATCCAAACTTTTCTCGAATGTATTGTATCATAGATTTCAACCAAACACATTCACGGCTTGTTTCATGAATTGCAATAATTTCAAAATGATTAGAAAAAATAACAGTCAACGTCTACTTCATATAACGCCATGAAATAGCAGTACCACCACAAGTGAACACATATCATGTTTGTGAGCGAGTTTTGTGTGGATCAGATAAATAACCAGCACCTGCATATCCGATTAATTGTGATTTTAATCCATTTGAATAGAATAAACCCAAATCAACCGTTCCTTGGAGACAACGAAATATGTGTTTAATTCATTTCCAATGTCATTGAGATAGGGCTAAACTATATCAAGACAATAAATTGACTGAAAAGGCAATATCTGGTCGTGTACAATTTGCCAAGTACATAAGTGCACCGATGGCACTCATATATGGTACTTCCGAAACAAGAATTTCCTCTCCCTCTTCTTGGGGACAAAATGGATCTTTGTTCACATCAAGTGATCGAACAACCATAGGAGTACTCAATGGATGTGCTTTATCCATGTAGAATTGCTTAAGAACCTTTTCCGTATATGTCGACTGGTGTACTAGAACTCCAGTTGGCAAATACTCGATTTGCAAGCCGAGACAAAACTTTGTTTTGCCAAGATCTTTCGTCTCAAACTTTTACTTTAAATATTTGACGGTTTTTATGAGTTTTTCCGGAGTTCCCACGAGATTTAAATCATCGACATAAACTGCAATAATTGCAAAACCAGAGTTTGATTTCTTAGTAAAAATACATGGACAAATAGTATCATTTTCATATCCTTCCTTTAACAAGTAGTCGCTAAGGCGTTTATACCACATACGACCAGATTGTTTCAACCCATATAAAGATTTTTGTAGCTTAAGCAAATAAACACTTCAGGGTTTTGGGCTACATGTTTCAAGCATAGTTCGGGGACCTACATGTATATGTCAGCATCTAGTGATCCATACAAGTATGTTGTCACAAAGTCCATCAGGATGCATGTCCAGACATTCTGTAACTACCAAGCTAATCAAAAAATTTGAATGTGATAGCATCCACTACGGGAGAGTATGTCTCCTCATAATCAATTCCAAGTCTTTGCGAGAAACCTTGTGTAACAAATCTTGCTTTATATCGCACAACTTCATTTTTCTCATGGCGCTTTCGCACAAACACCCATTTGTATCCCATGCCTCAGTGCCCAGTTTGATTTTGTTCATCTTCATTAAATGAGGGTAAACATTACTCTCATTTTGATTGATGAAAAAAGTGTGGGTCCTACCACAAACTAATTTCATTATTATCAAAACATATATTGATTCCATGGACTTCACATTTTTTCCTCCAATTAGAGTAAGGGTAACATTCACATTTTTACTAAGTGAGGGTGAATAAAATCCCACTTCACCGTGTTGTGCAGACCCACCGCGCGGCCGCGCCGACATCTTTCCAACAATCAAAGAAGTTCACCTCGTAGAGTTCGTCGAGTGCTACAAGTATACCAAAAATCAACTCGAACGGATATTGTAAGTGCCTCATCGAAACACAAATAACTTGAAAAAGAACGGGTTCAATGGTTTTGATCTAGTGTTTGTGTCCAATTGTGTTCCATTTCGTTTCAAGGTATTTGTGTTCCGATAATGCATTTAACAATATCCAATCAAGTTGATTAATTTTTGGTGCACTTTTAATACTCGACGAGTTCTACGCAGTGAACGTCTCTGATCGTCGAAACGATGCTAGCGCAATCATGCCGATAGTGCACAGTACGTTGTGCAGTACCGCCGGTCCCTAATATCATACATTATTGCCAAGTGTGTAGCCTACACACTTTGTCGCTATAGTAGAAAATGTATTAGAAATACCATGTGATAGACCAAATAATGCAGAATTGGTTTTTTCGTTTTTTTCATTGTCTTTATTCATTTTTTATTTTATTTTTGCTAAATCAGGTGTGGTCCAAAAGCATCCCAAGTTTTGTTCATTTTTCTGTTTAGTTTTAGTTTTAGTTTTAGTTTTGATGACATCATCATTTCTCTCTATTTCTCTTCACTTATTACAGTTGCTGACATTATCCAAATTAAATTAAACTATGTAACTAAACACAACCCGGATAATTTTCATCACTTATCTCCTCGAAGTTGTGAAATTTGTTGGCAGAGTAATAAAAGCATTTAATGCTCCGACAATTTCATGAAAAAAGTGGGTGGCCAACGTGAAGGTGTATATCTTGTCTGGTTGTCAAAATGATTCGATTTTCTTTTGATTAATGTTTTTTTTAATCGGCAAAATAACAATTTATTAAGGAATCGGGGGGCTTGTGAGTTGTGTCCAAGGATGGAGCCAAGGGGGGACAAGTGGTGGGGCCGCCACCACAAGGTTTTCAAAAAATGCAATTATTACATAGAAAATAGATTTTTATCCCCAAATTATATAGACTCGCCACCACTAGATTTTTATATTATTATAGTTTTTCATAGATTGGATGAATATTTGTAATATAGTTTGTCTTTTTATTTTTTGAGTACATATTTTTGTCACTACAAAGGTAAAATTCTGGCTCCGTCCCTGGTTGTGTCCCAAGGGGGCAGCAGAGACTGCTACCCCTAAAACCTAGGATAGAGCTATGGGAGACAAGTGGTGCTATGGGAGACAAGTGGTGACGGTCGTCACCACAAGATTTTCAAAAAATAAAATTATTGTGTAGAAAGTAGACTTTTATCCGGATTTATGTAGACTCGGTACCACCAGATTTTTTTTATTTTTTTCCCTACAAAGATGCCCAAAAAAAAAAGTACAAGCCAAATTTAGGGGGGCATGTGACATATGACCAAAGATGGGGTCTAAATTTTAAAAAAGATAGAGTTGCTCATTCTTTGCACAACTTTAGCTTGTGCCCTGTGTCAAAAGATGGGATTTTCAAAAAATAAAATTATTGCGTAGAAAATAGACTTTTATCTAGAATTATGTAGACTTGGTACCACCAAATTTTTTTAATCTTTCATCCTCTAGTTTTTTTTCCCCTATAAAGCTGCCCAAAAAAAAAGTACAAGCAAAATTTAGGGGGCCATGTGAAATATGACGAAAGATGGGGTCTAAATTTTTAAAAAGATAGAGTTGCTCATTCTTTGCACAAGTTTAGCTCCGTGCCCTGTGTCGTCTCGCGTCTAGCCCACTTCCGTGTTGTGCCTATCTAGACCTCTAAATGTAGCCTAACCCAAAGATAACCCAAAACCTAACCCTAAAAGATGCAGCCGCCGCCGGCCACTAGATCAGATAGGAGCAACCACTACCACCACCACCGGTCAGTCACCAAACGAAAACCACCATGCCACTACTGGCCACCCAAATATAGGTACAACACATAGCTCGAATAGAACCACTAGAGTTGATTTTCCATTTTCTCTTGGTTTCAACTGCATGGACAGGAATTGAAAATGATATATGTTACAATTTTCTTTAGAATAGAAGACTCTTATTCAGCTCTTTCTTCTTCTAAGAGCATGTACACTAGTTTCTCCAAAATTTTATCCAAATTTTATATTCAAAAAGTCACTTTCCTATTTTTACTTGCTACTTTTTAGACTCACACTACATCAGCCCTTTCCACTAAAATACTCTTCTTTTTTTTATAATCAAATGTCCAAGTCAGTTTGTGCGCACCTCAACCAATTATGGAACTCTTCAGACATAACCTCCAATGGACCCAAGAGTTTGCTCGTAAATAGAATCGAAATCCATTTCTAAGATTTTTAGTGTCTTCTAAGACTTTCGCACAAGTCTATTTCTCTAGGTTTTCTTACTCATTCTATGCTGGTTATCCATTCACATTATGTCAGATATCTCATGGCAAATTGCCAAATTCTTTGGAAAAATGGGGATATTGGGATGCTACGAGGTTCTTTTATTTGTCCAAAAGGATGAAACCCATTACTGCTGCAAGGACTTCTAACTTCGTCCAAAAAATAGAATTTTTAGTCTTATATTGAATTTTTAGTCTCAAGAATGTGCGGTGATACAAGACCCTGAGCCGGCACACGACCTTACCTTAGAGCTCTGAAGAATTACTCCCATAGATATGACTTTATCTTCATCGGGGATATGGAGCTCCACGTTTTTCTTACCATATGTAAACATATGTTAGAAGAATCAACTTATGGCCTCATTGCAGCCAACGATGTTTCAAAATTCATTCCGCTTAATTTATGCTCTATAAAACTTGCCATCCATGGGTCTGAATCAAATCCTTTTACACAATGTATACACAGATCAATCAAAAAAACCAGTGGCAGACCCAGGATTTGTGTCTAGCAAAGACCCGAATCTCATGTGTTTTCATATTCATAATAAAATATAGATCAAGTATATATCGCTTCTTCTGAGTTCCGAAGAAGAAATAATATTGCGTGCATGTGCGTAGTTACCGTTTAATTTTACACACACAACCTAAATACGATTGATAACTTGAAATTTTAGGAATTTTACCCCACAGAAATTTTAATTTATTTTTTTTTCATTCTAGGGACTTGCAGGGACACATTCCGTAGAATTTTTCTCAGTTAACATGAAAAATAATATACTATGCAAGGATATTTCGAGTTGTGTAGGAACCCAGCACCCCTTTGGGACCGCCCCTCAAAGAACAGTATCAAATCCGTACCACAGAACTTGCCTACAAAAAAAAAAATTACCTCTTGTTACGGGTAAGAACAGTATCAAATCGATACCATAGAACTTGCCTACAAATTTTTTTTTAACCTCTAACTACGGGTAGGAACAGTATCAAATCCATACCATAGAGTTTGCCTACAAAATTTTTTATACCTCAAATTACGGGTAAGAACAGTATCAAATCCATAGCATAGAACTTGCCTACAATTTTTTTTTTTACCTTCAATTACGGGTAACTTGGCAAAAAATTTCCTCAAAATAGGGTTGTTACACCCACCACCAGAAGTGAATCTTCGGACGCAACATCCATTGACATCATTCACCAATCTCCTCCAACTCCAAAACTACCGTTTTAACAGCCAGAGCCAGACCAGCCAATTCAGCTCCTGCCCCTACGTAATTATGAGGGGTTAATTCCAAGAGCTTGGACTTTACCTCGGCGGGCAATTCCAAACCTTCAATGAACTCCCTAATACTTTCCTTGGTTATGGCTCTTCCTCTCGTTAGCTCTTTCAACCTCTCATAAGGCTCTGGGACACCGTATCTTCGCATCACCTAGATATGGACAAGGAAAACATGAAAAGCTAGTAACTTGGAACAAAGACAAATATGTCAATATTCAACACAATGACAGAATACCCAGCAAAGGTTTCAAAAGAGTTTAAAGGACAAGTGTAAAAATTAGTGAGGTGTGTAGTAACTTTGTCCACTCCTCCACCTAAGGGGTGTCACAACAGACGTGAGGCCAAAGTTACTTCCTCAGAATTATGTTCTTCCCTTTCGAACAAAGGTAAATACATTCATATGCAACAGAGTTACCATTACAAGGAGATTGTGAAGAAACCTCTCAATACAACACGACATCTATACACATGAACAATAACATGACATACCTCATAAAGGCATTATACCTTCCTGGGAGGATCAGTATAAAGTAATGCCCACAAGTTCGAAATATTGCATGATAAAACGTGTGGCATACCACTTAATACTCACCCAGTCTAACGTTCCACATCACCAGGTCGTAGTTACAAAAGGAATACCATTCACATGGTTGGATTCATTACGAGGTCAATGAGGAAAGCTCAGCGGGTGCACGTAGTAGGACTGGTGGATTGGTATCTCATTCACAACTGCTTTTCTTTTTTCTTATTGATAATTCATTGTGTGTGAGACAGCTTACACGCACCTCTACTAATTACTGGTGGACTAATCCCACTGTCCACAACTATATAAGCTAACTTCTGGGGGTGACAGTGTCAACTTCCAGCAAATTAAAAAGGGTAAAAGAACACCCCTACTGTGAGATGAAATCATCCTTGACATCTAATACTGTACTTTGTTAGAACCATTCATACATTCAACTCTCAGCCTATATATGCTCTTTCACTATACTAACGCTATTTTTCTGTCTCACTAAAACAGACTGGTCCATATAGCAAAGGTTGACTATCAACCAACAAAGTAATCAACTTCAACATTAAAATGTAGAAGTGGAATCATGATGCCTCGCAGGACAAAAATAAAACCACTGAATCACTGTCACTACCAAATTCAGTTACATGATTTCTTTGCAGTTACCAGCTCAATTCTTCAAAAAACACAGAGGAAAACATAATAAGAAGGAACGTGGAATACAAACTAGGAATACAGAACATACGGTCTGTATTGGTTCTGCAAGCACCTCCCAGCATTGGTCCAAGTCTTCAAACAAAGCTGCTTCATTAACCTGAAAAAATTCACTACTGTAGATTAGATGTCCAAACTAGAATTGACTAAAGCTTTCTGCTCAAGTTTAAGGGATAATGGAACATGAATAGCAGAAGAAACAATGACACTGCTAAAACTGAGGGCTGTCTTAGTTTGAGGAAAAGCAAACCCCAAGGGATTGGCAAAGTGGTCTCGCCTTGGGACTTACGGGTTTGCTTCCACCTAGGGTCTCAGATTCAAATCCCCTTGCGAGCAAACTCTTGAGGCCATAGGGGGTTGTGCCCAGTCGTTACCTCCAAGGCCCCGGAATTAGTCGGGGTGCGCGCAAGCTGGCTCGGACAACCGATAATCAAAAAAAAAAAAGTTTGAGGAAAAGCAAATACTAAACCATTGTATGGATAATGTGAAAGTGATTAATAACATACTGGTGTTCAGATCAACCTTCAATGCGCACTAAAGTGCTATTGTGCCATTCACCAAAAACAATAGAAATTATGTAGCAACTAGGAGTACAATGATGTTTGTACTTAAGTTTACCTGCAACTTTGATATACCCTGTAATGCACTTCTGTATGCAAGAAGAGAATGTCCTAATCCTTCACCCATGTTCCTCAGAACTGTTGAATCAGTAAGATCACGCTGCAAATAACAATGTATAAAAGGCAAAGATTTAGTGCTGAACCAAAAAGCATATCTTACTGTGTTACCTCTACTATAGATGACTAGAATTCTAACTACTACTGTAGTTTCTTATGTTATTGAGCTTGGCTTATACCTACTTGAATCTGCCAACATGTTGAGGAAATCATAATTGCTCGGGGAGAGAGAGAGAGAGAGAGAGAGAGACCTGCCAACGAGAAATCGGTAACTTCGTGCTTAAATGCGAGAGACTTGCATTGGCCTTGCCAAGATTCCCTTCACTGTTTTCAAAATCAATAGGATTTACTTTATGAGGCATGGTTGAAGACCCAATCTCACCAGGCTTAGTTATCTGCTTGACATATGAACATGAAACATCAGTAGCTCTAATAGAGTAAATAAAGTTGCAATGTATTAACTAAAATAACAGAAATCTCACCTGCTTGAAATATCCGAGAGATATGTAGCCCCACATGTCACTATCAAAATCAGTTAAGATGTTATTGAACCGGATAATAGCATGGAATAATTTTGCCATATAGTCATGAGGTTCGATCTGCATAACCGGTTCGAATAGTATCAAATTAGAACAAGACATTAATGATGAATTAGCTGCTGATATAAGCCCTCTGTGTAAGGAGAAAAAGTGTTCATAACTGGGTAAAAATATGCCGCAAGATGCAAGTTTGAAGAGAACAATTTGATATACGGCAATCAAATTTTTTAAAAATGAGGTCTATACATACTGAACTGCTCTCCATCAGGCATTTTAGTTTACAAATGTGTGAGATGTTGAAATTTGTTTGTGAATAGAGCTTTCTGAGAAAGGTATTAAGAATTACGGGTTAAACTTATGTCACAATCCAATATATGGTACATGGGAAATGATTCTGTCTCAAAATATACTAAATACAGACGAATTTGTTTCCATGTCCCTACGATCACATTCTATTCGTTGAAAGGGCCATTTCAGCATATCATATCATGTCACATGAATGTCCCGTGACTATAATAACAGTTTTAAGAGTGCATAAAACATACCTGGGTGACAAAGGGATTAAAAAATAAACCAAGAGAGGTCACAAATTCCTCTGCAATTTGAGGCCACTTAATATCAGGATATGCAACTAGATGTGCGTTGTAGTTTCCAACTGCACCTGCAAACTTCCCCATTATCTCAATTTGAGAAATGTCATTCGTTTCCTGGCTTAATCTGAAAGCAAAAATAGCTATTTCCTTTCCAAGTGTGGTCGGTGAAGCTGGCTACAGAGTAGGATAAATAACCAAATGAGTGCTTTATTCATGGCTGATAATACTTCTACAAATGAGAAAGAAATGGCTTGTAAAACATCATTCAAACAATCTAATATACACTGTTGTATGACAGGCAGTTGCTTCATAAAACTTTACTTACCAAAGACTATATCCTATTTAAGCTATGAAAGATCATTTTTGTCCAACTCTACTTCTTTGTCCAGTCTTTGATTTGATTTTAATCGACCAAAGGAGATGACAATTCTACGAAGGAAGGGTATTTAATATATGTGGGATTTCCCTTTCTTTGTTCGTTTGGTGAGTGCTTTATTCACAGCTGTTATTACTTCTACAAACGAGAAAAAATTGGCTTGTAAAACGTTATTCAGTTAAAGGCTCACAAAACTTAAACTATCGTCCTCTGTTGCCAATTGCAGTTACCTGTCCATGAGTGCGAGATAGCATTGGAATATGAGCATAAGCTTTAGCCATGTCCCACAACGCCAAAATCAACTCTTTTGTGACTGGAAATATGACAGACTTCAAAGCTTCTTTCAGCATCAATGCATGTGCAAGATTGTTGATATCTTCAGATGTGCAGGAAAAATGAAAAAATTCAAGAACCTACAATGAAGAGAGAGGGCTCAGCTACTCCAAGAGTTTGAGATGACGACAATAATTTTGGACATTACAACCAAAGATCATATAGTAGTAGTTTAATCATGTCCAATGTGGTTATAATTAGTATCTTGAACAGCTGAAGTATATGTATATAATAAAAATAAACACAGACGTGTGTGTGTGTGTGTGTGTGTGTGTGTGTGAGAGAGAGAGAGAGAGAGAGAGAGAGAGAGAGAGAGCTTGTCAAACATTTGAATAACTAAAGACCCAACACTTCCAATTGGATTATGTCAAATGTAATAGTTGATTATATCAGTAACAGAAGAACTGAAGGAGAAAATACCAACCTTGGCAACCTCTGGATGTGATTGACATTTCTTTTTCAAGAAGTATTCAACGGCTTTCACGTCATGATTAGTCACTCTCTCAATATCTTTAACTTCCAAAGCATCACTCATTGTGAAACCATCAATCAATTGTTGCAGATAAGACTGAGCTTCTTCGCTAAAGCTGGGAACCTCAATAATTTCAGGAATTTGAGAAAGCTTCAACAACCATTTGATCTGGAGGAGGGTTCTAGTGTTAAGTATGAAGAATTCATGACAAGAAACAACCAAAAGGGAAAAGTAGCGCACAATCATTCCAAAGAAAATCATAAATGAAAAACTAATCGCATATTGTGAAAGTGGATGTAAGCTCATTAAGCGGAACATTAAAAGTAAGTGTCAAAAAACACAACATCAATAAAGGCCTTGAGATTTCAGTTAAAAAGGGAAGGGGGTGTGTTGGTTGGGGGTGCTTAAGATTCTGGTAGAATCATTGATGTCGTCATATAGTTAGTAGCTTGGTTCACTCCCAATATGACAAATCATCACCAACATGAAGATATTTTATCTGGTTTGCAGAGTGTCTTCAAACTCGAAGTCCTATAAAACGATCGGCCATTACCAGTGTGGATGATACTTACTCCAAAGCATTGTTAAAGCATCCAACTCAAAACCAATTGGCAATGGGCAGAGAGGTTGCCCAGGCTCATATACTAGCTTTGGAGGTTTCAATTAACCAATGTGGGACAAGCTCTTATAGGCATAAAAAGGACAAGTGATACGACTTGCAGAACTATATATAAATAACTTCTATCATCTACTATACAACTGTAAGCATTAAAATTGTGTCCTCCTTAACACTCTTATGTATATTCACTTCAGAGTTCAGAACAATTCAAGATCATAAAGACAGTGAACTGTTTGGAAACTGAATATAAGATACATACCACTGCGCAAAAAGATATAAGAAAAAATAGTACCTCAACTACAACCTGGTAGTAAATAAGGCCATATTCACTCAAATAAGGAGCCAGATCCTTGACTTTACCCCAATAACGACCATCCAGAGGTGATAAAGCTGTTAAACTAGTGAGCTCAAACTCACACAAATGTTGTCCAGACATCTTCTTACCCTGAAAAGGGCCCACAAAATGATCAATATTGTCAGTCACTACAATACAACTCTTTGGAATATTGATGGTCCAAAAGTTATAAAATGTATCAATAATTTGGAATGCCTGTAGAACTATAGGCCATGTATCCATCTATGAGAGACAAATGATAAGATCGATATATGGACAACATAGATGCATTAAGGACTGCTGGATCAAAAGCAGTAAACGTGTTTTGTCCAATCCTTGGGTTTAAAAGTTAAAACCATAATCTAACCGATGATACTTTGACATGCTATAAAAATTCCTCCCGCAATTGTAACAAAAAAATGTATCATAAATCTTTTTGGTGTAACTTAAATTTCTCAGAATCACTAACGACGCAGACGTATCTAACCAATAAGTGTAGCGGATACAATAGGGAACAAGCAATCAGTAGTCATTGCAATTTAGACCCTACAACTAAGGTTCAATGCCTCGATCAGTTCAGTTGGTCCATATTCAAATTTAAACAGTACCAAAACATGTAGGCTTCAGACAAATGGTCACTGAAACTGTCCAAACTAGATAAGCAACTAAAAACTGGTTAAGCTTAGGTTTGGTCAGTTTGCCAATCAAGTACATAACACCCTTGGAAATGGGCATAATTCCTTTTTCTTTTTTGTTTTTGATAAGTAAAATGGGCATAATTTCTGAGCAAAAAAGGAACAAAAACAAAATATAATCACTAAAACCAGAAATTAACCAATGACCATACAACCCGAAGACAATAACTGCTCAAGATTAGATAGCTGTTCCTATTTTGTGGGATGAGAGAGAGCGAGAGACTTGACTTTTTCAAAGACACACCTACATAAACAACTGATTTCAGAGCCTTTGGATGGTGAGAAAGGGCACCAAAGATCCACTATACCAATTTTTTGGCATTCCCATGTACCAAGTGTTTTTCAATCGCAGGATCATGTGTCTTGGAAAACATTTGGTACATGGGAACACCAAAATGGGGTACAGAGGACATGAGCCTGAGAAAGCGAAAGGAACCAATCAGAAAAATATCATTTTCCTTCCATTTATTGCCATTTCTCACCAATTCACTCGATGAAAACAACTGCTTTGGAGAGATGATTCAAAATTCTTCACTCACCAAATCATCAAAACCAAAGGGGAGCCAAACCAAAGCAGCTGTAACCAAAAGGGAGCCAATCCAAAGCGGCTGTACCCTTTGGATTGTGAGAGAGGGTGTAATAAAAAGGGAACCCTTTATCGCCATTTCTCACCAATTCACTCAATAAAAACGACTGATTTGGAAAGATGATTCAACATTATTTTCTCACCAAATCATTCAAACCAAAGGGGCTGTACCCTTTGGGTTGTGAGAAAGGGTGTACTGAAACAGGGAAACCCTTTCTCACCAAATGTCACCAAAATTTGGTGCAAACCAAAACAAAAGGATAGATTAATAAGAGATAGAGGATCCCAAAATGGGATACTAGAAGCAAAAACTCTCAATATTCTTTAATCAATACATCAAAACTACCTAAATCACACACCTATTTATATAGACCCACTAACACTAAGGACACAAAATAACACTATTACCCCTAAAGTTACTGCATCAAAATTGGTGAAGGAGCCAACACAATTATCATCTTTGTACTCTTCTCTCCATTTGTCACCAAAATATCCAATCAATAAGTGATTTGACAAGAAACTCTAACCCTTCCTTTTGTTTTCTTACCAAATCTCTCAATCCAAATGGGGTGTAAGAAACATGATAAGTGAAAGCGAAAGGAACCATTTTTTTTTTTATTGCATTTCCCATAATGTCCCACCAAATCATTCAATCCAAGTGAACAAGTGCTATCCAATCCAAAGGGTCTTTAAGAGACATGATAAGCGAGTGTACCTTTTCTACAGGGGAATTTCTGGTTGAGTAGTTCCCAATTGCCTTACAACTATAACCCATGTAAGGAATTACAGAGGAAAGAGGAAAAGAAACGTTTGAAGAATGATGAGACGAGTTCGAGCGGTCTCTAAGGAGATGAATTGTGGTTTTAGGGCTTAGATAGGAGGGTTGGCTGCTGTTCAAAACCCTAGAACAAGCTCCCAACTCCATGGCACTGAATCGAGTGGAAGTGTTTGCGGGGTTTTTTACTTTTCCGTTCGCTACAAATTTCTAGCCCTAATGTGATGAAAAACCCTTTGGATGGGAGGTTTTCAGGAGAAAAGAAAAGAAACTAAGGGAAAGGTCTTCTCAGCCTTGTTTGGATGGCACGAGAGGTGGGAGAGGAAGGAAAGGGTGAGTACTGGAGAAGATCAATCTTTTTGGCTGCCCATTTTACCCCTCCGTTCACGTCTAGGATTTGATTATCTCTGCGAGGTAGAAAAGATTTTTGCTAGGGTTTGAAGAAGAAGAAAATTCTCCAGGTTTGCCAGGAAGAAGATTGCTGCTAGGTTTTGAAGAAGAAGAAGATGGCTGGTACGATTGTATAACATGCAACATTAGAAATTGGCGCGGATTTTTTTTTTGGAATTGATATTTTTACATTTCTTTTTTTCCTTTGGCATTTTATTTTTGTCTCTATTAGAAGAAAAAAAATGTCAATACTCTCTCTTCTTCCCCGTGTATTTTGGTAACACCATCAAACCACGCCAAGACCATGGTATTTTGGTAAAATCAGTATGGCACGTGAGAAACCTTTCTCCTAGAGGAGGTTCCAGGACAAATTTACATAACGTATTATAATTACAGTAAAAAGTTATATTATTAGATTGCGGATAAATATTCTTGTTTATCAAATAAAATTAATGAGCAAAATAACACCATTTGAATACATAATCATAAATATATTTTTCTAAGTATTTCACCTTTTGTTTGGTTGCCTTTGATTCCTTACTTAGCGATCCAATCGTCTCACATCCTCTCACCATTGCAATTCTTTTCTATCTATGTATTTTATTCTTCCGAGACACTCAAAAATTCTGATAACCTATTTTTTGTGCCTAACGTCTAATAAATAGACTTTCATAGATAGAGTATGCAATTAGGTGAGATCCTTAGGGATTTCTAACTTTCAGATGTAGAAAACAAATAAAAGACTTCTTTTTTATTTATATCGGGATAACACTTATCCTATGTATTCTTTTTAATTATTACCTAAAGAGATACTCTTGGTTCCACCTATCACAATAATTTCCATTAACACATTGCAATTGAACCCCTGTAAATAGAACATTACAAGTGAGACCATTTCCTATAATTGTTTACTAATTTCCTTACATCAATGATAAGCCCCAAATGTTGTATATAATCCGGGCTTATCTAGCTCATTTATGTTCACACACACACGCAATTTTGTGCTTTATATGTTTGATATGCGCGTAGAGTTGTTTTTGTTAGTTATAGGTAAAACACATTGAATAAGCTGGCGTTTTGGGAGCGCATTGGGCCGCCCCAAGTTACCGAAAGTGCTGTTGCCCCATGGCACGCCAACACCGGCCTGAGCCAAGAAACGGCGATTCGGCTAAGGCCCGGCTAAAGTCAAACGCCCCAAGTAATGGAGGCCGAAGCCGCTCACACTCACTCAAGATTCCCTGAGAGTCCGGAGGAACAAAGACTCCAATGACCAAGGAATACCTCCAGGGTCGACCACGCATTTACGGCTTGGGAGCAAGTCCGAAGCACACAAGGCCGCGGAGTCACCAAGTGAAGTTTAACGCATCATTGAACCTATAAGGGACGATCCAAAGATTCTCGACCGACGATCCACCAAAAAAAAACATCATCACCCCTTTTGATTGATCCATTGCAACAAAAGTGGATTGATCCACTCAAGGCCAACCATGCATCAGAGATAGTGGATCGATCCAGTCTCAAAGTGGATCGATCCACTCTAGTCTAAAATTCGTCCAGAGCCTTCTGGATCGATCCACTCACGATCAAATTGTAAAATTTCCAGCCACTTGTTGCACTTTCTATTAATGGCAACTTTGAGTTGTTGTGTGTGCTTTATAGATATTTTGTAAAGAGAGAAAGAGGAAGACTATATGACCTCTCTCATCTCTCCTTCTCCCACACAACTTACACTTTCATTTCCTAGCTTAGTTTTTGCTCTCCATTGGAGACTCTTGAAGCTCTCTCTCTCTAGTTTCTTCACGTAAGTGTTAACCTTAAGTTATTTTCATGTTCATTAATGTTGTTGCTCTTGTTTAACTCTACATAGAAATCTAGTTTATTTTCAATTCCATGTAGTATTTGGTTTCCTTGTTCTTCTTGCCATTTCCTTAAGAAACACTTGGTTTGGTTGGTTGTTTGTTAGTTTCTTCAAGTATAAAGTGATAGGTTAAGTTGGTCACTTCATTAAAATTAAGTTTACTTAGTTGCTTGTTATGTTTTTTATTTCCCTTATAAAAACAACCATGTTTTATGTAGTAACGCACGAGTAGTCGGTTTAGGCTCGGTTAAGGGGTGACTAGCACCCCGTGACTTGGGTTGGTTCACTCTCCTCGCTAATGTTGAAAACTTTGTATGTTAATCAAAGAGTTAGGATTAATTTTATGTATCAAAATTCGGGTCTGTAAACCCCTTTGATCGCACGTCGCCCGGGGCATGACCACTTGGTACGTGCGATGCTTAGGGATAGGGCGACTCAAATGTTTGTATAAATGGCACAAGAATCCTACTCTTTGAGAAACACCATTTTTCTAGTTAAATGAGTTTTAAGTATCAAATCTTCCGTTCGGGGCCGTTTAACGACGCCCCGAGCCGGTTATTTTAGAGGAGAATGAATCGGCCTAAGCCATGGATGTTGAGAACCCCTAAACCTTGCCTTCCTTTAATTAGTCTTTTTAATCTTTAAAGTCATTCACGTAGTTTAGTGAGCTCCACCCACAAATCACCAACGCCAAGTTTGCCGCTTTAAGGCTAAAAACCTCACTCGCAAGACAACTCTCACGCCGGGTGCGTTCGGTCCCTGTGGATTCGACCCGGTCTTACCGGTTATTATGCTACCTCCGACCTAGCCCTACGCTTGGGGCAACACTTTCTACGACACAATCCAAGGTCGCAAGCATTTTTGGCGCCATTGCCGGGGATCAAGCATTTCTGGCTATACGTTGCTGGGGATCAAGCAATCAACTTATATTCCCATAAGCTAATACGTATGGATAAATTCACACCATCAAAACCCTAGATAATGCATGACATTCTTAATTTTCACTTTCTAGTAAGACCCAAAAAGCAATTCAAAATATATTTTTTGTAATATACTAGTATATATGCATATAAATTAATAAAAAAATTTACTAAAAAACACCGGCCAAATTTTCCTAGTCCAATGTTAATGTGAAAACTATTTGAATATACTTTCTCACTTTGAGAATGGTGGACTCCTTGTTAAGCACTTATATAAATTAATCATCATCCACATAACTCAACATGTCGGCATATAGCCTTTTATTAAGCACTTATATTTGCATTTGCTTTTTAAAATTTAAAAAAAAATTAGGATTTCGGCGAGCGCAGTTGCAAAGCTCAAAGGAAATTATGCTAACTGGTCGAGATTTGGCTAGAATACCCTTCCGATGCTTGAAGATATAAATGAAAATGCTAAAAAATGCAGTTTGAGATAGAAGGGAATACGCTACATGATACCAGGGATATTCGAGTTCGAACGAAACTAATTGAAAGGTATCAATGCAACATATCAAATTAGCCTAGCGTTTGTGTACATGGAAGAGAAATAAATCCTTATTCCGCCTCGTAGGATTTTCACTATTTTGACTGTAATTTGTACACATCATCACTGGATCTTCGAATTCTGTTCAAACACTACTTCAAAGACCTAAAGGTGAAGTATGGCCTTCACATTTATACACCATTTCACATTGGCTAGTTTTGCAGCATACTGAGATTTCAGGGAAATTGAAGTTTGAAAATGCTTTGCTAATGGTTTTGGTTTAAAACAAACCATTGCGGAAAAAATATGGTTTCAAAAATTGTTTCGGATCCACTTCTTACGTATATGTATAGTTTAACGAGGAATGTTTAGGGTTTTTATCTTTGTAGTTCAAAGAACTAAAGCCTCGTGCATACCAAAGATCTTCAACTCTATGACCAAAGAGAACAATAGCCAAAAGGGCTCGTGGGAACCCAGGATTTTTCCTCCATCTTTATTCTCTCAACTATCTTTCTCTCTCTAGATTTTGTAGGAGAAAAGTTGTCTGCAGGGATGACAATCTTGACCGACCCGTCCTCTATCCATTCGAGGAGGGGATTCGGAGATTTTTTTGGGGATCGGGTAGGGGATGGGGATAATTTTAAAAAGAAAATCGGGAATCGAGTAAGGGATTGTATTGTCAATCCCCTACCCGATCCCCTCCCCTCCCCGCATCCCCGTTTACACACACACACACACATGTGTGTGTGTATATAATATATATTTATTATATTATAAGTTTTTTAATTTTAATTTCCACCACAGCCGCCCAGTTCGTTTGTCTGTAACCCTGGTCAGTGGACTACTGGACTAGTCATAACTTAAATTACGAATTAGGGTTACTCCAAACTTCACAGCCATAACATGTGCTGACGATTGATCGAGTATTTGAAAGTCATCCAATTTATGTTTTTTGTTTGATGTTTGTTGAGCTTGTTTGCAAAAAAATTCTTATGTAAAGAGACTCATGCGGGTTCATCAAAACTTATCTGTTCCTGATTTATAGAAAAGTTTGTTTTGATATTTGATTGTGCACTCTATTTGTTCATATTAATTTGTGATCTCAAACGGTAAATGATCGTGTCGTTTCCGTATCAAAACTAATTAATAAAACTGAACAATTACTACTACTCTAACGAATAGTGGTAAATATTCCGAGTATCGCTCCACAGGGATTATAAAGCCGAGTTACAGCAGTTTCAATTAATTTCTACTTCAATTCGAGAAAAAGGGAGTTTGATTTGGTTTCCTAAAATTATTGAAGCGCAAGTAAAACAAAGCAATTAAAAAGTAGAGAAGATTTATGGGGGAAAGGTCTAGGGTTTTGAATCCACTCTTCCTCTCGCAACATAAATATGTTTCAATTACAGGCCTACTATTCGAATCAACCCGGATACCGTAGGATTGCAAACCCTAGCGATATCTCCTAATGATAATTTATGAATCACCAATCGGCATGAACTATCTCCGCCTAAAGAGCTAATCGCCTTACTAGTATGCTAACCGCCTCAATTCGCGCGACGCGTCGCTCCTCATTGGCGACTTAATTCGCCTTACGTAGTATAATCCATCCAACCAGTTATCACAAAACAATTATGAACTGTTGTATGAACGTGCACAAAACCTAGGAATTTGTACACAAGATTTGGTTGAAAGAATTAATCATACAATTAAATCCTTAAAAATCACACAACCATGATTCGAATAATAAAACCATAAATCAAAACATAAATATTGTTACTAAGGGTTCGAGCTTCATCTACGCCCTAGGCTAGAGTTTAGCCGGCCATGGAATCGCAGCAGTGCTTCGAAAATCCTCTTTGATGTCGTCGAGTCTGTGATCCTCCCCAATACCAGAGCAGCCTCGACTTATATACTGTGTATATAACATGCATCCTCCTGTCTTTTCTTAACCTAGCAGTGGTCTTGTTTCCAAAGAAAAAGCATATGCCAACCAATTACTTGGGCCCCACTAGTTTATCTTTTATTAATACCAACTAGTTTAATATCAAAATCTTTGGAAATTCATAACCCACTAGAAACCCTTCATAATGTTGGCCCATAACCCAATATACTTTCCGAGAGAATTAATTTGGAAGCTTTAACAAATTGAATCCAACGGCTGAAGTTTGATGATTATCGCCTTTTTAACATATTAAGCATCCGAACCACTGCAAGACAAAAATCAAACATTATATTCCAAGTAACAATAAAAATAGACTTAACAAGGGTAAATTAAGGGGCACTAATGTGAACATTCGCAGCCCTATCAGTAAACTCTTCTAGTGGATTACATGTAATGTGATGGAAGTGTTAACTCTTCAATAGCACATGATGGAAGTGTTGGATGTACATTATTGGACAAAGTTCCAAACAACTCGAGTTTTTGAGACAGTAGCAAGCTGATTCACTTTAAAATGTAAGACTATTAAAAAAACCTACACATTAAAGAGAAACCATTTTTGGATCCCCGATTCTCCGTGGGGATCTCCATTTTCCGCATCGGGGTGGGGATGGAGGTTAAATAAAATTCTCAATGTAGATCGGGGATGGAGGTAGTGGTATCCACCCATACCCTCCCCATTGCCATCCTTAATTGTCTGCACTTTTGTGTTGTTTATTTTCCAAGAAAGAAAGAGATGTATATGTAGAAGAGGATTACTTGGCCAATAAATTGACTTAATTATAATAAATTAAATATTATTCTAATTGTCGGGTCAGGGTTGGAATCCATAGGCTTATTGAGCGCTAACTAAAATTGGGTTATTCTCTCTCATTTCTATGAGCGGTGACCCAATTAAAATATAATTAATTTTAATATATAATTACAACGGAACTATAGGTCCTCAATAAATATATTATTACCCGTTAAACACTAGTGACATAATATCAAAGGAGAAAGAAAAATAGTTTTCATTTGCTCGGAATTCCACCCACTTCTTCCCAAACGGAAAAGAAAAATAAATTCTATTTTCTCTTCCTGGTTCCTACGTCGTTCTTTTCACATCTTCCAAACACGCCCTAATATCTTCGGTTACTGGCATCTCAATTTTGTGCAGGCATCTTGGCCTTGGGGCATCATCGCCGTCAAACGGAGGAGAGAGAGAGAGAGAGAGAGAGAGGATGAGTGGAGCGGGGAAGAAGGTAGTGGACGTTGCATTCAAGGCAGGAAAGAGCATTGATTGGGATGGGATGGCTAAGCTTCTCGTCTCAGAGGAGGCTCGTAAGGAGTTCGCTACCCTCCGCCGTGCTTTCGATGAAGTCAACAACGCTCTCCAGACCAAGTTCAGTCTGGTACCTCTCTCTCCCTCTCTTTCTTCCTCAGCGCCTAGGGTTTGGTCCTTGAGAGATTATGCGACAGATCTGCTATCTTTATTCTTGTGTTTAAGAGATTATTTTTGTGTTGGCGTGATGAAATGAGTCATAGAGATTGATATGGGTTTAGTCAGTTGATAGAATTATTGTTTTGAACTATCATTTCTGGGGTGATTTTATGAAACTGTTAGTATGTAATACATTGTTTGATAACTCATTCTGCGTAGCTTAAGCTCAACTCAACAACCTATGGAACCAATCTCATTGTCCAATAACGGGGGGCTGATTAAAGCTGGGACAAGAGTCCCTTATGACTGGTCCTACCATGATTGACAGCACAGTCGGTTTCGAACCTGAGAACTAGGAGGAAACGAACTACTAAGTCCAGGAACATTTTGATTATTTTATGCTTGATTTTAATCTGTTGTGTTTTATATTGCGTTTGGGGTCACAATTTCTATGCATACTCTTCCATCTTATGTTTTGTTTATCCAGTTTTTGTATCCTTACAGAAGAGAACAATTAGTGAAAAACTATCTTTTCGTTTTGCTATTTCTTTTTGGTAGATGAAGATTTCATTGCAAACGGAAACAGTTCCAAACTCTTTATACCTTTGGTGGCAAAACTGCCTCAAGCAGCAAAGCCACTGAGTGAAAAAGCCCATCAACGAGACAACGAACTTTTCCCTAAAACCAAACCAACCTAAACTTTAGGAACTTTACTATTGACCTCTCTTTTGGCATTTCAAGAATATTTTGTTTTCCGTTATGAATTGTATCTGGCGCTTTGGTTATCCATCCAATTTGCAAATAACAATAACTTCCCTTTGAGAAGAGATCAAAGGGATGCCCACATCTAGCAGAGTGAACTCTCTTGAGTCTTGACCATTAACAAAACACTTTAGTACTTTACTAGCTCGCAGTCGAAGATGTCATTAGGGAGAGTCATGATTGCAAAAGCATTAATTCGTTTCACCCGTTGGGAATCTGACGTATAAATAATCGCTCAAAGATGTCTTATCGTAGTGGCTTTACCCCCATTGAGTCCATAAACCCCAAACCGCCTTGCATTTCTTGAGAAGAAACCTTGAACAATTGCACCTTAGCTCCAGTTTGCTACTTTGCTTCAGTCCTTACCCAAACCAAAGGGAAGCCTCAATAATCCTTCTTTTGAAAGTCAAGATTCTGAGGCACTATGTATGAGGTAGGCTAACTAATAAAACCGACTAAGAGAAAATTGGCTGGATCTGTTACTCTAAGTGTGAAGTCTTTTATCCTCTCTTTTGGCTGTATACAATCCTCATATTCCAAGTTTCCAACGTAGAGGAGATTGGAGGAACTCTGAGATATTTAGCAGATAAAAGCCCTTGGATACAGGAGTTAAGATCTAAGATTCTCCTGTGCACCTGAGAAAAAGATAGCACTGGTTTGGAAGTTGGGCTGAAGGCTAGAAAAATGACAATAGTCCTCCAAAGCAATTTAATAGCTAGGAAATACTCGGAATCGATTCCACACCTAAGGGGAAAAGAGCATCAGCAAAATCGAAGGGTCTCAACTTTAAGGCCCTGCAATTTGGATTTTGAGAGAAGTTACTCTCATTAATTGTCCCTGCAAATAGCACGGAAGCCCTTCATGACCAGCCAAAAGGACAGATTGAAATAGGACCCCATTGTCTTAACCCTCTAGCTCCCCATCAGTAACAGAAACCTTTCAGGAAAAGCACACTGCCAAACATATGGGATGTCTATTTGAGGGAAATTCATAGCCACCACTACATCGAGCAAAAAAGGACCAGTCCACAAGAATCACGTACTTTTGTGTCAATCTTAATAGCATGAGGAAAAGGCCCAAGAAGATGGAGTAAAGTGTGTTTTTTTAGTAAGAGTTCTCTCTCTCATGAATGATGTACTACAACACCACTTGATATAGTTCTAGATTTTCAGTCTTCTTTACAGTTTTAGATTAAGGTTTTCTTGGATTTGGTTTGACATTTTTGTTTCACTATGGTTTATTATATCTTACTTGGATAAATGAAGATTTAGGGGCATGGTAGTCTGTTGATTCGTCTAACTGGATCTTGCTTTATTCACATTGGGGGGTTCATGTAAATCACATTTTGCTTTCTTTTTATTGGGAGGGTTCATGTAAATCACATTTTTATCAATTCTAATACACCCTTATGCTCGTTGCTACTATTGAAAGTTACATGCCTGTTTTATCGCTTTAACCCTTTGCATGTACTTTCAGAAAGTTAATTTAACTCCTGATCTAATTTGCTATTGAAATATTAAGGTTAATGGACATTTTCCTTCAGATTTAATTTGATGTTCAAAGCATTAGGTAATAAGCCCTTATAATTCTACATCCTATTATATACTGCAAATTATGTACCAACCATGCTAGAAGAGCGTGTGCACCTCATGATTACAATTTTGCCTAGGACCACAGTAGGAAGAAGACTAGACTCACGTTATAATTATTCTACTGCTACAGTTCTTCAACAGTAACAGATATTTAATGAAGTTATATTCCCTGTTGCCATCCTAACTTCTTGCCCTTTGTATTTAGATTGAAGTAGAATCTGGCAGCGAGATACATAGATTAAAGCTTCGTTGTAGATTTGTGGTGGTTAAGTGACTCAATTCCTGAGATTACTAGTTTTACTTTTTGCAATTTCTACTTTGCAGGAACCGGAACCAATTGACTGGGAATACTATAGGAAAGGAATTGGATCCCGCTTGGTTGACATGTACAAAGAAGCTTATGACAGTATGTTTTATACATTGAAGTCTACTTCATTTTTATTTTTATTTTTTGGTTTTTTGGTTTTTTACCGTTTTTATTCTAAAATTACTTGCCATTTCAGAAGTACTTGGTCATTTGGTGGACATTTCACTACTTCCATGTGTAACAAAAGTGGCTAGTGAATTATGTGCCTTGTAGCCTCATACACGTTAAACATAAATGGGAAACAATTATAACCAGGAAGGGCTTGATCCAAACAGTTTTCGATAAAAATTATATATGTATAACTTATATCAAAAACTGTTTGGATCAAGCCCTTCCTAGTTACTTGTTTTGATGATTCCTCGTAGGGGCCCTTAAAAACACGTTTTAAAAACATTGAGTGGTTCGGATCGTCAAAATTTGGTCCAAAAAGTTGAAAATACCCCAAGGTCCGCATGAAACCTAAAATAAGGGTCCCTAATTAGAAGTTTATTATATATATATATATATATATATATATATATATATATATATATATATATATATATATAATGGATACATATATTTGTTGGGGCTAGATCCATGGACACACATTTTGACACTCAATTTCAGCCATAGAGATGGAGGGCTGAGATTAAAAATTAAAAAGGGCCTCTTCTCCCATGTTTTCTCCCTCACGGCTGAACCCTCTCTCTTCCTTTCTCCCTAAACGCTACTGGACAATTTACTTCACCTTCTAGTCCCCTAACTCCGGACGACGAGCTGCTGCCGCCGCTGGCGAAGCTATCCTTGTATTTGTTGGGTTGTTTTCTGTTTTATCAGTATTGGGTTTATCAAAGATGGAAATGTTTGATTAAAGGATAGAGAAGATGGTGGGCTGCGTTAATCTGTTGAAATTTGTTGATCGGGGAATGTAATTGATTTTGGGTCCAATAGTGTTTTGGGGAGAAAGGAGGAGAGAGGGTTCAGTTGCGAGGGAGAAAACATGGGAGAAGTAGCCCTCTTTTAATTTTTGATCTCAGCCCTCTATCTCTATGACTGAGATAGAATGTCGAAATTTGTGTCCATGGATCCGGCCCCATATTTATTTACACACACAAAGCTCTGAACTTTCACGAACAAAGCTTTCTAAATAGACATCAAAACTTTTTGTCCACATTCTTTCGCTTGACTCTGCTTTGTTTAAATTTTTGTCACTTCACTTTGCAGGCATTGAAATCCCGAAGTATGTGGACACTGTTACTCCTCAATACAAACCGAAGTTTGAGGCCCTGGTAAGAGCCCTAAGTTACCTTTTGTTGATTCATACTTAGTATCACATTTGCCTGCCCTTGACCTCTACTTTTTGATTTTCACCATTCGTCATATTGATTTTTTAATACTGTGGAGTTCAAACTTCTTCCTTTCCCCAAAAATCTGCAATCGGCCTTGATTTTTTTTTTTTTGTAACTGATCACTTTTTTAAAAAGTTACAAGAAATCATAAACTTTCCGTCCTGTAAATGTCCGAATTCATACATGCCGTGCACACATCTCATGATACATTGAATCAATGGACGTGAAAAGAGTTATAGGAAGTCCCTGTTTAGTAGTCCATTTGTAAATTTGTACGCAAAAATGAAGTGTTTTTCTTGTTCTTAGCTGGAAAATTTGATACAAAATATGTATTTCGTGACAGTACCACTAGGTATTGGGGTAGGGATTTCAGTTGAATAGGGCATTGTCTTTCTGCAATAAGGGAAAGATAAAAACAACGATCTGTGGTTTGTGTCACAGTTGGTGGAACTGAAAGAAGCAGAAGAGAAATCTCTGAAAGAATCTGAAAGACTGGAAAAAGAAATTGCCGAAGTCCAAGAGTTGAAGGTAAGGCAAAACATAAGTGTCATGCTGTCCATTTGTGTACCTGTTTCCAGTATTTCAATTTCTGATGGGCTTGTGAATGGTGGACAGAGAAAGATCAGTACCATGACAGCG
Organism: Vaccinium macrocarpon; assembly: GCA_022606695.1. Lineage (NCBI taxonomy): Eukaryota > Viridiplantae > Streptophyta > Magnoliopsida > Ericales > Ericaceae > Vaccinium > Vaccinium macrocarpon. The sequence goes on along the minus strand of CM040176.1, from coordinate 27,015,617 downwards.
GACGAATATTTTGAGAAGCATCCAGAGGTAAAGAAGAAGTTTGATGATGAAATCCGAAACGATTATTGGGGCTATTGATGAGCTCTGGGTAAGAACATTTCTATGGACTGCTTTTATAGGTGAACTTTTTTCACCTGTATCTGTGTCGTTTTTTGTATCTTTGGAATAAGGAGGGGAAACCAACATATTTCGCTTTGCGGGTCTTTTGAAGAATTGGAACTGCAGTGTATCTCATTTTGGGAAGTACTTAACCATCCTCTCAGTGTAGATTTGCAAGATGATTGGATGTTAATGAGTTTAATTTCTATCTAAGCATGAATTTGTGGTTTTCCACCCTTGAACTGAAGCACGCAAACCCTTCTATCGGAGGGGATGCTTTTCTTTACTCCGGTGCTTCTTCGTACTATCATCTTTGCTTGTGTGTGTGTGTGATATTTGAATTAGCAGACTGTCTCTGTATTTGGGGACTAGTACAATGGCTTCAGGATGTGATGTTCGAATGAATACTTCTGTGGACTAAGTTTGATTTCATGCACAATATGGGGACTAGTACAATGGCTTCAGGATGTGATGTTCGAATGAATACTTCTGTGGACTAAGTTTGATTTCATGCACAATAGTTCGCTGTTTGGTTGGTTACTTGGTCACGTTGAACAATAGAACTTACATTTTTTTTCCCTTTTGATCAGCCAATAGACTTGCATTGTTCCCTCGGAAAATGTCAGACTTTTCTAATTGAGTTTATTCCAAATGAACCAAGCTATTCGTGAGCAACTCGAGGCTTGGGTCAGTAAGGGCTCGTTTAGTTTCGACTCCTAAGTTAATGAATGAGCTCGGGTTACTAAAGTTCAACTTGAGTATACCTGCAAACATGAAACACACATGTAAATTTTATATTTGTAATATACAAGAAGGTGAGGTTCCTCTTATCGGCTTTTTGAGCCCTTTTTTTTTTTTTTGGGGGCTTTTGGAGCTTTTGCCCAAAACCCCTAAAAAATCTATCCTCACATAAGGAGAAACAACTTGACTTTTGTCAACCACTTAAAGACAAAAAAGTAAAAGAAACAGTGTTGAAGTAATTTGTAGTACTACTTTTACTTTAATTGAAATTCCCTTTGAACAGCTCAAAATTGAGTTTGATCCCGGCTTGTTTATGTAGTTGTTTGACTCGAGTTCAAAAACACTAACAAGCTCGAACTCGATTTAATTTTGGATGAACCGAGCTCAAATAATCATAACTTGGTTTGATTCGGCTTTTTACAGTCAGATTTCCTTTCCATCGTAATGGGTTCTGAATTCCTATGCATAATCTTGAATGGTTGTCCTAATTTTTATTTCTTTGCCTACAAGGAAGTAGAGTAGGAAAAAGGAAACGTTTGAAGATCATAGGTTTGGAGAAGACAAGCAAGGACCTAAAGAGGGCTAACACTATTGACTATGCGCCTCGGATGCACCAAAACACGTAGAAGTAGGCTCGAGTCGCTGGACGGACTCAACCCGAGTCTTTTCTCTCGTTTCGTTCCCCTGCAGCCCACACTTGTCATCAAAACGCGGCAGTTTTATGACTGCTTCCACTTTCCCTCAAGGCTGTGCTGCGGCGGTGTGTGCCCATTTGCCACGGTATCGCAGAGGGGGTTCTGTGTTTTCAATCTTGGAGTTTGCCATTCTTCTTCTTCTTCTTCTTCTTCCATTCTCCGTCTGATTCCTCAGCTGCCGCACATGCCCTGATATCTCTATATGTCAGTATACATGTGGAATGTGTATGTAAGTTGATCCGAACACTTGAGTTATCAAAAAATAATTTACACAGTATAAGGAAGTTGTATTTGATTTGGATGGAAGGGTGGGACCAGTTTAAATCTTGGTTGAAATATTAGGACAATATGATCACTGTTGTACTGCCAATCAACAAGGTTAGACTAAACTTGGGGCACAAGTAATTTCGTGGTAAAAAACTACTCCAGAAAAAATAAATTAATACACTTATCTGTTATAGAATTGAAAACACTGCGAGCACCAAAAGTTGTATACAAAGAACTCAAGTTCGAAGTTCTCAAAACTTTTTATTTTTATTTTTATTTTTTAAGAAAGATATTTTTGTACCGGCCTCGGTTTAATGTACAGATTTCTTGCTTACCAAGCATTATCGCCTCGAAAGGGGGTAAGTCCATTTATTTTCGCTTAGTTGCTATCAATATCCATATTCTATTAATCTAAGTGAATTTTCGGATTTTTTTTAATTTTTTTATTTTCTAGGTTTAAGTGGAAGAAAATTGCAATGCTATGGACAATATATGAGCCTGAGGTTAATAAGATCGGGATATGAAAATTTGTTTTTAACTATTTTATATAAGTATCTCAGTATCCCGATTTGGAACAAAATTACATAGATTGTGTTTGGTTTGTAATTTAGTTTAGTTTTGATGATGTAAGCATGTGTAATGAGTGGGGAGAGATAGAGAGAGAAATGAGAAAAATAATGATGTCAAAAAAATTTAAACAAAACTAAATCCCCTAACCGAATAGGGCCATAATCATTGCTTTCAAATTTTTTATAACTAATATGAGTGGAGGGGGGCAAACATAACCCATTTTTTTCTCACTTAATTTGTTATATATGGCTTGTATTCTTAGAGATTTATTTACCTGTTTAACATGCTTTTATCTATTGAAGTTTGCAACAAGAAGATCCCAAAATGAAAAAATCGGATTTGTCAGATACCGTAATTGACCAACTATTTTCAAAATAAATGTGTTTTAATTGCACCTAGTAAATTCATTTATTCCAAAGATGATCTTATGAAAAATTTAAAATGAAAGATTATCCATGATAAAGCCCCATATTGTAAGTTGCACCGCACCATATAAGCCATGACCTAATTCTAACGGGATTGGATGCCTGTAGTGAGGAATTACAATTGTCAGTTCGATAATCAGTAGTCCCAATTAAATATAATTTTATTTAATTCTAATCGTTGATTACCGAATTGACGTTTTGTTTGATAACACAAATTCAACACTTAAAACTGAATGAATTAATTAATAAGTGATTAAGTAGGTTTGATAACTACATTCTACATTACTTAAAGAATTAAGTGCATCTTAAAATGTAAACTTTAAAATTAATAAAAATTAAGTAATTTGAGCTACTTAATTTTTGCAGAATTTGTGTATGTTTTCATTACCACCATAGCTACCACCACCACTTCACCACTGCCACCACCACCAACTCCCACCGCCACCACCTCCCACCATTGTTGCATTCACTACAACACCACCACCATTACTCCCACCATCACTCCACCACCGCTGCCCGATGCCCCCACCACCACCTCCACCATTGCCACTATTGCCACCACTCCCACTCCCACAAAAACTATAGATACTACTACTACTCTGCTACTTCCATCACCATTCCACCACTACCACAAATACTTTTCCACCGCCTACATTACCACTACAAGCTCACCACTCCCGCCACTACCACTCACACAACCACTTCGTTACTCCCGCCACAACTACCATCATCATCACTTCTCCACCACAACTTCTCCCACCATCACCTGCCTCATCCAACCGCTGCCACCATTTCGCCACTCCAACCACCAAATGTCATCACTCCACAACCACTACCAACAACACCATTACTCCATCAGCACTCCTACTGTGACACCCATTCCTAAAATGCATGTGCATTTCATGTGATAGTGCATTTCATGTACATTTTCCATGTCATATGCAATTTGGTGTGTGACGTGTCGTGTTATTAATAGTACATGTATAGTTTGAATATATACATTAAATACCTTATTTGCTTGTGTTCCAAGTATGTGTGTAGTTGTGGCAAAAAAAAAAAAGACTTAGAAGTTAAGGAGAAGGGTGAACGTGGCTATGGGGGAGGAATGTTTTAATTAGCCTTATTAATTGCTTGTGGAATAATTGGGGGGGGCACCTCACCCCTTTAGGTGATAAGGATTAGAAAACTTTCAGAATTTTCATTTCTCTGCCGGAAAATTCCTGAGAAAGGTATGAATTTTATACTATATTATTTCAACTCCAAAAATTATGATATTTTAACCGTAGTTGTGTTTATGTGTTATATAGATCGTGTAAAATTTCCAGAATTTTTCGTGAATTGTGAAATTTATTAAAAATGTTTTACCGGGCTGCTGTCTGTTGGAATCTGTTGCTGGCAGCTCTGCCATGCTTCACGAAAACGGGCATAATTTGGTCTAGAAAAATCTAATTTTCATTCTACTTGGTTTTTTAGAAACTAGACACATAGGGCTTTCATAATATATAAGCCACATAGCCCAATTGTTTCTGAGATATAGCAGGTTTTGGTTTAAATTTGAAGAAAATTCTGTTTTTGTAATTTTACAGCAAGTGACTGGTCTGTTTGACGTTGGTTTAAAAATAGCTATCGAGCTCAGAAAATTCTGAATTTTTGATATGATGTTCCTACATGTGTCTAGTATTTGTGGTAAAAATTTTGTGAGAAAAGGATGCGTAGATTAATTCTGTAAGTTCGGAGACCATAAGGCTGTTACGTGATTTTATGCATATTTCATGCATTTCATTTGCATTTAAGCATGGGGGTTGAACGAGAGACTTATAGATGTCTTATAAATTATATTGTTAGGTGAGGATAGCGTGATGAGGATCACGGTTACGTCTCCAGACCGTGGAGGATAGAGATTTTAGCGAAGTTGGTCTTTTGTCATGTGAAAATGTATAGCTTCTATAATAAATAGAAATGATGTGTTTTTCAAAATTGTATTGGGATTATTACTGTTCTTGTAAGCTCCTTTGATGTTTTTCGAGTATGCAATGACTATATTCTACTTGGATGGATCAAATGATTTTGATGATGGATCAAATAATTTTTGATGGATGAAAATAGAATTTTTATGCCTATTGTGCCAATGTTCTTGTTTGCAAGCTTGGTTGCTGCTTGCTTTTTGTTGCTGCTTGCTTTTTGTTGTGCAAGCTTGGTTGCTGCTTGCTTTATGTTGTGCAAGCTTGGTTGCCGATAAGCTTTGCTTGCGTTGTGGGTTGCACCTACCATTGGTGATAAAGAATGACCCTCGTCACCGTCACTATATGTGAGCCTGTGAACGAGGTAACGGTACCGTCTTAACTCCTAGTCGTGAGGTAGATGACTCGTTGGCACACTTGGTAAAATTTATGCGTTGATGTTATGAGGAATGGGTGAGAATATGATTATTGATAAATCCTCTTTGGTTATGTTACGGAAAATGAGTTTTGTGAACAGAGAAGGTTGGTTGAAAATATTATGAAGTGGATGATTTTAAACTTCAATACATTTAAGGAGCTTGAACATTTCTTTTTATTATGTTGCTAACATACATTTTCCTGTGACCTTTTTGGTTGCAGATACCTGGATGAGCTAGTTGTCGGTCCGACTACAGTGCCAGTTAGGGGTTTATAGTGGTTGTTCTTGAACGTTTGTTAGACTATGGATGCTATGTACATATTGGTTTGAGAGGATTGTGTTGTAGTCCTGTACTTTGGACTTGTATAAATGTCGGGGAAGTCGTGAATACTTAGACTGTGAATGACTTTGGTGTTGATGTAATTATTTATGTTGTGTGCTTCAGCTGTGGGTTACAGTCTATTTTTATTTTATTCTGTCTCTTGAAGTTGTGGGGGATCCCGAGATGTGTACAGGTCTTGTCAGATGGTCCTACCACTTTGGGCATGTTAGATCTTGCCGGAGTGGGGTGTGACACCTACTATCAATCTATTGCCACCGCAACTGCAATAACTCCCATCAGTATTTCACGAACCACCACTCCATCCTCGAATATCTTGTCAGTATTGTGCAATTTTTCTAGTTGGATAGCTATGTGTGTTTTTTTTTAATTATATATTTATTGATTTGATTTTTGCATCAGTATGAAATTATTAAAGGCAAAGTACGAAAATTAGTGAATTTAATATTCAGCTCATTGTATACATCAAACAACTTATTTTTTTAGTGCTTAAAATTCAATTCATATCAAACAGCTTATCAGCTTAACAGATTTAATATTCAATTTTTAATACTTAATTTTCAATTTTTAGTTTTTAAGCTTTCAACTTTATCGGACAGCCCGTGCACAAACAAACCCACTGCATGCTCCGGTTTGATTCTAACGGGGCTACACCCCATGGCCCATGGGTGCATCGAAACTCGCGGTAGGCTCACGCTCAACCCGAGTTTTTCTTCTCTCTATAATCCTCCCACAGCTCTCTCCTCACAAAATCGCAGCAGCGTATAAACCCAGAGCCGAGTTTATTAACCACACACCCCAACGGTCTCCCTTAAGGCGGTGGCCTGTGTCCTCTCTCTCTCTCTTTCTAGAATCGCGACTTGGTACATAAACGTGAATGTCGGTATCGCAGAGATTATTCTGCGTTTTCAATCTCAAACTGTCTTCTTCTCCTTCGTTTTCTTCCACACCTTCTCTCACTTCCAGGCACTTCCTCTTCTCTCACTCCTCTTCCTTCCACACTCGCTCACTCCGTTTCCTTAACTCAGTCTACCGTTCGACCATGCCGCACGACAAGGTACCATGCCCTAACATCCGTTTATCTATGCGCGTTGAGTTTTATCTAATCTAAATATACAATAACAACGGAGGGACCGATCGAATATCATCTGTTTCGTGTTTGCAATTTGATTCGACGATCGGTTCCCTGATGTAGTATTTCGATTTTTATTATCTTAGTCACATTATCGTTGCGTAGGACCCCTCTCGGTCCTCCCTTTTCGCTTGCAATCTCATTCTGTCCCCCGCTCGCGAATTATTGTAGTTTCGATTTTTTTGAAAGATGCGCTCCCGCTCTTGCACGCGCACACACATTATTGTCATTTAGGTTATGATCGATGTTGTACTTGTTTGGCAAGTCTGGAAACGGAGATGCCTCGTTGGCATTGATAGAGCCACCTCAATGATTTTTGTTTTGTAATGGAAAGGGAAAGGTTAGCAAACTTATTGAAATTTGCAGTGACAGAGAGATTTGCGGAATATGTTGGATAATGATGATGTGTATGGAGTGGATACAAAATTAGAAATATGGGCTTGGAATGGTTGAGAATGAGAGAACATGGTATAATGTAAGCTATCTTGATATTTGCATTAGAAAATTAAGCCGGTGACCCTTGTTATAAACGTTGCTGTGAGCAAGATTCCTAAGTTTTGCAATTGTTGGATAGTTTGGATTAGAGTTTCATAGAGTCATTTTTTTTGCCAACTCTAGGATAGCTAGAATTTGAAACAAATGCTTGTACCTTTGTGATTTCTGATTTTAAAATCAGGCTTCAGCTCATTCCCACATGCAAATGTGGCCCCAATGAGTGATCTTCAAGTAGTGTACTGATTAGGCCTTTTTTGGTGTCATATTTACTATCTTGAATCTAAGTCCCTGTGTCTTTTAGTAGCTTCACTTTTGGAGCATCAGATTGGTGATTTCGATGATCTCTTTTTTTCCACTTTGTTTTTCTTGTTTACCATTCATGCATTGTCTTTCTAAAAGGTAAAGCTATTAATTCCTTAGTTGCTTGTTTTACTTTTGTTTTGTTCTTTGCAAAATAATTTGAAACTGGAAAGAGTTTATTTGCTTGCATATTTCCCTACTTATACATGCATTGATTTTACGGACAATAAAAGGTGGCTTTAGAATTTGTATTCCCTGGGCTCGCTCAGATTTGTGGCCTGAGTTCTTCTAAGTTCTAACAACTATTTTATGCTTGCATGCAGAGAAGGGTTGGGCACAGAGAACAAAGATGGAAAGAAAAGCCAGGTTCCTCTGGCACGTCTCCATGCAGTGACAGTGTGTCCATAGGGGCTGCTGAAGCTATCACTAGCAGACTTAGCGTAACAAGTATTGCAGAAAACAGTGGGCACGCCCATGCTGCCATTCCATCAATACAATTTGGTAGTGTTGGATCGCAAAACCGTGGTCCTGTGGAAGGTAAGCATGCTGTCTGGAAACCCAAGTCTTATGCAACTGTAAGTGAAGCCACGACGGTGGAAGTTGGACAAGCACCTGCTGATCAAACAGCTGCAGCTGAAAAAAGCAGTGCTGGTTTGAGTACGTTGTTTAAGAGTAATATAGTGGAGAATTTCACTGTGGACAACTCCACCTACTCCCTTGCACAAATAAGAGCTACCTTCTATCCCAAATTCGAGAATGAGAAGTCTGACCAAGAGGTAATTTGTTTCTATTATATACTTTTTTGTTCTGTGGTCCTAATGAGGCATGAATGTTTATCCTAGCACAACATATTCAGATATTCGGTCAAGTTTCAAACCATGATACGAACCCTTTTTAACTTGCTCTCTGTTGTTATTCACTGAAAGAAAAATGAAAGATATACATATGCATGAATTACTTATGGTATTTCACAGCTACGAGCTATTATTCATTAACCACGATGTTTCCTTTTATCATGTAAAATTTATTAATAGCTAGACATTTCAACCTCTATGGATGATGAGAAGGTGTCCCAGAAACTTCATTATGATATGGGTATAGGTGTGTACTTCATGATTGAAATTCGACTAGTTGGTTTATAGTTGAAATAACTTTCTAACAGGATCTTTTGCGAGAAACTTCCAAAGCATAGAATTTAAGGAAGTCTTTATCGCTACATGTCATCAAGCATCAAGCCCATAATGGCTACTATGAGAGCAACGTAATAATGATTTGCATTAATTCGTGATCCTCAGATAGATTTTCGTCAAGCTCATAAAAGGTTCAATCTTTGAGATGTAATGCTCTTGAAAGTGAATTGGTAGCATAATCTGGTAAATTGTCTCTCGGGCAGACCTTTTCTTATTCTCCATAATCCAAGAATAGGCATGTGTTAGCATTGTGATATATTGCCTATCTATAACTATGCCATCTTTGCTTATTCTGGATTTGACTACATTTTATTGTAGCTGTAGGATGAATTATTTTGCGGTTTCCATGAATTTTTCCACCCTGTCTTCCTTGAAGAAGTGAAAGCAAAATTTTACATGTGTTGGGATTAGAAGTGCACAAGCTGTGCACAGTTTGTATCACATACATAACAGAATTCTCTTTTCTTTTTATGATATAGTAACCACCCCATGGCAGGGCAATATTGGACCCACCCTTGCAATGTAAACCTACGGGGAACTAGCGTAGCAACCCACCGCCACAGCCCCCCACTTAAATCCTGAGTGCCTCCAAGGGGAATTGAACCTGCCATGTTGCGCAGTTTGTATCAAAAGGCTATGCACAGTTTGTATCAAAAGGCTATGCACAGTTTGTATCACCTATGTGGAAACTTTATATCCAATTAAAACCAATTGGCAATGAATGGAGAGGTCCCATATGTTATTATGTGATCTCCCATTCCAATTCCAAGCAATGTGGGACAACTTACTATAACACCCCCGTCACGTACAGCCGCATTTAGGTCTGCCACATGTGGCCACTTTTTGGGTCCTATCATTGTGCAACCTTTTTCTGCTTCTATCATCATGAGGTGTGGGCTTGATTCAATTTTAATTATAAAATTTGGGCTGGAATGGGGCCGCTCTATACCATGTGGAAACTTTATATACAACTCAAATCAATTGGCAATGAGTGGGGAGGTCCCAAATTTTATTCAGAGATCTCCTACTCCATGCTCAAGTTGTGTGACAACTACTCGAGCAACATATTTAATACAATTCTTGAGAGTTTGCTAGACGTAAATGAAACTATTTGTCATTAACTCTTAACAAAAAAAGTTGACCTCTTGCGTGTTGGGGTCTGGCAATTAGGTTGGTTTTGTTGTGTCGCCGTATATTCTTGTTCTGCCTCATCTTTGTGATATTGCTAGTGACTCAACATTTTATAATTTCATATTTGCTTTTTAGTTAGTGGATGATAATTTCGTTCGTTTCTTCTCAATGCTACATCCAAATTTAGATTTGCATCAATCATTGCTTTCTTTCTTTTGTTTGCTTCAGATAAGGACGAGGATGATTGAGATGGTGTCCAAAGGTTTGGCAACTATGGAGGTTGAAGATCTATAATCCTTGATTTCTTAAATTTTCCACGATGAGATCTCTCTTTTGATTTTGTAAATTTGAGAAGACCTCTTAGTTTTGTCGGCATATTTTGTATACCTAAGCTTTTGGGACAATTGGATAGCCTGGCATACAATTGGCATATTTCATAACTTTTAGCTTTTTGGACAATTTTGATCTCACATGGTGGAATCGGACATTTGGATTTTGGGAGGTATTGGCGTTTTGGTTTCTCCCTCTGCATTTGGAAATTAGAGTGGTTTCGTCTCACTTGTAAGTTGGGATCAGAGAGCTTGATAATGCCCAATCTCCTAACCACTTAAGCAAGTTGGGATTTCGAAAATCTAACAAGTTTTTCACTAGGTACATCTTTGGTTGTTAGTTATGTTCATCAATATTTACTTAGAACTTCTCTTCCTAACATTACGGACAGTTGATTATCTAGCAAATTCTTCACTAAACACATCTAGTCAGTTGCATCTATCAGTATTTAATTAGAACTTATTTCTTTAAACTTAACATGGGGTTTATTGTTTTTACCAGATGGTCAAAATGAGACTTTCTTTGCTGTGTAAGGGTTGATTGTACTTTCTTACTAACAATTTTTGATTGGGGTTATCGCCTTGCAGGTCTCCCTTAAACATTCAGGATCTCTTTTCATGTATGCTGGTCATGAGGGTGGAGCTTATGCTAAGAATAGCTATGGCAATATGTAAGATTAAGATTTATGATCCTTGGCCTGTTCCTTTTCCAACTTACTTTTTCGGAGCTTTGCTTTATTGTCCAAGTACTCAAATACATTGCTTAAAAGTGTCCAAGGGATGGCCTAGAGGGACTAGGCCCATTTCAATACTTGCTGCTACTAATTAACAAGCATGAGTGAATTCATTCAACAATTTAAACAAAACAGATAATGTAAGCAATTCAATGCAAGAAAGTTAAGAAATCAAACACCAGAGCACTATTTATGTCCGTAAAGAGTGGTGAAACCAAAGGGCATAATTTGAGAAACAATCTAGTATTCAAGAAGTAAATACAACTCGTTAGAGCTTGTCCAATATTGGATTATTGGTTAATTATAACCTCCAAAGCTAGTATATGAGCGTGGCTGGCCTCTCCACTCATTGCCAATTGGTTTTGTGTTGGATGCTTTAACATGGTATCAGAGCTAGGCTTTCGGAGGCTTTTAGACAAGACTCTCTTGGTTGATTCCCTCGTTTTTTGTGCCTCAAGTGCTCCTTATTTCATTGTTTGTTGTGATCCCTATGTTATGAATACGTTGTTCATCTTCCCACATGCGGGTCAGGGTCGCACGTGTGGGGGAGTGTTAGAGCTTGTCCCACATTGGTTAATTATAACCTCCAAAGCTAGTATACGAGTCTGAGTGGCCTCTCCACTCATTGCCAATTAGTTTTGAGTTGGGTGCTTTAACACAACTAACCGGTTAGGCGGCTTGTAACCTCATAACCTAGGATGCAATCTCAACTCCTTACCACCAAACCACAAGCATTAGCTTGTTATTGGCTCCACATGAGGCACCTATCACAATGGTTAGCCACTTTTCGTATAATAAGCATTAGCTTATCATGATAGGTTTCAAAATACATTTGGACAGAGTACTACAAGGTTACCAGGAAAAAACCTCACTCCTTCGGTTGTTACATGTTATGCCTCTGCTATTCTTGACTGAGTTGATTTTAGTTATGTTTGAGCGGAGAAACTCTCTTAGCTTCTTGTACGTGGTTATATCAGAATTGATTCAAAGCCTAGGGACAATGAAACGAAGGGACTTAACAAGATACAAATAAGAGCTACTAAATATTTGAAAAAGATATTGCAAAGCTTATCTTTTTCATGCTTTAGGCCTTCTCTTCTTCCCATATTCATCAGCAAAATCTAATGAAATATCTTTAGAAATGGTATTGAAATGCCTGGTGAAGATGTGAAGTTAGAAATCCCTGGAATCCGTTTCTCATGTTGTTTGAAGGCCAGAGTTCATTTTCTTCTTTGCTCAAGTGTGTTATAGGACGGAGTGTCAATTTTCTTCTTTGCTCTTAACGTCAGTTGAGCAGGTCCAAGAGAAAATGCCTTTTCATCTGCTTTCTGTCAGATTTTCCTCCTTCTCTACCCTTGCACATTGACATTATTTGTCTGATTGGATTTCGGCACAAATTGTGATGGGTCATGCAAAAGGGTCTAAGAGCATGTACGTACTGTTTGTCACTCCTACCATTCTTTCTCCTGTTATTGACTTCCAAACCCAAGTACAGTTTCATTACATCAGATTGCTCATTAGTCACTCCAGTGGTACAAAATCCAAAGCACAGTCTTGCAAAGCAAGTTACGGAGCTTCTCAAATTCTCCATTTTTATTTTAACTAATTGCAATTCTTGCAAACATGATTGAATGAATTTTTATAACTTTTGGCTTCAATTGAGTTTTGCCCAAGGGATATGACTATTTGAAAACTAGGTGCATTAACATGTCTTCTTTTTTGGAATAGTTTTTTTGAGAAACAACTGTGTGTATTGAGCAACATCACTGTGCATGACTCTTCATTCTTGTCCATAGTTATTTTGATTGGTTGGTCTTATTTTTATCCTACTTCTTCATACATATAGAATATAGATCTCAGTTGTGAGCTTGGTATGCACGATGAACAGTCTCATGACTTCTGGGCGTGTAGGTTTTAAGGATAACTTTGTGATGGATCATGCATGGGCTTTGGACGCAAGCATTTCAGGCGATATGGCATACTTGGAGCCATCATTTGGCAGTAAACAGAGAGTAGCTGCTTGGCCACATTAGTGATGTACCTCCATGTGTGTTGTTCTCTCTCCACAATAAGGTTTTCTTTTTATGCGTAGGCTTCGTTTTCTCATGAGTCATGATACTTGTTGGGAATATTTTATTCAGTGGAGCCAATTACGCATCTAATATGTGAGTGGACCAAGAATTGTTGGCAGTTCAAAAGCAGGCTCGTACGGGGTGCAGTTATATAACTTATATGAATTACTCAATAGAGAATAATGTATGATTAGGTGATTGCTGGGAGAAACTTTGGTTGCACTATTTAAGGAGTATTCTTATCAAATATGGAATGGTTATTGTGGTTTCCAATGTTTCCTTTCATGTTGTGATTGTAATTGTTGTCATAGTTTCACTTGAATGTTTTTTTAAGCTTGCTAGATGTGATGATTTTTGGTGTAGATACACTGCTGTTGGTGTTTTTGTTCTTGGAAGGATGTTTCGTGAAGCATGGGGAACCGAAGCCCACAAAAAGCAAGCACAGTTCAATGATTTCCTTGAGGCATGTTTTCTTATGAGTTCAATTTTTTTTTTTTTGGAACATGAGATTCATTGGCATAATCTGTTATAAGATTTCTCAAGTAAGTTAAGCAACTTTTTCATATGCGGTTCCCTTTTTCCCCCCTTTTAAAAGTTAGTCAAAACTTGCTTCATTTCCCGACTTTTGCACTTTCTTTGTTTACATAATTCACGAGATCTCTTTATGTGATGGATCTGCTGCAACGGATGGTATTATTCTTTGACGATGGGTTCTTGTTCCTTTCATTGTGTTAGTATTTATATCTGCAAAGCATTATTCTGTATGTTTACCCATCCTATTTCAGATTCGAGGTTGAATCATTTCACTTATCTTCTTCCTGCTACCGTAGATATCCTCTAGATTTGCTTTTGCCAGACTGGAATGTAGGCCTTTTCACTTGCATAAAGAAAGGGGTGCTGGTCTTTAAGTTCAGTCAGCATACTCAGTTATGCTTGTTTTCTCACCCCTTGCAGTCGTAGGTATTAGACGTGATGCACTACATGGATGAGCATGATTATATTTATCTCTAGCGTTTTTTGTTGCTGATGAAAAAAAAGAAAGGATTCTAATTGTTTCTTTACTATTTTTTTTTGAGTAAAATTTGAATATTAATGTCAATAATTTTCCAGAGGAATCATATGTGTGTATCAATGGAACTGGTAACTGCTGTTTTGGAAGACCATGGACAACGTCCTCGAGATGACTATGGTACGACATCTTTTTTGTCTTTTTTAATGGAAAAGTTATTGACACTTCCAAAACTTTTTTTTGGTTCCTATATGTTATTCTGCCACTGTTGTTGTTCTGAGACAAATATTTATGAGTTTTGTCAAGATGGTTTGTGTGAATACTAATTGCAACATATCTATCTTTGCCTAAAAAAAAACCCCGTATATCTTTCTCTTTTCTGCGACATGTTTCCTTGGTGTCCTCCTGTTTTTTGCTAGATGTATGCCATTCAACATTTCATCTCTAGCAGACCGCAAAAAAACTTCTCCTTGAAAACATTTCTTTCCTCGCAGACCCCAAAAAAACCTCCCCTAAGTGGTAATAATTTCTTAAACACCTTTTGGGTGATGAATCTGCATCAATTCATGGCGCTCATTTTCATTTCTAAGAGATTGGCCTCTTACCTCGGCTAATGTTAGGGAAAAGTATCTGAGTTTCTTATCATCAAGGATATTTCTCGTCTGCCTTAGGTGATGGACGACGGTTTTATTTCGTGCTAAACCAGTCTCACATGCGGATATCCCATCATCCCATGTATATATTATCAATGTGGTTCAGCCCGATATCCTGATGGTTCTGTCCTTTATTTCCTTGATCAGTGGTAGTAACGGCAGTCACGGAATTGGGCAATGGAAAACCAAAGTTCTACTCAACTCCAGATATAATCGCCTTTTGTAGGGAATGGCGCCTTCCGACAAATCATATCTGGTTGTTCTCTACAAGGTAATGAAATTAGAATTTTCTGTTACCGATGTAATTTGTGTTAGCTTGCACCAGACCTACTTTTCTGGTGATATACATTGTAGCTTTGCGTGTTGGGTTTAGATGGCTATTGACACTAGGCTACAGTGGAAGAGTATGAGTGTCTTAGATTTTTATTTCGAGGAATTACAAAGAATCTGATTTTTTTGGTGACCCTTCAATTCCAAACGGTAGAAGTGTCGGTTTGCAACACCTAAAAGTATTCATTTGCTTTTCTATTTTTGTTTTCAATTACATGTAAAAAGTTTAACGACTACAGGATTTTTGATATCCCAGCACTCGAGTCCTAACTCCTATGAATATGAGAACTACAGCTGGCATTTGTTGAGAACGTTTTCTGTTGCCTACACCCTACAGAATGTATTTCCAGTTTTCTTCTATGGCGAGTATTTTCTTGGTGGGGCTCTAAGTAATGTCCAGTATGCACAGATGCTTGATTGTTTCATTTTTCCACGGAAAACTTGCCTTTAAGGTCAAAGTGATTTTTGTCTGATTTATCTCTGCTTTAACTTTAGGAAATCAGTAACTTCGTTTTTTGCTGCCTATGATGCACTCTGCGAGGAAGGAACAGCAACGCCTGTATGTAAGGCTCTTGATGAAGTTGCTGACATATCCGTACCAGGTACAGTTAATGTTAAATTGTTCCGGTGGTGCTAATGTAATCCTATCTAATTGAGTTTTCTATGTTTTCATCCCCTAAACTATACCAGTTTTGTCTATGTAGTCCTCAAACTA
This sequence comes from Vaccinium macrocarpon, assembly GCA_022606695.1. Taxonomy (NCBI): domain Eukaryota; kingdom Viridiplantae; phylum Streptophyta; class Magnoliopsida; order Ericales; family Ericaceae; genus Vaccinium; species Vaccinium macrocarpon. The sequence goes on along the minus strand of CM040176.1, from coordinate 27,000,011 downwards.
TTAAAAGCTTTTATGTAGTCCCTCAACTATGTCTTTGCAACCTATTGAGTCCAGTTGATAACGGAGGTAGTCAGTTTGGATGGGAAATGAAGCAAGTGAGCAGAACTTTCAATTTCCCCCAAACATGAGGGGCTGAAACGCCATTTCATCCCTCAGATATTTCCTCCCTCTAGTACTCCCTCAGATATTTCCTCTCTCTATGGTGGCTCTGTTTCTCTGTGCTACTCCCCTCTCTCTCTATCTCTCGGTCCATGGGGGCTTTGGATGACGACATAGAGAGGATCCTATATTCCGAAGAAGAAATTTCACAAGTCTCCCTGCTCGCTTCTCAAATCACTCTTGATTTCGACAACAACAATAGAGAGTCTCCTCCCCCGTCGTCGTGGTCGGCGTGACCTCTGGAGTGTTTATGTTCCTGGCCAACCTCATTAGGAATATCAAAATTCCTCTCACCGTCGACTTCATCCGAGCCCAATCTTATGGTTCTAGAACTGTGCCCAGAGGTGCTCCCGCGATTTCATTTGATTTTTTGACAGACAACTGAACTGGATTCCATGGGACTCAAATTCTTGGAGAAAAAATAGCGCACAGTCAGATATACCCATGGAAGAAAATTAAAGATGCGAATTGAATTGTGGGTAATAAATATGGGGCAAAACAAACAGAATATTTCAGAACCAGCAACAGATCCTACTATTAGATTACAGCCTCTGCCGTTCTTTACTATGTGCCTATTTATCTATGGATCTCGTTATGGAGGAGAGGGAGAGAGAGTGGGTAGAGGAGAGAGAATGTGGAAGATGGGTGTGGAGATTATTTCTTAACTGACAAGTATTTGAGGAGTGAAATTGCATTTCAGCCCCTTCTGTTTGGGAGAAATTGCACCTATTGGTCACATGCTAACTTTTCTGTCCAAAAAGAGTGTTGTTGTTGCCAATTGGACTCAATAGGTTGCAAAGAGATAGTTGAGGGACGACACAAGGGTTTTTCATAGTTTGAGGACTAAATAGACAAAACTGGCATAGTTTAGGGGATGAAAACATAGAAAACTCTATCTAATTTAATCAAGGATTGTTCTCATCTTGCTGTTGTGTTATAGAAGGGGTGTACTAAATACAGCCTGTACCACTACAGCCTTTTACTCCAGCACTATACCTTGAGCTTTTGTTTCTCAACAAAGTATTTTTCAGTCTATTTATTCTTTAAGGAAAATACTTCACAATGAAGTGAATTGTGAACTTTTTGCTATAAAGGTTTAGGAATATTGACGTTGTAAGACGTGCATCTAGAGTAATTAAGATTTAGATATATGTATAGCAACATGTATTTATCTATGTTAAATTGTGGTGAGCATGTGCGCATGCTAGTGTCTGCCTAATTTTTTCTTTATGCTAGCTCTTACGCCTCCAACGAATGTGATGCGGCGGAATTCACGAGAAACTAGTTGCGTACTAGTTCAAACGAAAATAGGTCTCGAATCCACAAGAAGAAAGAGAGATAACTCTGAATTATATTTGATTAAAAGCTAAATATGCCCATAGGCTACATCCTTATTTATACTAGTAGGAGTCCTAATTAAAAGGAAATTACTTAGAGTGGTGGCCAAGCAAAACATTACTTGGAAACCTAGACTATTTGCTAAAAGGGAATAAAATAAAATTTAACCAAAACTAAATTAAAAACGTGCAAAACAGGCAGCACAAATAAAATCTCTTAATACTAATTGTAAATAAAAATTATTACTAAAATAATGTTTCCATAAATAATAGGGGTGTATATCTTGTCCTGCATCAGAATGTGGTTTTGCAATTCTGCTCTCGACTCTTCTCTCATGTCTTGCTTTCCGGCCACCTTTAGTGAGACATACTTTGATATCAACACCTTTCTGTTTTAAGGGTAAATCTTTGGTTGATTATTTACTAAATATGCTTGTAGCTCTATTTGTTGCTTCAAATAGATGCTTTTTATTTCTTAAATTGCATCTTGTATTTTAATAGGTGTTGAATAGCTTTATATACACTGGTGAGCAAAGTTACTAACAACTTAAGCTTTTAGGGCAATTGGTGATATAACATGGTATTCAAGCTCTCTGGAGCATTCCAGTCTTGTTTTCTGTTTATGGTCCCCCTATTGTTTTTTAATGTGCACCATGTTCTTTATTTATTTGTCCTTTGAATTAAGTTTATTTTGGTTACCTCTCCATGTTTGTATGAAGGGGTGTTGAACGAGAATTTATTCACTACCATGTGCCTAGGCTCCTTTTTTACCACACATTTGTGGGGAGCCCAAAAAAAAAAGTGTATTGGTCCCATCCCATTGTGTGGTGGAAAAGACGCCTGTGGCACTAAATAATAGCTTGGTAGACGTTGTTAGGCATGTATCCTAATAGGTGATCAAACAACTGAAAAAATCAAATGTAGTAAACAGGATACCAAGAAATGAACTATAGTTGAGGGCCTTATTTTTTTGTTCAGCTCTGAAAGGCTTTTTTGCCTTTTGTTAAAGATTGAATTTCTACATGAGCTCACCCTGCATCATGATTTTTTTTTTTTTTTTGAACAAAGTTTTGATGAGTTACCTTGTAAGGCATATGTCATCATCCAAGGTTCTTGTAATATGCTAAGCCAATATTGCGGTCACTTTAACTAAGGTTCTCAAGCTCTGTTGAATAATAAATTGGCTTGCTTGATATGCAGGATCAATAGACCATATAAAGGTGCAGGGCGAAATCTTGGAGGGTCTTGTGGCCCGTATAGTGAGCCATGAGAGCTCAAAACATATGCAGCAGGTTTTAAGAGATTTTCCACTGCAGAATTTTGAGGGAGGTATCGTTATGCATCTTGTGCTATTAGCTCTTTAAGAGATTTTACTAGTATTCTCTAGTCTATTGCTTTCATTTCCTCAGCTTCAGTTTCTCACTCCATCCCTTTATTTGTCAGCTTCATTCGTCACTCATGGAAAAATAACCTTCGTAATTGTTAGCTGACGGGTTGATTTATGGCTTTGTTTGTTGTCATGGTGACTGAAGAGTTGAAGACTTACATGGGACTGGAATATGCATTCTAGCTATAAGTTACCGTGATTAATGTAGCATTCAGCATGAATTGTGGAAGAGGATAAAAAAAGAAGAAGAAGAAAGAATTGTGGAAAGGTTGTAATAATATTCACAAAACAAAGAAATTATTGATGTAATGTCACCAAAGCAGATCTGTTCGAAGATAACAATGTTTTCATCCTATATTAAGATCCTGCATTAAGTCTCTGCTTGACTCGACTATCTTCATCCCAATCACTTGGACGAGCTACATGGATCTGTTGCCATTTTTCACCAATTGATTCTTTCCAAGAGATCCTGAGCTCAAGTCTGAGTATTTTATTTCACGTCATTTGTCTCTTTATTGGCCTTCCTCGTATCCGTTTAGTACCTTCTACCTGGATATCTATTAGTTGGTTTACACGCATGGTGAAACTCTCTCATTAAATTTTCTCTAGTATGATGTTTCATTGCCAGCTGTTCTGAATCTTCTGATGGATTTTCTCCTTATTCTTGTTTTTGTATGCCACTAATCTTTTGCGACGTTCTCATCACAATAACTTCCATGTAATTGTCCTTCATAAACATTTGCAACGTCTGGTTGAGTGCGTCTTTCTCCTTTAAGTTTGATAGTTATCTTGCCAGTGATTTAATGTATTTTTTTGTCGTTTGTAATTTGTTTATTATTGCATCATATGTTAGCCAGCCTAGATCTTGGACCGAGCTTGCGAGAAATATGTGCTGCAAATAGGTCAGATGAAAAGCAGGTAACCTTTCAGTATGATGTTTATTGTTCCCTAATAAAAGGCGTGTTCTACTCATACTCATTTTTGTGAGAGTGTTGGTACTTGTCTCTCTAATGCAGCAAATAAAAGCACTTCTTGAGAGTGTTGGCACTTCTTTCTGCCCCGACTATGCAGATTGGTTGGGAAACGGAGCTAGCGATTCACATTCTCGGATTGCTGATCGTTCTGTACTTTCAAAGTTTCTGGAAGCCCACCCTGCTGATTTTTCCACCACTAAATTGCAGGTCAGAATTGTTGCAGTTAGTGAATAAGTAAATAACTGCTGGTCAGGCTTTAGGTGTTACAGATTTTTTTTGAATTATCAGATTACTTGTTTTTGTTTATTAAACAGTTTTTTATACTGCTTAGACAATGGTACATCTGTTTTCTGTTTTGTACATTCTTTGAATCTGTTACCTTATAAATGTTGAATTTCATGTCTCTACTTCATATCCTTTGCTTTAGGCTTGGGGCATGTGGTTTGATATTTTATCCTTACCTGGCCTGTTTGCCCTTTAAATGTTAGTGGTTTGTATATTTTGTGGCTTCATTTTGGATACATCTGTGGTGCAGAATTTGTTCTAACCTCTTATTCTTCCTTTTGGGTGATATGAACTGCAATTCTTTGTTGTCAGGAAATGATTCGTCTGATGAGAGAGAGGCACTTTTCTGCTGCCTTTAAGTGTTTCCATAATTTCCACAAAGTTGGTTCTGCATCTACTGACAACCTGTATTTTAAAATGGTCATTCATATCCACAATGATTCAGTGTTTCGACGATATCAGAAAGAGATGAGGTCCCTTTCAAACTCGAACTTGTAAATTAGTTATTCATCTGGTCTTTGCTTGACATATATCATGGAGACATATGTCATTTTCTGCTATGCATGGTCCTGCTCCTTTATTTCTTGACAAGATCCTTTTTAGTGTTTCAGGAACAAGCCAGGTTTGTGGCCTCTGTATCGAGGTAACTGTCTTTATTATTATTTTTATTATGAGTTCCAGTTAAATCATTAGATTTTGCAACCTGGAGAACTGCCCCTTCTCAAACATTTATCCTACCCCCAACCACCTAGAAGAGAGAGGTATAGCGTCAAGTGTAGTTTCGATCAGATGATTCAGTTCCCTTAGTCAACTGCAGTAACAAGACTTGGAAGTGACACTGACCAATAGCTGTCAGTCCACTTATATGCATGCAAGTAGGATGATGACGTGCATATGTTGTTGAGAAATGATCGTGAAACCTGCGTAGTTGTTGATATGAGAAACCTAATAACACTACCGAAAGTTGTGCCAGTAGTTTTTTGAAATTTTGCTGTTAAATGAAGTTATAGACTGATGGAATTTCTTACTTTTCCAGGTTTTTTTGTGGACATAAATTTGTTCAAGGCAAATAATGTGAAAGTTGCTGAAATTGCCAAAAACAGCAATGGCTTAGTAAAAAACTTAAACAATAGTGAGGGAACATCGACAAAAGATGGCTTAGCTGATGAAGATGCAAATTTGATGATCAAATTGAAATTTCTTACGTATAAGGTAAGTGGGCCTATACTAAAAATGTGAATGGTGATAATTCCGATTCCTCTATTGGAGATTGAACATCACTATCTTATATTCTTTGGTCTAGTTTTCGTTTTGTTTTTTTCCCCCGTTACATGCCATTAGGAGAGATTTTTTTTCGTTTTGCTGAACTAAAACAACGTAGTAAAAAATCAGCTTTCTTATTTCTGTTTCAAACTTGAGCCTTGCTTTTGACTATGTACTGTTTGCTCCTTTCCTCTATGTTCTCCTGTGATAATCTGGAAGATCACTGATTCATCATTTTTCTTGTGCTTTGCAGTTGCGAACCTTTTTGATCCGTAATGGTTTGTCAACTCTTTTCAAGCAAGGTCCATCCGCTTACAAGACCTACTATCTGAGGTAAGATTTTCTGTATTTTGACTGAGTTGTGGTTGGACCTGGAGGTGCATGATGATTTACATAGTACTGTTGTAGACTGGGAGAAATTTATGGAAGTCCTACAGATAAGGATGAGAAAAGATTCCTTTGGCTTGTGTGCTTTAAAAGAAAACTCTGTAACTGGGTTTCTTAAATGCACCAAGTCACTTGATTTATTTACTAGCCTGGGACCCTTGGAGAAACTTTTGCAAATGTAGTAGATAAGATTAGATGAGATTCATTTGCTCATTGAATGCTCTCGATATTAGTGTTTATATGTATAGATAGTGATAGTATCACTTGAGTTGTGGTATAAGCTTGCCTAGGGTTCTTGTGCTTTGTGTGCTTTGTTCAGGATGTTACCAGTCTGATATACCCGTTCTTTTACCTCCCCAATTGTGGTTATTTGGTTCATCACCTCCAAAGTTGACAAAGTTTCTAGTGGTATTGGAGGCTATTTGGAGCTTTTGGTTGCCATTTTTTTTAGAATAATTTCGGGTACTTATGGTTAATACTTATCATCTTCGGGATCAAGTTATATTTGACGTTGCGATCCTTAGATCCTTTAAATTTGCACCCTTAGACTACTTCATATTGCCCTCGTGAAAGATCAGGTTTCCTGCGGTGGATTTTTCCTAGATAGTTTCACTTGTTTATTGAATTTTTTCCCCTTAGTGTTGGAAATCATTCAAATCATACTAATTGATTTCGTAGTCAGGAAGTAAGAGGAAACCTTGGGAAAGGGACCAGTCTGTTCAAAAGGTTATATTAGAGCAACCGAACTGGATGGTGCCCCCTTTCATGGCCATAACTGTAAAAAAGGTGTACCCAGTGCACGGAGCTCCCGTATATTCAGTGTCTGGGGAAGAGTTGATGTACGTAGTATTACCCATGCAAGCAGATAGGTTGTTTCTGAGTATCAACCCCTTGAGCTATGGCCATAACCGTTCTATTGATAAAAGCTGTTATGCCAGCTCTTCCCGAGTTTAGGGTCCTTTGCATCTCTGACTTGCGTAGTGCTGAGCTTGTCCCACACTGGTTTATTATAACCTTCCAAAAACTAGTATATGAGCCTTGGCGGCCTCTCTACGTATTTCCATTTAGTTTTGAGTTTTGGGATTTTTTGGGTAAATAGAAGGTTTTGAGTTGGATGCTTTAACATGGTGTCAGACCTAGGCTTTCAGAGTCTTTTGGACAAGACTCTTGATTGATTGCCCCGTTGTTTGTGCCTTAAGTGCATCTTGTCTCGTTGTTCATTGTGATCCCTGTGTTATGGATCATTTGTTTATCTCTCTATTTGCTGGTCAGGGGTCACACGTGTGAAGAAGTGTTAGAGGCTTAGAGCTTGTCCCACATTGGTTAATTATAATGTTAAAAAACTAGTGAAAAATACATGAGTCTGGGCAGCCTCTCCACTCATTGCAAATTGGTTTTGATTGGATCCTTTGACATATAGATTGGTTTTTCTCTTGTAGTGATTGATCTTGCCGTTGAAAATTTGTGGCAGAATGTCCAAATTATGTCATTATAAATTCCTGCAGTCTGTATATCACTTTATCTAATTATTTCAACTAAATGCATTTTTAATTTCAAAAGGCAAAGCCAAGCGGATAAGTGAAAATATGACATTGTTGATTTGCGGACCAATTGTCGTGATATAAATATTTCACATATTTTGATGATATTTACCATGACTATATGTTGACATTCTAGGCAAATGAAAATATGGAACACTTCCCAAGAAAAGCAGAAGCAACTCAGCAAGATGCTAGATGAATGGTAATGCTCTTTCTGTTTGTGCTTGCTGTATTTCTGTCTGTTTTCTCTATTTGGGCAATGTAACTTGAGCAGCATGCTGAATACAAGTTATTCTGTGTCTAGGGCGGTTTACATACGAAGGAAGTATGGGAATAAACTTTTATCATCGTCCACTTACCTCAGTGAAGCAGAGCCATTTCTTGAACAGTATGCAAAACGTAGTCAACAGAATCAGGCTCTGATAGGATCTGCTGGGAGCTTAGTGAGAGCCGAAGATTTCATGGCAGTTGTTGAGGGAGGTATGGATGGGGAGGGAGATCTTGATGCAGAGAGTGAGGTCACACCACCAAGCCCCGGTCGCTCTATCACGGATACTGTGCCAAAAGATGAGGGTCTGATAGTATTCTTTCCAGGTATGTATTTATGAGAAAGAGATTAAGTAAAATCAGTAGTCTTCTAGAATTCACGGTTTTCCAAAATTAGAAGTTAAATTCGGCGCGAGATAGTTAATTGTGGGTACACCTATGCATGGTCGTCGCGTAGCCTGCCACAGTGCCACATGTGCATCATACCACAAAGAAGGAAAGACCATGATGACACAGTGACAGGTCTGGGGTAAAGCACGCAACGGAGAACAGTCCTCTCGCCTTTGCCTCTCTGTTTGGACCTCCTCTTAACAGTCCAAATGCTTGGCGAACAAGGCTGGCCCAGGGTATGCTCGGGCAACCAAAAAGGAAATTGTGAACCCATAAGAATCTTTTTTTCCAGTTGCAGTTGCTTATCCCGAACCTTATTTTACCTTATTTTCCATAAATAAACTTAAGTAAAGTTTTCTTTACTTTAATTTATTTAATGAAAATAAGAAAGTACCCCCATTTGAATCAAATGGTAATGCTAGAAAATCAAAATTCCAATTATATAAAAATCTAGATTTTTCTAGTCTCCCATGAGAATTAGTCGAGGTGTGCATACGTTGGCCTGGACACAGTCATCCAAAAAAGTTTTAGTACAAAACACAATACTTTACATTTTTCTCCAAAAGTGATGGCTTGAAACACAACTTTGCTCTTCACATAGAAACCATGCAAAGGTGCAGTTCCTCTTGGCAAAATCTAAGGATCAATTTGCAGGACTTATAATACCGTACATCGATATTTTCCAAAAAATTCATTTTTCTATACCAGGTTGTTAGAATAGTTTGTCCCACATCGGGTAATTTAGATGTGTAATAGAGCATGAGACAATATAAATAAACATTGTGTGTAGTAAGGTTAATTTAACACCTTTACACACTTCTCTCTTTTCTAGATAACATGGTATCAGGAGCTAGTCCTCATCCACCTTAGACTCCCATAACCCTAATTCGTAACAGCCGCCCCTATCGACCTTCATCAGCCACCATCAGCCGCCACTCTCAACACACGTCATATTCACCATATGCCACAAACAGCCATCTTCTCCTAGATTATCCATCCCCATACGTCACATTCACCAACAACCAACGTCATCTTTATCATCATCATCGTCAACCCAGAAAATCCCCAAATTGAAAACCCTAACCCTAAAATCGACACCCAAATTGTTACTCTTACCCAAAATCGACACCCACATAGACATCCTAACCCCAAATCGACACCCACACCACCATCGAAACCCTAAACCGACCTAAATCGACCCCTGTTTGAACCCATTCGAACAAGACCCAGTTCGAAACCCTAAATCGACCCCTGTTCGACCTTTTACCCAAGTCTAAACCCTAGTTCAAACCTGTTCTGTTGATTTTGAGTTTGACAGAGTGAATTTTGAACCTGCATCTTTGTTGATTTCGAGTCCGTTCGCGAAGTGGATTTCAAACATGTCTTCGTTGATTTTGCGCTTCATCGCCTTTCGAGATCAACTCCTCCTTGCTCACGAGAGGTATTTGAAGTCGTCTAACTGCCATGACTTTGATATTTGTGTTCTCTGGATACTGCCAATTGGTATTCTCAGGGTGTTGCCGCTGTTCTCTCAGTTTCTCAAATTTGCAGTAGTTGAGTTGATATTTCTGTTCAGAAGATTAGTAGTTTGTTGATTGATTTGGTTGTTGGTGATTGGTTCTCTGTGATTTGTTGGCAACATGTCTGAAGAAAAATCCACTTCTGGCTCTATTATTATTGGTTGTTCTTCGAGTTCTTCTCGGCTTCGTGAGAAGGATTCCATTACCTCCATTCTGTTGAATGGAAACAATTATGCTATTTGGTCTCGTGCTGTCAAAGTCTATTATATGGGTGAGAGAAAATTTAGTTAAAGCAAGATGCTACGAATTATAGCAACTGGGAAGCAGAGGATTGTCATATTCGTGTGGAGTTGTGGAATAGTATGGAACCTCAAATAAGTGGCCCTTTGTTTTATCTTGATATTGCCAAGGAAGTGTGGGATTGGGTTGCCAGGATGTATTCAGGTATTAATAACCTTCGTTGTATATATGATCTCCATCATCAGTTCTTTTCTCTATCATTTGGTACTGGATCGTTGGAGGACTACTATGCCAAGTTTCGTGGTACTTGTGAGGAACTTCGGGTTTATGAGCCTATTTCCAGTGATCCTCAGGTTATAGCGCGTCAGCGTGAACGGTTGGAGGTCTCTCGATTTCTATATGGATTGTCGCCACTTTATGATCCAGTTAGGTCTCAGATTTTGGGAGAGCGGGAGTTGCCCTCTCTTGATGAGGTGTTTAGTCGACTTCGCCAAGTTTCTATCTCAGATGTTGGTTCTATTTCTCAGTCATCATCTGATCGGAAATCCACTACCGGGTATTGTGTCTTTCTTGGCTGTAATCTTGTCAATTGGAAAAGTAAGAAGCAGACAGTGGTTGCCCGGTCCAGTGCAGAAGCAGAGTATAGGGCAATGGCACATACAACATGTGAAGTTGTGTGGTTGCGATCACTTCTAGAGGAGATAGGGTTCACTGTGCAGTTACCTATGCCTTTATATTGTGATAATCAAACAGCCATCCACATTGCTTCTAATCCGGTATTCCATGAAAGGACTAAGCATATCGAAGTGGATTGTCATTTAGTGCGTGAGAAACTGATTGGTGGTGTGATAGCTACTCCGTATGTGTCTACTGGTGCTCAGTTGGCAGATATGTTTACTAAGTCATTGTTTAAGCCACGGTTAGAGTTGTTATGTAACAAGCTAGGCCTTTATGATATTTATTCTCCAGCTTGAGGGGGAGTGTTAGAATAGGTTGTCCCACATCGGATAATTTAGATGTGTAATAGAGCATGAGACAATATAAATAAACATTGTGTGTAGTAAGGTTAATTTAACACCTTTACACACTTCTCTCTTTTCTCTTTTCTAGATAACACAGGTCAATTTTTTTTTGAAGAGACAAACGGGGGTATTTTTCTTGGTTCCTTGGGCTCTCGGGTCCAGTCCTTGATTTTTTGGTCCAAGGATGTAAAGCCCGCCTCCGTCCCGACATAATTTGGGAGAACTGATTATTGAAAAAAAGGAAGCATACCTTTCACTTGCTTGGGCTTTGAGCGGCCCAAGCACCTCATGGGGGACCATTAGAGGATCCAGGTGTTAGACGCGTCTCTTGCAAGGGGTCTATTGCCTTGACCTTTCTTGTAAAGAGAGATAAAGACCTAAGGAGACACTATTCTTGTCATCTGATATGGGTGGCCAACCTGCTCTGGGCATGCGTAGGACAGTTGTGGCAGGGCCTCTGTAGTTGGCGCTCCCGTATGTTTGGTGTATCTGTTGGGTGGCCAAGACCTCCACAATGTTAATTACCTGTTGGGTGTTATCACCTCTGTCCAATAGATGTAACCTCATGATCATCTACTTTTGTATTGTCCTCAGTTGAATGGATCTCATCATGACATCCTGGATTGGATGCAATATGAATTGTTGCTTGATTATCACATTGCAGATTCATAGGCAATTGCGCATTGCATCCAAGATTGCACCCATATAATCTCACATGTTGTGTGAGTTACCGTGCAACCACTAATTTCTTCTTACTCTTCCAATTGACAAGATTTTCACCAAGGAAAACACAATATCCCATAGTGAATCTCCTGTCAGATGGTCCTCTTGACCTCTTGCCCAATTGGAATTAGCCTAAACATGTAAGTGACCACTAGCTTGATAAAACAAACCACGTCTGGGATGAGCCTTCAGATACTTCATAATTCTATGAACAGCCTCCCAATGTGGAAGGTGAGGAGTAGACAAACTAACTCACAATACTAACTGAAACGAGATATTAGGATGCGTAATTGTAAGGTAGTTCAATTTTCCAACCAAGCGACGATATTGGTCCGGACTAGACAACAACTCCCCCTATCAACACAAAGTTTTGACATTAGGTTCCTAACAGGCCATGACTCCAATATACCAGTCTCATCTAGAATAGGTAGCTCATTTTTTCTTGAGACAATCTAATGCCATCTTTACATCACGCCACCTCAATACCTAAAAAAAATTATTGCAATCTTCCAAGTCTTTGGTATGACATTTACTCTCTAGAAATGCCTTCAACTCATCAATACCTTTTTAATCATTGCCCGGAATAAAATATCATCTACATAAACAATCAATTTACCTTACTGTGGTCATATGTGAGAGAATAAGTAAACAACCCAACTTCCTCGACAAGCTAACAACACGCAGATGAAGGCTCAATGGACACAAGGCTCTAGTACTCCTCGGCAGAGATAGTCATCACACCCTCAGCAAAGTAAGTAAACAACCCCACATCCTCAGAAGCAGTAACCTAATTAGCTTGAAGAAAACCATTAAGATCATAACAATACTCCATATGACTTGTTCCTCCACAATTGGTGCGTAATCTGGAACCATGGCCTCGACCATGGCCAACTCCCCTTAACATGCGACCCCCATGACTAAATCCACGATCATCGTGACCAGAATCACGACCACCAAATCGTCGTCCAAAACCACGGCAACCACATCCCAAACCACGCTCAAAAGCACCATGACGACCTCCCCTTAACTCCCGACCACCACATGTAAAGTCACAAGAAGATCCACTACCATTAAAGACTATGGTGGTTAGAGCTGAAAGGTCAGAGACTCAGAGGCTAACTGAGAAACAGGAGCATTAGATACGAAAGCCTGACGGAGACAATTGAAAACCTCACTAAGAGGAGGCAAATTTGGCTCGCCCAAAAGCTGAGAGCAAACGGAATATAGGATGAAGGTAAACCGAATAGAATTCAAGCGACCTACAAATGCTCACGCTGACATTTGATAACTTGAATATCACTAGAGATTGGCTTGCAACAAGAAAAGAACATCTGATGTAGATCATATGTGCGATGGAGATTATCAGTACTAAGAAAACCAAAGTGCTACCAACTAATATGAGGTTCTATACTATTCCATAACACGAATTCTAGCATCCTCAGTTATCCATGTAGTAGATGTCTTATCAACCTCTTGGGGAAGATGGGGAGGATCATCTGTCAAGTAATGAAATTTTGACTCATTCAGATAATAGATTTCAACAGCCTTAACCCATATAGCATTATTTCCATTCCAAGGTTTTGAGGTAATGGACACCCCCTTATGAAACTGAGAAGAATCAGATGAACTACTAACAAAATTATATGTATGACTTGAATCAGAAGCGGAAGCAGTACCAGAATCCATGGTAAAAAAACTCACCAGCCAACACGAATCCAATAACAAGCAAGAAACAACCAACCAATTGATCAACTTCATCTACCAACTAATTGAAACAACAACTACCAACAACTGAACAACCAACAACTAATGAGGATAAAATACCCTCTTGACCACCAAAAAAGAAGCGAATGCCAACATAGCTCAACAACAACAACTGACATATCTAGAGTACCACATTAACCAAACAGTGACCAGCCATGGGGATTCAACTGAACATGAATCAAGATCAACAAGGAATGAAACCCCGAATCGAGTCAAAACAGGGCTGTGCGATCTCTGGTGGGGCACCAAATTAGTCAAGAAAGCTGCGAATCAACTTGATTAAGGTTGAAATGGGACTTTGGGGCATTGATTTAGGGTTTTCAAGCAGTGGATTGAAATTTCGAGGGTCAGATTTGTGGTTTCGAGTAGTGAATTTGTGAGGCTATAAACTGAGGCCAGCTAATCAACTGAAGTCATTCGAGTTTGGGAAAAGAGTTAAGCTTGATCATACTTGCCTTTTAGTTAATTGAGCTTGGCTGGATGAGCTGTTTTGTTCTGTAGCATTTTGTGGATAATGAAGGAGCTGGAGTTAAGTTCAAGTTGAGTTTTGTTAAATGCTCGCTCAAGTTGAACCTCTTAGGGGCGATCAGAATGGTACTCGAATCCATTTACGGTCCTGAGTTTCCAGACACTTCGCACTTCCGCTTGGGTTGAGGCAATCCTGAAACAAGATTGGATGTTATTCCGATGCAAAAAGCGAGAAAGTTGAGTTAGAGAAATAAGGTGCCATGATTGCACATCAAGCACTTGAAAGTCTACTTCATTATCTTGGACCTCTAATATAGGAGTGCTTAAAGCTGCAGAACTAACAACTCCATTAGAAAGTCATGTTTCACAACATCTACAGACATCGACTCATCTCAATCTTTAAGGAAGAGATTGGTGAATCCGACCAATTTCGGCCCTAATTAAAGTTGTAGAGGTGAGCAGGAGTAATCCTCGGGTTGGCCTGGCTTATGAGGCTGACAAATAGACTATGTTTTTGTCCCTTCTTGGTGATCCATATGGATTTCCTTTTTTTTGCCGGCATTGTGTGTGTAAAAGACATTACCAAATCAGCAAGCGCCCTTTATTAGTAATGTTTTCCATTCTGTGATAAGCCTGAATTAAATGATGAAAGTCCTTAGTCCTGGCTAAAATGTCTGTAAATACTTCTTTAAATTACCAGCTTCTTTGTCATCTCTACTGTGTTTAATTTGAAAATTTTGATCTGTAATTTAGTCTTTGTTGGCTTCATTTATATTTGTTTCTGAATATGCTCCCTATTGATATCGAGGCATTTTCTCTGTTGACAGCTTTTGAGAATCCAATCTTAAATTTTGTATGTATCTTGACATCCATCAATGATTTTCCATTTTCAGGAATACCTGGTTGTGCAAAATCTGCCCTTTGTAAAGAAATTTTAAATGCCCCAGGAGGTCTTGGAGATGATCGGCCAGTTCATAGTCTGATGGGTGATCTCATTAAAGGTATGATATATTGACGTGGAAGTGTTGTATTATAATACTTTGAATTGTGCATGTATAATAATGGTCAAAGTTGGCCATTCCTACCACTTCCGGATGTTATCTGTAACAGCAACTTAGATTTGATATTTCTTATATAGTATTGTACTTTGGTAATATCTTGTTTGATCCTGGTAAATATTACTGTATGCTTCATGCTGGCTGCTTTGATGAAATTGATAAAAAAATAGTTTTCTTTTGCTGGATCTTGCTGGGAAAAATTGTTATGTATTTGACTTGTAAGTGGTTATCTAGGGATAATGCGAAGAAAGGGTAAGGAAACGATTACAAAGAATTACACATGATTACCATACACTACCTAAAGTAGAGGATCAGGATACACTACCTAAAGTCGTGATATACTACCTAAAGGAAAGGATCACGAAATAATACTGAAAATAAAAGATTACAGTGCAATATACAGAGATACATTTTCACAAATAAACCCTCTTATTTGAAATTAAATGAAATAACTTCAGCAAATGATTACCTTCTTGGGGAAAAAATTGAGAAGGAACAATTCTGGAATGCTGGCAGCGCTATTGCATTCTCTTGGACTCAGTATGTACAGTTCTAACCCAATAATTATGTGATTGATTTCATGTCTGATTTTCATGTTGAGACTTTGCACTTGTGTTGAAGGGAAGAAGGCTTGTCGTCTGCAAATTTGACTTTCATTCTATCACTTGGCTGTAATTTTGACTCATAATCTCCCATTTTTAGGTTATAAGGGTAGCTAATAATATTTGGTACTCATATTGGTGCTTACCACTATATGAGCAGGAAAATATTGGGATAAAGTTGATGAACAATGCAGGAGAAAGCATTATTCTGTTATCCTTGCTGACAAGAACGCCCCAAATGAAGAAGTTTGGTCAAGGGTAACTCTCCTATTATTTGCTTTATTGATCCTTGTTAACTGCATGAATCATTTTGCTGCCTTTTGAATAAAATGAAAGCTTTGAAAAAGAAAGTAAAACGATAGTGACGGCTCTTCTATTATCCTTCCTATGGTTGCATCACAAATTCTATTTTGTTATTAGATGTTCCTGGCAAAAGATCCCTGACAGATAATTTGTTGAAACAGTAGTTCTTAAGGTGTTGTTGCATTGTGTCTGTGTTTATCTGGAGAGACATTTGAACCAAAGATTGGAATATGGTGATCCAATTTTGGCAGATGGATTATTATATCCAATTACAGTACTGTCCAAAAGACAGATAGGCATCTCCATCCTAACCACTTTTACCTTGTTAATCTACACCTTCCTGGCTGCCTTGAGCTGTCACAATTTGAGATATAAGCCAATTAAAACTTAAGCTTACCTTTTTCGTATCTTGGATTTTTTGTCTTTTTTAAAATTATTTTTTATTTTAAAGGTTGTCTACGATCCAATAAATTTGATAAGCTTGTCAATCTCTGAGGTAGTCGTGGAAACATTTTACCATTACTTTTTGGTATGAAAAATAGAAGTGCTTACACAAATGTGAATTCCAAGGGGGGTTGAGATGTAGATATGGGATTCCCAAGGGAGGAGTTACCGGGCTAGGTAAAAATGCAATTTGAAAGGAGCTTAGCAGAAAGTTATTCTGGATGCATCATAAGTTCCTTGAGTTTATTTTGCCAGATTTTGTTCATATCATCTATTTCCCCCTCTTGTGTAGATTGAAGATATGTGCAGAAAAACAAGAGCTTCTGCAGTTCCTGTTGTGCCTGATTCTGAAGGTAATGCTTAGCTTTTCCTTAAGCTGTTTATTCTCAAAATATATTGGTTTCAAGCTTTCAGCTTTGCATTCACTTTACTAATTTAATTGCTTTGATGCTTATGTTGGATTTATTGTGTTTTACTTCTGGACTATTCTTGAATACGTTGTCCACATGCATGTCTGTTTGCACCTAAGCCAAGGCATCCATTGTATCCCAAATTGTGGTTAAGTACAACACAACATATCTTTCTAACTATTCTGATTGTCTGGGGCCATATCTTCTCTTGAATTTAATGAAGTTGTATCATTATCTTCACAACATTACATTGTCAATGCAACTCTTCCCCTCTCCGTATCATTCTTATTAGCAACAATCCTATCTTTTTGTTGTCGAATGTGACCAAAACACCTTCATCTAGTTTCCGTGAACTTCTCCCATTGGCACCCTAACATTTCACTGCTTAGGAATATCCATCTTTGACATCCCTATCTCAGATTCTCATTCAGACTACTGTATTTTGTGTTGTTTCTTTGTTGTTCAAACAGCCCAACCTATTGTCATGTAGACACGGTTGGCCTCTTTTTTGTTACTGCGATTTAGTTTCATTCTTTTGAATTTTTGTAAAGTGTTTGATTCCCATATGTATATCCAAGGTTGGGTGGACGGGTGATTTCTCCTGCCTCTCTTATTTTGCTGGTCTACTTTTGTATACATGCATCCATTTCCTGTGTGTTCGTTTTTTTCCTTTTTCTCCCAATGCTTGCCATCTTTTTTTTTTTTTTGTAGTTGTAGGGTGTGTATCTTTTGGTGTATTGGTGTGATTTCCTTGTAAGGAGAAGGGAGGTATGCCTTTCAGTTATTAGTTGAGCATATCAGGGTTTTATGACAGATATTTTCCCTTTCTTGATGCATTGGTTTCTAGTTGCCTCATGTAGCATGGGAAACCATATTTCTCCTCATGGTCATGCCCTTGTGGAACAGAGAGGAAAATGTGCTTTGCAACTTATTAAGTTGTAGTGCTGGGACTTAAGGCTGTGTTTGGTTTGGTTTAGTTGCAGCTAATTCTTTCAGATTAATTTAGTTTGGATGTCCTATAGGTAACTATTGAAAAATTAATCAGAAGAGTTACACTTTTGGGAGGGCTTAAAAGTTCTATTCTTGGCATACCTCCCCTTTTCACTTGTGTAACTGGTTGACCCCCTTTGGCGTACTCCCAATAAAATCTCATATACCTAAGAAAAGGTTGTTGATGCATTGTTAGTTGGACCATCCTTGTATCTTTACTTATGTGTCTAATTTGGTGTTTTAATATGCATTTTTTCAGGAACCGAAACAAACCCTTTTTCCCTTGATGCGTTATCGGTTTTTATGTTTCGCGTGCTTCAACGAGTAAATCATCCGGTACTTGTTCATCTGTGCTATTTGATCTTACAGTTGAATCCCTATCATGTGGTTAGTCCATGACTTTTCCTTTGTAAATCATGAAGGGGAATCTCGATAAGAACTCACCCAATGCTGGATATGTCCTGCTAATGTTCCATAACCTTTACGATGGGAAGGTAAGATCTTGTTTAATCTTTCAAGGAATGTAGATTTGTACTTTTGAATGCATTTTGTGATCCTTTTATGCCTACACTTCCCAGAGCCGCAAGGAGTTTGAGGGTGAGCTAATTGAACGTTTTGGTTCAATTGTGAAGATGCCTTTGCTGAAGCCTGATAGGTTAGACTTGTTTTCTCCTGGATCTTTTGGTTTAATTCTCCATTGCTATAGAAGTGTATTGTTGTTCTTTTTAGTTAATTAACATTGGCGTAGCACAATTGCGCACGTCTGTTGTTAGTATGATTGCTGCTAATTGGAATATAGCCAGGAAACATGTATCAGTTAGTGCGATTTGTATTCGACATTTTTCTACTAGTTAAGGCTACTTCAGATGAGATAAATGGGCTAGTCTATATATTTTGGTGATGTCTGTGACTCTTTTTTACTGACTTACGGTGTCATTTTTTTTGTTGTTTCTGGACATTTAGGAGTCCTCTGCCTGATCCAGTGAAGTCCGTCCTGGAGGAGGGACTAAATCTGTTCCAGCTTCACCGAACAAGGCATGGCAGGTCAGTCACTGTTTTCCCTAGAAAGAGTCCGTGCTCATTTGCATTTATTCTATCTGAAACTGCAAAGACACAGTGCCATAATGCATTGTCTTAGTTTTTGGATCGGAAAGATCAATATGTTGTGATGACTCAGTAATTTTCTGTGAACTGTGTGTGCTCCATTTTCCATGATCGGAGGTAAGATATAAAGACTCTTGGTATGTCATGGATTTCTTTTTCTGAAATGGTGTAGTGGAGGGCCATACGCTGCATGGGAAACTGTGTCACTCGATTCTGATATTGTCTTGAGTTTTGATACCATTGTTTTGCCATTCTGGAAGGTAAATAAAATCCTCCAACCCCTGGAGTAGCAGAAATCATGGTTTGTAAACCAGTCAGCAGATTATTTACCTTTCCACTAGTTGGGATGGATTCATTGGAGACAAGGACAATTAAGCAATTTCTTAATTATCTTTTGTGTGCGCGTAATTAGATCGTCAAAGCTGGTACTCTGGATTAGCATGTTTGTGTCGCCTTGAAAAATCACATTCCCAAAGTCTTTGTACAAAGCAAAAGTTAAGGCCCTACAATTTGCCCATCACCCTGCAAAAATGTTGGTTGCAGTGCCCATATGAGCTGCAAAACCCCTGGGCTCCATTTCGCACAGAGATCCAACTTAAAGGTTGAAGGGGCCAGCCAGTGAGCACCTACAGTTACTTGTTCTGGCCCCTGTTCAAGATAACAAAATTAAAATGAAACTCCAAAGCTTGATAAAAGCAGAGCTACGGGTTGACGAAGGTTGTAGGTATGGTCTTTGACCCTTCTGCTTCCCCTAGACCATGTATGCATCCATTTCTAAAGCTACTACTTTATTCCAGGTCTTCTTTGACTGCTTCAGTTTTTCCACCCTATATGCATCATACTTTTTCTTATGGTTCACCCAGTGGCGAATGCAAGTGTAGAGTTGTTTCATATGAGCGCTCAAGACGAATATGAGCACTTTCAAAGGGATGCTGTATACAATGGCTGCTCCAAGATTTTATAGCGGGTGTTTAACACTAATTTACCTAGATCTGTTAATCGATATGTTGTAGACAAGATCTCATATAGTAGTATATACAGTGTGGTCAATAATGTAAAAATAAATAGAATTACAATTGTCTTCACAAGTTTTCATAGTTAGCCAAGCAGTATAAACCTGGCCCATTAATCCACTAAGATCCTTCAAAGGGAAGTTGAGGCGAATAGGTGGGCATGCACTTTTTTGAGATATATTCTTCTTATATCGTCCCCCTTAGAATTATATGACAAGATTTTTTTGTCATAGTCCTGAATCCGATTAAAAATTGTTCCAGTCTATCGAGATTCGGTTATAAAAATCTTGAGTGTTACTGTCAATAGAAGTTTTTGTAGAAGATGAATCTTGCAAAGTAGTTCATTATTTCATAAATCCCACCTCAGTTAATTATTGTCAATAGAAGTTTCTAAAAGAAATTTGTTCATTATTTCATAAAACCCACCTCAGCTAATTACTCCGCCTGAAACTGTCTTCAGCTATGCAGTCTAAGCAAACAAAATTAGAAGTAGTTAATGTTATGGATACAAATTGACTATATTTATACCTTAGACAATGTACAGTGAGTCAACCGTCGTCGGGAGACCAAGATACTATGAGAAAACAAAGATATTATTTCTTTTTTGATTGGCAAGATATTATTTTTTTGTTCACTCTTTTTCAATTTTTATCATTATGAGTGAGCTTTGTTTGAGCTAATGTATATTGGGTGTTCAAATAGGAGTTTCTTTGGACGATCAACGATGGGTGTTCATAATGTGTAAAAAAAGAACCTAACATAAAATTACTAGTAGTAAATTTCAAAAGAAAAAGTTCAGGTTGTTCAGCTGCACACCGAGGGCTGCCACTGCCTGAATAGTTTGTTCCAGTTGCAGCAGTTTATCCTTTCTAACCAGTCACAGGAAACATCTATACACTGTGGTTTTGGCAATTGAGATGCGCTAATGTTGGTTTCCGTCTCCCCAAAAAATTGAAAGATGAGTTGATGTATTTCTAGTTTTTGTTTGAATTTTTTTTTTCCCACCATCAGTGCTAAAAGGTTGCGATGTAGTAGTTGACTTACTGAAGTAGTATATACTATAAAGTGGATTTTAAGTATCTACACATTGACTTACTGAAGTAGTAATCTTTTATGTCGTATCTGGTTGCAACCTCTCAAGAATTCACCTTTTGCTTTTAATTTAGGTTGGAGTCCACAAAAGGATCATATGCAAACGATTGGGCTAAATGGGAGAAGCAATTGAGAGAAACTCTATTTGCTAGTGCTGATTATATTAACTCCATTCAGGTCTGTGTACAGTTTTTAGTGCTCTACTGTGTTAAATTCTTGCACTTCAGTTGTTCAAAACGCCCAATACCTTCTTCTATAGTATTCTTCTTTTTACCTCGGTTAGGTTAGGTTAATTAACATCTCTGTATGGATTGCAAATCCATTAAATGCTATTGTCCTGCGCGCATGCCCACATACACAAGAATTCTTTTCACTTCCCTTTTTGTCCCATTTTCAAAAAGATTCTTTCCTTTTCCAAACATTATTTACATTTCTCTCTCCACTCATTGTTCTAATTTCTCTCTCTATCTCTCTCCAATTATTACCTCATTATTCTCATTTCTAAAAATCCAACCAAACACTATCTCAAAAATTCTTCTCAAAATTTTCTTTTCAAAACCCATCCAAACACAGCCCAAGTTTTTCCCTTCTCCTTGATCTCAATCCGCACAGTTTGCTTTAAGGCTCATCTGCATGATTTGTATGCTTCCAGGTTCCATTTGAAGTTTCTGTTGAACAAGTGATTGAACAACTGAGATCTATTGTGAAAGGTGATTATAAAATGCCAAGTACTGAAAAGAGGAAGTTCGGAAACATTGTTTTTGCTGCTGTCAGTCTGCCTGTCAGTGAAATCAGAAGTCTCCTTGATAATGTAAGTAGAATTTGCTTTTTGGTTTATTGTGCAAATGCTGTTCAGAAAAAGAAACAGTCTATTGTATAATAAGTGTCTGTTTAACAACCCACTCAGCCACTCCTTATCAGCAGCCTAGTAACTTGTTAGAGCCAAATGCTTAAGCTCAAGTTATTTGCACCGTGTTTGGTTTGGGTATCAAAACCCACCCTACACGGTCCCTAATAAAATTTTCTTTCTATCTCTACTCAAAACCCAAACCAAACAAAGCCTTGGCAGTAATGGGTGATCCTTTATTTATGACTCATGCTTGTAACTGACCAGTGTGGGACACAGGGTGCTAAACTCTACTAGGAACAAGTTTAAAAATCAAAACTTGAGAAATTTCTTCCCTTAAAAACTGTGGCAAACATTCTTGAAGCCAACTCTATGAGAGGGCCATAATCGAAGGACCAGTTCCTAATACATACCTCAATGCAGTAGTGACATTTTTTAATTGCCCATGCTGCATAGCTCAAGTCTTTGATCTCGTCGCAGTCTCTCAGACATCCTCCAGTGCCCCTGCTGCAATTTGGAGTTCCCATCAATGTTGTTGCCATTCTTCACCACCTTTACATGTGTAACTCCCCACCTTGTGGCGGTACCTTTGGGCTTGAATTTTCATTCGCTTCTTGTTAGAGCTTGTCCCACATTGGTTAATTATAACCTGAGTCTAGTATATGAGCCTGGGCGGCCTCTCCACTTATTGCCAATTGGTTTTGAGTTGGATTCTTTAACATGGTATTAGAGCTAGGCTTTTAGAGGATTTTGGACAAGATTCTCTTGGTTATGACCCCGTTGTTTGTGCCATAAGTGCACCTTGTTTCATTGTGATCCCAATATTGCGGATCCGTTGTTTAACTCTCCACGTGCGAATCAGGGTTTGCACGTGTGGGAGAGTGTTAGAGCTCGTCCCACATTGGTTAATTATAACCTCTGAGTCTAGTATACGAGCCTGGGTAGCCTCTCCACTTATTGCCAATTGGTTTTGAGTTGGTTGCTTTAACACTTCTTTTTTTCTCTCATGCATCTTTTAGAAAGCATAAATAGAAGGACCAATTCCTAATATGTACCTCAAGCCTTTCAAATCACCTACATCCTCTAAACTTCCCGTGCCCCTGCTGCCATTTGGAGCTCCCCTCAGTTCTGTTGCCATTCTTCGCCGTCTTTATATGTGTGACTCCCATCTTGTAGAGCTGCTCTTTTTGAAGCTTAAATTTTCATCTACGTCTTTTTTTCCCTCTCATGCATTGTTTGAAGTTTAAACACATGAATAAAATGAAATCTGCCGTGCATAATGTTGTTGCTCATCTAAATATTCTATACTCAAAGACTGTTTTGGAATTTATGCAAAGTATCCTAACCTAAGCATGATTATCTTCAAAGAAAAATTCAGATACCAACATCGTTTTCTTACTATATCCTATTTCTACGACCAGTTGGCTGCGAAGAATCCCAAGGTCGAGGCTTTCCTTGGAAACAAGAACATGGAGACCAGTCTTAAGAAGGCTCACGTGACACTTGCTCACAAGAGAAGTCACGGTGTTACGGCGGTAGCAAGTTACGGTATACACCTCGATCGAGAGGTCCCTCTGGAAATGACCGCTTTGCTCTTCTCAGATAAAATGGCGGCATTAGAGACTTCCCTTGGTTCTGTGGATGGTGAGAAGATAAGTTCAAAAAATCAGTGGCCTCATGTAACCTTATGGACTGGTGAAGGTGTTCCAGCAAAAGATGCCATCTTGTTACCGCAACTTCATTCAGAGGGGAAGGCTATTCGCATTGATATCGACCCACCCGTCACCATAACGGGCATATTGCAGTTCTATTAGGCTTCACAATAATATCAATTCTTTGGATGGAAAAGAAACATTTTTCTTGTGACGAGACTTTTCCAGGTAAATATGCGAATGGAAATCCTGACCAAAGGGTAATTTTTTTTTTGTAGGATCTTAGTTTTTTAGGTTAGTAGGTTGAGGCAACAGAAATAGGAAAAGAGAAAATATAAGAACAAATGTAAAACTATTTTATGTTTTTCTTTCTTTTGGACAAGATGATTGTAGTTTTATCATCGTATCACAAGTTAAAAGAGGGAAAAAAAGAAGAAAGGAATCTCTCTCTCTCTCTCTCTCTCTCACACACACACACACACGCACAAACACACACGGATTGCGAGTTGCAGTTCTATTAGGCCTCACAATGATCAATTCTTTGAATGGAAAAGAAACAATTTTCTTGTGATGAGACTTTTCCAAGTAACTATGCGAAAGTAAATCCCGACCGAAGGGTAATATTTTTGTAGGATCTTAGTTTTTTTAAGGTTAGTAAGCTGAGGCAATTGAAATAGGAGAAGAGAAAATATATGAACAAATGTTAACCTATTGTATGTCTCTCTTTCTTTTGGACAAAATGAGTAATCATCATATGATAAGTTCAAAGAGGGAAAAAAAACTTCTCTCTCTCTCTCTCTCTCTCACACACACACACACACACACACACACACACACACACACTCTCACACACACACAGATTGTGAGTTGC
This sequence comes from Vaccinium macrocarpon, assembly GCA_022606695.1. Classification (NCBI taxonomy): domain Eukaryota; kingdom Viridiplantae; phylum Streptophyta; class Magnoliopsida; order Ericales; family Ericaceae; genus Vaccinium; species Vaccinium macrocarpon. Next base: position 26,975,898 of record CM040176.1, on the reverse strand, counting down.
AGATGGTTTTTATCAGGGGGAATATATTGGTCGGCGATATCTAGCATTTTTCGTGCTAGTAATTGTAATGTTTCTTTTTCCTTGTATTAAAAAAAAATACAGGAACCAGACAGTTTAAAAATGTTACTCCTATGCATTAGTAAAGTTCATTTCCCTTGAGATTTCGGCCAATGCACTGAGAAACTCGAGCAATTAGAGATCAGAGTGTGGCACCAGAACAAGATTTAACTCCCCCAGAACAAAGCAAAGAACTGACAAAACAGGACACGTTTCTTATCCATTTTCAATATGCTGAACCATGCTTATTGGGCCAAACTGCAGATTACCTGCAACTCCATTGCATAAGTATTGTCTCAATTGCCTAGTGCAAAATACATTCTCATTTTCTTCTCTCTTAAAGCTAATTGGGTTTAATTTTTGGTGTTTGATTTGGCTTTTGATTAAGAGGTAAAAATAAAGGGTTTTTTTTTTGGCTCCCTTTTAGAATGAGAATTAAAATTATTTTTTTCGTGATTCACACACACACCCCAAGTTTCTAATAATGGATCCCCCTACTTTGCTACGTTAACAGACTCCCATTTCTAGATTGAATTTTGATGATCCGAACCGTTCAATGTGTTTACGAGTCCACTCAGGAAATCATTCATAGAAAAATAAACGGGAAGGACTTCATCCGAACAGTTTTCAATGAAACCATTATGTACGTTTTTTTTTATGAAAACTCTCGGATGAACCTTCCCTGTCTTTCTTTTTTCTTTTTATTTATTATTTATGATTCCTCGTGGAGAGCCTTAAAGACACATTCTAAACACATTGAACGGTTCGGATCATCAAGATTCAATCCAGAAATGGGAGAAAAATGAGTCCCTTGCCGTAGTTTAGTAAATGATCCCTTATTAGAAGGGATAGTTGTCATTTTATATTTTCTGTCAAGGGAGTTAAGAGTTACTCTTTAGTCATCAAAAGTCAACCCAGAAATGGGAGAAAAATGAGAGTCCCTTACCATAGCAAAGTAAGTGATCCCTTATTAGAAGGGATAGTAGTCATTTAAAAGGCTTGTTCGGTTAACAAATTTAATTTTGTACTGTTTAGTTTTGATGATGTAAGTAGGTGTAATAAGTAGAGAGAGAGAGAGAGAGAGAAATGAGGAAAATGATGATGTAAGCAAAACCAAAACATGACCAAAATAGCCCCAAAACTATTAACCAAACATGGTTATATTTTCTGTCAAGGGAGTTCAGAGTTATTCTTTAGTCCGGAACCACAAGGAGGCGAAATGGTCCTTTATAAATGAGATAAGGAGGCAATATGCCAAATGGCCTAACCATGAGGTAATTTTCCCAAAAAGAGAGAGTGTAACATTTCTATTAACTCTTCTAAATCCAAAAAGATACAGTAAAATAAGAAAACAAAATAGTAAAACACGCCGAATGATGCATCAGCCATCAAGCCATATTACAAGTCTTCAACAGCACATTCTGAAAATGCATAGGTGAAGGGAAGAACATTGCTGTTGATATCATTCAGGTTTTGGGCACCAATTCCTAACCCAATCTGTCAGAGTAGCCACATTCCTGTTTATATCGTCAATAGTTTCACTCCTTAATGCCACAACGATATCTTCAGGATAGCTATCTTTGGCCTCCTCCAGCAATACTTGAAATATCTCACATTCGATGTTGTTCGTGAGCTTTGCACCAGTGTAACCTCTATCACAACAGAACACCACAATAGAATTGGGTTCCAAAAATATACCAGAGAGGAAAAGAAAACAAGGACATTGAGGCTCAAATTTTATACCGATGAAACAACTACTACCTCTTACTCAAGCGATCATACAATACAGAGTTCTCAGTTTGAAGCACCACCACATGATCAAACCAACGCTCAGGAAAGAAATCACAACCATGGTAGTCCACAATGTTTCCCCCTTCTTCCATCATCTCCTCGAGCTCATCACACACCTGCAAAATCCATGAATCATGGATGGGTGTCATCAAAATCAATGTACAAGTCAAAACCATAAAGTGGGCTATTACAACAAGTCCTCTCTTGTGGCTGGGATACTATAAACACATGCTTCTTCAAGCTCCCATAATGATTCATTGAAATCAAATAGAGGAGAATGCGTAAATCCAAATCAGATAATACACCATCAGCAACAACTAGAAGGAACTGTTAGGATGGTCAAAAGCCAAAAGCTATAAAAAAAAAAAAAAGAAGCTTAAATTTGAGTAGGTCGCATGACTTTCAGGTATACTGTACCAATCTGTTGTCATGAATCAATTCAAACGATCCTCGGTTATATCCTTTCTCAATGCTTATGACCCATAACAATGTTAGTCCAAACACTCAAATTAATGATGGAGTATGGTTTAAAAAGATGGGGTGTCCAGGAGGCCTATGGGGTTTTCATCAAGAACTCGAATGGATGGTCCAGAGGGGAAATCAGGGTTCTGTGATGAATTCTGTGATCGGTTTGATGTTTTCTGCAGCTGTATACCACATTTGGCTGTTGGCCTGCACTAGAAGAGAGAAGGGAGGTAGTCATGACTGCTGAGCTGCACTAGAAGGGATATTAGAGCTTGTCTTAGCTCCTGGAAACCTGTTAAAAGTCTTGAATAATGGCAGAGAATGAGGGAGATGTGGGCTGTTTAAATTCGTGCTTTCACTCTTTCTGTTGTTGCTTGATGTGGTAGCTCTAATTCCTTGCTTTTGATTTTCTTGTAGCTTGTAGTTGTCTGTGATTGTTCGGTTCAAGACAAACTAGAAGAGCACCATTTACTTAGACAGCATAAGCGGTAGCCTTTTGCACGTAATAGGACAATTGTTGGACTATACCCAGTCACACAAACCATCATTTGGTAATCCTTACTAGCTTAGGCGGAAGCAAAAGTAATCCCTCCCATGAACTTCTTCCCAGTTTCCTTCTGTACACCACTTACCCTCAAGCGGAAATCTTCACTTTTAACTTTGTGTGCTCGTAACAAGGAGATTCCTTTATTGACGGTCCAACACATTAACCAATTACAGTACCTCAAAAGATGCAGACACTAGTTCGTACCAAGCACTTAACAACAACTATATATCAGCATGTGCAATCCAGTAACAAGATTCACTCTTGAAATTCCTACCATGATGCTAAGAAGATTTGCTTTTACTAGATTAACTCATACCACACAGAAGAAATACAAAGATTTATGTGCAAACCCCCTAAATGTGTGTTTTGGGCATGAAATTGCCAACCAAAATGGGGGTCGGCCTATGGCGCTTACGGCAATCCTACAAGTCTTGCATATCAATATGAAATAATCAACCCCCAATCTAATACCATCTTAATTCATCAAATTCCCCCTGCAATACACGAGTGCGCGCACACACACAGATATATATATATATAGTATCTAATAATGGGAACACCTCTTTGAGGTTAGCACACATTCTAGTTTCCTAATAACCTAAAGAAACTGCCATTCCAAATTTCTTCGCCTCTATTTTCTAATTTTCGCACAGATTAATCTAAATTCAAGATTTTCCACTGGATAACACGATTTGATACGCACTGCGCCATACGAAGTGTATCGAATATGAACAAAGCATTAAAGGTACGGATATAACTCACGAGGTCTTCGTTGATGACGTGGCAGGCGAGCTGTTCGTCCCAGCCTTCGTGCAATTTCTTGTCTCTGACAAGGTCGCCGACGTTTATGTGGCGGAGCTGGGTGGCTTCCGCCAGGAAAGACGACGTCGTAGTTTTGCCTGTCCCCGGCGTGCCGGTCACCAGAATGTTCGGCTTCTTCCTGCCGCTGTTATTTTGCGCCATAGGGTCCTGATTGCGCTTACTCTCACCACTCGTTAGTTGTTCAATTAGGGTTTATCGGGGGACGGGGGAGGAAGCTAGAGTTTTCTCAAACAGTCCATGAAAAAATTCACTGTGGCCTAACTTTTGAAGTGGAGTCTTGGTGACCAATTCTCTGTCCCTCCCAAAATTTTGGTCCATTTTTTCCCCCCTCAGATGTCAAAAAATTGTAGTCCATTTTGATAAGTCAATTAGATTTTTTCCTTTTATAGCCTTTCATTTGATATTAAAATTCAAACATAAAATTTTGGAAAAAAATGCTTAATCCTTTCTATTTTAAAAAGGAGGGAGAGTATTTTTGAAAGTTACGCCTTACATATTTTAAAGTGTAATAATTATCCTCTCCTCTTAAAATGTTGAAATTTCATGCATAGCGCACGTGTATTAGGGTGCATTTAGACTAACTTTTTATAGTCTGTTTTTTTTTTTATTTATTTTAAAAAAATAATAATTTGAAGTAGTTGTCTTTAAGGGGATGACAAATGTGTTTGGGCTGAAGCCCATTTCGGACCCAAATGGTTTCTATTTTGGACTCCTAAAAATGCCAAAAAGATTCTAAAAAATTTAGCCCCAAAGATTTGTATTTTGGACTCCTAAAAATACCAAAGAGACTCAAAAACTTTGGCCCAAGGTTGCCTTAGTAGATTCCAAAACATTCGGACTTATCGTTCTCCTCTATATGATGCTGGAGCATTAGTAATGGAATTCAACTCCCCAATCCCAATTTAATATTCAGCTTTGAGCAGGAATGCTATTCAAAGTGACTCTTGGTATTTTGGTTTGTCTTTCAATCTTCTACTTGGTGGTTGAAAGGTCCTCTTGGAATTTGTTATTTTCTTTTATGTTTCAGCATTTTTCTAGACCTTTTTTTATGTGTTTAAAAGTCTGGTTATTTACCGAAAGGAATCAGTTTTGATAATTGAAGTTAAATTTCAACCTTTGGCTTTTTATTTTTTATTTTTATTTTATTTTATTGCAACTCTTATCCTTTTGGTGGACTTCCAATTGGTGGCGAGTTGTGTTACTTCTAAGTTATCACTTGTATCACAATCGCAAGTTGATTGGAGTTTGCCCAATATACAACGGGTATGATAAAGACAGATTCCTAAATTATCCACAAATATTAGAATTTTACTTTCCTGGAAATTGAGCAATGCGATCCTAGTATCAATGTTGATTCTGACAATGGAGGAACGAAATTGAAGTACAAGCATGAGTATATATTTTTGCACGTTTCTACTAATATCAAGGCTTATTCCTATTTTGAGAGAGAGAGAGAGAGAGAGAGAGAGAGAGAGAGAGAGAGAGAGAGAGAGAGAGAGAGAGATTCAATTACAACTATGAATAAACACCCCTGCCTTGTACATAAATGATATACATACAATAAGCTCACTGAAATGGCTTTACAACAATAGGAATCAACAATACGATTCGTCAGCCTACAAAACAGGCTGATAAATAAATACTACATAACCTCGGAATCGGCACATCTGTGGCCTTCAGCTGTCGAAGAATGCTACAAAGAAGCTGGGATAAAAAAATGCTAATACTTTCCAGAAACACGGATAATTCAGGCTCCAAACTTCATGAAGGGGAACTAAGCGGACTGCTCAGAGATGGTTTGATAATGGAGTCTGTGTTTGTTGGGCACACAGAAGCAAACTGACAGTACCTGCATTTCCATCTCTCCTCCTCTGCGGTGTATTTGACTTCCCGTTCTCCCCGCCAGAACTCAAGAGTACACTGAGTTTGGCCTTTGACCCAATCGGCATCATATGCGAAGTCAAACTCATGAAGCAATGAGTGATCTTCTTGCAATTCATATCTGCAACCGCCAAAAATAATGCCAAAACAAATTTATTAAGACAAATCACTTGGATGTTTTCGTAAAGCACTTGTGTAACAAGAAGCTGAAGTTTTCTGAATTTTGTCAATCCATGAGATTCTAAGGGCCTGTTGGAAATGCAGATGTTTTCTGAATTATTGTAAATCCCAGACGTTTTTTCAGGATATTGTTATTTCAGGATATTGTAAATTCCAATATAGCATTGGATCACAGGATATACATTCAACCCCATAGGATGAAAAAAGAGTGATGACAAGACAAATGAGTGGGCATTCAATTAAAAACAGGTTATTTATCCAAAAGGGAAGATAAAGCTTCAACCACAAAATTCCTTGAAAGTATATCCGAAGGATGATACAAATAAAGCATGAATTCACAAACTTAATGTCAACAATGAATGCAAAGAGGAATGGGAGGAGAAAGCCCTCATTTTTTAGCTCACCTTAACAATAGCCGATCATGAGCTTGAGGGAGCATGCTGCAAGTATTTTGGAAGTACCTCATTAAATCATCAAGAGTCTGCACACAGCCAAGATTTTACTAATCATACGATTGAAAAACATGGACTAACTTTATTGCTCGAATGTTTTTTAGGATTATTTCTTTAATTTTATCTGTTATTTCTTGTTTTCAACTTCATTTCCTGCTTTGCGGTGGACACCCATGTTAGGATGCACAAGTTGCTTAGGTAGTATTGGTAGATAGCAATTCAGATACACTATTATCTCGGGTACGTATAAAAGCCAATTGGTAACATGAGTCAATATGTACTAGGACATTCCAATTTTCTAGTTCTAGACCTCATCTTTAATCTACTGTATCATTTGTCTGGCTTGTTTCAGAAGGAAGAGAGATACATTACCTCTGCAGCAAAACCTGACTTGCAACTGTGTGCTACGATTTCCTCGGATAAATTGGAGTGTGGGTTTAAAGAAAAGAAATCAAGGAATTGTCTGCAGGGGAATTCATTAGCAACCAAATTGTCCCACAAATACTTGTAGCACATTAACTGCAACCTGCCAAAAGTGTACTCAAATAAATGGTTATGAATTCCCATTCTATTTTCTACTTGACTAGAGGATCAGGAGGCAAAAGTAAAGTTCTAGACAGAATTTGTTACTGCAACATAAAACGGAAAGAGTGTCAACATGCACACCTTGCATTTCTCAGTTGTGCTTCAGAAGGCAGGGTTGCTTGTACCCGAGTTTTTGTTTCCACTAATGTTGGACTGTTTTCATCCTCAATTGCAGGCATCCTAATTTCATCAACCACTCCCACCATCCATACACCTTCCACGAAGCCTATTCTGCAGCCATCACAAGTTACTCAACAGATACCCATGAAAAAGTTAAAATTGTTTTAGTATTGAAGCACATTACTCCTCCCTTACCAATTTCCTTGCCCATTTTCACTGTTTTGAACATCTCAAAAAATTGTTTATGTTTTGTGATTTATTGTTTTTTTATGTGATTTTGAAATTTTTGCTGAGTTCTTTGATTGGTGGGAAAAGTCTGGAAACTTTTTTTTTTCACATAGATACACTATTCTTCACCTGATCAAAAGGGCATTACTGGCTAAACGTGACAAATAAATGGGGACAGAGAGTACCAATTCTTAAACACAACGCATGCAGGCAAGTGCACATACAGGTAAAAAAGAAAAGAAAAGAGTATAACCAAGATAAAAGGGAAACTGGGAAACCAACTTCCTTTTTTTTCCCGGATGATCCACGAAACCAACATTCAAATAATATTAATATGTTGCCATTTAGGAAGGAGGGAGATGAAATATAAGGCAATTATGGGATGATTTAGACAGAGAGACACAAGCTATGGTATGTTTCCAAGCAAATATCCTCTTACTTAAAAAGTAACATCCATTTAAAAGGATTGCTTTTATGCTAATTTTCTACTACCACCAAAAGAATTTTGCAATAAGAACAGGAACTCTCCTTAAAAAAAGAAGAAGGTACATTAACATGACAGATCCATATATTCGTATGTAGTATTTTATAACTCACAACCGTTATCCAATTGCACGTTAAACTCCCTAACAAAAATCAGAAAATATTACTCCAATCCCTCTTTTTGTCAAACCAGATGTTCTTGATGCTCCCCCAATATAATGCCACTACATGACCAGCTAATTCTATTTTCAATCAATTGTAACTACAAAATATCATAAGCCTAGAGTAATTGAAAGCAGCCAACATCGAGAGAAATTATACAATAGTCAGATTAGCTAACTTACAGAGGTAACTCGCGTGTTAAGCCCTCAAACAACAATTGATTTACACCAGTCATGAAATTCATAAGTTTCACAGCCCATAAATCTTCGACTGTTTTGAGATGAACTTCTACTCTTTTCACAACCTGCCCACATGTGAAGTTAGGGTCAAACCAAGAATTGTTGAAAATGCAGACTGTTTTCCATATTTACAATTCTAACTTCTGCAAAAGAAATTACTTCACCAAATTCCAAGAATCATTGAAATATGCTCTCGATGTTGAAAAAAAAAAAACTTTAGTTCAAAATTTGTTCATCAAGAAGATTATGGAATGTTCATAGCAATCAAATATGGCAAAAGAACCATTTCAAAAGCATGGGTAGTCGTAAGTCATTACAAATTATGACGAAAAAATTCTATTTTTTTAGCGAGTTAAGCGTATCAAATAACGTAAATTTTAAATAGTTCAGAACTAAAAAGCATACCTCTTCCTCAAGTACTGTATGGCGAGCAATACCTGCTTTCATAGCTTTAGAAACTTCTGGTCTTCTAAACACTAGATAATACTCCATTTGTTTTTCACACCACTCCTAACGTTGAGAGGAAATGAGGATTAAATGTGACATGATCGCAGCACCAAAACTTCAAAAAAAAAAAAATCCATTTCCAAGTTGAGAACAATTTCGAACAACAAAACCACATCTCTACACGAATCCCAATATGGAAATGATTACCAAGTTTTGAGTCACTGTGCCTTACAGGGGTACAGACTAATCAGGAATGCCAAAACCAAAGCATGGGTGTGAGTCGTGTGATACCTAGTACATGATTTTGGTGGATACAGCTGCAAAAGCATATTGATTACTGTTTCAAGTCCTAAAAGCTGAATGCAAGAAGAGACCAAGGAAGAGGTGGTTGGCAAGTTTGGTCGGCCAACGTTTATCTCAGCATAAATAACGTGCTCGAGTCTCGTAAGTCATAGCACAGACACTTTGTGCATGGGAATGATTTGATCTATATGATATCTACCCTCTTCCAACACCCTCTTGAGTATCAGTGGCCTACACTCCACAGTTTATCCTCTCCCAACGTTAATCTCCTTATAATTTTATCTATAAGGAATGGTATACACTCTACAGCTCTCAACCTGAAACGACTATAGTCAGTCAAAAACGCAAAAAGTTTGTTAGTGGACATAACCTTGACTCGAGGATGTATAATAGTCAGTGGTTCTCAAATAAGGAGTACCAACCTAAGTAAATGGACAAGGGTATGACAGTTGGGTATGTGCTGAACCAAAAAATGATACGTTATGACAGGTTTACTCCACTTTATTGGATAAAAATTGGTGTTTTACCAAACTTAAAGTATCGAAGAAGGAACTTTACTCATTGACAGCAGTAAAACAAAGAAATACATGTGAATAGGATGTGTCAGTGACGCATCACACTCCTGTCAAGTGTGTGCCAATGGGTACTTGATTCATTTTCAAGAGTCCATTTAATGTAGGTGCCAATACAATAAGAGTGTTCGGGGCAGATGATGTGGGTGGGGGAGGAGGTATCAGAACAGGAATATAGGTTTGTAGAACCCTATAATGGATTAGCTCCATTTTTTTTGAAAAAGTTCTATATGTACCTACAAGCTCAATAACCGCAAATTGAAACAAATAAGATTCTCACAGAGGAGATGAAACAACCAATCAAGAAAGCCTCTTAGCACCAAATCATTACATAATTCCCTACGTCCAAAAAAAGAGACAACAATTTAATAGCACCCACAACAATTGTCCACATTAAGAAATTAGAAAACAACCAAAATTGCATCACAAAATACAACATAAGAAAGACCCAAACCAAGGGTTGGCTTGGTGGTCTAGTATTTATTACATCCTAAGATGTCAGTTCCAAAAAGGCGCTAAGAAAAGCTGCTATCAACTCGTTCAGGCCACATTACTCCTGTTTTAATTAGGCCGTGCTAGGGGACAAATTTGTTGAGGCGCGGACACCTAAGTTATCAAAAAAATTACAGTAATAAGAAAGACCCAATTACCGTGCCAGTAATATCAGTAACGGACAACCCTTTGTTCCTCCTAAACCTGTGCAATAACGACTCAAAAACTCTGTTCCTCTTCCGTGAACTACAAGCGCCGCCGGCGTCCTCAATGTCGCCGCAGGTCGAACTGGGTCGTTCTTCCGTTGACAACTTCCGCTTCGAGAGCTGAGTAATAGACTGAATAGACCTCGCATTTTTTTGAAGCTGGGAGGGGGAGGAGAGAGAAGAGCGGGCGGCGGCCAGGGCAGCTTCGATGAGGGCCATTTCTTCGTCGCTCACGATTTCTATTGGGATTTCCGGTGATTTATTTTTGTTGGTGGAACTGGTGGCGGTGGGTTTTTCAATTCGATCTTGAGGAGAGAGATTGGGAGTGGATGGTGGTGGCTCCGCCATTTGTGGGGGTGTTTTTCAGCCCAGGACGAGTTCGTTTGTGGAGGAGTGACCGTGGCGATCGCCGTGGAGAAAGGGCATGGTTTCTGCAACTCTGAAATTAGACCCGTTGAAATGGGAGCAGTGGTATGTTTGGGTGTTGTGCATGGACACTGAGGTTTGTGTGTCAACAACGGGTTGGATGAGGACACGTGGCAATCATGACAACAGTCTATTGGTTATCATTTTTTCTTTTGATCATGGCCAATTATTTTATCTAAAATGATGGTGACACAAATTTTGTGCCACGACCAACCACAACCCCACTCACATCGGGTGTGAGTCTCACATGGGCTCCACGTGCGGGCCCCACACCTCATGTGAGTGGGGTTGTGACACAAAATTTGTATTCCTATCACTATTGTTATTTTATAGTCTTAGGGCACCGTGTTGACCTGAAACCCTTATTTACCACATGTTGCATAAAGCCTCACAAGTTGTGTTGCAGATAAGAGTGTAGAAATACCACGATTAGAGTGTTAAAGAGTGTTGAAATATCACGTGGTAGAGTCCCAAGATTATGAAATAATTACTCCAAAGTGGGTAAACTTTTGAGTAAATAGTACCTTCACTCATTTTTTGTTGTTGGTATACTTCGGGATATTTGGGCCAATAACGTATATCTAGATTAATTTTTTGAGATCAATATAATACAGGCTCGATTAAAGTCAGAGATAAAAAAATATGAAGAGGGTTCAAATTTAAGATTTTAAGGAAGTAGGCATTTTTTTTTGGTTAGTGGTTTTGATATAAGTTTTGGAGATAATAAATTTATATGGTGTTGTGTAATTTTTCTTCTCTAGTAATTTTTTTTTAACATTTTAACAAATTTTTTAATTTTTTGAATAGAGGTACTGTTTACATATAAAATTAACTAATCCAATGATTAATTGACACGTAATCAAAAGTGCCAAACGTTGGCAATTACTCGTCAATGAAGATACACAAGATTAATAAGATACAACGCACCAAATACGATGTCGTATTACTTCTTAATTTAGAAAGGTAGTTATTGGCAGTTACAAGCCATTACTATAATAAAGATTGGCCTCGCTCCATAATTTCAACCAAGCTAACGCACATGCTCCACGTGTAAACTTGAGAAAGGCGATTGGCGGTTAGAACACGATGGAATTCTTTCAGGAAGTAGTTATTTCCTTAAAACACATTATCATTTGAGGTGGTTAAGTCGACGCAGATTTAAAGCTTCTCGGGAGAAGGAGAATTCAAATACGGCGTTGGAGGAAAGAATAAGCCAACTATCGGAGTGGAAGTTGGAGTTCAAGCAGTTTAGATTCAAATTCATCGGCGGGAAGTTTCAAACCACAAGCTACATCTATAAATAGGAGAAATTGAAGAAGTACAAACCCCCAGACAAATCTTCAACAAACAGCTATCAAAAAACTGATGCTTGGTTTGTTCATTAGCAAAGTAATTTAGGATTTCGAACTCAGTTCGAAGTAGTTTAGGATCTCGAACACAGTTCGAAGTAGGTTAGGAAGTATATTAGGAATTAGACTAGGATTTATCTCGATTGTTCTTGTAACAATCACCCCTATCTTGATTGTTCTTGTAACAATCACCTGTTTGAAGTTCTGTTACTCTGTATTTGATGTTGGAGACAATTTCGAAGTAAGTTTATCTTTGATTTATTAATCGGAGTGTCTTGTTTCTTTATTGTTCTTTGATTTCCTAAGTTTATTGGTTTGCCTTTCTTCACTTATTAAGAGAAATCCTCTTAATTGAGGTAATTGAACCAACAAAACACAATCGCCTGATTAGGTTTGGTTTTCCAAAGTTAATCTGAGGGAGGAGATTGAAACTCTCTCTGGCACGCTCGCACACAATTATTTCCATTGCAAAGAAGTAAAAAGAACCAAACAGGTACGCGATATACATCCAAAAAAGTAGTAAAAAATTAATTAAAAACAAAAAAATACAAACAACAAAACAATAATTTTTTTTTTGTAAACTACGTACAAACAAAACAAGCTTTGCTCGCTAGGATAACTTCTTACACTATCATATATTGATGAAACCAGATCAAAAAAAAAAAATCATATATTGATGAAAGGAATATAAATCCTTCAAAAAAAAAAAAAAAAAAAGAAGGGAAAATTGCGGTAGGGGCAAATATTTGTCATTTCATAGGCCAATTTTTAGAATTGCATATTCATGAAACGCACAATTTTAATTGCATATACATGGTACCCATAATGATGTTTACCGAAACACACCCTTCTTGAATTTGGACAATGTAGGTTCTATGAATTTGTTGAAGAGTACAACCGTTGTCTATGAAGAGTACAACAAAAGTGGATGAATGGTGCAATTGTCAGAAAATCTTCACAGTGTGAGTTGAACACACACCCTTCTTGAATTTGGATCAACGTGGATGCAATGAATTTGTTGAACTCTTATTTCACTTTTGTTGAACTTTTAATGGAGAATTGTTGCACTCCTCAATGATTGTTTTGCACTCATATTGCACGTTTTTTACTCAAGTCAAACTTTTTGAAAATATTTTTACTGACTATTGCACTCTTCTTCCACTTTTTTTTGAACTCTTAATGGAGGATTGTTGTACTCTTTAACAACTGCTTTGCACCCATGTGGCACAATTTTTTTTACTCAATTCAAACTTTTTGAAATTATTTGTACTAACTATTGCACTATTCTTCCATTTTTGTTGAACCCTTAATAGAGGACTGTTGCACTCCTTAACAACTGTTTTGCACCCCTGTTGCACGTTTTTTACTCAAGTGAAAATCACATCTCTTTTATCCAAATTTAAGAAGGGTGTGTGTTTAAGACACAATGGGAAGATTTTCTGACCATTGCACTCTTCATCCACTTTTGTTGCACTTTACATTAACAATGGTTGCACTCCTCAACAAATTCATTGCACTCGAAATCAAGATCAAAGGGGTATTTTGGTCAACATTATTATGGGTACCATGTATGCGCAATTAAAATAGTGCATTTCATGTTGTGAGCAATTTCTTAAGAGTGGTTCATTTAATGGCAAATATTTGCCCTTATCACAATTTCACCACAATTTTCCCAAAAAAAAAAAGACCTCAATCCTACGAAGAAAATAAAGTGACTTCAACCCTTCACCCTTTGCAAGTGTGGTGGTAGCCACCCCAAACCTACATGTACAAAATTTATACTACTAACATTTAACAATTAACACTTTTTGTATGTCCTAATAAAGAAGACCTGCAACATTCTTGTTCTTCGATAAGACTAAGAGGAATGCTTAAATAGTCCCAGTGTGTGTACCTACTTAAACATAGGATTAATTAGCATCGGATTAAATAGTCTGGACAAATAGTCAATCCAACCAAATAATCCAGTAAGTCCCAAGCACAAACATCTAGGATAACCCCTCGGGATTTTACAAAATAGTGGTACTTAAATGGGTAGTTCATCCAGGAACACGTCATGGGTGCTAAGGAGTCCAAATAGAGACAAAGCTAAATAGTCCAAGTGACAAAATTGTTCAATAGTACCAAAAGTAAGGGGTTGTTCTCCAATGAATTTTATCAAGATTTTGATGAAATCAATCCTTTGGATTTTTTCATTTGTAAAGACATTTGATAAAATCTCTAGATTTTTGAATGCAAAAATTCACAAATTTTATCATATATCTTCACGGATAGATAAAGTCAGGAGTTGATTTTATCAACATTTGATAAAATCATTGGAGAACTTTTAGCCTAAGCTCTCCATTTCTTGATCAAGTGTAAGTGTTGAGTCGAATGAGCGATTACATGCAAATTTTCCCCTTGCTTTGCTTTCATAAAGATAACGCTTGATGTTTCTTCCTTGATAAGCTAAAGAACATGTAGGCCATGTGGGCTGCCTCTTTTCCTAGAAAAGGAGTTGGAACTTGGAATAAAAGAAGGAAGAAAAAGAACAAACTAAAAAGTAAAAATGGGAAGATAAAAAGAATGCCACTTTTAAGTGTATTTCAAGCGAACTGGCAAGCGCACTGGCGCAAGCAATGCAATTGACAGGAGCTTAATGGAAAATGGGATACCTAATGCAATACCAGATGAATTATGAAGACAAAAAGTTTCAGAATGCCTAGTTGTGACATCCAAGCATGGCTGGAGTGCAAATTGATACCAGCAAGCAACCAAAACAATTGTCCCAGACAAACAAAAACTCTAAATGAGCTTGACCCAATAATAGGGTCCCAAATTGTAAAATATATTATATATTTAGTATGTCACTAGTTTTGCAAGGTCTGTTCTTGTAGTCTAGCGGTTAGTTACCTGACCTCTATAACTCAGGTTGCGTGTTCAATACCTCCTGTCTCTCTAACTACTATTCTCCTCACAGAAGCCACCGCGCCACAAGACGTCTCTTATCCAATTTTGGAAAAACTAACATATATACAATTGTTAAAGAGACCTCATGGTTAAAATAGGCTTAGGGCCCCGAAAATCTCAGGGCCGGCCCTGGACGATCAACAAGTGCACTAAGCTGATTCATAAATGCAGACAAACATAAATAATAAAAAAAAACACGGAGCTGCACTTCAGCGAATAGCAGATTACACAATTAACCATTAGCTAGAAAACCTGATTCATAAATGTAGAAATGCAACTACCAGATTACAAAAGTTCATAAAACTCTAACAAGTTCATAATACTAGATTATACAAGTTCATAAAACTCAACACAAACCAGATTACAGAAGTTCATAAAACTCTAAACAAGTTCATAATACCAGAAACCTAACAGATTCAGAACCTACACAAGTGCCTAACTAGATTTCAGCTATGCTGTTAAAAAAAAAAACTAGATTTTAGCTATGAAAAATTACAAAAAGAGGACACATTTGTGTTACAAAAGGAGGACACAAAGATGGTTCATTGCTGGTGTTGTGCATTGATGGTAGGGGGAGTGCAAGTTAGCCCCATTTGAGGTGGCCTAAACGATCTCTTGAGGGGTTGTTGTGAGGTGGTACCTCTGTTTGAAGTCATTTTCTATGAAGTGGTTCCTCTTTTTGAAGTCATTTACTTGGGATTGTTCACTGGATTGACCTGAACATGGGCTTTTGCATGTCCGTTTGTTGTGCCCCCTGTTTCCCACATTTTTGCATGTCATTTTCATACCCACTCTACTGAGCTTGAATGGGTTCTTTGGAGACTCATTTGCCTCCCTTCTTCTTGATATACGTGGCCTGCCAGGTTGCCTTTTGAATTCTGGGGTTGGAATTGGTGGCTTACCGGATTTTTCCCATATGTCCTGACCATTCTTGGGGTGAAAAATATGGTTGTATGAGGTCAAGAAAGTATGCTTTGAGTACCAATAAAAAACTTAGTCCTCTAGTTGTCCACCTTCCATAGCTATGACTAAAGCACCATGCTCACATGAAATCCCAGTGAGGTCCCACCTTCTACAAGAACAAGTTTTCTTCTGTAGATTCACACTGTAGTAATCCAAATGGATATTTCTTGCTTCAAACACTCCCTCCCCACATGGTTCTATATGATAGTCACCATACCTACTCTTAAACTTCTCTATCTTCTTATGAATCTTAGGACTCAAGTCATAAACTCATTTATTTGCAAAATCCCTTCTCTTGACAATCCTATCCTTCTCTTGACCCTAGCAAACAATGTGGCCTTATTTAATGGTTCATAGGAGTTGTTGAGTAAAACATCACACTTTGGTATTAAGATTGAAATTATGCAAAGCACTAACAATGTGGCCTTATTTAAGTCTAATTAAGATTGAAACAATGTGGCCTTATTTAAGTCTAATTATGAGAATTACAATCACCCAAGCTTCATGCTAATTGCCACAGTTTAATTTGCAAGATATAAAACAATTAAATTAAAGAGACAAGACACAAGATATACGTGGAAACTACTTAGGGTTTAAATAACCTAAGCATAAAACCACGGTCTAGTCCTACTTATGCATTCCATAAATCAAAAGGTTTACAAGAATTAACAAGTATAGGAATTACCCAACAAGCCCCTTGTGACACCTAGCTCCAATTCTTGATGTAGTACCCTGTACCCCTCTTTGATTCCATGGACTCCACAAGCACACCCGTCTTGATCTCCGAGTCAACTCGGCACCGGTCCAACCGGCTCAAGTAGAAACAAGGCAAAACAACATAATGTATGAAAAAGATTTGATTTTTATGAAAGATTTTGAAAATTAAAATCAACCTAGAGTAGATCCATGAAGAGGAAGACTCTAGATTGAAGAAAGATGAGAAGAGCAAGCGCAAATCATCAAGAACATCAAGTTCCGCAAAGAGAGAAGGGGACGGGACTTTCTCTCTAAAAGGGGCTGATTTTTCAATAAAGTGCTTGCCCTAAAATGAGAGGAAAAGAGCTTATACAGTGCACAAATACGCAACACTCATATCAGCCTCTCAAAACATGACACGCCATTAAAAGGGCTACCAGACGCGTGTAAATGCTTTGTGAACTCAGTAGCCACTAAAAGGACACGGGCTACTAAACGCTTTTCAAATGCAATGAGAGATCCAAAAGACTAGAATTCAAATGCCTTTGTCAAAATCATGATTTTGGAAGTGTATCAATGCAATTGACTAATTAAAACTCATGTGGCCTAAACCATGATGATCAAAACTAACGCAAATATGACATGCATGAGTATACCTTCCCGGATTAAACTTTGAATCACTTGACAAGACATTGGCTTGGTCATGAAGCTTGTAATCTCTCGAATGGAGCATCTAGACTCAAGCCCTAAGCATTTTACCTCCCAAAACTCCATTACAAACAAAAATGGTTTGATAACCCGGAAATCGCCAAAAAACCAAGATGAATTGTGACCCAGACCAATGACAATGGTTTTTGTCTGGGTCAGACAACCAACCAAAGGCAGTTGGGTCCTCTTTCTCTAGTTCTTCCATCAAAAAGTTAAATATTCCCACATAACTAGCCCTAGTTAGATTCCACATCTAATGCTTCAATGACTGACTTGAAAATCCAGGACTCTTGAAGTTGTTGTGCAAATATCTCACACAATGCCTTTGCTCAATTGTTGGTAACAAGTCCTTAATTGCATTGTCCAATCCCTAGGACAAAAAAAATGGTGCTAAAATTGGAATTATGTGCTTACAATATACTTTCCAAAAATAAAAAAGAGTTATAAATGAAATGCAGCTACCTTTTGCTTGTCAGATATGATTTTCCAAACAAGTTCATTGACTATCTCAATGTCATTAATCAAATGCTTTAGAAACATGCCAACCAATTGTTATTCATCATCCTACCTATTGGTCCAGACCTAGCCCCAATTATGGTTTGGATTGTGGTGTTTTATCTGCAAAGCCTTCTTTGGCATCCCATTATCAGAAGCAATTATTAGCCAAGGACACCCTTTCTTGCCTTCTTCTAGTTCTTCCTCAATAAATTTTTGTAACAACCAAACAACCCGGCCTCACCCTTGTGGTTTCTTAATCAGTGTTGGATCATGTCCCTCTTCTTCTTCCTCATCCATGTTACCAAACACATCATTAGAATCTGACTCATCTCCCTCTTCCTCGTTCTCGTACATCATTTCATTCCCCTCATTAGTGTTTGCATTCTTACTTCCATATTGCTCTATGTTCACATCCACATTTTCTTGATAGAACATATCATTCTCCTCACTCAAACCATAATCACTATCACTAAAATGCTCATAGTTACTTTGCATCAGAATTTGAGTCATCCACTTCAATCCCATCATCCAAAGTGCCACCTATCTTCTCTACCATAAGTGCATCCTCAATTGTAATCCCACTCTTTGGGAAGGTCCCACAATCCCAATCCCAACCACCAACAGTGACATCTTCCAAATCATGGACATTGGATTCAGGGATGACAAGGAAAAGTTCTATTTTCCTATCACTAATACACTTACCCATCTTGTAAATATCATTATCATTCTCCATAATTTTAAAGTCCTCATTACTAGGGACCTCGTACCAGAACTCTTCTAAATCACTCAACCCTAACTTATTTCATACAAGTCAAGTAATGAAACTTTATCCCTTTCTTCAAAGGCACTATAACTTACTGGTTCACCAATGTAGGACTTGTTACCCCTTTCAGCAACAAAAATAGACCCATGGTGGACATTGAATTAGAAAAAATCAGGGTTGATATCTGTAATACAAGAAAAAGGCAGCATTAGTATAATCAATTCTCTCATTCATAGGCAAGAGACCAGAACACACAAACTAGTTTAATACCACACTACAATGACACAAACAATTTTTTTTTACTCAAAAAATGTATAGAAAATGAATTGAAGGGGGGACCACAACACAAACTACAATGACAGATTATTCTAATGTAATGGAAAAATGGGACCACTACTTTTACGGAGTACAAACCGAAACGCATGCAATCATTACAAAACCCTAGTTTCATGCTTTCATGCACAGTTTTTTTGCAAAAAAAAAGAACCCAACCCATGCAAAGGGAATCAAGGATCCATTAAAGTTGGTACAAAATGTGACCCGTCAGTTAGGTTTTTGTGATCCATCAACTTGGTTTTGTGATAGATCAAAGGGAAGGAAAATGTGTACAAAAATGTGTGGGAAGAATTCATTAAAGTCCATACAAAACCCTACTTGATCAATCATTTTGCAGTTGTGAAAATCTGTACAAAGCCCTAGGTTTACAAATCAGACGTGAGATACCAACTTACAGTTAGGGATAAGCTCCTCTCCTTCTTCAATCGATTGTCCATCCCAAGATCAGGATGTAGAAACCCTAATTCTTCGACAAATCTTCGTTTCTCTCTCTCTCTCTCTCTCTCTCTCTCTCTCTCTGTTTCGTGGTGAAGCTCGAATGGGGAGGGTAGTGAACCGTCCCCATTTGACCAATGATCACATGTGACGCGCACACGTTTGAGTTTCCATCCATTTTTTTTTATAAGCAAAAACTTTATTAATCTTTGGGAAATATACAAAGATTAAAAGGGCTAAGGAGAAAGGCATCACAAAGGACACGAGCAACCCAACTAGGTGGGCAACCAAGAGATCGATAATCATATGCCCCAAAGCCCTGGAAAAAAGCAAAAACAATCTGAAAATTGGCAAGGAGCCAACTTAAGCAGAAGATGCTCATACGAAAGAGGAAGAAAATAAGCAACATCATCAGCAATCCCAACCACCATGCTGAAACATAAGATTCCTTTGGGTGGCTTCACAATCTATTACCCTTGTGTGGAGGCCTTCAAGGTACTAGCTCTTCATTAATCATCTCTAGAAATCTTTGCAATCTGCTTTACCTTCCTGATTCCGGATGAAACACCTCTTGAAATCTTCCATAGAGTACTCCTGGTGTTACCCTTCTTCCCATGGAAAAATCTTCTTCTGAATGATAAAACCCAAGACAAGTTCCTACCAAAATTCCAGCTATGCACCTAGAACTAACCACTTTGTTTCCTCTCCTTTTGAAATGGTATTTGTATCCCTCCAAGCTATATCATAAGTCTTCAGCTAGGTTTTCATCCCCACCTTTCATCATGCCTGCAAAAATGCTGTAGTATACTTCCTCTGATCAAAAGAATCTCCTCTGTTTTTCTCTCCTACAGATTTGATTAGGTAAACAACAAAACATTTCTTCACATCACTGTTCATACCCCGAATATTCCATGAGATGATTTTCATAGCATCGAATTTTTTATTTAAAAAAGGTAAAGATCACCCCACACCACTGGCTATCAGTTTTGGTTAGCCTGTTGACGCCTCTTAATTTCCTCAATTTCAAGCTTCAGCATTCTGTTAAGGGTTACTTCATCACTTTCGTGGAAGTTAACATTCAAAGTTTTGTTTACCTCAATAGCGTCTTTCAATTCCTTGAGGATAACTTCATTCCTTTTGGCTATGTCACTAGATGAAATTGAGGCTTGGTGGTTGCTATTACTTTGCTGGATGCTAGATGCAGAGTGACGCAGCGGAATCCACGAGAAACTAGTTGTGTACTAGTTGAAACGAGAATAAGTCTCAAATCCACGAGGTTCTTGAATCCACAAGAAGAAAGAGATATAACTCGGAATTATATTTGAATAAAAGCTGCCCAATAATAGAGGTTACATGCCCTTTTATAGGGAAAACTAGCAAACCCTAGCAAAACTTACCTAAAAATTAAAGTATCCTGAAAATTGGGGAAACTCCCAAAATTGAAAACTAGAAAGAAAAATAAGATATTCCCAATTGGAAACAACGTAAACGGAATTACACGCTAAGAGTAATTCATAATCTAATTATTACCCTAAATAGCAAAATTAATAAATTGAAGGCCTAAACGAATGGATTTGGCCGAAATCCACCATCAGTCACGATTAGGGTGGTGAGTATTGATCGCAGAACGATTTTACTTCAGCCCACCAAGTTTGGGCCTATTCCGGGCTCGTCGATAAATTGCCGAATTTGGCAATTTTCAATTAAGAGTTGTTTGGGCCTCTTAGACTTCAACCGGTCCAACTGATCATAGAATTGGGCCGCTACTTGTTCTGCATCACAGAGACACGATCTAGCTCATCAAGAGAATCACACAAATCACGAAGCTCCTTCCTTTATTTAAAACTTAATTGGCGTTAGATTTTGGACCAAATGCACTTCAATTAAGTAGTTCAGTGATGACAAAAAGGATTTTGAAAGTTCAGGTATGAAGTAGAGAAATAAGTGATAATTTAAGGGATATATCCACAAAAAAAACACTTTATGCAAAGTTATTCTGGCAAAGTGATAAAATCATGAAATCTTTACGTCGTACACAAAATTACATGCTTCTTCTTATGAATTCAAAGCATTAGGCTAATAACCCATCACATAGACCAATAAATTAAGTACTCACATACGGGATTCTGTTTCAAGAGTAACAAAATTTGTCTATTTCAAGAGTAATTTGGATGAATGCATGCTATGCACAGATGCTTGATTATTTGGATGAATGCTATACACAACCCAAATAGACATGCTTCGATTATTTTTATGTATCGAGATTTACAAAATGAACAATTTAGATCATCAAATAGACCAGTGGTACGTCCCATTTTAAATTACACGATGAACGACATGAGTGATCGATCCTTTCTCGAAGTCAATACTTGGACTAGACATGCTTGGTATATCGAGTATTTGTGGATTAGGAAATAATCTCCGACTTTAAAAAGAGGTGTCTCTGTTTTTGTGGGGAAGAACAAGAAGAAGAAAAAGTCATATAAAAACGCCATTGAATCGGAAGGCAGTACTGACTTTGTCTTTAGAGGGCTACTGGATATCGATCGCCGGATCACAGCCAACGTAATACTCTCTCCAAACATGCCACCATAAACCCAAACAAAACTGGATGAATAACACGTATCTCTAACAACCCCTCAAATCCCTCTCCTTTTCCCCCTATATAAATCTGCCACTTCTCCACGCATCACCATCACATCAAAAATACTGAATTCCAGAAGCAATCACAGAACAAAGAGAAGGGTTTTGTAGTGGGAGAAAGTTAGCGAGAGAGAGAGAGATGGGGAGAATTCCAAGTGCTTTGTTGGTGCTAGTGGTGGCCATGTGCTGTGCAGTGGCAATGGCAAATGGTGAAGGAGAGAGGGAGAGGATGTTCTTGTTGCAGGACATGAAGAGGGTGGTGAAGACTGATGCAGGTGAAATGAAAGTGGTGAGGGGTTCTAAAGGGTGGATTTCAGACAGGCCCAATATTCATGTTGGGTTTGTTACCATGGAGCCTAACTCCCTCTTCATCCCTCAGTACCTCGATTCCGACTTGATCCTCTTTGTTCGTAGAGGTAACGTTCATCATTCTCTCTCTCATTTGATAGCATAAACTAGTAGCTAGTAGGATAGAAACCCGGGTTTCATCAAGTGGGTATGAGAAAGTAATAAGTATTTGCCTGACATGAGCCGAACATTCCAAATCAGGGACAGAGCTAGAATTCAAATTTGGAGGTAGCACCCACAAAGATTAATATACTCCCTCTGTCCCCAAGAAAAATGTTTGATTGTAAACCGAGAACTTAAAAAGAATAACTTTTCTATTTGAACAAATTTAAACTTTTTCTAAAAAATCTAAAGAACTTGTTGATAACTAGAATTTTGTGGAAAAAAAAGTTTGAAATTTTTAAACAAAAATACATTTTTTAAGTTCTCATTTTGCAAACGGAACACTTTTTTTTGGACGGATCATAGGGTGTTTCATACCAATAAAATGTACACGTATTTAAAGATTAATGATATATAAAACCCCAAAGTACATGTTTTCATAGGTGAATCATCCATCAACATTTTTCAAACAATATCCATTAAAATTGGAGGTAGTTCATGAAGCAAAACAATAAAACAATAATTTTTTGGTGAGAGGTTAAGACTGGGTGGCCCGTGCTACACTGCCACCCCACCCCCCTCAAAAGCTCCGTCCCTGTTCTAAACCTTGGGTCCACTGGACAATTTGCCTGTTTGTTAACTTTGGGACTTCAAGATTAGTTGAGGTGTGTGCAAGCTGGCCTAGATATCCAGTTAGAAAAAAAAACCTAGTAGAATTAATTGAGTTATTGATTTGTGCAGGGGAAGCAAGGGTCGGATCAATCTACAGGGATGAGCTGATCGAGAGGAGATTGAAGAATGGAGATGTGTATAGAATCCCAGCTGGTTCTACATTCTATTTGGTCAACACTGCCGATGGCCAAAGGCTTCAAATCATTTGTAGCATTGAGAGATCAGACAGCATTGGATGGGGCACCTTCCAGGTAAATTCATCTCATAAATCTTAAAAAGTTGGATATGTAATTTAGGTGCAACGTCTTGTGTGTGTTCTGAATTTGATTATCAATTTCTGCAAAACTTAGCTGAAATGGCTGCTGTCTCTAATGTTTCTGCAGTCGTTCTTCATCGGCGGAGGCTCATATCCAACATCTGTACTTGCTGGTTTCGAACGCTCAACCATTTCGACCGCACTTAATGTAAGCGATCTATATCAACTTGAATTACCAATATTGGGTCCGACAAAGGAGAAACTCTAATCAATTGCTATCGCAGGTCTCAGAATCACAAGTGAGGCAGATCTTGACCCGGCAAAAATCCGGCCCGATCATATCCTTGTCGAACTCCCACTCGGACTCGCACCAATCGAGAGTTTGGACCCAATTCTTGGAAATGAGGCATCACGAAAGAGTGCAATGTTTGAAGAGAATGGCAATGCATTTTAAAGAAGAAGTAACCGAGGAAGAGGAGGAACCGATTATGAGGAAGCTTTTGAACTCTGTTTTTGGGAAGGAAGTGACTGGAAATCATGTACGAAGAAGCAGCAAGAAGCCGCACTCCTACAACCTTTTCGACAGGAAGCCCGATTTTGAAAACGACTATGGCTCGAGTGTTACTCTCGATCAGTCTGATTATTCGCCTCTCAAGCGCTCCGGTGTTGGCCTTTATTTAGTGAATCTCAAAGCGGTAATCACTCGCTTTCAAGTTATATATTAGTATGCGTAACACATAGAAATAATGCATTCAGATCATTAAATTAGCTAACTGTCTTTTGGATATAGGGATCAATGATGGCACCACATCTCAACCCAACAGCAACAGAGTACGGCATTGTGCTAAGAGGAAGTGGCAGAATCCAAATTGTGTTTCCAAACGGAACCTTAGCCATGAATGCCCAGGTGAACGAAGGCGATGTGTTCTGGGTCCCACGTTACCTCCCTTTCTGCCAGATTGCATCCCAAAACGGCCCATTCGAGTTCTTTGGGTTCACCACCTCGGCCCGTAGAAACCGGCCCCAGTTCTTGGTGGGGTCCAACTCTGTTCTACAAAGCATGAGGGGACCCGCTTTCGCGGCTGCCTTTGGGGTGAGTGAAGAGAGGCTCAACAGAATCGTAAATGCTCAGAGTGAATCTACTATTTTGCCCTCGGGATCTGCTTCGGAGAAAGTGAAGAACGAGGTGGTTTCGGAGGCGATTGGGAGCTTTAGTGATGAGATGGCTATGGACTTTGAGGGAATTTTCTAGGTCATGGTAGAGAGGTTGGAGTTGGATTTTTGGGTAATGAAGTAGGAAGAGTTGTTTTTTGAAAGCGTTTTCAGTGCTTTCAATTTTTTTTTTTTCCTTCTAATGTTTCATTTAGTTTTTTGTTTTGTTTTTTTTGGGTTTGCTTTGTTATGGCCTTCTGAGGCTTGAGAGTTGTGAATAAGATGGCGGTTTGCATTTCTTCCCAATCGCATTGCTTTCTTGTTTGGACAACAAAGATTACCCTCCAAATCTGTTACTCTACCCGATCAACGAGCTTCTATTTTTTTGGTTTTCTTAGAATGTTTCCAAGTGGGACTTGATTATGTGGTTAGCTACTATACAAGGAGAGGCTAAAAGATGGGGGATGGAGGTTGAGCCAGTTTGCGTCTTGTGTTCTCAGCACGATGAGACTATGCAACACTTGCTCTTTGATTGAAGTTTTTCGAGCAGCATTTGGGAAGCTATATTAACACAAACTTCAGGTTTATAGGAGGGAAGAGTCTTGGGACACTGAGCTTAATTACTTGGGCTATTAGTTTCTGCAGCCGAAAAAACTTCAAATTTATGATCTTAAAATTGGCTCGGGCTGCAGGGGTCTATCATGCTTGGATTGAGCGAAATTCTAGAGTATTTGGTGGAATTTAGATAAATGCCATTGAATGTGCTAGCTAGTATCGAACATAACATTAGACTTAGAATCTGTACTTGGAAGCACTTCCCAAACTCTTTTGAGAATCAACAACTTCCAAACTCTCTTGCTCGTATTATTGGAAGGTTCCTACTAGTATGCTGGTTCGTGTTATGGGATAGGCCATGCCGGTCGACAAACAAAAAATGTTTTCTTGACTATTATTAGGAGGGATGGCAACAGGGACGGAACCAGGATTTGATATGCAAGGGGACCTGAATATGAACAACAAGATTTTAATTATTAAGGTTCAAAATCTTAACATTTAAATGTGTAAATAATACCCAAAACAAAACACAATAACTGGGTGTCCTTTTTCCCCTTTTGGACCGGCAAAGTAAATATGTATGATATGTTGCAAAAAGAGAACATACAAGCCTAAACTTCAAAATTAAGCAAACACCAAGATAGCAACAATAGGCACTAGAGCAACAAACAACAACATAAACATCACCAAAAAGCTACAGAAATATCAACAAAAACAGAGGTAAAAACAACGGAAACACACAAGATTATAGAGATTATAGGGATTAGTGGGAGGCCGACCATATAATCTTTTGGTGCTTAAAAAAAAACTAACCTAGATAATTATGGAGATGGCCAAATGGGAGGAGGCCCTGGCCCCCGTTAGCCCCTTGGTAGTTCCGTCATTGACCTAACTTCTTTTTTGTTTTTTTGTTTTTGTTTTTGGAAAGGAAAACGTACATAATTTCCTGATGCTTGGTGCTAGCTTTACGTTTCTTTTTGCAACTACGTCAATATTTGCTCTATGTGCTCCTTAAATTGCCCAAGGGGATATGATCTTTTTTAAGGTTGCTTTGGTTTCTTTTGTTCTTTTGGTTGTAGGTCAATTTTGGAGAATGCTACAATATCCCCCTCTTGTACAGGGATAGTGTATCTCCTATAACATCAACCTCTCTATAACATAACATTAATCATAAGAGGGCATAGTAAAAAACCGCTAATGGAGTAACAAAAACCACAAAGGGCGTAACGTTTACCAAAAGGTGATGAAAATTCTAAGCACAAAAGGCATCACATCTCGGGAACGCATCCCAACTAGGTTGGCATCCCAACCCACAACAATCATATGCCGGTGAGGACCCAAAAGGGAATTCTCTAATAATCATATACCAAAAGAAGGTGATCAAAATTCTGATAAATCATATATTAGAATTTTCATTTTAGTCTTTGTGCTCTTCAATTGGAGAAGGGGATGATCGTTTGAGTTTTAGCATAAACAGAAGAAAGATACCTAACGTTCAGAATTTAGCTGTACATTTCCTCCCCTAGACTCCTATATATCTGCATCGGCGAGCATATGGATACTGTTACGCCATGCTATCTCTGCCTCTTTATCTAGTCAAAATTTTCTCACTGAAAACCCACAAAGCATGACAACAGAGAATACCGAAAGATTCAAACTACTTGCAAGAACACGAAATAATGCAGCTAGAAAAATGATCAAACTAGACAATGCGCGTTCTTGCTCTGTTTTCTTCGCGTACCTTGAAGACGTCAGCTGTATCTTGGCATTTGGCCATCTACTTGCTCCCATACCATTCCAAGACTATTAAGGAACTCCTTTCCAAATAACATGAACATTTTACAGGTTTAATTAAACTTGCGTAACATGACCCAAAATCCCACTCTTTTTGCATTTGAAATCTTCATCTAACTCTGAAGAACACATACGGTACTAAATTGTCATATTCCATTACAAATTTAGCGAGGCTGCTTGTTTTATTGGCTATGCCGTTCAAAACAAGATTAGTGCCTTCACTCCTCGAGACAAAGCTTTAAATTCAGCCGTGGAGCTATCCTTGGTGGATGCTGCACTCAACTTGTGTCGGGTTTGTACATCAAATTTAGCCCATGTCTGCTCAAACTCCGATTCCGAATCACAACACTTTTGGCACTTGTTGAGTAAGAACTTGAACTCTAGTGCAGTAGTTGACTTCCTAAATTAAATAAGAAGTTGGCATTTTTTTCCAATATGCCATAAGCAAAGCCTATGATGAGTATTTGGAAGCATCTACTAGCAGATATGTCTTGATCTTGGTCACTAAAAATGGTTCCCGGTGGCCAATTGCCCATCGAGTCCGATAACGACCTAAATAGCTATTTAAGCGATTCCATTGCTCATCCAATTAAGGAAAGCACAGCCCAACAACACATTTTGCCCAATGCCAATAGTGGTTCATGCCAAATTTTTAGATCTGGGAGGGGATGACGCCGCCTCTCCCTCTACCCCCTCCCCCCCTCCTCGGCCAGCCTCCCCTCTCTTCCTTTCCTCCTCTTTTCGACCCACTCATCCTCCTCCTCTCTTCTCACCCTCTTCCATCTTCTATTCCCTCCTTCTGCCGCCACTGCCCACTGTCCGCCTCCACCCTTGTGGTTTGCATCCGATCTGTGGAGGTCTAAAGATGGGGGCTGAGGTTTGGCCACTCCGATGAATAAGGTGTCGGTACTGGTGCGGCAATTTCAGCATCAAATATTTTGCCCACAGTGTTTTCCCTTTATTTTTCTTTTCTTTGCTTGTTTGATTACCCCTTTTGGTGGTTCGATTAGCCCTTTTCGGGTGCTTTGCTATGCTCCCTACGTGGAGTATTTTGTTACAGATTTCATCCGTGTTTTATGCTTAATGGTTTGAGTTGGGTGTCCTTTGGGATTCTCTACTACAAAATTGAGGACGGACTCTGTGCCGACACCTAGTGTTGGTCTGCCTCGGCAGGTTTGTCTATGAGCTTGGAGCTTGTGTGCTTTTTAGTAGCTTGGTCTTAGATTTTGATAGTTTTGGTTCATTCTTGTACTTTGTGATGTAATCTTTGCCATACGGCTTTTCATGATATGAATTGACTGTTTCAAAAAAAAAAAAAAAAAACCCAATGGACCACAGATTAAATTCTCTTTAGATTTTGTTCCAGAAATTGAGATTTGGGGAGCCTATTGTGCACTAGGTGCATGGTACCATGCCATGAATTCATTTGGCCGTTCATTACAAACATGTACGGCTCAGATCAAATCCAACTCCAAGTGAGAGCCATTGCTTGGATTTGATCTGAGCAGTGCATCATCACAACGGATGGCCGGATGAGGTGCATGATACCGTGCCATACACCTAGTGTACCGCAGGGACCCCTTGTCCTAGAAATTGACTTAAGTTAGGAACTGGCTTAAGTTGCCTTTTTAAGTTGATGTATTGTGAAAGAATGACCTGTCTTGTAAAACTCAATAAATCAATTTGGTAATAAATCAATGCAGCAAATATTAGTGCAATAGGTGGTATCAAATACCAAAAACATCTCCAAAGCAATCATAATCAATCATTGACTTTCCATCTCTACAAAAGAAATTAGTCATTTAATTTTCTTGCTCTACTTGAACCCTTTAACAATCTGTCCTTGACTAAGGTAGCAAAAAACATCAATTTGATAAATCCAAATTGAAATTTTGCAACTTAAAAACTTAGTTTGTTGGTGTTATTAGGTATAAAAAATTGCTAATTGCAGATTAATTAATTATGGTTAGCTTATCTTACGATACGCGATACGATTTATAAAATAAGATAAAAAAATACACGATATGTATTCCAATTTCAAAACCTACTTGTACCATGTCAATAAGATGATGCGGGTGACAAGTAGACTGAAATTATTTTGAAGTTACTGCTAATGCCACCAAAATTTGCCAAACAAGAAAGCTGTAGGATTGGAAAGATTTTCAAAAAGCCTTCTTATTCCGTTATTAACAACTCTCAAGCCTCAAGGGCATTGAACAAAAACAAAGTCAATTCCAAAAACACAAAACCAAACCCAAAAAAACACAAAAAAATAAAAATAAATGAAAAGCACAGAAAACACTTCCAAAAACTCCTACCTCATTACCAAAAAACTAATAACTTCTACCACCTAGTAAATTCCCTCAAAACCCATTGCCATCTCATCACCATAGCTCTTGATCACAATCGGAATCCTCTCCTCCGAAGCAGATCCCGAGGGTAGAATAGTAGATTCACTCTGAGCATTCACGATTCTCTCTAGCCTCTCTTCGCTCACCCCAAAGGCAGCAGCCAAAGCGGGACCCTTCATGCTTCGCAGGATAGAGTTGGACCCCACCAAGAACTGGGGCAGGTTCCTGCGGGCCGAGGTGGTGAATCCGAAGAACTCGAATGGACCAGACCGAGACGCAATCTGGCAGAATGGGAAGTAGCGGGGGATCCAGAACACGTCACCTTCGCTCACTCTAGCGTTCATGGCTAAGGTTCCGTTTGGAAATACTATTTGGATTCTACCGGTTCCCCTCAGCACAATGCCGTACTCTGTGGCTGTTGGGTTGAGATGTGGTGCCATCATTGATCCCTATCGTAAACATAAGAAATAGTTAGCAAGTTGGTCAGGACATCCGATTATTAAAAAAAAGTGTGCAATGAGTGGGTTAATTACCGCAGTAAGATTGACTAGATAAAGGCCAACGCCAGATTGCCTGAGAGGCGAATAATCGGATTGATCAAGAGCAACGCTCGAGCCGTAGTTGTTTTCGAAGTCAGGTTTCCTGTCAAAGAGGTTGTATGCGTCCGGCCTCTCGCTTCTCCCTTCATCTTTTCCGCTCACTTGTTTGCCAAAAACGGAGTTCAAAAGCTTCCTATACAACCACATAATCGGTTCCTCGTCTTCTTCAGTTGCCTCTTCCTCGTCGTGGACGTGCACCATTTTCTTCAAACATTTCACTCTTTCATAATGCTTCATTTCCAAGAATTGGGTCCAAACGCTTGATTGGTGTGGGTCTGAGTGGGAGTTCGACAAGGATATAATCGGGCCGGATTTTTGCCGGGTCAATATCTGCCTCACTTGAGATTCTGAGACCTGCAATAGCAATTCATTAGAGTGACATTTTTTTTTTTTTTGGTTGGTCCCCTTCTTGGTAGTTTTTGTTGTTATAGATCGCTTACGTTGAGTGCAGTCGAAAGGGTTGAGTGTTCGAAACCAGCAAGTACAGATGTTGGATATGAACCTCCTCCGATGAAGAAAGACTGCAGGAACAGAAAGACGAAGAAAACAATTGAGCAAATCTCATGGAAACAAATCGAAGTACAAAAACCCGCAAAAACTAGCATGTACGTAGGTAATGCTATGAGCAAATGTTGCGTAAATTTTCGAACTATACAAGGATTAATATACCTGGAAGGTGCTCCATCCCATGCTATCAGATTTCTCGATGCTGCAAATGATTTGAAGCCTTTGGCTATCGGCAGTGTTTACCAAATAGAATGTAGAACCAGCTGGGATTCTATACACATCTCCGTCCCTCAAATTCCTCTCAATTAGCTCATCCCTGCGGACTGATCCAACCCTTGCTTCCCCTGCAGCCATCAACCTCATAAAAGGTCAATATCTCAACCAAAACATTCAAAATAAATTATTCATTCAAAAATTTGTGCCCACTGTTAATACGGTGCGAGTCATACGACTACTGCTTTCTCATGGTGTAACATTCTTGCCAGTACACTATCCTCATTTTATTCTAGATTGATGTATGAGAGGGAAAACTGAACAAAGAAATCGCCTATTTGGTGTTGCATACAGTAAAAAAAATTATTGTTGTTTTTCTTTATAGTCAAGCATACCCGGTCAAATTTTTACCATTGGGCTGGGATAAAAAAAAATCCATATAATTCTTCAATAAGTGGTTTGGAACTCGACTAATTCTGAAAACCTAAAGTTAGATATGATTTCCGAATTCTATGTTATGATCAACTAGAGAGGGAGAGAGAAATATTAACCTCTACGAACAAAGAGGATCAAGTCGGAGTTAAGATACTGAGGGATGAAGAGGGAGTTAGGCTCCATGGTAACAAAACCAACATGAATATTAGGCATGTCTGAAATCCACCCTTTAGAACCCCTCACCACTTTCATTTCTCCTGCATCAGTCTTCACCACCCTCTTCATGTCCTGCAACAAGAACGTCTTCTCCCTCTCTCTTCCCTCATGATGGTGATCGTGATGTGAACCCCTCGCCATTGCCACTGCACAGCACATGGCCACCACCACTAGCACCAACAAAGCACTTGGAATTCTCCCCATCTCTCTCTCGCTAACTTTCTCCCACTACTAAACCCTTCTCTTTGTTCTGTGATTGGTACTGGAATTCAGTATTTTTGATGTGATGATGATGGGTGGAGAAGTGGGGGATTTATATAGGGGAAAAAGGGGAGAGATTTGAGGGTGGTAAACCATACGTGTTATTCATCCAGTTTTATTTGGATCTGCTGGCATATTGGAAAGCAGATTGCCGTTGAAGGAGATGTCTCAGTGCAATAAATCTACCATTTTTAACCCCAAGGGGTTTGGCCAATTGGTTACGAGTAGGTAGCAAGTGCTCCTCCAAGAGGTCACATGTTCCAGTATCCCAGAGGCTAAACATTCCCAAGGCGTTTGGGGTTGCCCGGTCATAAATTTCTGGGCAATTAGTTGAGGTGTACCAAATTAGCTCGGACATCCAGTTTAAAAAAAAATAATTCTACCACTGTCTCTGTTTTTTTTTTTTTTGTCAAAAAATTGTGAAATGACCTTTTTAGTGGAAATGGGGGCCTCTGCCCTTCTTTGCAACGTTTCCCTAATTTAGATGCGCCCAATGTGCCAGGACAGCACAAACACGGCATAGGCACGACACATAACATGGTTAGTGCCAGCAGAGAACGACACGACTACTAATGTGGGTTAGGCTGGGCCCGTTTTAGAGCCCACTACACGACCACAACTAGACATGGGGGCATAACACGAATGTGATTTTTTTTTTTTTTTTTTTAAATACTAGTAAGAAACATCTCAAAAAAAAAAAAAAAAAAAAGATTGATAGTTGAGTATGTGCCAACCTAATTCGAATGTATTCAAACTAAAGTAATTCATTTCTTACTTATAATTACATTCATTGTATTACAAAGTTTTATTACCTAGATAATTATAGAGATGCCCAAATGGGGGGAGGCCCTGGCCCCATTAGCCCCTTGGTAGTTCCGTCATTGGATGGCAAGATGTAACAATCTTTGGTAATTCGAATACTAAACCGGGTCTATGCATAAGGTTTTACATAGTCGGAGTGGATTCAAAATCCTAAATCCTTTTTTAATAGTTTTCAACCAATTTAATTACTGCCTTCTTGATTTAGTTTACTTATGCGAAATAACAACATCAACTTTCGTTTCCACGAATTAATCTTAAAAATCAATTGAAATTGTTACAACGTAGCTATACTGTCTCTACGGATACAACAGTAAGAATTGACTGGTATTCTTCTGAATACTTAGGAGTTACTTGGTTTTATAAATTGTTTTTAGTACAATAATGACCTGATCAAAGCTCTACTCACACCGTTCTCTGATACTAATATCATTTCTCCCTCTGGTTTTCAATTTACCAGTTTCTGAAACTTTATAACCCTAATAAAGGAAGATGGCCTGGTGGTCAAACTTATACGGGGTTAAACTTTATGAGTTTGCTCCTTCATAAGGTTTCAATAGGAAATCTTTCGGGCACTATCGATTTTTATAGGTCCAGTCCATTCAATAGGAAACCTTTCCGCTAGTGAACGGTAGATTGGGTTAGGAATTAGTTGAGGTATCTAAACAATTTAGCTTTAATTAGACTTTTCACTTCACAAGATTGATTTACATGAATTAGTCAAGATGGGCGGAAACTGGCTGAGAACCCCAAGTTATAAGAAAATAAGAAGGTGAAACATGTTGAGACCAATTGGAGTTGACAGGTTATTTCTCACCCGACCTCAACGGCGCATATGCTTACCAATATGCCAGCAGATCCTAACAATACTGGATGAATAACACGTATCCTTTACCACCCTCAAATCTCTCCCCTTTTCCCCTATATAAATCCCCCACTTCTCCACCCATCATCATCACATCAAAAATACTGAATTCCATTAGCAATCACAAAACAAAGAGAAGGGTGTAGTGGAGAGAGAGAGAGAGAGAGAGAGAGAGAGAGAGAGAGAGAGAGAGATGGGGAGATTTACAAGTTCTTTGTTGGTGCTATTGGTGGCCATGTGCTATGGAGTGGCAATGGCGAAAGGTGAAGGAGAGAGTAGGGAAGAGAAGTTTCTGTTGCGGGATATGAAGCGCGTGGTGAAGACTGATGCGGGTGAAATGAAAGTGGTGAGGGGCTCTAAAGGATGGATTTCAGATAGGCCCAATATTCATGTTGGGTTCGTTACCATGGAACCCAATTCCCTCTTCATTCCTCAGTACCTTGATTCTGACTTGATCATCTTTCTCCATAGAGGTAACTTTTGTCACTCTTCGTATCCCGGGATTAGTCGAGGAGCCCTTAAGATGATGGCCCGGACACCTGGTTCAATATATATTCATCACTCTCATTAATTCCTCATTAGATTATGTAAAATAGTGGAATTATAATCGAGATATGGATTTATTACGGGAGTTTTTGGTATAGGGGAAGCATGGGTTGGATCAATCTACAGGGATGAGCTGATCGAGAGGAGATTGAAGAGTGGAGATGTGTACAGAATCCCAGCAGGTTCTACATTCTATTTGGTCAACAATGCCGATGGCCAAAGGCTTCAAATCATTTGTAGCGTTGAGAAATCTGACAGCATTGGATGGGGTACCTTCCAGGTAAATTAATGTCCCTCTATCTTCATTTTTACATAACAGAGGTGCTACAATTTTGTGTGTGTTCTGAGTCAGACTTCTTTTTGTTTCTGCAGTCTTTCTTCATTGGTGGAGGCTCATATCCAACATCTGTACTTGCTGGTTTCGAACGCTCAACCCTTTCGAGCGCACTTAACGTAAGTAATCTATAACTGCGGTTTTAGATGCAATGATTTGATACGAAAAAGAAACGAAAATTTTGGAGTTTCTCAAATAATTGATTCGGTGATTAATGGCGAGATTAATAATTTTTTTTTTTTCATTTTTTAGCAAATTTCACCACACCGTTTTTCACCATCTGAAAAATACTATAACAACTTAAAAATGCAACATTTTTAGCCAATGGAGGGAGCCATGAAAAAGAAACTCTAATCAAATTCTATTGCAGGTCTCAGAATCACAAGTGACGCAAATCTTGACCATGCAAACGTCCGGCCCGATCATATCCTTGTCGAACTCCCCTTCAGACTCGCACCAATCAAGAGTTTGGACCCAATTCTTGGAAATGAAGCATCACGAAAGAGTGCAATGTTTGAAGAGATCGACAGTGCATTTCAAAGAAGAAGTGGCCGAGGAAGAGGAGCAACCGATTATGAGGTTGTATTGGAAGCTTTTGAACTCTGCTTTTGGAAAGGAAGTGACTGGAAATCATGGGCGAAGCAGCAGCAAGAAGCCGCACTCCTACAACCTTTTCAACAGGAAGCCTGATTTCGAAAATGACTACGGCTCCAGCGTTACTCTTGATCAGTCTGATTATTCGCCCCTCAAGCGCTCCGGTGTTGGCCTTTACTTAGTCAATCTCAAAGCGGTAATCACTCGCTTTCAAGTTATATATTAGTACGCGTAACACATAGAAATAATGCATTCGGATCATTACATTAGCTAACTGTCTCTTGGATATAGGGATCGATGATGGCACCGCATCTCAACCCAACAGCAACAGAGTACGGCATTGTGCTAAGGGGAAGTGGCAGAATCCAAATTGTGTTTCCAAACGGAACCTTAGCCATGAATGCCGAAGTGAACGAAGGCGACGTGTTCTGGATCCCTCGTTATTTCCCCTTCTGTCAGATTGCATCCCGAAACGGCCCATTCGAGTTCTTCGGGTTCACCACCTCGGCCCGTAGAAACCGGCCCCAGTTCTTGGTGGGGTCCAACTCTGTCCTACAAAGCATGAGGGGTCCCGCTTTTGCGGCTGCCTTTGGGGTGAGCGAAGAGAGGCTCAAGAGAATCGTGAATGCTCAGAGGGAATCTACTATTTTGCCCTCGGGATCTACTTCGGAGGGGAATGTGAAGAATGACAGGGTTTCGGAGGTGATCGATCAGGAGCTTTGGTAATGAGATTGTTATGGGCTTTGAGTGAATTTACTAGATGAGGGTAGGAGTTGGTTTTTACGGGTAATAAGGTAGAAAGAGTTGTGTTTTTAAAGCATTTTCTGTGCTTTCAATTTATTTATTTTTCATTGGGTTTTTTGTTTTTGGTTTTTGATTTTTGGGTTTGTTTTGTTCATGGCCTTTTGAGGCTTGAGAGTTGTGAATAAGAAGGCGTTTTGCATTTTTTCCCAATCACCTTGCTTTTTGGTTTGGATAATTTTGTCGGCACAAAAATAGTTTGGCATGTTTTGAGGGCCAGAGATTCACCTCAAATCTGATTGTCTTTACCCTGACATTTACCAAGTAAACGCTAAGCCTTGAATACGATAAATTATTCACTCTTCGTTGTGGCCATGAAACTAAGCTGCATGTCTAATCAATATCGAGCAGTCATGTATTTATGTAGACTCACTTTCTATGAAATACAACACGACCATGTCTTGGAAGACTAAATTTACCTTTCATCGGTTTAACCAATTATTGCAGACCCTAACAATAATCTTTGATGATTCGAATATTAAACCAAGTCTATGCATAACGCGGTTACTGAGTCCTCTCCTTCACTCTTTAAAATTTCTCTCTCCTCCTCTCTTGAACCTCAAACATTCTTTGGGGATGCTGTCGCGCCTCCTTCCCTCCTCATCATCTTCTCCCTGCCCATTTCTCTCCTATCCATCTCTCCCCTTTTCTAATCTAGTCTCTTCTTCTTAGTTAAAAAATGATCGCCAATGGTTTTGAAGGATGGTTGCGGCGATTTCAGGTGGTCGTCAACAAAAGTTATGGATCTCTACATCTCGAGTTCCTTGGTTGTTTGTGGGTGCCGTACTGGCAGTTACTTGGCATTCTTTTTAGGGGAAGTGACAGGCCGGTCCTATTTTGTCTGGAACTTCCCATCCAAGCCCACCCCAATGTCAAACACATTCCACTCAAGTCCTCCCATGCGTGCGGATGATAATTTCCCTATGCAATAAATAGCATCATTACTGTGCAGTGAATCGCATCATTACTCTCTCTCACTTCCCCTTTTCGGCTCACAATGACTTGCCTTTACTCCTCCGTATTAACACTCTCTCTCTCTCTCTCTCTCTCTCTCTCTCTTATTTTAGATTTAAAATAAAATAACTTTTGTTATACACTTTTATTTTTTTATAAAAATTATATATTTGAAATATACTTGATAAGATCTTTCAAATAAGATCCCATTTGAATATGAAATTATGTATATTTAAAAAAAATATTTTATATTCATTAATTATTGCTAATTTACATCACTTCTAAACAATTCACACCCTATAAAATGAAAAAATTAACAGACATGAAATGCATAATTCACACACATCACAACTCACTCTCATAAATACACAATTAACACCCCTCAAATGTAGAATTCACACACATTTTAAATCATTCACAACCCAATAATGCACACAAATCACAACCATGCAACAATTCACACCTCCAAAAACCACACAATTCACACCCCTTGTAACAATTCACACCCCCAATAGCACACAATTGACACCCCTGCAACAATTCACACCCTTAATAACACAATTTCTTTTTTGGTGTGAATTTTGTATTTTGGAGAGTGAGTTGTCACATGTGAATTTTGCATTTGAAGGATGTAAGTTTTATTTTTATTTTTTTGGGATGTGAATTAGGGGTATGAATTCTTAATTAATGGGTATCAATAAAAACTTTTTTTCATGTATATAATTTTATAATCACAATATCTTGTTTGAAAGATCTCATTGAGTAGATTTCAAATATATAATTTTTATAAAAAATAAATGTATATAACAAAATTTATTTTATTTTAAATATACAACAAAAAAGGAGGGGAGAGAGAGGTGGGTCTGGGGTGGCGCGCGTGTAAGGGACAAAAGAGAGACAATGAGTGGGTCTGGGGCATTGTTATTAATCTCGTACCAGTTAGCGTACCATTTTTTCTACTGAAACGGTACGTACCGGTTAGCGTAACATTTTTTCTACTGAAACAGTACATACCGGTACCAGAGTATATCTCGGTATGGTTTCGGATTTATCGCGATTAATATTTTATATGTTTTTAATACATTTTTTTTTTATCTTCACAAAAACTTGAAGTAGAAAAAATAAAAACAAGTTCCATGATAATCAAAGCACCTAATTTCTATAAATCACAGAGGTTTGAAAAGACATTATGTTGTTTGCATGTGTAGAGGATAAAACCTCCTTCTCCATCATTTACTCCACCTTCTCCATCATTTACCAGTGGAAACGAAGAAAGAAAGAAATCACATCTGAAAAAATATATACAGGCGAGAGAAAACTCCATGGTTATCGGCGAGAAATCAATACTGTGCGCATAATACTCTCCTCTCCTCTCTCTTTTCTTCCAATTTTTGATTCATTTTTTGCATGAAATTGCTCTCAATACTGTGTGTTTTGTACCGGCTGGAATTCGGAAAATGACCGGGACAACCCAGAATAGCCGGTGTCACGCTCTCAATTTTAATAAACCAAAATACAAATAAAAATCCACGTAGGATCGATTAAAGTCAAATAATTTTCCATAGAAAGTCAGAGTCGAAGTACAATGGGCTTCTAGTCAAGGGTACCCGTACCCATACAAAATATCAAAGGTTTTGACGTTATTACATAAGTTGAAATACTCAAAGTTTGGAGAAATTAAAGTTACAGAATTTTCTTTTAGAACATGTACTTAGTATGAAGTTGAGAAAAATAACTCCATGCTCAAAAAGTCTTCATGGCATGCATCACACTCCATGCATCCGAGATCATGCTCCATGCTGTGTACCTGGGAAAGATAGGGTGAGCTCACTAGCTCGTAGGAAACTTTTCTACCAACACTAAGGGTATAGAGAATGAAAGATGCATATGAAGATATGATACACATAAATGAGTAGGCTAAGATGGACCAAGATAATTCAACTCAATGACAAAATGTCTAGGAGATGCCCCACAGATCCGATGAAACTAGAATATCCATATGTTTCTTTATAACCATTACATTTAGGTGGTCGTATGCGTTGGATTTCCCCTCAAAACACAGTCATTTACACGGACATTTCATTTTACAATACATCACAAATACCCAAAACATCTAGAATAACCCAAGCATCCTTTACATTTACCAA
This sequence comes from Vaccinium macrocarpon, assembly GCA_022606695.1. NCBI lineage: Eukaryota > Viridiplantae > Streptophyta > Magnoliopsida > Ericales > Ericaceae > Vaccinium > Vaccinium macrocarpon. The sequence goes on along the minus strand of CM040176.1, from coordinate 26,937,579 downwards.
ATACATCTTTTTCCTTTTAATCATTCACTTGTTTTGTGTCTGACACTCACACAACATTTTTCATATGATTTGCACGATATCCATATCAATCTCATTCATTTCCAAACATTTGATCATTTTCCGGGCATGCCATATAGGCCCCGTGTCACTCCGGGCATACCATAAAGGCCCCGTGTCACTCCGGGCATACCCTTTCGGGCCCCGTGTCACTCCGGGCATACCCTTTCGGGCCCCGTGTCATACATTTCACATTTATATTACCATTTATCAACTCATATGTTCAAATTATTGCCCAAAACCAATTCTCGTATCACAATACCCTTTTACGAGTGTCCAAAACATTCACGCAATCATCTTTGTTTCAAAAACTCAAAACATGTCGGTGATAGTCAAATCAACACGTGTCCAATGTGCGTGAGAAACCAAGACAACCAAAACAACGCATAAAACGCACCATGATAGGTTACCGAAGCTTAGAGGTCAAATAGAGAAACTATGAAATGGCCAATGAGGGCCCGGAGCGGTGGAACACGAAAACGGAGTTTTAAACCTCGAGAAAATACGACACACTGATAGTAAAAAGGGAATTTTTCTCAAAATACAAGGGATATGAATATGAAACCAATTGGGTTTGAAAGTAGACTCGTAGAGCTTTCCAACGGTTCAAGAATCACCTCAATCGGAGTTCGGACGAAGCCGGGGCATGCCCGCGAAGTTGGAAAAAAAATCTGTCTGGACAAAGGAATCTGGATCGATCCACTCCTTGAGTGGATCGATCCACTCTAGGGAAAACAGCGAGCAGACCATTCTGGATCGATCCACTCAAGTGAAATTCAAGAACAAACCATTCCGGATCGATCCACTGTTGAGAGTGGATCGATCCACTACGTACCAAGAGTGGAACAGAGGGTTTTGGATCGATCCACTGTCGAGAGTGGATCGATCCACCTGGGTTCGGGTGAAAAATTACAACTTGGCTCAAATGGATGGGGCTTCATTCCAAGTCCAAATTTGGGGTTCCAAAGCACAACAAAACATCATTTTAGCATATCTAAACACCCAATCAAGGATCAATCTAACAAATATGGAGAATCAAGCTTATACAAGTCCAAATCCAATTTCCATGGAGGTATGAGAGTTATGTAGAAATTTGAGGAGAGATATGAACATCATGCATTAATTCAAACCATATACACTTAAAGGAGGTAGAAATGGGTTCCCTACCTCAAAGATCAAGCTTTGATCAAGCCAAAAATGCGACACCACTTACTCCTCCTAGCAAACCCCAAATTTAAACTTGACTTCTGAGCGATTCCAAGCGTAACCCAAGCTTCATAATGTATGTAGGTGAAGGGTTTGGGTGGAGATCTTGGTGGATTTTAAGTATTAGAGTGTATTTTGGGAGAAGGGTGAAGAGAATGTGAGAAGGGAGGGAGAGAGAGAGGGGGGAAATTTGGGGGGGAAGAGAGAGAGAGAGAGGTGTGTGTATAATGAACAAAAATCAGCCACAACAAATCTATATACACACCACCAATTACACTAGCACCCCTTGTGTTTCTAATATGTTCTAAAGGCACCCCAATGCACATACTTCCATCACACTGACCCCACATCACTCTAATTTCATTTTCTCACATTTACCCAACATTATTTCCGGAAAAATTATTTTAAAACACGGGTCTTTACAGCCGGATTAGCCCGGTATTGTGGGTAGAACGGAACATAGATTGAGATGTACCGCTTTCCTTCCGGTACGGGATGTCTTGGCCGGTACCGGATGAGATCGATAACACTGTTCTAGGGTTCTCGTGCGTGTAGGGAGAGAGAGAGAGAGAGAGAGAGAGAGAGAGAGAGAGAGAGAGAGAGAGAGAGAGAGAGAGAGAGAGAGAGATGCAATGTTAGGAAAAAACAACCGTGTCCGTGTAATATTTGTCACTTTACATGTGAGGCTGAGAGAAAGTAATGATGCACGTCATTGGGGAGCGAAATAGTCATGCGTGAGTGGGGGAGGACTTGGGTGGAACGTGTTTGACATGGGATGGGCTTGGATGGAAAGCTCTAGACAAAATGGGACTGGCTTGCCACTTCCCCAAAAAATTTAGATAGAGTTCCGAGCCCAAAGGTTTTATATGGAGGGCAAGTGGGCAACCACAAGATTTAAAATTTTGGAAGCCCAAATAGAAAAGGCCCAATAACCCATTAACCATTACAGATTAAAATACTGCCTGGTACCTTTGATTCTTTGAAAGGGGTAATATTCTATCCAACACTCTCACTTATTTAATTGTTAGAAGCATAAAATATTGTTGGGCCTAGCCCCTAAATCAAGTGCATTTTGATGAGGGCATTTTTATAAGTGTTAATCTACTACTAACTTTACTGCACAGAATTTGATAGTTCTAATAGTTGTATTCAAAATTTAATGTTTTATGTATTACTTTATATATATTTGTATTCTAGGGATTGACTATTAAGTAAGGATGTGTTATACTGTTATGTGTAGATTATAATAATATGCTCCACCATAAAAACATAGTATATTTGATCATAATTGCTTGACTGAATAGTAGGTTTGTGTCACGTATGCATCGGCAGAGAGGAGTTTTTCTAAGTTGAAGTTGATTAAAACATACCTTTGGACTACCATGACACAAGAAAGATTAAGTGGGTTGACAATGATTTCAATTGAAAATAAGTTCTTAGATAAGTTGAACTATGATAACTTAATTGAACAATTTGCTTCAAAAAAATGCAAGGAGAAATTGTTTTCTTTGAATCGGATCATGCTAGTCATAAAGCACCATAACCGATTAACCAAGGTTACATTTTTTGTTTTCATTTTTTTGATGTAATTGAAGCTAAAAGCATAACGTAACCTTGAATTTATTTTGCCTTTTAACTTGTATGTTTTTTTTTTTTTTTTATAGTTAAAAATAGTAAGTAGGCAACCAAATCGGAGTCGGTTTAGGGCAACCCAAATGTTTGGGTCGGCCTTGCTCAGATGTTGTTCTACCTGTGTGATCCATCTTTGTTTTTTGCTCCATTGTCGGTCTGTCTCATGGGTTTTTTGGTTCTCGTCCTAACGGCTAGATGGTTTTGTTTTTTGTTTTGGGCATGGCTGGCCTCGGTCTCCAGCTGTTACATTGTTGGATGCAGCGGTTATCGCCTAACGGCTCTATGAGCTTCTATGACTAATGCATGATCTTTGAATGGTTTCTTCTTTGATGGGTGGCTTATGGTGGTGTGGTGGTTTACTCCAGAAAAGTTCTGTTCTTGTCTGTTTTGGTGGCTCAGTCAGATGGTTCAGCTACTGCTTGCGGCGGCTATGTATTGAAGAAGCATGGTTGATTAGGGTAGGTTTTGGGTCTTGGGCTGGGCCTCACCCATTGTTTGGGTTTTTTGGGAGGCTTTGGGCTTTGTTGTATTATTTGGGCATTTCAAGCTCACAGGTATTTGTGAGCTATTTATTGTTTTATACAGGCACTTTAAGCCCTTAGGTGTCAAGGGTTTTGTCCCTTTTGGCTATAGTTTCCAACTTTTGGTTGAAATTCTACCCCCCTTTACCTAATAATATGATACTTTTGCCGATAAAGAAAACGTGGTTACTAAGTCAAGGTGGACCCAAAATCCTAGATCCCATTCTCTAATAGTTTTCAACTAATTTAATATGGAAGCTGATTTGGAGGCTCTCTTTTTTGATGTAGGCACTCCAAAAGTTAATGAAGTTACAAAACTAACCTTTTAAAAATATAAAAATTACTGGAGGCACTCAACCCCAAAATTTACTGAGGCACTCCTAATGGAAAAATGAACCAAAACTTCTCTCCAATAATTGCAAACTTCAAACTATCTAAGGATTAACAAATTACAAAATAGTCATGAAAAGCTCCAGTCATCTACTTGACTCTTGAGCACCATCTATTCCCTCACAGATTTTTCACGTGAACATCCTGAAAAATTTCAACCAACAACAAAGTAGGAACCTCCATATTCCAGCCTCATCAGGAACAACTCATGCAAAGGTTTAAATACCAGCTTAAAAAAAAAAAACTAATAACCCAAACTAATAATTCTCCATATTCCAGCTTTATGCCACTTTGCACCCCAAAAAAAAAAAAACATTGCTAGAATTCTCCAAAATAAACAGCACACAAGGGAAAATATTGATGCTGCAAAATCTTCATAACGGTTGTGACACAAGATCTTCATACTTTCGTACAAAGATGACCTTAAAAAATCAATGAAAAGTACAAATGAGCGAGCAAAAAGAGATGATATGTAAAGAAATTGGTCGGTTTTATGTAAAGCAACAAAGAGATGATTTGTAAAGCACAAGTACGAATGGATCACTTATAAGTAAAGAAGCCCAATTCATCGGCACGAGAGAGATGATTTTCATGCCACATGTAAAGGAAATCACACATTGTAAGGAATGCATACACCTCATGTAACAAAGAGATCTAAAATCTATAACCTGATGCAAGCGAAAAGCGACGATGGGGAGCAGCTATCGACAGCGAAAGGTAATGGAAAGCGTCATTTGACAGCTAGGGTTTGGGTGAGCGTCCATTTTTTCTTCTTTTGTTAATGGAGAAGGCGGAGGAGGAGAGTAAAAAAAATTTGGAGTGCCTGAAGTAAAATGTGGAACTTGCGGAAGGGTGATTTTGGAAAACTACTATAGCTTGGAGTGCTTACATCAATTTTTGGAGTGCGATTATCAACTCCCTTTAATAATTGCCGTCTTAATTTACTTTTAACAACTACAATCAATTTTTGTTTCCTCAAATTAATCTAAAAACCAGTTGAAATCCTTGAAATGCTAACGACAATCTGTGATGATTCAAATATTGTTTATGCATAACGTGGTTACTTGGTTGGGTGGACTCAAAATCCTAGATCCTTTCTCTAATAATTTTCAACCAATTTAATTATTGTCATCCTAATTTACTTTAGTTACACAAAACAACTACAATCAATTTTTGTTTGCTCAAGTTAATCTAAGGCTCTGTTTGTTTCGGGCAGAAAACGTTTTCCAGGAAAATATTTTCTATGGAAAACATTTTTCGGTGTTTGGGTACCAAAAAAAAAGTCAATGGAATTTTTTTTCCAAAATAAAAAAGTCAAAAGAAAAATGAGGTGGAAAAGCTCTCTGCCTCTGCCCCGTCTTCCCCAATCTGAGAATCACGGATTCCCGACTCACCAGCACAGGCCCTCTCTCTCTCTCTCTCTCAGACACACACGATGAACTCTTTGATGGCACAGTTTGCAAACCAAATAAGTCAAGCCCTCATCATCGCATCCAAACGCTCACTCCTGCCCCGTAAATGGACTCCTTCGCTGGAGCAAATCCTCCACCAACTAGTATGCGTATGCTCGGTCTATGATTTCAATCTTGCAATCATCTGAGTACAGTATGAAATTCTTGTCAGGAAATTTTGGAATTGCTGCTGGGTTATATTCAATATGAAGCAAGAAACGAATTTATTTAGCTTTTCATGTTATTGAATTGATTTTTTTTATTGGATTGGTAATTGATTGATTTTTTTTTTTTTGCTGGAAACATGTTAGTTTATAGCTATGGGTTGAGTTTGAAGTCAATGTGCTTGGGTTTCAAATTCCATTGTGTGCCCACCAACTGTTTGATAATTTGCTTAGGCTACCATTCTTTTGATTTTTTCCAGTTAGATATGGATGGTATGTCGGGAATGGGTAGCATTAGGTATGGTTTGCATGAATTGGGAAAATCCTGGGACATTAGGCCATGTTGATGATGGTTTATTACACGTCCAAGGTTGGCCAAACCCCCTCTTCTCTGACCAATAAATGAGCAAAGCGTGAACATAAGCTAGACTTCGATGTATCTATGTTGGACATATAGGTTAAACGCGACACACCGAGAATACGCTAGGTGGAAAATGTAAAACTCGTGCGGCGAAGAATTTACTGACAAAGACCATTCACATGCCTATTAAAGAGCAAATGTTTATCTTTCTGCACGTTATTGGGCACAATGTAAGGTTTCTAGCTGTTGCAGGGAGGCTTTATAGATGGAACTCATGTTTGGGCAATAGAGTACATGAAATTTTTTTTGTTTATTACATGAGTTCTCTTGAATTTTGTTTCTATACTATAAGGGTATTTATGTCATTTGCATAGGTTGTGTTGGATTTTTTTTTTTTTTATCATTTATATAGTATGGGTACCATTTCTATTTCTACAAGGATATTTTGGTTAGTTTGTCAATTAGTGATTTTCCATGTCTACCAAACAATGGAAAATGTTTTCATATCACAACCAAACACTGGAAAACATTTTCTTTTCCATGGAAAAGGTTTTCCAGAAAACATTTTTCGCCCAAAACAAACGGAGCCTAAAAGTCAGTTGAAATCCTTGCGTCGTAGTTATATTGTCCTTGCAGATACGACACTCAAACTTAACTGCTAGCGAATAAGAGTTAATTCATAATATTATAAATTATTTTGGGTGTAGTAAAGGCCTGATCAAGCTCACTGATTCTTATAGAATTTCTCTATGGAAGAGTTAATTAGGCATCTTGTACAAAAAAGATCATTCTGATCTCATCCTATGAGATTTGAATACTGATGATTTCATCTTAAAATTTAAATAAACCCCAAAACACCATTTCTCTCTCCTAATTTTTCTAATATTTCTCTCCTGATTTTCCTAATAATTCTCTCTCTTAATCTCCTAACATTTCTTTCTCCTAATCTTTCTTGATTTCTCTCTCTCTCTCTCTCTCTCTCTCTCTCTCTCTCTCTCTCTCTCTCTCTCTCCCTCTCTCTCTCCCTCTCCTATCTTGAAAAATCTCTCTTTCTTAATCTTATCATTCGCTCTCCTAACATTCTCACACCTAAAATGTCAAAAAAAAAAAAAAATGAATGAAAAGTTCCTTATGACAACAAACAAAGAAAACATGATAAATTAATTAATTTTCATAGACTATGCAAAAAACATGATAAACTAATGACGACAATAATGTTCATGATTTACTAATTAATCATGTTCATGGTGAGTTTACATTTAGAACATGATAATTTATTGATTAACCATGTTTACTGCTCTAATGTGAACATGGTAAATTATTAAACCATATTCGTTGTGTACCGATAAGTATTCAAAGTACCGATGTGGTAAAACAATAAACCATTTTATACTGTATCAAATCACCCAATATGGTAAATCATTAAATCATATTCACTGTGTGAAATAACCCTCACATGAAAGATATGTGAACATAGTTTATTGATTTTTCACTTTTACTGTATCAAATCACAATGGTAAATCAATAAATCATATTCACTATATGAAATAAGAATCTTTTAGAAGACATGTGAATGTTGTTTTTTTTTACCATTTTTGCTGCATTGAAAAAGAACACCAGCATTGAATAAAAAAAACCAGCCTTTAATCGGGAAAAAAAACTACCATTGAATGAAAAAACAACACTGCCATTAATGAGATTCGGAACCCAGAACCACCATACAAAACAAAATATATATATTACGGCAATCAAACTAGATTGCAAGATGGATCGAGATTGAAAGATTACTCGTTGGGATTTTTTGTTGCCGTCAAGATCAATCAATTGATGAATTGATCACGAAAATAAACTCAAAAATACCTTTTTGATACACACGAAGTCGCTTGATGAATTAATGGATTCCAACTTTTCGGTTCCCACAAATTGCTTGTTGAAGTGATTGATTCCAATTGAATGATCGAACTGTGCTTGATGAATTAATGGATTCCAACTTTTCGGTACCCACGAATTGCCTGTTGAATTGATTGATTCCTATTGAATGATCGAACTGTGCTTGATGTATGAGTAAACTACACTTGCTTAGGACTAGAGTTTTTGAAATTCAAATTCACCTTAAACTAAGGAAATGAATCAACTAAATTCAAAAATCAAACACTGAGAAATGACATTAAAACGTAAGGGTGACATTCAAACTACACTCACAAGATGGAATCATAACGATTTTTTTGGAATAGGATGCCTAATTAAAATTTCCTTTCTCCATTTGTCTTTCAATTGGCCAGTTTCAAATGATTTTTGGTGCAACAACAACCAGATCAATACTACAATCAACTTTCATTTTCTCGAATTAATCTAAAAATCAATTGAAATCATTGCAACTCAGCCATATTATTCCTATAGATATGACATTCAAACGTAACTGCCATTTTTCTGAATAAGAGTTAATTCTTAATTTTATGAATTATTTTTGGTGTAGCGACTGCCTGATCAAAGCTCTAATCCCACTGTCCTCCGATTCTAACATCATTTGTCCACGTGGCTTTCAATTTATCAGTTTCTGAAGCAGAGTTTACAACCCTAACCAAGGAAGATGGCCTAGTGTTCAAACTTACATGGGTTTACACTTTATGATTTTTGCTCCCTTGTAAGGTTAGGAAGATAGCCTAGTGTTCAAACTTATATGGGTTTACACTTTATGATTTTTGCTCCCTTGTAAGGTTTCAATTTGGAACCTTTCAGGTACTATCCATGTTTATGGGCCAGTTCATACAACAATTTGTCTCAGTTTGAATCCGACTTTCCTCTAGTGAATGGTGGGATTGTATTTTAGGAAGTTGTTGAGGTGCGTGTAAACTAACCCAAATAATCCAGCTTTTAATCGAACTTCCCATTAGTGGACAGTGAGATTGAGTTTCATAAATAAGTTAAGGTGAGCTTAAACTGCTTAAACATACTGAGTCATATTAAAAGAAATAGTGAATCACATCCCCCAAACCCCGTCTCTTTTCATGTTCCTTACACTTTATGGACAACAAGGTGGACAACACACTCACAAGATGTATGGGCTCCACACACACTTCACACTCAACTGTGTGTGGAGTCCACACAATATGTGAGTGTGTTGTCCATTTTTGTTGTGTATCTAGCATATTTGTTATTATTTTTTTTAATGTTGTGTTTCATTTAATTTAGTGTCTGTGTACAATTTTTTGTGTGCCTTTTTTTGATCTTATTTATGAGGGATGAAACCATGTCATGAATGGATTAGCTGAGACATTTTCAGGCCAACTAGAGGTGACCGGTTATTACTCCGCCTACATCTACGGCGCATATGCTTTCCAATATGCCAGAAGATCCAAGCAAAACTGGATGACTAACACGTATCATTAACGACTCCTCAAATCTCTCATTTTCCCCCTATATAAATCCGCCACCTCCACCCATCATCACATAAAAAATACTGAGTTCTAATACGAATCACAGAACAAAGAGAGGAGTTTAGTAGTGACAGCAAGTTAAGAGAGAAACAATGGGGAAGATTACAAGTGGTTTGTTGGTGCTAGTGGTGGCCATGTGTTGTGCAGTGGCAATGGCGAAGGGTTCTCATCACGATCATCATCATGAGGGCAGAGAGAGAGAGAAGACGTTTTTGTTGCAGGACATGAAGAGGGTGGTGAGGACTGATGCAGGTGAAATGAAAGTGGTGAGGGGTTCTAAAGGGTGGATTTCAGACAGGCCCAACATTCATGTTGGGTTTGTTACCATGGAGCCTAACTCCCTCTTCATCCCTCAGTACCTCGATTCCGACTTGATCCTCTTTGTTCGTAGAGGTACCATTCATCATTCTCTGTCTCTCTAATCGATCATTACATAGAAATCGGAAATATTGTCCATACGTTCTTCATGGCCCTAAAATTAGTTGAATTGCGTTCAAGCTGGACTGGACATCTTGATTATTAAGAAGAAAAAAAAAACATTGAATTTCCAAATGCTACATAGACATGGTATCCTAACAACTTATGAAGTATGATGTGAGGTTTCTTGTTTGTCCCAATCCTGTGGTTAAATCTCGACCAGGTATGCTTGACAATGAAAGAAAAAACAATTGTTTTTCGTAGTGTATGCAACACCAAAATACGTGATATTTATGTTCAATTTTACCTCTCATACATCAATCTCGAATAAAACAAGGATAACGTACGGGCAAGAATGTTGGGGCATGAGGAAGCTATAGTCGTATAGCTAAAAATGTCATTGACACGTTACTCCGAGTACAAATTTTGTACGAATAACATTCTTGGAATGGTTTGGTTGCAGGGGAAGCAAAGGTTGGATCAATCTGCAGGGATGAGCTGACTGAGAGGAATTTGAGGGACGGAGATGTGTATAGAATCCCAGCTGGTTCGACATTCTATTTGGTCAACACTGCCGATAGCCAAAGGCTTCAAATCATTTGTAGCATTGAGAAATCGGACAGCATTGGATGGGGCTCCTTCCACGTAAATTAATCTCCCTCTATCTTCATTTTTTTTTTTTTTTTTTCGGGCTTCGATTAGTTTCTGAAAAATTAGGTGAATTCTTTTGCTCTTTCTTTATGTTTTCTGCAGTCTTTCTTCATCGGTGGAGGCTCATATCCAACATCTGTCCTTGCTGGTTTCGAACACTCAACCATTTCGACCGCACTTAACGTAAGCGATCTATATCAACTTGAATTACCAATATTGGGTCCGACAAAGGAGAGACTCTAATCAATTGCTATCGCAGGTCTCAGAATCACAAGTGAGGCAGATCTTGACCCGGCAAAAATCCGGCCCGATCATATCCTTGTCGAACTCCGATTTGGACCCACACCAATCAAGAGTTTGGACCCAATTCTTGGAAATGAAGCATCATGAAAGAGTGCAATGTTTGAAGAGAATGGTGCAAGTCCACGAAGAGGCAACCGAGGAAGATGATGAGCCGATTATAATGTGGTTGTTTAGGAAGTTTTTGAACTCCGTTTTTGAACAAGAGGAAAGGAGAAGTGAGAGGGCGGACGCGTACAACCTCTTCGACAGGAAGCCCGACTTCGAAAACAACTACGGCTCGAGTGTTGCACTTGATCAGTCCGATTATTCGCCTCTAAGGCAATCTGGCATTGGCCTTTACCTAGTCAATCTCACTGCGGTAATTTTAGTCACTTCCACCCTCTCATTTGCATACTTTTTTTTTTTTTAATAACTGGATGTCCAGCCAACTTGCTAATTATTTCTTGTGTTTACGACAGGGATCAATGATGGCACCACATCTCAACCCAACAGCCACAGAATACGGCATTGTGCTGAGGGGAACTGGTAGAATCCAAATAGTGTTTCCAAACGGAACCTTAGCCATGAATGCCAGAGTGGGTGAAGGCGACGTGTTCTGGATCCCCCGATACTTCCCATTCTGCCAGATCGCGTCTCGGTCAGGGCCATTCGAGTTCTTCGGATTCACCACCTCGGCCCGCACGAACCGACCCCAGTTCTTGGTGGGGTCCAACTCTATCTTGCGAAGCATGAGGGGTCCCGCTTTCGCTGCTGCCTTTGGGGTGAGCGAAGAGAGGCTGGAGAGAATTGTGAATGCTCAGAGTGAATCTACTATTCTGCCCTCGGGATCTGCTTTGGAGGAGAGGATTCCGGCTGTGGTCAACAGCTATGGTGATGAGATGGCTATGGGTTTTGAGGGAATTTTCTAGGTGGTAGAAGTTATTAGCTTTTTTTGGTAATGAGGTAGGAGTTGTTTTTTTGGAAGAGTTTTATGTGCTTTTCAATTTTATTTTATTTTTTCTTTCCCTATTTGGGTTAGATTTTGTGTTTTTTGAATTGGCTTTGTTTTTGTTCAATGCCCTTGAGGCTTGAGAGTTGTGAGTAACGGAATAAGAAGGCTTTTTGCATTTCTTCCCAGTCCTACCGCTTTCTTGTTTGGCAAATTTTGTTGGCAGTAGCAGCAACTTCAAAATAATGTCAGAACCATTTTTACTGACCAAGATCAAGCCATATCTAATGCTAATTAGTAGATGCTTCCAAATCCTCATCATAGGCTTTGCTTATGGCATACTGGAAAAAATGCAACTTCTTATTTAATTTAAGAAGTTAACTACTGCACTAGAGTTCAAGTTCTTATTCAACAAGTGCCAAAAGTGTCGTGATTCAGAACCGGAGTTTGCGCAGACATGAGCTAAATTTGATGTACAAACACCCGACACAAGTGGAGCACGGCATCCACCAACGATAGCTTCACTGCTGAATTTAAAGCTTTGTCTCAAGCAGTGAACCATGTGGAGAATTTATATCCATCTCAAAACCAATTGGCAATGAGTGGAGAGGTTCCAACATATATAAAGTGATCACCCATTCCACTCCTAAGTAATGTGGGACAATTTTCCTTAACATCTCCCCTCACGTGCAGCCGCATTTGTGGTCTATCACGTGTGGCCACTTTTTGGGTCCTATCATCGTGCAGCCTTTTGCTGGTCTGTCATCGTGGGGCGTGGATTGTGATTTTTTTTTTTTTAAATGTGGAGTGGAATAGGCCCCGCTCTGATACCATGTGGAGAATTTATATCCATCTCAAAACCAATTGGCAATGAGTGGAGAGGTTCCAACATATATAAAGTGATCACCCATTCCACTCCTAAGTAATGTGGGACAATTTTCCTTAACAAGCGTAATCTTGTTTTGAACCAAGATAGCCAATAAAACAAGCAGCCTCGCTAAATTTGTTATGGAATATGACAATTTAGTACCGTACATGTTCTTCAGAGTTAGATGAAGATTTCAAATGCAAATATGGTGCCCCACAGAGCACTGAAAAAGAGTGGGATTTTGGGTCATGCTCCACAAGTTTAATTAAACCTGTAAAATGTTCATGTTATTTGGAAAGGAGTTCCTTAATAGTCTTGGAATGGTATGGGAGCAAGTAGATGGCCAAACGCCTAGATACGGCTGATGTCTTCAAGGTGCGCGAAGAAAACAGAGCGAGAATGCGCATTGTCAAGTTTGATCGTTTTTCTGGCTGCATTATTTCGTGTCCTTGCAAGAAGTTTGAATCTTTCGGTATTCTTTGTTGTCATGCTTTGAGGGTTTTCAGTGCGAAAAATTTGACTAGATAAAGAGGCAGAGATAGTATGGCGTAATAGTATCATATGCGTTGCTAGTGCAGACATCTAGGAGTCTAGGGGAGGAAATGTACAGCTAAATTCTGAACGTTAGATATCTTTCTTCTGTTTATGCTCAAAACACAAATGATCATCCCCTTCTCCAATTGAAGAGCACAAAGACTAAAATGAAAATTCTAATATATGATTTATCAGAATTTTCATCACCTTCTTTTGGTATATGATTATTAGAGAATTCCCTTTTGGGTCCTCACCGGCATATGATTGTTGTGGGTTGGGATGCCAACCTAGTTGGGATGTGTTCCCGAGATGTGATGCCTTTTGCGCTTAGAATTTTCATCACCTTTTGGTAAACATTACGCCCTTTGTGGTTTTTGTTACTCCATTAGCGGTTTTTTACTAGACCCTCTTAGAGCATCCACATTGGCATAACCAAAACCAAAAAGTTGCTAAAGTTAGCAATGTTTGTTTAAAAAAGTGCTCACATTGGAATAACCAAACTTAGCAACCTCTTAGCAACTAACCAAATTTTGTCACTTGGATAACCAAAACTAGCAACCTTTTGCCAATAACCAAATTTAATAGACCACACATCTACCCAATCAAGTACACCCACCATTACACAAAATGACAAAAACCTTCTCTCTCCTCTTTTAACAATGTTTTCAAAAGTTTAATTTAAATTTTTTTTTTCTTTTTCAAAAGTTTAATTTTAAAAAACTGGTTTTTTTCAAAAGTTTATTTTAAAAAACTGTTTTTTTCAAAAGTTCATTTTAAAAAATTGTTTTTTTTTTCAAAAATTCCTATTAAAAACTGTTTTTTTTCAAAAGTTCTTTTAAAAAAAACTTTTTTTTTTCAAAAGTTCATTTTAAAAACTTTTTTTTTCAGAAGTTTATTTTTAAAAACTGTTTTTTTTCAAAATTTATTTTTAAAAACTGTTTTTTTTAAACCGTTTTGTACTTAAAGAAAATTCAATATATTTTTTTAAAAAAATTTCAAAACTATTTTTTGTAGTTTGAAAAAGTAATGTGGCAAGTTTTGTTTATCATTTGAATAAGTGATGGAGGGTGTCCATTATTTTTTGTTATGGACAAAAAACACCAATGTGGGACTTGACATTGCTAACTTTAGCAACCTCTAAATGGATAACCAAAAGCTTATGTGGCAACTTTTGGTTATCCAATTTTGGTTAGACCATTGTGGATGCTCTTATGATTATTGTACAGATAAATTCTGAATTTAGAAAATGTAGCTTTTTTTTTTGGAATAGTTGTGTTTATTAAAGAACACTGAATCAAAAGAATCAAGGGGCCTTGAAATTCCAAAACTTACCACCAAAACAAGGCAGACATAGAAACACCTGTACCTATTGGGAAAAAAAGAACAACAAAACAGGCTAATTGTAGACACTAACGCTGGAGCACACACAAAGGGATACCCCACTCAAGGCAAAACTTCACTTTATCTGCAGAATGTGGCAGCTTCCTCCACGAAAATACACAAGCTTTGATTCCTCCAACACTCTATGCACCACCATCGCCGAGTCTACACCAGCTTGCTGAAAATTCTACAATTTCGCTCCTTCCGAATGTGATATATAGTAGCAACCAAACTTAGTTTGTAACTGAAATTCCTCACAGAATGTCCTTTGCAATTTCCAGATCCCCATATAATTCCGAATTCAAATCCAACACTTATGAGTTACATCCACTCTTAAGTCGGATCTCATTCCATATAACAGCTGCAAATGGACATTGGAAATTAGGTACGTTTCCCATTCCAGAAAAACCAGAAAGAAGTTAGGTACTTTTCATATATTCTGAAACCATTCAAATGACGTCGTAAAGGTGTCGAATGAGTCATACCGTATGAGCCCAGTCCATTTATCTCCATGTCTACCATCATCTGTGATGTGTTAGCCCATTTAATAATTGTATTGTGTTGTTTCGTACATGTGCCTTATTCTATGCCTGTGCAAGATAGTGCCTTGTGAAGATAGAAAATACTTCTAATAAATTGCCATAGCTTTCTTAGAATGAAAAAAAAAATTCAAATGATTACAATTAAAATTAACACATTAAATTAAAAATATACAAGACAATTTATTGGTAAACAAAACTATGTAATACAATGAATGTAATTATAAGTAAGAAATGCATCACTTTAGTTTGAATACATTCCAATTAGGTTGTCACATACTCAACTATCGATCATTTGTATTTTTTTGGATGTTTCTTACTAGTACTTTAAAAAGTAATTATAAAAAAATTCACATTCGTATTATCCTTTGCCGTGCTTGTTCCGTGTCCCATGTCTAACTAGGAAGGCTATTGTGCAGCCTATGCCATCCATGAGTGTTTTAAACGGTTTGGATTGAAAATAAATTATTGGCATATATAGTTAACTATTTGCGCAAATAGTTTATTTGAAATCTGGCTCGTTCATCCAAGCAATGGATGGGTGTGATGCTACACAGCACCTGCTGTGCACAAGCTACACAACAACGTCACCACATTTGTCTAACCGTGCTCGTTGTTAGCCAAGCACATTAAGCAATGTTCTGTTAAGAAGTCTGTTAGTAGCTTCTGTTAAATGTAACAGATTCTTTCCTTTTATGTTACATTCTTGTTTTTCTGTTAGATGACAGTTGTATTTCCGTTTGTTGGCTCAGGTATATATACCTGATTAGTCTCTGTAAACTGCAAGGTGTGAAATGCAAATCAAAGAGGTTTCTACCTTTCTTTCTCTATTTCTCTCTACCTCTCTCAAATTAGTTTTCTAGGGTTCTTGGTTAACTGATTTCATCAGCCATTAGATCAAGAACTTCTTTATGGTATCAAAGCACACAACGACCTCTGTCGAAGATCTAGATTCTGGAAACTGATTGAAGGATTGATCAAACGATCATACATGGCAACCGCTGTGAACTCATCGTCATCATCGACGGGAGTAGTTGAGCAAACAACTGTAAAGTTGAATCTACCTCCTTCCTTAGTCTTTCTGATTTCGAATATACACTCATTTGTAACTATTAGATTGGATTCGCATAACTATGTGTTGTGGAGAACACAAATCGAACATGCTTTGAAGGCAAATAAATTTTTCGGTTATGTTGATGGTTCGATTCCATGTCCTTCTGCATCTGTTGTGCGTACTACTGAGGTTTCTGTATCTGAACCTGATGAAGCTTTGTGGACAGCAATTGATGGTCAATTAGTATCATGTCTCATAGCCACAATCTCTGCTGCCACTTTACGTTTAATTCTAGGGTTAGAACATGCATCTCAAATTTGGGAGATTCTTGAGCAACGATTTAATTCAATCTCTAGGACACATGTGAATGATCTTAAGCGACAACTTTATAATGTGACTAAAACCTCGACTCTAGAAGCCTATTTTGACACAATCAAGCAATTGGCATACAAATCTGCTGCAGCAGGGGCTCCAGTGTCTGAAGAAGATCTGATTTTCTATACCATGCATGGTTTACCTACTGAATTTGATACTCTTCAAACAGCTCTTAGTGCTAGAGTTGGAAATATTACATTTGAGGAATTAGTTTCTATCCTGACTGGTGAAGAAATGAGAAGGAATAGATCTGTCAATATCAATACAAACACAGATGTTTCTACCTCAGTGTTTGTTGCAGCTCCTAGGGCTCCTATTTTTGGGAATGTACCTGTTGGACAGTTGCCACCGCAGCAAGGAGTTTTGTCTTCTACTAGTCAAATACAGCCACAACAGATGTCTACTATGCAACAGCAACAGATTGGCATGCCACAACAGTCCTCTCCTATGTATGGGGCATCTTATCCTCAGTCTTATACTAATAATTTCAGGAATCAAAGGAATGGATCAAGGGGTTTCAGGAATCAAAGAAATGGATCAAGGCCAGCTTGTCAAATCTGTGATAAGACCAATCATACTGCTAAAAACTGCCATCATCGTCTGAATCTTCAGTATCAACCACAGACTTATAGCAATCCACATATGCAGTCCTATCCTCAAGTTCATATGTTACAGTGTAATAATCCATCTGCTGTTGGTCCATCTCAAAGTTCATCGCCAAGTTTTACCCCTGGACTGCTACCAACACCACCTCAAGCCTATTTTACCCATACACAAACAATTCCATACCACACTCAATATACACCTCATTATCCTATTGCTGGTCCATCACAAGCTCCATCACTTTCCTCTGCTATACCTGTGACCTCTGGAAATTGGTACCTTGATAGTGGTGCAACCAATCATGTAACCAATGACCTCTCAAATCTCTCTCTTCAACAGCCTTACAATGGTAACACAGGAGTGGTAATTGGTAATGGTCAGTGTTTACCAATCTCTCATTCTGGTAATGCTGTTTTACCTACTTTTGGCTCATCTTTGTCTCTTACACAATTGTTACATGTTCCTGCCGTTAGTCAAAATTTGTTGTCTGTTCACAAACTTGCTTCTGACAATCATTGTCGACTAATCTTTGATGAATTTGGCTTTGTTATTCAGGACAGAATAACCAACCAGCTTCTGCATCAGGGTCCTTCTCATCAGGGCTTATATCCAATTCTGCCTTATACTAGCACTCCATCTCAAGCATTGCTGTCTTCATCATCTCTCTCTACAGCTTGTTCTTCTTCCTCTGCAACTCTGTGGCATAATAAACTAGGTCACCCTCATACTACTCTACTTCAATATTTGTCTCAAAAGTTGAATATTCCCATTCATAGGCCCTTTAATGTCAATTGTGTTTCTTGTAATGTGACCAAGAGTCACAAACTACCATTCTCTTTGTCTGATTCTTGTGCTAAAAATCCTTTTGAACTAATGCACATGGATGTTTGGGGACCTTCCCCCATTGCATCTTTCAGAGGATTTAGGTATTACCTTGTTATTCTTGATGATTTTAGTCGATATTTGTGGGTATTTCCAATGCACTACAAGTCTGATGTACAACAGATTGTTACTCACTTTACTGCTTATATTCAAACTCAGTTTCATACGTCCATTAAATCATTTAGATCAGATAATGGTGGTGAGTTCATTAACAAGTACTTGAGTAATCTTTTCCTTGAACATGGATTAATTCATCAGACCTCCTGTCCTAATACACCTGAACAGAATGGCAGGGCCGAGAGGTCTCATAGACACATCATGGAAACTACTCTTGCCCTTCTCCATCATGCTAATCTTCCTATTGCATTCTGGATGGAAGCCTTGCTTACCAGTGTTTATCTCATAAATCGATTACCCCATTCTGCTATTCAGTTTCAAATCCCTTATACTGTGTTGTTTAATACTTTACCTGATTATTCTTTTCTTAAGCCATTTGGATGTTTATGTTTCCCTTGGTTGAAACCCTATGCTCCTCATAAGCTCTCTCCTAAGTCTACTCCTTGTGTTTTTCTAGGCTATTGTCCTACAACAAAGGGATATAGATGTTTTGATCCCACCTCTCAAAAAGTCTATACCTCCAGACATGTTAAGTTTGTTGAATCTAAGTTTCCCTATCCTCATTTGCTTTCCCAATCCTCTTCTCCTTCAGTATCATCTCCTTCTCTTTCTTCTACCTCCTCTCTTTTCTTTGATGTTACTTTAGCTACAGAGTCCTCAGTACCTTTCTCTATTCCCACTGTTCCTCTTTCTACCACAGTTCCTGTCCCTTGTTCTGATCTTTCTTCTTCTCTTCCTTCTTCTACTTTTTCACCAGATTCTTCTTCTTCTGTGTCCACTTCTTTACCTTCTGTTGTGCCTCCTTCACATCCGATGATGACAAGATCCAAACATGGTATTTTTAAACCTAATGTCCCTGTTTCTTTATCTCTCACTACTGCACCTAAGTCATCCATGATCTCTTCTGACCCAACTGAACCTAAGTCATTTTCTGAAGCCATGAAAGATCCAAATTGGCAGAAAGCCATGTCTACAGAATATGAAGCTTTATTGTCCCAAGGGACATGGTCATTGGTGCCACCTCCTTCCTCTGCTAACGTTATTGGTTGCCATTGGATTTTTAAACTCAAAAGACACTCAGATGGTACTATAGCCAGATATAAAGCTAGGCTAGTGGCTAGAGGTAACCAGCAAACAGAGGGTTTGGATTACACGGACACCTTTAGCCCTGTTATTAAACAACCTACCCTCCGGATGGTTCTTTCTTTGGCAGTCCATTTTGGTTGGAATCTGAGACAATTGGATGTATCTAATGCATTCCTTCATGGTGTGATTCAAGAAGATGTTTACATGCATCAACCACCAGGTTACAAGGATCCTTCTCGATCTTCTTATGTGTGCAAATTAAACAAAGCTCTATATGGGTTGAGACAAGCTCCTAGGGCTTGGTATGCATTGTTTTCCAGCCACTTAATTGCTCTTGGATTTCATAATAGCCTCTCTGATACTTCCCTATTTGTCAAGGCTCATGATTCAGATATTACCTATGTTCTCATTTATGTGGATGACATCATAGTTACAGGCAACAATACTGGTTATATTTCCTCTCTTTTGACTCAACTTCAGAGTAAGTTTGCATTGAAAGATCTGGGTGATCTGCACTACTTTCTTGGTATTGAAGTATTTAGGGACACCTCTGGTATGTTCCTCACACAGCGGAAGTATGCTTTAGAAGTGCTTACTAAGGCTGGTATGTTGGAGTGCAAACCTAGTTTGTCTCCTTCCTCTACCAAACCTTCTACATCCTCTGATTCTCATGCCCCTTTTTCAGATGTTCAACTATATAGGTCCATTGTGGGATCCTTGCAATATTTGACCCTAACTAAACCTGAGATTTCCCATGCTGTGAACTCTGTTTTTCAGTCTATGCATGCCCCTACTCAGTCTAATTTTGCAGCTGTTAAGAGGATTTTACGCTATGTGAAGGGTTCTTTGCATCAAGGATTACATTTTACTCAGTCTCCTTTGTTTCTCACTGCTTACTGTGATGCTGACTGGGCTGGCAGTTCACTGGATAGAAGATCCACTTCTGGGTTTTGTGTATTTTTTGGGAACAATCTTGTTTCGTGGAGTGCCAAGAAGCAACCAACTGTGGCTCGTTCTAGTACCGAAGCTGAATATAGGTCCTTGGCGCATACCACTGCTGAATTAGTTTGGATCCAACAATTGCTTACCGACCTTCATGTTTAATTGGATGGTATCCCTGTTGTGTTCTGTGACTTGTCTGCCATAGCTCTGGCTTCTAATCCTGTGTATCACGCCCGCACCAAGCACATCGAGGTTGATTACCATTTTATTCGAGAGAAGGTTGTGGCTAAGCAAATTTCTGTTCTTCATATTAGTACTGAAGCTCAGACTGCTGATATTTTCACCAAACCTTTATCTATTCCACGATTTCAAGCTCTTGCATCCAAACTCTGTGTTCAGTCCCTTCCCCTGAGTTTGAGGGGGGCTGTTAGCCAAGCACATTAAGCAATGTTCTGTTAAGAAGTCTGTTAGTAGCTTCTGTTAAATGTAACAGATTCTTTCCTTTTATGTTACATTCTTGTTTTTCTGTTAGATGACAGTTGTATTTCCGTTTGTTGGCTCAGGTATATATACCTGATTAGTCTCTGTAAACTGCAAGGTGTGAAATGCAAATCAATTTGTGGGCTCAAAAATGATGGATCGTCCTAGCCCACGTTAGTATGCATGTCATTCTATGCTGGGACAAGCCATGTCACGTGTCGTGCCTATGCCGTGCTCGTGCCGTCACGGCACATTGGGCGTCTCTCAATTAGGGAAACGTTACAAAGAAGGGCAGAGGCCCTCATTTTCACTACAAAGGTCATTTCACAACTTTTTTGGGGAAAAAAAAAAAAACAAAGAGAGTAGTAGAATTTTTTTAAACCGAATGTCCGGATCAATTTGGGTGCACTTTGACTAATTACCTTAAAATTTATGACCGGGCAAACCTCGATCAAGTGGCACAAAAATTAAAAATACAACAATGATACATACACAACCTTTCAACCACAAACTCTCTCACATGTGATGGGACCCACCCGGGTGGGGCCCACTGGTGGGTCCCATCACATGTGAGAGGGTTTGTGGTTGGTTGTGGTTGAAGGGTTGTGTCACAATCATTTTTGTTAAAAATATTTGGCCTCTGGAAGAATGAAACACATGATCTCTTGGAGGAGCACCTGCTGCCTACTCGTACCCAATTGGCCAAACCACGTGGGATTAAAAATAGATTTATTGCACTGAGTCATCTCCTTCAACGGAAATATGCTTTCCAATATGCCAGCAGATCCAAATAAAACTGGATGAATAACACGTATGGTTTACCACCCTCAAATCTCTCCCCTTTTTCCCCTATATAAATCCCCCACTTCTCCACCCATCATCACATCAAAAATACTAAATTCCATTAGCAATCACAGAACAAAGACAAGGGTTTAGTAGCGGGAGAAAGTTAGGGGAGGGAGAGAGAGAGAGAGAGAGAGAGAGAGAGAGAGAGAGAGAGAGAGAGAGAGAGAGAGAGAGAGAGAGAGAGAGAGAGAGAGATGGGGAGAATTCCAAGTGCTTTGTTGGTGCTAGTGGTGCTGGCCATGTGCTGTGCAGTGGCTATGGCGAGGGGTTCTCATCACGATCAGCATCATGAGGGTAGAGAGAGGGAGAAGACGTTCTTGTTGCAGGACATGAAGAGGGTGGTGAAGACTGATGCAGGAGAAATGAAAGTGGTGAGGGGTTCTAAAGGGTGGATTTCAGACTTGCCTAATATTCATGTTGGTTTTATTACCATGGAGCCTAACTCCCTCTTCATCCCTCAGTATCTTAACTCCGACTTGATCCTCTTCATTCGTAGAGGTAAATATTCCTCTCGCTCCATCTCTAATTGATCATAACATAGAATTCGAAAATATCATAAGCTCGTTAAATTTAGAGTTACAAAATTAGTCGAGTTCCAAACAACTTATTGAAGAATTATGTGTTTTTTTTTTCTTTTTTATCCCAATCCAATGGCTAAAACTCGACCAGGTATGCTTGACTACAAAGAAAAACAACAATCGTTTTTTTAGTGTATGCAACACCAAATGGGCGATTTCTTTGATCAGTTTTACCACTCATACCTCAGTCTAGAATTAAATGTAGATTAACGAACCGGCAAGAATGTTAGAGCATGAGAAACTAGTAGTCGTATGACTCGTACCGTATTTAACAGTGCCTCAAATGTCATTGACATATTACTCCGTGCACAAAGTTTTTGTATTTATATATACAAAAAACTTCAAATCCAAACTCCCGGATTTTAAAACGTCCGGACCTCCACCTTCCGAATTTTTTTTTGAAAATCCGAACCGTTAGATGTGTTTAAAACGTGATTTTAAGGTCCAACGCGAAGATTTGGCAAAAAAAAATACCCGGAAGGGCTTGATCGGGGCAGTTTTCACAAAAACGCAAATATAGCGTTTTTGTCAAAAAATGCCCCGATCAAGCCCTTCCGGGTATTTTTTTTACCAAATCTTCTCATTGGACCTTAAAATCACGTTTTAAACACATCTAACGGTTCGGATTTTCAAAAAAAAATTCGGAAGGTGGAGGTCCGGACGTTAGGTCCGTAAATAGGGGTTTGGATGGGAAGGGGTTCCTATATATATATATATATATATATATATATATATATATATATATATATATATATTTAATGTATTGGTTGATATATTGACCTTTTATGAGGTTGATTGCTGCAGGGGAAGCAAGGGTTGGATCGATCTACAAGAATGAGCTGATTGAGAGGAGATTGAGGGACGGAGATGTGTATAGAATCCCAGCTGGTTCTACATTCTATTTGGTAAACACTGCCGATAGCCAAAGGCTTCAAATCATTTGCAGCATCGAGAAATCTGATAGCATGGGATGGAGCACCTTCCAGGTATATTAATCCTTGCATGGTTCGAAAATATATGCAACATTTGCTCATAGCATTACCTACGCACTAGTTTTTGCTCAGTTTTTTTTCTATAGTAAAAGGCGGAAGAATAGTTTGCTCAATTGTTTTCTCCGTCTTTGTGTTTCTCCAGTCTTTCTTCATCGGAGGAGGTTCATATCCAACATCTGTGCTTGCTGGTTTCGAACACTCAACCCTTTCGACTGCACTCAACGTAAGTGATCTATAACAACCAAAACTACCAAGAAGGGGAACAACCAAAAAAAAAATGACACTCTAATGAATTGCTATTGCAGGTCTCAGAATCTCTAGCGAGGCAGATATTGACCCGGCAAAAATCTGGCCCGATTATATCATTGTCGAACTCCCACTCGGACTTACACCAATCAAGAGCTTGGACCCAATTCTTGGAAATGAAGCATTATGAAAGAGTGCAATGTTTGAAGAGAATGGTGCACATCCACGAAGAGGAAGAGGCAACCGAGGAAGACGAGGAGCCGATTATGAGGTTGTAGAGGAAGGTTTTGAACTCCGTTTTTGGCAAACAACTGGGTGGAAAAGATGAAGGGAGAAGCGAGAGGCCGGACACATACAACCTCTTTGACAGGAGGCCCGACTTCGAAAACAACTACGGCTCGAGCGTTGCTCTTGATCAGTCCAATTATTCGCCTCTCAGGTAATCTGGCGTTGGCCTTTATCTAGTCAATCTCAGTGCGGTAATTTTAGTCACTATGACCCTCTCATTGCACACTTTTTTTTTTTTTCACCGGATGTCTTGACCAGCTTACTAACTATTTTTTTTGTTTACGATAGGGATCAATGATGGCACCACATCTCAACCCAACAGCCACAGAGTACGGCATTGTGCTGAGGGGAACCGGTAGAATCCAAATAGTGTTTCCAAACGGAACCTTAGCCATGAACGCCAGAGTGAGCGAAGGCGATGTGTTTTGGATCCCCCGCTACTTCCCATTCTGCCAGATCGCGTCTCGGTCCGGCCCATTCCAGTTCTTTGGATTCACCACCTCGGCCAGCAGGAACCGGCCCCAGTTCTTGGTTGGATCTAACTCCATCCTGCAAAACATGAGGGGTCCCGCTTTCGCGGCTGCCTTTGGGGTGAGCGAGGAGAGGCTGGAGAGAATCGTGAATGCTCAGAGTGAATCTACTATTTTGCCCTCGGGATCTGCTTCGAAGGAGAGGATTCCAGAGGCGACCAGGAGATTTGGTGAAGAGATGGCTATGGGTTTCGAGGGAATTTACTAGGTGGTAGGAGTTGGTTTTTTTGTGTAATAAGGTAGGATTTTTTTTTGTTCTTGAAAGCGTTTTCTATGCTGTCAATTTTGTTTGTTTTTGTTTCTTTTGGGTTTGGTTTTGTTTTATGGAATTTGGCCTAATGCACTTGAAGCCTTGAGAGTTGTGAATAACGGAATAAGAATATTTGTTTTGCATTATCTTCCCAATCCTACGGCTTTCTTTTTTCTTTGAAAGCAACAAAAAATATATTAATAAGGGTAAATTTTTAGGTACCTCCCTTGAGATTTATGACAATTACAGGTAGCTCTCCTGCTGTTTCTGAAATTTCACTGACCTCCCCTACTTTTGAAAATAAATATCACATGCCTCCCTTCTGTCAACTTATGTTAGAAAAGGTGACGGAAAATGCTAATGTCATGCCTCCCTTCTGTCAACTTATGTTAGAAAAGGTGATGGAAAATGCTAATGTCATGCTTCTCTCTCCCTTGAAATTTATATATTTAAAGTCTAGTCGAAGAGATCTACAAAATGAGATCCATATTGAATGTGAAATTATAAATAAAAAAAAGTCTTACTCCCTCTGTCCCAATTTCTTGGTCCTTCTTTCCATTTTGAGATGTCCCAAAATATTTATCTCACTTCTAAAAACATCCATCAAAATTGGGTCACTTTCCAATTTTACCCTTAAAAAGTACTTTTTCCATCTTAATTGGCTAGTTTATTATCTTTTATTTTATAATGATTTTTATGATTTAAAAAATTTTGTATAATAAAACTAATTGATATCTATCAAACAAGATCCATATTGAATATGTTTTGATTTTCATATAATAAATTAGCCTTACAAATTTAGTCACAGTAATATTGACTGGATTTATGAGCAAAATAGAAAAGTCAATACAGAATTTTCACATCCCTTACAAACCCGCTTCCCCAAAAGGGGCAAACAAATTGAGACGGAGGGAGTATTTTTCAATGAGAATTTTAATTATAATGTTACATAATTTAATTTTTTTTTTCAATGTGTAAGTCAAAATTTTACTAATTTTCAATGCAAATTTTAATTATATTGTCACTTTTTTTTTGCCATTCGACATACATGAGTAGAGTTAGCTATTAGATGTCAGTAAACCCGAAGGGTTAACCTCCGCTCCATAGGAGTCAAATCCAGAACCTCATCCTTATAGAAGGGGCTACACAACCAACTGGGCTAACTGCCATGGTCTACTATCACATTCAAAAAATTAGAATTTAAATTTTACATGAATTTTATGAAAAATGAATATGAAAAAAAAGTTGTAAGAATTTTGATTTAAAATTTTGAGTTACACATTGAAAAATTTAAATTATATAACATTATAGTTCACATTTAAAAATTAATATTTTATTTTTACATAGTTTCACATTGACTATGGATCTTATTTTGTAGAACTTTTTGAGTAGATTTTAAATATATAAATTTCATAAAAAAAATGAATATATATAAAAAAGTTATTAACATTTTAAGATTTAAAATAAAAAAAACACGCTAGGGGTAACAAAGTAATTTTAGCATTAAAGTTAACCCCGTTAGCCCGAAATTGACGGGAGGGGAGAATTTGACATTTATTTTCAAAAGTAGGGAAGGTCCGTAGAATTCCAGAAACACTTAGGGAGGTCCTTATAATTGTCAAAAAACTCAGGAGAGGTAAGTTAAATTTACCCTATTAATGATAACAAGTTTATAATTCATCGTGTGCAGCTATTACAACAAGAAGAGTAAAAACTGATTGCATACAATTATAAAAATATCGACAACACAGCAGTACGAAAAGAAAATTATACACCAACAACCATTGATAAGGCAAGACCACATTGGCACAAAACAGTGGTACATTTAATTTTCTCTGATAAGTAACATTCAAGTTCTTGTAAGATGCCTTTTTGCATTTCTTCTCAACTCCATTCTTGCTTTCTTTTGATCGGCAACTCCATGCTTGCTTGTGAGCATCCCCAATGGTATATTCAAAAAAAAAAAAAAAAATTTTGGTATTTAGATACTCTAAAAAGACTCGCAATGGCATTTGGATAAATACTCAAAGTTAACAACAGTTTTTATATATACTCAAATTTTAACATTTAGATACTCAAAACTACCAACTTTTTCTTAATAATCAAACTTGAATACTCAAAACTACCAATATTTTTCCCTATTTTGATTATGGACAAAAATGAACCATTGTAGAGTTTCACATTTCTAACTTTAAAAACCCATTAAATAAATACTCAAAAGGTGATGTGGCAACATTTGAGTATACCATTAGTGATACTCTAAAAATTTTGGCAGCATTTACAATGAACTTGGTGTTGGCCTTCTTGCAACGATAAAGATTTCGTACAAATATGGTTGTACGAAACTCTTCCACCGAATACTTTCCTAATAGCAAATTATTCTACTGTCTTAGATCACTACCACGTGATGACTCGAGATTATAAGAGTGTCAGAGCATCACGTGTCGATGTCCTAAGACTATAGAATAATTACTCCAATCATATGGCCCATATGCATTGTTTGTGTCAAAACTTTTAACTCTGTAAAGAATTAACTGAAAGCTATTTTGAGCTGCTTGCAAATTTGCAATTACGGGCCGTCAGTCCCCATGTGCGCTCCACCTTTTTTTTTTTTACTTTTAATTTCAAAACATCAAATCCTATGAAATTGCCTAAACTCTAGGGTACCCTATGAAAGTGTTTAAAATCATAAGGTACCCTAAGAAAGTGTCTAAACCACTAAAAACTCTATAATAGGAAAATGCGTCCTAAACCTTAAACCTTAGGGTACCCTATGAAAGTGCCTAAACCTAAACTTTAGGTTACCCTTTGAAAATGCCTAAAATTTTATGGTATTCTATGAAAGTGTCTAAACCACTAAAAACTCTATAATAGGAAACTGCACCTTAAGTGCCTAAGCCTCAAAAAAGAGTGATTGACCTTAATGGAGTTAGTGGTAATTAAAAAGAATTATTGGAGTTAGTAGTAATATATACTCCCTCCGTTCCAAATTAATAGTCCACTACAAAAAGTCATGCCATTTTTCAAATAAAAAATGAGGTACTTATGTGTATCATTTTTTGAATTTTTTCGTACCGAATTAAAGAACTCGACGAGTACTTTAATTTGGTGCGAAAAAATTCGAAAAATAATACTCGGAAGTACTTCATATTTTGATTTGAAAACTAGTAAGAGAGAGAAAGAGAGGGCCCTTATTTAGGAACGGAGGGAGTATTTGTTTTTTATACCGACCTGTAATAAATCCTATGAAATTCCTTATAGGCCCAACTTAAAAAAATCCGAGTCCCAAGTTCACGTAACTGTGAGTGGGCCTGCTCTTCTTATCAAAGTGTGGGCTTTGGTGATCCAGATAGATGGCCCGTTAGTGACGGATCTTACCGCCACCGGGAGCCTGCAACTAGCAAAAACCGACGAATTTCCCAAATTGGAGAGAGAGATCACTGAGTTTCCGAGGAGAGAGAAAGGCATTGGAGCTGCGATGAAACTCTACTTCCACCGCTCTTTGGTTCTTGTATCGCTTCTCCTTCTTGTTGTTTTCAACTTACTAGTTGCTGAAGCTGAGGTCATAACCCTAACAGAAGAAACTTTCAATGACAAGGTGAATCACCTCCTCCCAAACCCGCTTTTCAGCTTCTCTTCTCGATTTCAATTGGGGTTTTCCCCTGTTCATTTGATCCTGTGTCTGTGTACTGGGTTGTTATTCATATTTATACTTATCATGGATTTTTTTTCCTTCCTTTTCAATCTTGTTGCCTTTTTTCATCTTATTTAATGAAGATGAAAGTATGTCTTCGATCACAGAAATGTTGATTAAAATCATTCTTTTTCGTGCTTGGGTATCAATATGTATCTGGGTATGTAGTGTTAAGTATTCCATTTGATCCTGTGTCTATGTACTGGGTTGTTATTTATATTTGTACTTATCATGGGTTTTTTTTTTTTCTTCTTAATTTTCAATCTTGTTGTTCCTTGGCTTTTTTCATCTTATGTAATGAAGATTAAAGTATGTGTTCGATCACAGACATGTTGATTGAAATCATTCTTTTTGGTGCTTGGATATCAATATGTATCTGGGTATGTAGTGTTAAGCTTTTTTTGGTTTTGTTTTTCGGGAAGTATGCTGCCTGTAATCTTTATGTTTTAGTTATTTCGGTAGGAAGAATGGGAGCGCAATACGGTACATGTTCTTAATTACGGTACAGTGGGACTCGGGGGTAGATTATACATAACGATATAAGAAAGTACTTACATTGTTTTGTTGTTATCAATGAAATGATACTTTCTTTGCTGTAAAAAAATGGTACTTACATTAGGAGAGAAAATTCCAAAGGTAGAATGTGATTTTTGGAACTCTTGATGTACAAAACGTTTCAATTTGACAAATTTTCTTTTCTATTTATCCTATGAATGCTCTATTTGTTGGTTGGTTATATTTTATTGTTTACTCCTATGGTGGAAATCTTAAGGAAATAAGTAGGAAAAATATTGAGATGGCTTTAGATTGCTACATTCACTTTTTTGGAACATTAGTGTCCAATATCCAGAACGTGCATTCCAATACATAATTTGCAGTGAATATGCTGTATTACAAACTCATATGCACATGACCATTTCCTAGAGCCATGTTAGTTTGATGAAAGGTTCTTCATGGTTTGGATAAAAATTTGTGATACTTTGTACACTTCTAGAAAACATGTGATAGTTAAAGTCAATTTTATGTGTAGAAATTTTTCCAATAAAAAGATGACATGTTGAAGCGAGTTAATTGGTCTTGCCTCGGTCAATTACTCCGTATAATAAAGGTTTGGCACAGCTTCTTGTTACTCAACTGTTTGTTTTCTTATTGCTCTATGTTCGTTTCCATTTTATTGGTTTAGAGGAGCCTAGTCATAAACCCATGTTTAAACATTGTTTGCATTTGCCTGTGTTTATTTAGGTGAAGGAGAAAGACACTGCATGGTTTGTGCGATTTTGTGTTCCTTGGTGTAAGCACTGGTAATAATTCCACCTTTGTCCACCCCATGGATAGAATGGATTTCTCTTTAGTTGTTTTAAAGAAGTTTTTGGTCTTATTGTTGTTTAAAACTGACTTTTCAGTAAGAATTTGGGGTCATTGTGGGAAGACCTCGGGAAGGAAATGGAACGCGAGGATGAGATAGAGGTTGGACAAGTTGATTGTGGAACGAGTAAACCACTATGCTCTAAAGTTGATATTCATTCATATCCTACATTCAAGCTCTTTTATAACGGAGAGGAAGTTGCAAAATACCAAGGTACATTTATGTTTCAAATGAAACCCTGCTTGCAGTTATTTAAACACCAGCAGATCGCTACCAATAGTGTAAATGCTCATCTAGTTCTGAAGATCTAAGTGTAAGATGTCATATGCCCTTGTTTTAACATGTTATGGTACTATTTTCTCTTAATATGCTTCCTCTATGATGGTAATAAATGGGCATGTAATTTAAAACTTCAGTCAGGGCAGTTAGGCTTAGATTCAGACTCGAATGAAGGGCCCCATCCTCTCTTTGTTGTTTTCTGAGTGAAAAGAATGAATTTCGACAACAAAGCCCGGATAAGGTATCCCAAAAAAAAGAGTCACTGGGAAAACAGCCATAGAAAGTGATGAGGTATCCATTGCTGATGTAGAAAAAGGATTCCCTCCTGGCAGAAAGAAACTACCAAGGTCTAGAGGTCCCCCTACATGACACTTTACCGTCAAAGGAACCACAAGCAATATCTGTAGCACTTGTTGGACATGTAAGGCTATATATTCGGTGGTTAGTGCAGAGAATTTGTCAAATTGCGCGGATATATTCTCACTTGGTTGACTTGCATCTTGATCAATTCGGAGTGGAGACTGTTCTCATGCATGAACATCTCTCTTACTGCCCTGCTACACCTAAGTTGCATTTCCTTTGATAAAAACAATTTGGCTCCACCTCTGAGACCTCCAACTCTTTATACCAGTTGGGGAGTTCCGCTAACACGCAAGTAGCGCTGTTCACGGGTTCGGGTTTGACCCGACCGACACATGAGATTTGTCAGGATGTGGCCAGTTTGCAACCGAAATGGTGGTAGGTTCCGACCAAAATGTACTTCGGGTTGGTCGGATCGGTTTGGTTGGGTTCATGGGTTCCCATCAGATTAGAGTTACACATAACAAAGAGGAGTTTAGAAGCAGATGTAATGAATTCATCTGACCGTAAATACACAATACAAAGAGCAGTTTTAGATCAGAGAGACACGTTACAATAAGGAGTTTTAGCCGTAACAAGAAACCAAGGCACCTGCTTCAAATCAAACTCTTCTTCTGCTTCTAAAATCCATTCGATTATTGTAATCATTGTTGTATACATTGATTACACACGAAAATTGAATATTCATTAGAGGGAGGGATGGATCCAGACGAGAGAGAGAGAGAGTGTGTTACGGAGCTTCGGCGGTGACAACGAAAGTGAAGGAGAGAGCCCACCACCATCCCACGGCCAAATCTAGAGCGAGACCAATGAGAGAGATGAGGGAGGCCTCCGTTTTTGGAAGGGAAGGTGGCGATAGAAATTTTGGGTTTTCAACTTCTGTTTTGTTTATATTCGGTCGGCTGCGCCCCCTTGAGTTATTTTCATCAAACCCAAAACCCAGTGGTGAATGAAATTTTTTCCAGGAATGGGACCTGAACCCGCCAGAAAAGGTCAATCAAAACTGCCCGCTTTGCTATTTTCGGCCTGGTTGGGTCACCAGACAGGTCGGATTGCTATGCACACCACTAAGCTGGGCAGAGGCAACTGCATACCCTTTGGTACCTGCTCAGCCAAGTGCCCTTTGTACTTCGGGTGACAAAAGAAAAATAAAAGAAAGAAAAGGAAAAGTGCGTACTCCTTGGTACCACCCGCATGGCTGGGATAATGTGAAGTCCTAGCACAATCCGCCAGGATATGTGTAGGTATGCATAAAGCAATAGCCAATAAGCATAGCTAAATAACAACAATGTTTTGACTGTATGGTAGTTGGAATGTTTTCTTTCCTTGGGATAGCTAGGTCAATGCAACATGAACACTGGCCCTTGGTATTAGGTGATTTCCCAACATTTGGGTCCACTGATCAAGTGGTAATTGAGTTGGGATTAAGATTTGGGGAACTCCATACGGATTTGGTTTATGTAAATGTAAGTGAATTGAGATTATGAAGTCCAAAATTCATTAGAAATATGTCTTTAAATCCCAAGGAAGAGAGGAGTCTGGCATGGGCCATATCGTTAATGTGTTAAAGGTTTAATAATGCACATTTGGTTAGACGTCCTAAGTGCGTGTTTACGAGAATTTTTGTGTGTGAAAATTTTCAGATTCCAACTCTTCAAAATCAGTTTACTGATATTCAACCCAAGGCCTTTTATAGTGAGGAAGGCTTGTGCCCATCAATCGAAACTGTCCACTTTGCTATTTTCGGCCTGGTCTAGTCACCAGACGGGTCGGATTGCTATGCACACCCCTAAGATAGGCAGAGGCAACTGCATACCCTTCGGTTACCGCTCAGCCAAGTGCCCTTTGTACTTTTTGTGAGATGGCATTATATGAAATATGCCAAACACATCCTGTATCTTGCCCATCTAGAGTGTCTGTCAGAAAAAGCACAAAGGAAATTCTACATTGGAAAGGCAATTGGACTTACTTTAACAGCTGCAGAGAGGCTTCCTTCTGTTCTCATTTTATTTTTATTTTTGTTGGATTTTTCCTATCTTTCTATTTGTAGGACATGACAAATTCTGCTGCATTTGGAGTAACATGTAAAAGAATACAACATTCCTTACACATTTTTTGACTTGTGGTTTATTGGACACAGATCGCTAGTAGGGATGGCAATTGTGACCGAACTGATGGGTACCCGAACCGTATCCGGTTTTTTTCCCTGAAACATAACTGAAATATTCCCCGTGGGTACGGCTATGGATTCTGATTTGAGATAACTAAACGGGTTCGGTTAGGTTCGGTTCTGGGTTGAGCTGATACCCGAAGTGCTACCCGAACCGAACTGCAACCTGAACCGAACCGAACCGAACCGAAATTATAATTACACATTAACCCCCCTGTAGTATAGGTTAATAACATTTATACCCTACTATATATATAGTGTTATAAAGGCAGAATCTGTCTTTTTGGGGTTAGGAACCACAGAGAGAGGCGATCATCTCATCTCTCACTGTCTAACATCGGCTCCTCAGTCCTCATTCCTCACCTGGTATCGTCTCTCTCTCTCTCCGACATCCCCTCACTTCTTGCAACTTCTTGCAACTAACTAATTTAACTTTGAATCTCGATCTGAAGGTGAGTTAGAGTGGCCTTATTTTCCAACTGGAGATTTGGCACTCCACAATGGAGTTTAAGAGTTGTGTTGGTTACATTCCATGTCCATCAAAAAGCATATCTATTCGACAAAACCAAACTCGATCTGCTGTCAAATTTCGCACTGTGATTAAAGTGGTCAAAACTTAGCGTTAATAAATGTAGTGACTTCGTACAAAGCCTTTGGCTATTGTTTTTGGACCAGATTTTGACAACGGAAAACAATTTAGTATGCTGTTGGTTTTTTAGAAGAAATTGGCAGAGTTGCTATCGGTTTTAAATCTCAGGTTCGGGTACCCAAACGGTTCGGGGATTACCCAAACCCCGTTTGGTTCGGTTACGGTTTCAAGAACCCCTACCCGAACGGTTTTCGGTTCGGTTATGGGCACCGGTCTGGGTTCAGGTAATGGGTTCGGTTATACCAATAACCGAATTGAACCGCCCCATTGCCATCCCTAATCGCTAGGGTCTGTATCCACTATCCAGACAACATTAAGCTAAGAAAAGTGTTGAATGAGTTTATGAATGTGCTGCTTCTCCCTTAATGGTTAATTGTTTGTTGAATTTCTTAGTACTATCTGGGACTGTAAAACATGAAAGGAAGCAAGCAACTTATTTTTCTTGATAGTTCATGGTTCCAAATACAACCCATTTTAAACTGATCAGAACCTACTACTGGTTTTAGCTTCTTCAATAGTTTAAAGAAGGGGTCTATAATGATTGCATGGTCACAGGATTCATTACTCTCTTATACTAACTAGATGCTAGCCGTAGCTGTGTAGTTCCGTTCTATTACATTTTCAGCCGCCAAAATTGCTATATTGCCTTCTTACTTGCTTTGCAGCGGAGCTTAAGAGTAATGGATGGTACTTTTGCCTTTATTTTTCTCTGGAGTTTATACTTCGTATTTCTTGAACCAAAACACAACAGTAGTATCCACTATGATTTCTTTATTACGAGTTCTTGTGTACTTATCACTTTGCCTTCTAGTTCTAACTCTTACTGGAAAAACTGGATATAATCATTATTCAGGGCCTAGAGATGTGGAGTCTCTTAAAACATTTGTGCTGGAAGAAGCAGAAAAGGCAGCAATGACCGCACAGCTTGAGAATGAGAAAGAGTTGTGATCGCACCCGCCAAGCAGGAAATCATTGAAAGCTTCTTCCGCGGGTGGTTGTCAATCACAAGTTTTGGGTGGATATCCTCCTTGTTTTCTACGTCTGGATATTTGAATAGAGGAACAGCACCTTAACATAAGAAATTTGTAGGCGAGGACAAATATTATGCATTAATTTGACTACTGAATTACCTTGTCAATGTAATAGCTTTGTCATGTCATTCTTTCTTGGGAGTGCAAGAATCGTTGTGGCGATGGATATTTTGTCGGTGGAGAATCTAGATTTCAAAGGTCTTGTGTTCCAACTTCCAAATATTTCAATGAACGACGGATATTTCATTCGTATACAATTTACGTTTCAAAGGTCTTGCATTTCAGTTTTCCTTCAGTGAATTCATTTCACTACCTTCCAATTTTGGAGAGGTTCAGCAGTCTTTACAGTTTGTCCTCACAAGAGTTAACCTTGTGCCTAGGATGTTACTACTATGATCAATGGAATAACATTGTGGGGACGCCAATGATCATTTGCTCTCTCTCTCCCTCTCTCTCTCTCTCTCTCTCTCTCTCTGTGTTGGAGAGCGTCACCGCCTGGATCCTTTCCAGAAACCTATATTGGCTGCACCACATATCTACATAATTTGGACGTCAAATCAAATCAATTTGTCGTTTGTATGTAGCACTCCGGTATGCAAAAACAAATCCAACCCCATCTAAATCTTGTTTAGTTTCTAAATAAGGAAGCATTGAACCATATGGAAGACAGGAGATGCCCAGTGATTCAGCCTTCACAATATCCCAGCACTACAGATGCCCCAAAGCCCAGTTTCAATGC
The DNA here is from genome assembly GCA_022606695.1 of Vaccinium macrocarpon. NCBI lineage: Eukaryota > Viridiplantae > Streptophyta > Magnoliopsida > Ericales > Ericaceae > Vaccinium > Vaccinium macrocarpon. Next base: position 26,903,183 of record CM040176.1, on the reverse strand, counting down.
TGCTAAGCCAAGTTGCACTCCAACACGGCAACACCCAACTCACCTTTTCCACTTGACCATGTTAAACATCCAAATAGGAAAAATCAACGAAAAAGCTGCTACATATCAAACATTCAGGATCCAAATGCAGGCAGGAGCACTGCAAATCTTGGCTGAATAATGAACCGAAAATTGCTTTGACAGGCATCAACTCGGCTGCAGTTGACATTTTCCACCACCAGTAGAGTCGAATTCTTGCTAGTCTCAGTCACCGACCAACATTTCCTGGTCAGACATTCTCACAAATTTGGAGGAAGGAATCAAAGGATGGCCAAAACCAGAAATCCAATTATACAAATATCATCCTTAGACACGACTCACAAAACTCTTTGGGACACATTGGAAACACTGACGGATCTCAAGCCAAACACACTACACAATGCAAACATAAACCAAATATGACTGACTACCATGCTATAGGATCTGCCACCGCCTGTCAAGCACCCAGTTCTGGGAACGGCTGCACGACAAACAAGGCAGAAAGCTACAACGTACAAAACACGACAACCAACCCACAACACTAGAACTGACGAATAAGGTGATCAAACCCCACCCTTTATTCTTATAATAGTTGACTCCACCTGCAGTAACCCAAACCCGGACGGTTCACTTCGCACCCTTCTTGGCTGCAGCCTTGGTGACTTTAGCTCCAGTAGGATCCTTCTTCTCAACACTCTTGATAACACCCACCGCCACTGTCTGCCTCATGTCCCTCACGGCAAAACGCCCCAGAGGTGGGTACTCAGAGAAGGTCTCCACCACCATAGGTTTGGTAGGGAGCATCTTCACTATACCAGCGTCACCATTTTTTAAAAACTTGGGCTCCTTCTCAATCTCCTTCCCAGATCGCCTGTCAATCTTGGTCAACAGCTCAGCAAACTTGACCGCAATGTGGGATGTGTGGCAGTCGAGCACAGGAGCATAACCGTTTCCAATCTGCCCAGGGTGGTTCATTATAATGACCTGAGATGTGAAATTTGCAGCCTCCTTGGCAGGATCATCTTTTGAGTTGGAAGCCACATATCCACGCTTCAGATCCTTCACAGCAACATTCTTCACGTTGAATCCCACGTTATCACCCGGAAGGGCCTCTGGAAGAGCCTCATGGTGCATCTCCACAGACTTGACTTCAGTTGTCAGTCCAGTGGGCCCAAAGGTGACAACCATACCGGGCTTGATAACACCTGTCTCAACACGACCCACTGGGACAGTTCCAATGCCACCAATCTTGTAGACGTCCTGAAGTGGGAGGCGGAGTGGCTTGTCTGAGGGCCTCTTGGGTTCTGAAATCAGGTCAAGAGCCTCCAGGAGGGTCGGGCCCTTATACCAGTCAAGATTTGTAGATCTTTCAATCATGTTGTCTCCTTCAAAACCAGAGATGGGGACAAAGGGGATCTTCTCAGGATTGTATCCAACCTTCTTCAGGTAGGAAGAAACTTCCTTCACAATTTCATCATACCTTGCCTTGGAATATTTAGGGGTTGTGGCATCCATCTACACAAATAGCACAAAGATAATGAATTTAATCCCATATTTGACCCAGCACCCAAAACTGTTCGAGCAGAATAACAATATACACAAAATATCATATTATCATCAGGCTAAAATGGTCACCTTGTTGCAGCAGCAGATCATTTGCCTGACACCAAGAGTGAAAGCAAGCAAAGCATGCTCTCGGGTCTGACCATCCTTGGATATACCAGCTTCAAAACCACCAGTGGTAGAATCAATAATGAGGACAGCACAATCAGCCTGGGAAGTGCCAGTGATCATGTTCTTGATGAAATCACGATGTCCAGGAGCATCAATGACAGTGCAGTAGTACTTGGTGGTCTCGAACTTCCACAGAGCAATGTCAATGGTAATGCCACGTTCACGCTCAGCCTTGAGCTTGTCCAACACCCAGGCATACTTGAATGACCGCTTGTTCATCTCAGCAGCCTCCTTCTCGAACCTCTCGATAACACGCTTGTCAATACCTCCAAGCTTGTAGATGAGGTGACCAGTGGTGGTGGACTTTCCAGAGTCGACATGGCCAATAACCACAATGTTTATGTGAACTTTCTCTTTTCCCATGCTGAACTCTTAGCACGAAAAGCTGAGGAGAAAACAATCCAACAGAAACATCAAGAAGTTGTCTGGTCAAATCCTTTGAAACATATATTCCCCAATCTGACAAGGGGGTGCAACCAGCAAAACAAAAATATTCATTTTATGAATAAATTAAAGAACGCAAATAACAAAACAAATAGGTGAGCAGCAGCCAGTAGTGGAATACTTGTATGTTCACCAGGGAAAACAAAGCAATTATTCACACTAATGCAAAAAGATGGAACAAACTTAAGTACTGAGAGGGTGGTATGACATTCTTAAACACAGTCTGAACGAGATGGGCAAAATACTTACTAAGCTTAAGGGGGAAAAAAACGTTCAAATATGAAGAAAAAAACTCCGTGATAGAGAGTGTATGATAACTCGAGAGAAAATATCACTTGCCATGCTCCAACAATAGCAATTCCCAGCAAATAAAGGAAAGATAACGTATATACTCTGACAACAGAAATCTAAAATGTCATCTGTAAGTACATCTTGGGAAAATGAACATGCAGATGCCAAAACAAGTAATGAAAGTATCTAGCAACTCCAGATATAAGACCAAATTTAACTCCAAAATTCAGTTATCTGAAATTCTCAATCTAAAAGGCCAAAACAAAGGAAGCAATGCATAAAAATTATCGGAAGCCAAAAGCCACAATTATGACACATAACTTACAGCCAAATTTCAACAGAGTAATAAATTAAAATAATCCAACATATTAAGTAATTCATTTGATAATCCATCTTGGATTGGCAACCCAAAATCTTTACTAGGATAAAACAGCACAAGAGAGTTTCTGAAAGCAAATCCATCAGAGCAGATCGAATTATCCACGCAAATCAAAATAACTAACATGCAATAATACAAATTCTGTATGTGAGAAGAATTGATGCAAATCGAGAGTCCCGTCATCTATACAACATCCGATCAAATTCATTAGGAAAAAGATACCTCAGAAACCGAAAATAGTAAAATTCATTTCAAGACGACCAATAAAGAACAATTCTCGTCATAAGATGTCCTAATGACCAGAAATCAGACCATCAGAAAAAAAAAAAAAAAACCAGAGAAGTCCATACACAACATCAATCATCTATCTACATGACTACATAAAATATAACCCAAAAATACAACAGTAATAAGACCGATTAAGAGTAAATTGAAGAGCGAATGAACAGAGATCTAGCTCACCGGAGTAGAAAGAATATACGCTGCGAGAGAGAAAGGGAGAGACTCCGGTGATACCCTGGCCGCTCGAGCAAGCAGAAAACTTCGATATAAAGAGAGCTCAGGGTTTGGACATGTATTTATATTGGAGAGAAGTTGACGAGTAGGGCTTCTACAGCGTAATCTGATTTTACGTAAATGCCCTCCGATTATAGAGTACCGAAAATGTCGTCCATACGTCGGTTGACTTGCGTTTTTTTATTTTTTATGGATAAACCTACAGGTACAGAAAGAAGGGTACAGAAAATGTACACAGCGTGTTCGGAGCCTCATTTTTGGGTCTCACACGAGTGATTCGAACCGTTCATTATTCTTAAGTCAACTCAATTCGAACCCTTCAAAAGTTTGATTTTAAACGGTGAGAATTTGGTTCAAACATTTCTAACTGTTCGATTGAGTTGATTTTTTGTGGGCTCCCTTGAAAAAATGTTTAAGAAAAATAAAAAATTCAGATCATTTGTGTGGGTCTCCAAATGCGTTGCGTACATTTTTTGTACCCTACTCTCTGTACAGCTGCAGTGTCCATTTTTTATTTTTGTTACTGAATTGTTTGTGTTTGCGTGGGTGCCAAGTATTTGCGTGGGTGCCAAGTAGAAGCGTGGAAGTTTATTCTCACAAAATAAAAGGGTAAATTTCAGTGACACTGACACCCCTAATGTTTTTCTTAACGACAGATATTCCTTCACGTAGGGAAATAACTATACATTCTGCAAGGTTTTAATATTCATTTCAACAACACTCAACAAAAAATTGTTCGACCAAACACATGATGGAATTAGCAAAAAGGCATTTATATTGATAGATTGCCCTTTTTTAGCATAAAGTAAATTTATCTTTTTTTCACAATCCAACAAGTACAAAATAAAATGAGAGGTGATGGGGCCCGTTTGCTAGTACTGATAGCTTTCTAGATTATTCGCTTAATATTAAAATAAATTGTAAAATTGTTTGTTGTAGATTTTTATAATTTTTTAGAAAAATTTAACTTCTTTGCTTGAGTAAGCTATAGTTTTTTATAAATTAAATGTTTATATTGCCCTTAATACTTTTGCAAGAAAAACTTATTCACTTTAAGACCCTTTTGTCCATTCGTGTTTAAAAACTTATAATAAGCAAAAGAAGCTTTAAGTTGAAGTTTAAAATAATTTAGGTCTTTTTTTTTTTTGTCAAATAAGCTAGAAAAGCGAATAACTAATTTATTCATAGTTGTTGACAAACACCTTTCATTTTATTTATTTAAGCAAATAAGATAATTAAGTTATATTATAAGGCCTAGCAAACGGGGCCGATAGCATCTTGTTATTTTTTACTACTCCCTCCATTCTTATTTGTTTTTCCTCTATGAAAAGTCGTGCCACTTTTCAAATGAAAAAAATAAAGTGTTTTCATGTATCATTTTTCAAAATTTTTTGCATCAAATTAAAGTACTTATCGTGTACTTTAATTCGGTGCAAAAAATTTTGAAAAATGATACACAGAAGTACTTAATTTTTTTATTTGAACAAAGGTAAGAGGAGAGTTGTGGAACAAACAAATAGGAACGGAGGGAGTATTAGGAAGGGTAACTTTTTAAATATATAGTCACTTTTGGGCTTTTGGCCTATTACATCACGTATGAAGACATAAAATTATCAATTGAGGGCATCGATGAAACACATGCGGAAACCACGAGGGGTTCATTGCACTTTCTCATACATAGAAGGTAAAAAGGGTATTTGTTACTATTGACAAACTGTGAGCGTTGATTCAGACCGAAATGTGGAGAAGCTAGAAAGAAGAGCGGAAATAGAGAATCTTAGTGAAAGATTACGTGTAGATTGAATCAAGGGCAGAACTAAATAGTGGCAAGTGGGGTCAACTAATCCCGTTAGATTAGAATTTCCTACAAACATGTACTAGGGCTGGCCAGTGGATCGTTCAATCCGCTCAAATTGAACCATATGTGAACTTACTCAATGTATGTTACAGATGGATGTGGATCCTAATATTTTTATTTTGGCGGATGCGGTGCAGTTCGGTTCGGGTTCAATCCACCCAATCCTCCTTTAGTCCTTTAATCCATCAAATCCGCCCGATCCGCAACTAAACCGATTCATCCGTATATCACTCACGGACAGGTTACAGATGAACAAAACGACAATCCGTCACGAACAAATAAGATTGAGAACGAATTGATCCGCCTGGAATTGATCTGTGGACAACCCTAACAAGTAAATGTATTTTTGGACATTTGGTAACCTTTCCCCAAGGTTATGTATTTATTCTCTAAATCTTGCTCCCAGTAACATGAAAATACTTACAACCTTGTCCAAATAATTTACCGAACCTCCCTTGATCTTTTCGTTTTTTTGGTCCCATTATTTTAACACACTCTCCCTCACAAGCAAAAAAGCAGAGGATAGACATACAACATATAATTTTTTCTCCTCTCCTCTCTCTCTCTCTCTCTACCCCACGTAACATGATATAACACTTTTTGTTTCTATGCATTGAATAAATCTCTTTTGATTTAATATTTTAACATACTACTTCCGTCCTATTTACATAATCAGCTTCATATATTGTACTACACAATGAAAACCTATCTAGAAGGAAAGTACATTAGCAGTTTAGCAGTTTTAAACCACCTCATCATTTCAAAAATAAAAAATAAACCACAAGGGAAGGAATAGTCCCCAATGAAAACACATGCAATTTTTCGTCAAAAAATAAAAGTATTTTGGTTCATAATTTTTTATTTTTTCTCACCAAATTAAAGAATTAATAGAGATTTTTAATTTGGTAAGAAGAAACTTGAAAAATCATGTGCGAAAATACTTTACTTTTTTTATCTGAAATTTTGCATATACTTGCATAGGGGACCATCAAAGTTGAATGAAAGAAGTAAATATTGTAGATGTTGACACCTGATGATAAATTTTGTATCCACCCTAGATTGAATCTAATAGTAAAAAAATAGTAGATTTTAGAGAAGTGGGGTTGTATTACTGCACCACGTGGTTTCATTAGTTCGTGTATTTTCACTTCTTCTTTTTTTTTTTTTCAATGTCACCATCACCTATATTATTAATTGTTTTCCAACAAAATCATGCTTTATTTTTTTGAAAGTAAAAACTCACATACATTTTAAAATAATTTTGCATCAATTTAAATATCTCAATTAGTCTTTTAAATTAATGTAAAATAATTTTTGAAATTGTCTACCGACAATGTTTTAATTTTTTTATACAAAAAATAAAATGAGTGAAAAAAAAGTCTAAAAGTACAAAATGGATGAAGAACTCATTAATCAATTCATACTGTGATGGGACGAATAAATGTGGGGCTCCGGACGCTAATATCATTTTTGTCGTCTTCCTCCGGCCACATCCAAGCAAATTGGTGGTTTCTATCGTCGTCGTTGTACAATTTTGCGGCTTTCGTATATATAATTTTTTTTGTTTTTTTCTTGTATTTTTCAGAACAGTAGTGTCATTTTTAGCCTAATAATGTAAGTTTATGTTTCTGTTTTTTTTTTTAAAAAAAAAGAAAAAATTAAGAAAAGACAAGTATTTTTGTTTCTTTTGTTTTGTAATTTTTTTTATTGTTTTTTGAACAAGAGCTAGTTTTATCCTAAAATTTAGACACAATGACAATATCACATGCACGTGACCTGTTGCAAAAGCAAACCAACAACGAGGCAGGTCTTCGGGGAAGTCAAAGATCTGGTTACCTGTACTCAACAGTGGAGTGGTGTGGTGGTGGTAACGGTCTCCAGCGGTGGCAAAAGGTTGTAGAACGGCTATGGAGCTACAGGAGGCCAGGGGAGTTCGTTGCGGAGGGATTATGTCAAAGGTTGTATAGGCGAGGCAATATAATGGGATAGGGGGAGCGGTGGTGGCCTGGTGGGCAACACTCGAGAGAAACCTCAAAACAACCTCTTTTTTTTTTTTGAAAAAAAAAAAAAAACCTCACAAAATCAAGTTAATGCTACACAAACTACAAAATCGAAATAAAGATGCATCAAATTCGGATTCACCAACTCAAAGTATGGCATGTTTTTTGACATTCAAGCCATGTACTTCAGCACTACTACCAAGACCCTTCAGCACCCGCAGTAGGGTTCTGAAAAGCTGAGAAATTCCAGCAAGTCTTCAAGGCATAGGGCTGAGAAACTGTCACACCCTCTTCCGTGATTTTTGCTATCTGCAATTTCCAGATATCAAGCATCAGATACTACGGTAAAGTATGGCATGGGGAATAATTCAACCATTCGATTCTTGCAGGAGAATATCCTTGCCGTGGAAAAATACAATTTCTCACACGACTTGAGCACAACGCTTCAAACAAAAATGAAAAGCAAGATAGTAACTCAGCGGGCTTAGATGAACTACTTCCCAGTACAACTGAAGTCTGGCATGAAATCACCTAAAGATATGAGAGAAACAAATTTCATACTCGTATATCTAGACTACTAGGACTCCCATTAATATTGGGAATTAGAGGCACTCTCTTTTATTGTACTAATCCCCATAGACAAAGAGGGAAAAAAGTCGTGCTCCTATCTTCAGATTAGGACTCCCTGTTAATTGTGTGAATTAGAAGCACTTACTTTCTTGTATTATAACAGAGAAAACACATTCGAAGGTTATACAAAACTCCATGAGGATGTAGTACTGCATAGAACAAATTAAATGCCTTACAACTAACTAGGATGTAAGTTCAGTGAGAGCTATCTACTGCTGCTGTGTAAGTGCAAAAAGGAAAATTCATATTATCTGGTTTAAATATAATAATTCGTTATATTCCTCTTGTAAGTTCCGAGATTGCAGCATATGTCACGCAAGTCCCGCTGGTCATGCACCCATGTGACGACACAGCTAACAGGCATAAGAACCGATGCTTCAGCTTGGAGGCTCACCGGCTCAAGGTCGAGGCTATAAATGCAACTCATGAAATTCTAAAACAGAAATCTATTCTCAAGATAGCAACACGTTTAAGTATGAAATCTTAATAATGCCATACACCCACACACACAGCAAGTAGTGCTAATTAATCCTGAGAGCCTGAGATATACTGTCCACAATTTTTCCTCATTTTTTACTGTACGATATACTTTTTAAATTTGAACAAAGAGTTCGATGAAACATTCACAGAAACTAGATAACAAATGAACAATTTAGTTCTTTCATCCACAACTCCTCTCCAACAATCAATGCAATAAACAGTGACAGAATTAGAAGCAATGGAAAATCACACTTATGTTTTGCCAGTCACCACGGAGAATAGGTATCCCAGAAGATGCAACATGGATCTAATAGAAGTATAGTACAGCAGTCTCAACAAGACAAAAGGAATGCAATTGGAAAGTATTCTTTAAGTGAATATCTCCAAAGTCAATTTAAGAATAACTTCATTAGACTATTCTTCGATAGGGGTGCAAATGAACTAAGTCGTTCGTGAACTATTCAAGGCTCAACTCGGTAAAGGCTCGTTTGAGTTTCATTCGGGCACTAAAGAACTGAACCTGAGCCAAAATTTTAGATTCATTTAATAAATGAGCCCAACCTGAACCTGATAGTATTCAGCTCAATTAGGCTTGCGAACGTAGAGTATATATTGTATCTCATAAGAATTATACATATAACCTTGAATATGTATAGACATAATGAAAAAATTATAAATTTTACGTTCATAAACTACTAAAAGTACTACAAACTTTTATAATTTTACACATGTATAAACTTATTTATGTACAAAATTTTAATTTTATTTGAAGTTCTAGACTAGTATGAGAGCATAAATATATAATATTTATGACTCGTTAAGGCTCATGAACTTCAAGTTCGACCCAAACCTAGGCAACCTCTGCTCGAGCTTCGGCTTGTCGATTTTCATTGAGTTCAAGCTCGGGTTGAGTTCATTTAAAAACTTAACGAACGAATCTAAACATTCTAAAGCTTGGCTCGTTTACAGCCCTATACTTTGATAGTTCAATATCATGTAATCGGAAAAGGAAACATGAATTGCTAAAGGAAATCATGAAACACAAGAATCAATCCAGTGAATTTGATGGACAAAAGAAAACAGACATACCTGAAACTTGTTAATAGCAGATCTATCACGATAGAGAAGTACACGCATGCATTTCTCCAATAGCTTAACACCATCCTCAAAACTCAAATCGTTATGCCATTCATCACGAAGAATAGGCCTTGCAAGGTGATTTCCGAATCCAGTTGCCACATGGTCGTCCTCAAAATGAACACCAATCATACTGACCTAAATCACATTTGACAAAGCAAATTATTCATATCCTAGAATGCACAAAGCTTATCCCTAACTTAAGCATCGGGAAAGGGTAAAAAAAAAAAGCACGAATTACCATTCCAAGATACTTCTGACCCTTTTTCACTCCTCCAAGTATAAGAGAATTCCATAGTGGGTCGAACTTGTTGCGACGATTGTACATCACCCGAGTCAAATAACTGTGCACTTCTTTAGGCCCCAATGAGTTCCCGTCATCCCACATATTGTCATACAAGCTGCCCAAATGAAGTAAGATAAAAATAGTCATCAACAACACATAACCAACACTGCAAGCACCATGCCATCCTTCATAATGTGATAGTAACAAAAGAGGACAAACAGAATCAAATCGGAGGAAAATGCGACTAATTGCTCGAATAAATCCTGAACTGATACACACTCAAGCAAACAAAAAAAGAAAAAAAGACAAAAGTTTAAGCAAATTATTAACTTGCCAACTCCTATGTGTGAATCAAAGTCCCAATGAAATATATAAGCACGAGGGCACCCTCACTTCATAAGCTAGCTTTTGGGGTTGAGTTCTACCCAAGACCATGTAACATGGTACCAGAGATGGGTAGGGTGCATGTCTCTAGCTTACACGTGGCGGGTGCAGCAGAGTGAGTACGCTACGCGTGAGGGGGGGTGTGAAGCGAAGTCTCACATTGCCTAGTTCCCAAAGTAACATGAAATATATAAGCATGAGGGCACCATCACTTCATAAGCTAGCTTTTGGGGTTGAGTTCTACCCAAGACCGTGTAACACTATGTAGCACAGATACTTCGTCGGAAGTCACATACCGGTGTAGGACACTTGCTGGACATTGATCTAGACAAGTGCCTGACACTTAAATCCCAAGTGTCCTATTTTTTTCAACGTTTTCATAGGACACTCCGGGCAAACTCTAAAAAATGTCCGGGACACTCTCTAGACACTCACAAAACAAGTGTGGGGTGTTCAAAGAAATAGTAGAATCCAGGAAAGTCTCGTTTTCTATGTTACATATTCACAAGTATAGCTTTATATTTGTTTTCCTTATTCATTTAATAGTAATAAAAATGTTTTCAAAAATGTGTCCCCCAACATGTTGTGTCCTCCATTTTTTAAAATTTACGTGTTGTGAGAGTTTTAGTGTCCGTGCCGTGTCGAGTGTCCGCGTCAATGCTACATAGGCTGACTCTGACTACATGTGCAATGCTTACATAAGCTCATCAAGGTAACGTAAAATCTCCTGGAAATCGCTTATTTCTCCACTGCCGCCAATGAGTGAGTGTTTCCCAACAAGCTTCAGCCGCTCCACATTCTTGTAACGCAGGGTTGATCCATAGGAACCTGTGTTAGAACTTGGAAGCATTATTAACCAAAACAAAAACAGAAAAAATTTACAGAGTTTGTCATAAGCACAACAAGACTGCATGTTTTGGGCTAAGACGCTAAGTAGAGAATACAGAAAATAAGAGAAGGAACAAAGAGTTATTGATACTATCACTACCTATGCTTTATGGACTTGGGTACAAGCAGGGACGGATCCAAGAGGGGCACCCAGGGTCATGTGCCCCACCGACCCCACTCAAAACTAAAAAAAATAATATATTTTTATTATTCTCCCTCCGTCCCGATTTAAATGCTCCCTATGGTTATTCGTGTTTTTTTTAAAACTCTTATAGTTTTTATTCTATAAAGTATTTTATATGCAATATGAATCTTATTTGATAGATCTCAATTAATTCTATTAGACAAAATTTTTAAAACTTTCGAAACCTTACCAATAAAAAGATAGACATTTGAAAATGACACGGATATAAGTAGGGGGCATTTAAAATGGGACGGAGGGAGTATATAGTTAGCATAATTATGTAATATAATGCTATATTTAGCATATACACTCATAGATATCACAAAAATAAAAAAAGTAGAGTTAATTTTGTCATTCAACTTTCGTTGGCTGGTTTATTTATAATTATTGGTTTATAACTTATTCGTTTATTTGAAGATTTATCTTTTGATTTTCTTTATTGTTAACCCGTCAAGGGAAATATTTTTTAGAGTATGGTTTACCTTGACATTGATGAGTCTTTAGCAAGATCATTAACTAAGGAAAAATTCCACGATTATAATTAATAAGGTGCCCCCACTGGGGTGAATTCTTGGATCCATCCTTGGGTACAAGGGGATGCTCCAAAACCCTAAACCAAAGATATATGGTCTTGGGAATTGCCCTAGGTGTCGGATTCCTTTGACATCCATGTTATGGAGAAAGAGACACACCAAATTATTCATGCTCTCCAATGAATTTGTTTCATTTTCAAAGATAAATGGGGTTAAATTGTGTCTTAGGGCAGTTCATGCCGTGCATAAATCATGTTTAGTCAGATTATGAAAGGTGTTTTCTAGGTGAGTGTCTAACTAAACATATCAAACACGGATCACAAATGGCCGTATACTCTTATCCAAGTACGGAGTGTCTGACATGGTCACATGGGTATTTTATATTTGGAAGAGTCATGCAACATGGGGTGCAGGTAATGTGTCTAGATGGGACATTCACCTATTTTTTAAGCCTTAAAACGCGTTAACACATTTCTCATATTTATTTATTTTACATAAGTTTGTGTTCCTATGGTGAGGTGGTGTTTAGTGTATACAAGGTGCACTAAAATTGAACTACAAACACTTAGTCTATGTCCAACCAGTCATACACATAACCCAGCCTATTCCTGTATCAATACAATGAGACCATCAAACAGTTGTAATTAAGAAAAGTACAGAATATCCTGACAAAAATCCACTCAACATAATTGCTAGATAAATATGTCATGAAAATTCAGGAATCAACAAGTTAAGGCTACCTGCCATATCAGCAGCCATGAGAATACCATCCTTGTACTTGATGCCAATCACTGATGTGCCAGTGACGTATGGATATCTGTACCAATAGCCATCAATCAGTAATTTCATAATCAACAACTCAAGGGAAAGTCCACAACGTACTACATGCATAATTGCTATGAGTGTATATGCATGTGGTGGTATTATTTATTTGAGTACACATTAAGATGAACACCATGGGCCTTGGTTCACTGGTTCAAACAGTAAAAGTACGAGTTGCAACCATAGCTAGAGCCACCCTCCACCAATCTCCCACAAATTGTTTTCAGAGATTATGGCACATCATGCGCAGGCCCCAACATAGTTTGTCCCATGCAAAATGTCAACCTCCAAAAATGAATGCAATGGGACATTACTTTATTAAAAATGTGTGTAACCTTCAAACCCAACAGATTTCTACTCCCAGACAAGCCTTTTATTTGTAACAACTGATAGACCTTAAATGTTTCCTTTTAAAAGCAAGAGATAGTAGTAGATTTGAGTTCCTTTTTCACAACTGAAGTACTACTTATAATTATCTACTAATTCATAAATTATGGGAAAACTACGTAAGCAAATCCTTCACAGTTCCCCCACTTCATGTTCCCTAATTGTTTGTCATTTCCATATTGAACCGCAAATGGTTTCAATAACCTCATTTTTTTACAAGCAATATAAAAATAGTAAAGTTATGAATGACTATAAGGGGGTGTCACCCCACTTCATCAAAAGGAGAAAATCCTCCTTAAACCAAAAATGTACCCACGTAAGTAAGCCCAATGTGTAAGATCACAATGCCCATATGTGCATCCTCCAAGGTTGTTTTATTTTCCCCTCCCTAAGCACCACAACAAACATAAAGGCACTGACCTCCAATCCATTTCACTCCTTCCATCTCGACAAGCCATGGCCCAATATTCAAACAACTGAAAAATCAAAGCCGGCATCACCCAACTCAAGCAAAATAATAGACAATAGCATTTCCCCAATCCGCCAATGCAGCTTCAAAATGAAGCAACAGTTTCTTGCAAGCATGACACATGCTAAGTGTAGAAAACCCTTACAGCAAAAGTTATCCGGCATATGAATGCGGTCAAGGTTGTTTCCATACAAACAAACCTACCATTGCCAGACAAAAGTCTTCCAAACCTACTTCGAAGGAAACCTCTCCCCCAATGAAGCCCAGGTACGGGGTGCTGGTATGGTACAGGAGAGGGTACCGGTACGGGATACAACAAAAAGAAAAAAGTAGGGTATGGTAAATTTATAACTATATATTTTTATAATTTTAGCATGCTTCATTATTTATAACAAATTTACCATATTTTATCAATAGAAGCTCTGGAGTAATAGACTAAAACATGGGGTCTTAAAACAGCTTGATTATAAAAACAAAATAACGAAGCAGTCAGCAGATCTAGAAATGATGGATCTGTTCTATATCTGAAAACACCAACGGATCTCCTCCGCCAGCTGAAAATGCCAACTGATCTTCCTTAGGCGATGAAGATTTTGGTCTCTCTCTCTCTCAACAAATGTTCCCAATAAAGTTTTTTGCGTACCCAAACAGCACCCATGCCATACCCAAAACATTCAAACATACCCGGTACGTTTTCAGTGTACCTGGTACATATTGTGCCGTACCGGATACGCGTACACCTTTGTTTTTGGCGTACACGTGCTCTATAGCTCTCCCCCCTTGCTCTAGCCCCACAAAGCAGGGAATAAAAGGATCTCACATTAACCACACTACCTACCTTCCCACTTGAGCTCGTCGTCCCCCACCCCACTACCACTGAATGGATAAAGACGTTCCAACTTCCATGAACACCATGACAGCCTCCAACTCCTAATCAAACAAAAAATCTATCAAAAATAGGTTCTCAGACAAGCTTCCCTTATGCGTCCCGCCCGGAGATACGTGGCAGGCTGGCAGCTAAAGCCCACTTGTTTCCGGTTAAGTAGAAGTGTCAAAGGACCACCAAACCCATATGCAGATGGGCATAAACCCCTTAGCAAGAAACAATATTCAGTCCCGGTTACATATTACAAACAATATACATACATGTATATACCTCAAGAATTGTGCTACTGCTAACATAAGCAGAACAAAAACTATTCACCTTTTAATTGTTTTGAGAATAGAAATCTTTCACTAAAAACACAGAACAATCAAACTTCAAATTCAGTCCATCAGAGTATAATCACGAGCCTATCAAGTTGAAATTAGGAAGTCCTCAGTATGTAGTGTATGCACTGTCGTAATGTTGGAAACTTGGAACATCATGAACAGTAGGACACATAAAAAATCGCATCTACAGACCTAAGCAATGATTCATACCCACAAAAATCCTGCGAGGCAATTTAGAATAGACTACTAATTCGCGGTCGTAAAAAACTAGAAAACAAAAAAAAAATACCAATGTTTTCTACATTTCTGAGTTGTTTAAAGAGAAAGACGTACTGGGTTCGCTCTGTTGCTGCTTCAGACATCACTGAGTTGTTTTAGCTTGATTGTATTCTACCAGCTGCATACATGAACCAAACTTAAACCTAAACCTAAACTAGTATGAAAACAGCTTGTGTCTGAAAATGGATGACAAGCAGAAAGAGCAACAGAGACTTACGTTCGTGTCGGAGTTTGATTTGATCGGAGGGATTTTGTGAAATTTTGCTGGAAAAAGCACAGCAAAGTAAGGTTTTGATCGGGAATGTAACGGAGAGTTGGGTTCCCGTTTAGAGCAAGTACAACAGTAACTAGGTATATTGGCAAGTAAACAGTTCACGTTTTCCATTTTAGCTAGTCATGTGCCCTTCAAGGCTTCGACACTCCAATAATTCTATTTATTTTACCTATCAGTTATTAAAAAAAATACATCTTCCTTTTTCTTTCCTTTCTTCTCTATTACGGGCCTTAATTTTCATCACCAATTTTCTGCTCAGGCACACATGACCCCTTGAAGTGAAACTAAGATAATTAAAAAAGAGAGAGAAAATAAAAGAGTTTCATACTGGCAAATAAGTCTTGATTAATAAAGCACAAGTGAAGTCCTAATTAATAAATCACAAAGGGGAGTGATCTCCACGCTTCCAAAATTGTTATCAACACACTCTTCTTTGTTTTCTAGTGAAATTTTCATAAAAAGAAGACAAAAAAGAGTGTGGATAACAATTTGGGGGTGTGAATATCAAGTACCAATCACAAATCAAGCCCTAATTAAGCTGAATGAAGCCGTTATTAGTTATTAAATATGTAGTTTCGAAAATCCATAGCTTGTAAATCTAAAAGAAAAAACCAAGCCCTAATTACATAAACAAAAGCGTTAGTTTTTATTGTTGATTCAAATGAAGCCCTGTTTTATGCAACAACAAAAAAACATAGAAATGCGGGGAAAAAAAGTAGGTTTTCTACCTAATTTGGATGTTGATTTTGATTTTAGCGTTCTCTCTTTGGTTAAAGAGAAGAAGAGAGCTTGAGCTATGTATTCAGTGAATAATAAATGAGAAAGAAGCCTATCAAAAATAATAATAAATGAGAGAGAAGAGGAAAGATTGTGGAGAGATGAGGAAGAGGGAGAAACTTAACATTATCTTATAGAATTATTCGAGATCTACCAAATAAGACTTATATTTGACATATACCAATTTAAAAAATATCGCTAATTTTTTATTCAGTTTGCAATAGAATGAGAGAAACAAATCTGAACAGAGGGAGTACAAAATCAAGGAATAAGAGATATTGGTGCTAAGTGAACACGGATAATAGAAATAGAGAGGTAGTGTAGATATAGTCAAAGTTAAAATTCATAAGCTCTATTGAGTCGGTTGCATCTCTAATTTTATGGTTGGGCTAGTTATAATGAAGAGAATAGGCCCACTTATCTAGGCCATTGATGATGCTCTTGCGAGAAAACCCAACGAAAAGCTCAATGGGAATCCAAAATTTTTGGCCCGTGGGCTTTTGAGACCCAAAACGAAATTTCGGCCTGGACATTACTTGGCCCAAGAATGCTGAGATTTTGGCATAGACATTAGTTATGGGGCCTTATTATTGTTGGTTTCCAATTTGGGTCTAGCAAAATTTCCAATTTGGGTCTTACGTAATTTGTGTTAGGACCATAGGCCACATTCTTTATGTATTGACAAATCTCACGACAAAACACACATTTACGTGCATCCCTATTATCGAGTTATAAATTCGTATTCTACAGCATGCACAAACAAGGTTGGAGACAAGTTTTTATTTGGTTGGTAAAAATCTTAATCTTAAACTGTACTAAGCTATGAATTTCTCTTACATAAGACTCTCGACAAATTTTTACACTTCTACAACAATGCCTACCGGAGGACTCTGATTGAGATGAAGTAGTCAATACAAAGGTCTTGGAAGAAACCAAGTGGTAAAAAATGGCGGAAATGGCGAATTCGTTGGAGGTGGTGGAACCTATAATTTTGGAACCTCTAGACTCTCTTAGAGCACCTCAGATGGAGGGGATCAATCTTATGGTGGATCTTTGTCTAGCAAGTATCAGGAAAAGAATTACTCCCCCCGTCCCAAAATTTTTGACATTTTTGGGATTGCGTGTCATTTTAAATTACTTATGGAGTATCTTTTTATTTATAAAATTTTATGTGATTTTAAAAACTTTATTTAATAGAACTAATTAAAAGTTATCAAACAAGATCCATATTGCAGTACTAATTTTGGAAGAATGTAAAACTTTAATTCGAAGATAGGCTCCGTTTATTTATTTCAGTACTAATTTTGGAAGAATGTAATCTTATTTCTAAAATATATATGTACTCCTTTTGTAAATCAAATTCGAGTATAAATTCTGTAGTTTAATTCTATTTCCGTTGCTTAATTAAGATAATCTTTTAATCAACCAAACCTTTTTTCAACAAATAATTTAAATTACATGTTTGAAATTCGAGGCGTTATAATGTCAAAAACATCTAACAAAAATTTTTTTTTTTACAATTTAAATGGACCATTAATTTCACTTTTGATAAAAAAAAAAGAACATATAAAGCAAATTAAATTAAATTAACAAATACAGTGAACAAATTATTGGCCATTGCCATCAAATTATTTCCTCCGTCCCAAATTGCTAAACTTGGAAAATAGTGTAATATTCACAAACAAATTGAGACGGAAGGAGTGTTAATATCTCATTGTCAAACCTTGCATTTCTTTCGTTCTTTCTATCGCATCAGCCTTTTTTCTCGTCTCCATCAAGTTCTATCCGCACCTCATTAACAAAAGAAAGCTGAGTCGGGTTCTTCTCCTCCGCAACAATTTCACCATCATCTCGGGCGAGTTGACGGGAGACGAATTCGGCCAAAGTCGGTGTCCGGTGATGAGAAGAAATCTCCGGCGAATTCCTAGGGCTAATGCTCCATACAGAATCCTCTTGATCTCGCCGCGGGGTTTTTGAACCGGCTCGTTCTTTCTTCCTCTTATCCTTAACCCCCGCGTGCCATTGCCTCATCATGTGTGCCGTTTGATCTTCCAGCAATGCCCTTTTGTAATGTGTTCCCATCTGTGTACACAAGAAGACATCAAGGTCCGAGTTAAATGATACACTTCTAACTCCCTTTTTGGTCTATTTATCGGTTTATTGTATAAATTTCTTTGTGTGGTTCATTCATGAAAAAAGTGAATTTGATCTGATATTCGTCGCAGCCTCTTTTTATCAAATATTGTAGTATTCGATTTATGTTTAAAATTACACTTGTCATAAATTTAAATCGATTGAGACCTACAAGAACAAAATGTATTACCTCGATCAGTGGAGCTAGTTGTTTGCTAAATCAGTCTACTAATAATACTCACTCCGTTCCATAATATTGGTCCCCTACGAAACTGCGTGTAATTTTCAAACTAAAAAATAATATACTTATAAACATAGTTTGTTCATCAATATGGATCTTGTTTGATAGATCTCATTGTGAACTTTTAAATAGTGCGGAAAAAATCCAAAATTATCTTATAGATGTGTTATTTTTTAGTTTAAAAATTGCACGTAGTTTCGTAGGGGACCAATATTATGGAACGGAGGGAGTTTGAACAAAAATATATCTACAAACTGAGAATTAATGGATAAAGTTTCAAAATCAAAGCAAAATGCATGTTGTCTTAAAAAGTAAAAAAAGAAAAAAGAAATCCTAGAGAGAGAGAGAGAGAACCTGGGTTACAAGGGCATAGAGGGGAAGAGTAATATAGCTGCAAAGTACTTGAACCATCACCCTAGAAACATTATTTGAAAATGCAAGTGTTAGGCAAATCACAAATGGATCGAAGCAGTTCAAAGTTACTTGAGTGAAAAATGGAACCAAATCATTTTCCTTCAAGCAAGCGCGCGCGCACATCACACAGAGAGAGAGAGAGAGGGTTTATTATAGGTACTTACGCTAATACCACTCTAATAATAACGATCTCCAAGCGTTCATGGTAACAAGAATGAAACCCATATTGCAGCTGAAATAATAAGAAAAGACAATTTGAAAATACTACTATTAGCTTCAGGGTTCTACCACATTTTCTCGTAAATAAGAGGTCTCTAGTACGTAGTAAAAATTGAATGAGGCGTGATAAATTTCATACCGTGACAAAAACGAAAAATGCAAGCTCAAATGCATTCTGCAAAGAACAATCAATCAAATTAACAAAAATAGTAAAGAAAACAAAAAGAGTTTTTTTTTTTTTTTGTAATTTTAATAAGTAATTGTTACCGTGAATAAAATGTAATGGATAAGAGTCAAGATGAATTCTGGATTTCTAAACCAGAAGAGCTTGTCATTGGGTTGGACCACAGGAGTTCCTTTGACCACATTGTTTTGATCTTTCAGTTGAAGTGCCATTTTCGCAACGATTACTTCAAGTTTTGTTCCAATAAATAGCACCATCTACAAAAACAAAAAATAAATAATTTTGGATCGGAAAATGAAATATTTTGACATCGAAGAAATTGAAATATTATTATATGTATAGATTAAGTGAGAAAATCTAATATTCATAAACTAGTACTAATCGGATGCAAACATTTTTTATTTTTTTTTGCGTGCAGGTGCAGAAGATCAAGTTGTTAAGTCCTCAATGATATTTATATTGTGATTATCACAGCATTCTGATAGATGCAGTTAATTCATACAATATTCGAAAATCATTTTAATTCTTAAAAAGGTGATGTAGTACGAATAAAATTTCTTGTGCCGAATGATCGATCTAGCTTGGTTGTATGTATTATGTCGTCACAGAAAATACAAATATGAAAATTCACATCATTATTGTTACTAAGATGCATTGCGTCATTGTAAATTTTTTTGTAAAATTTATTGCATGTGCAAAATTACGTGCATAGAATAATTTCCTATTGCTTCATTAGTACAATATATACTTACAATGAGCGGGAGAAAGGATACCCAGAGGAATACTTGCAAACCTGTTTCAATACATACCATTAATTTATTGAAAACGAATTATTTTATTGAATAAGACGTAGGAGAAATTAATTAAGGTAAATTAAAAAATATGTGCATGTTTTGGTGTATAATATAGACAGAATATGTGAGTAATTCATGCTCACCATGCACATCGACTAGCAAGAAGATAACAACCAGAAGCCACATGAAAGGGCTGCACATATGAATAAGTTGATTTCATTAAATGACGATTATGACAAAATAAATACAAATTTCAAAAATTAATCGAACTTTAATCTAAAAACAAAAAGATAATAACCGGCCTTAAGTTACGATGAAAATGTTGTTTGTGCGGATAATCGCTTACAGGAAAAATTTTAAAATATTTATGTACCTGATGCCGACTATAACTTTAAAATCATCTTCCAATGACCGTCGTATGTATTTTTGGAAGTTGAACGTGCTGTTTGTCGACAAATGAGCCTACAACAAATTCAAGAAAATTAATTATAAGTGCACAACAACCACTAATTAATTGAGAGCTTATAACATATTTCATGTTCCTTGAACAAGGATAATGGGTTGCAATGAGATACTAACCGCGATGAAACCATGGCGCAAAGTGAAATAGTCGACTTTGGCTACTGAATGGAAAAATTGTCTGAAGAAACATTTCTGCGCAATTTCACAACCACAAAATAACGGATAGATGAGAACTACATCGATCTTACGATGAAAAATGGAATACGTACTTATTGAATTAATGGTATAGTTTGGTCAGACGAAAATCAAAAAGATTAATGAGCTTACGATCCAAAGCACAATTGGTGTGGTTGTACAGTTGCTCATATGTCGCCTCCCAAACGTCGTTTGTCTTGTAAATCTGAATCGATTCGGATCTGAATGCATGGTTACAAGAAAATTGAAATTAAAATTTTGAAATAAATGAATTTTTATTTTTATTTTTTTAATGAGAACAAATGATTATGTTTGTAGAAATATGGGACTACTAGCACACATACATACCATTAGCTGCCTGGTATTCAACTGTCTGTGTTTCTTTCTCCCAAGCTTTCCAGCGCCTCATCTATATATAATAACCAAGGAAAATAAAAGTTACTCTAAAAAGTAGTAAGTGTGAAAATATTTATCTAAAAATTAGCATAAGAATATTAGAAGATCAATTTCACAATCTTGGAGGTTTTTTTTTTTTTTGGTTCAATTAGTTCTAGTTTATTAAGGCGACATAAAAAAGGGCCGTCCCTGTGGGTTGGCAAGCAAGGCTTGTGCCTCGAGCCCTTAATTTTATTTTATTTTTCAAATTATGTGCCTCAAATTTTTTAGGGTATTAGTGTACTTGGCGTAAGGAATATGCCCATTATAAATGAAGTCATAAAAAAAAAAGAGGACCCATTGAAAAAGAAATCGCGAGAAAGATTGGCTTTGCTAATGTAATTACTATTTTTGTTGCTAAAAATACAAGAATTATAATATTTTAGTAATAGTTCTATAAAGATCACTACTATCGGAAATTTAATATACCTCATTACATTTATATATCTTTCCTTTTTGGATTGGTTTACTGTGTATTTTGTAGCTGTAAAGGTATGTAAGAGCAAGTGCAACAATGCTCTTTATACCCCTCCTATCCCTATTTTAGGGAGCCAAAATCCAAAACTAGGCTCCAAGAGGGAGAATCTCCTACCCATCTCCAAATCTTCATTTTGGAACAACAAATCTCCATTTTGAAGAATTTATGCCCTTCGACCCATCTCTATTTAGGGTCTTCAAAATGGAGACTCAACTTTCATCCTCCCATATTTGGAGAATCTCCCCAAAATGGAGACCCATCTTCATTTCTCCCCTTTCTCTTAAAATCACTCTTTTATCCTTTCTATCAATTGATAACAAATTAGAATACCAACCATATCCTATTTACTTTTTGCTAAATATTCTTCAATGACATATAACTTTTAAATTATACACTCAATTTTTATAAAATTGATATCATTAAAAAGATATTAATAATATCTTCAAAATGAGCCTAACATTAAATAGATATAAATACACTTTGAAATTACCTTAAATGTAAATTCAAATTATTTCAACTCTCATAATTTTTTTTTCATTTACACTACTTGCCTCCTACCCATCTGTTTGTCTTTTTTATTTTTTCTTCATTTACTTGAACGTCAAGAAAAAGAATTCATGGAGAATGACAAAAAATGAAATTATGGTGATTATATCTATTTCAGCCAATACCAAAATGGTGGTCTTTCATATTACCAATACTATTTTTACTACTACCAATAATTAATTTAAACACAAAATGAGTACTTTGATTGAAATTTGAAATGAGAATTCAAGTAAAATTTTGGAGGGAAATTTGAGAGATGAAAAATGGAGAATTGGGGTTGGAGTTGTTGATTCTCCATATTTGCTTTTTGAATAAAATATATTTCTTTGGGTCTCCCAAAATGGAGAAAAGTGAGAGATGGGTAGGAGATGCTCTAAACCCCTCCCTAAAATACAAAAATAAATAGTACCTCCCTAAAATCCCCCCATTTAGGTAGGCACTATTCACTCCCTACCCATTTTTTTATCTCTCTCTCTCTCTCTCTCTCTGATCTCTCTCTCTCTCCATCCCGCTCTTTGCCGTTGCTTTCTCTTTTTTTTTTCTTTTTTTATTCTCTCTCTCTCTCTCTCTCTTGCGTTTCCCCCATATATTATATTTTATTAAAAATAGAGAGGGTAATAGAGAAGATTGTTGTAGACATGAATTGGTAAAATGAAAAATGTGCACTATTCACAACTTTTTTTAGAAAAAAATTTGAGTCATCTATTGGGGTTGCTCTAAGGGTCCCCATTCATCTCGGGCCTCGAAAAGTACGTAAGGTTTTAGTGTCACGCTTTGTTTGGGAGAGAATAACAATTGAGACGTAGTTTACCAAAATAAATCACTTGGCATTTTGAGTTTTGTCCTTAATTATCCAAATTATTTTCATGTTTGTTAGGTTTGCATCAAACTTTTCTTGATTATTGATTCATCCCGATGAAAGGAATAAAAAAAAATGGGAGTAAAAAATTATGACTTTTATCCGGTCTTTTAAAGAAATATCCAATTTTTACCACTATTAGAAAATGCGAATTTTTTTTTTGAACAAAGATAAAAACCCAAAAAACACTTTTAGTCAAGTGACTTATTTTGGAAAACTATCCCTCATAACAGAAATGATGGAGGGTGAAAATCTCAAACTTCTCCTCGTATATTAATTTTCAAGGAGTAGTAGGGTACATAAAAAGTTTTTCCAGAAGTGTCCAGGAATTCCTATAAATTTTCGGGGAATTCTTAGACATTTTTCGGAAAAACTTTTCTATATAAGAACATTTCGTTAATTTCCACATAAAATGTTCAAATGTCAAATAAGTCTAGAATTTTGGCGACCACAGGCAAATGGTTCTAGAGATTGATGAACTACTAGAAGGCAACTCAAAAGGTCAAAGTCGTCTTTACAGATTAAAGCCCTGCATGTCTGGTTAAAAAGAAAAAAGAAAAAAAAAAGAAGAAAGAAGTCCTGCATGCAATATTAATTACTCCATCTGTCCCAATTTGTTTGCTCACTATGAAACTATGTGCAATTTTCAAACTAATTAAAAATAATGTATTTATCAAAATAATTTTTAAATTTTTTTGCACTGTATTAAAGTTCTCAATGAGATCCATTAAACAAGATCTATATTGATTCGAAAATTATTTTTATAACTACACTATTTTTTAGTTTGAAAATTACACATAATTTCGTATTGAGCAAACATATTGGGACGAAAGGAGTAGTATTTCCCAGCAGCCAAATATGTGCCGTGAAAACGGGTCATGTCCTTGTGGTTCTTAACTTCTCTACGTATACGGTCTGATGTTTCCTTTGGTTCTGACTTTTGGCTGCAATTTATTAGTCATGTCTGGGGTGCAAATAAGCTCAGCGGAGCCAAATGTTATAACGCCAGAGCTTGGTTAGTTTACTAAATGAGCTAGTCTAACACTTAAGTTCGACTTCATCAGCTCGTTTACAAATTAGTCAAACCCTAATATAGCCGAGCCTGGTCATTTACTTAACAAGTGGAGTCTGTAAACACGAGTCAAGTCAAACTTTAAATTGTTAACTTCGACTCGTCTACATGAACTTAAAACTTGAGCTCGTGCTCGACTCAGTTATACGAGCCGATCAAAGCCGAGCCTTGAGCTAGCTGTTGGCACACAACTCCAAACTTCCGTTTGCAGCCGTAGCCCTATTTTTTTTTTTTTTTAAAATGGTGTCATAGTCACCTCACAGTAGGTAATACCATTAAAACAATGTACTACAATAATTCACAGGGACTGATGAGATCACTTACCTAACTTTCTGTCCCATGACCCCTCTTCTTTAAATACTAGTGACGTGGCAGTACAAGCAAATGCAAAATGAAAGAATTTGTACTCCATATATGTTCGCATAATAGGCATTATATATACTATATTTTATAATTATTAAGTGTTCGAATCAATTTATGTATTACACAGCTCAACTAACCGTGGAAGACCAATAAATATATCCTACAAGAAGTTAGGGTTTGTACCTTGGCTCTTCCTAAGCCCATAGTAATGCCACTGTAAGCAACCTGCATAACTGCTATCACAAAGATGAAGATGCTCAGCTGATTAGTTCCTTGAGCTGACATCAGAGGAGTCATATCCTGCAATATGTTAAAAAAAAAATTACCAAATTAGGTTATAGCTATCACACGGATGAAAAAAAAGATTACATATTTGGAGCCTACTCTGTGGTCTCAAAAAAAAAAAAAAAAAAAAGAAAGAAAGAAAGAAAGAAAAAAGATTACAAATTGTACCATATAATTACGCAGTCAAAATATAAACGTGGACAAAAATTCCATAACATATACCGCAACGTATCAGTTCTTTTTTTTTTTTTCGTATCTACATTGTAAGGTCTACTTTTTCCGTTCAAAAAAAGTTATTTATTAGCAGAATCTTTCATCCCTAGATATAACAAATTTAGCACGAATCCCATAAATTTGGGGTTTCTATTTTACATATTTAGAAATGTGTTGTGCTTCCGCGGACATGGATGGTATGATCTAAAAATCCCAATTGAAACCCCATATATGTTCCTAATTATATAAAGTACTTCTCTTTCAACTACTTGAGAACAATCAAAATGATCAACAAAGTTAAAAGTGAATACATACTCTATCACCACAATGATCTGAGGAAGTAGAAGAGGAGTCGTCGTCCGAAGCCAATCGTCTCTCCCAATGTGAAATATCAGCAGCTTGATCATATGAAAATCCTAGAGCTTTTGTTGTTTTGGTCACGGCTTTATGGCATGGAAGCATGGAATTGGCGAGTCTGTTTGGTATGCAAATTTTGGAAATGGGACGTTGAGTTACGGCCAGTAGAAGGGAGAGAAACCCCAAGAGCATCAAAACTGCACCAAAATCCATTTGAATTCATGAAAATTAATCAAAATCATGGAAGGGTACCGTTGAGCATTAGAAGAATAAAGAGAGGGAGGTATAAGGGCCTGTTTGGATGCAACTCATCGAGGGATCGAAGCATGAGTTCATATGAAGAAGCAGAAGTCATGTGCCAATTATATAAACCAGAGTTGGATTAGCTGGGGGTGAACCACAAAGTCTATTCCAAACACACCCTTGTGTCTAGCGGCAGGCACAAGGGAGTGTCTGGTGGTGCCCAGGACTATGCACAGTTCCAAATATTCTCACATACTATTGTACTATTTTTTTCAGGTTAATTTAGAAAAAAAAAAGTTTATGGGTTGGCCCTTTCAAGTTTCTAGAGTGAAAAAAATTCCTAAATTTCAACTTATTAATCATGTTTTTGTCGTGTGTATAACATTAAACGGCGCCTATACACAAAACTTCTTCTCTCTCTCGAACATTGCAAATAACTATACAAGCATTTGAAATATTTTTTTCTGTTATCAATATAAAAATGCTAACGGTTTGAGCTCTTGCTACTAACAAATCCTGTGTCCGCCACTGCTTTTGTCGAAAAAATCCAAATGCTAAGAAAGTATAAAAATGTGCAAAGGACATGACATTGTATGACCAAATTATCTTCATGATATGATTCCAAACGATACTCTATGTTTGATCCAAATTATCTTCATGATATGTCTGATTGAAATTAAAAGAAATGCGACAAATATTATACAGATTTTTATGTGAACATACCTGACTTCAGCCTCTCTACAGCTTCAAACAAGGCGTTTTTTCGACGTTTCTTTAGCCACTGCAGCCAACAAATTAAACATCAATTGGGACAGATAATTCTTTAAATAAGACAAAAATTATTTCGGAAAATAAAAATTCTAGTATCAAAATTATAAAACACAACTCCGAACTGTTGGAAGTATGTGGGTCATGCATATTCAACGGTTTCGGACACAGTTATGTCTGTGCCCCAACCATTGCTCTTCCAGAAAACGTAATTTTGACGTAGGCCTGCCTCTGGTGCAGAGCAAAGTTAACAACCGCAAAACAAAGACCAACTTATTAATTGGGAATTAACTCACATGAGTAAGTAGATGGATGAGGTACTCAATAAGAAGTCCACCGAAGATGAAAATGAAGCAAACTGTTGCCAAAGCCCAAGTGGGTGTTTCTTGAAGAGACCGAGTCGTGGTTGTGGCCGAGGCAGCTGCGGTTCCTCCTCCACCGGCGGCCATGCTTTCAATAGGTTCTGCCACCACAGATCAGCGTTACATAATCATCAAAGGAGAAAGAAACGCTATAAATATACACATGGGTTTGTGTAGAGGAAGGGAAGAGCAAGAACGACAAAGGAAAGAGAGAAGATATGGAGACAAAGTCAATATTCAAGATTGGGGACAAGTTCAACGTCATTATAATACTTCTCTCTCTCTCTCTCTCTCTCTCTCTCTCTCTTATTGATGACACTGGTGAAGGTCCCAACTGGCTAGTTCTCTGCCCACCTTTGTTTTGACTTTGTAGACTATTTTAGTAATATTTGGTACCAGGCTATGCGACCTTTTTCTTCTTCTTTTATTGACTTTTACTTTACTTTTGCATTGTGTATTTGACCAAACAGATAAAGTCTAGCCAAAATATAGTAGTAATAATATGTAAAATCTAAACCGGTTGGATGTGACCAATGATCACGAGGTTTACGTTTTTTATTACTCCGTTTTTTGGGGAAGAATCAGCATCCACTTCGGTTCCTTTAACGAACTGAAAGGTCCTGTTTAGCCCAATTTCGACCCATTTCGATGATCGAGTTTGCTGAAATTTTAGACTTTGTCGGGAATATTAAGCACACCAAAATTTGTGTAAATTGAATATCATTTAATGTGTTCTTAAAACACGTTTATCTCTAAAAATAAATTGACCGGGAAATTGAAAAATTTAGGGCATTTGAGAATAACACTTTTTAACCTAGTTGGACAGATTCAGTCCTTTAGATGGACTATGGAAGATCATGATCTTTTTTGGAAGGCTAACGAGTTGACAAGTTAGTTTCATAAGAGAATAACACTTTTTTTTTATTATAAATTTTTTGTCTTTATTAGAGCAACTCCAATAATGGTTGAAACTTGGTTCTATATCTATTATTTGACACCAATTATATAACTTTATGTTCCAATGGTGATGGCAACTTGGCTGTAAAATGGCAACGTTTCATATTTGGTTCCATATTTGGAAACAATGATGGTATAGTCGTATTTCCCTCATCACCAATCTCAACTTAAATCTACTTGGAAATGAACAATTAGAAGCTACCTGACTAATTTACAAACCTCGTCGGACTCTGGAACCATGTTGGAAACAGAAAGCCCAATTTTTATTTTTATTTTTTTGTTGGGAGGAGGAGGAGGAGGAGGGGAGAGAGAGAGAGAGAGAGAGAGAGAGAGAGAGAGAGAGAGAGAGAGAGAGAGAGAGAGAGAGAGAGAGAGAGAGGTTAATTAGTTAGGGTTTTTGCCTTGACAGGATGAAGATAGAGATGGGGTAGGTCCTACTTTCAATGGCGTGGGTAAACATTAGTACTCTCACCAAAAAATTTCTTGTTCCACCTTTCCCTCCAAATCCTAAAAATAGTCTAAAAAAATTGATGGGATAGGTCCTATTCTCAATGGTGTGGTTTGATCTCCAGAGTTCTTCACAGTAGTCCCACAACATTCCATATTGTTCAAGGTCATCCCCATAAATGAGCATCGCTGCTTTCCTCTTTGCTCTATACAATTGTGACTTTGATATATCACGTTTCATCTCCTTCCTAACCCTCTCTTTGAATGCAATGATGGCATTGATGGGTTAATTTTGAGGTCTTCCATGTACCTTTTGGCTATGGTTCCATAGTTGATGTTCCTATTGGTATAGCTTATATGACATTTGTTCTTGGCTCTATATGTTCTAACTTGGTATGATTCCTCAGCCATTTTGCGTGCATAAACTTTCCATGAACAGCCTTTTCGATAGTTTGCCCTCACTACCAATTTATTATTCTTCACCAACATGACATTCCTTTGATGCTTGATAGCTTGTTGCCTGATTGCATCCTTGAAATTTGCAATATTAGAGAATTTCATGCCTAAAATTCCTATTTTGCTACCAATTAATTAAAGCAAATAAATAAGAATTGAAGAAAAATGATGAACACAAAGATATACGTGAAAAAACCCTAAATGGGCAAAAACCACGGGAATGAATCAAACACTAAAAAAATCATTGTGCGGTTACAAAACGACCTTACTCACAATTGAGACTCCTCGCAATTAACCTAAGATCGGTTGCTGACTTCTCGTTCACCACACCCAGTATTTGATTGATGTTGCCTCGAATCCACGAGCCTTCCAAACGTTATTCTTGAAATCCACCGGAAGAAACTTGAATTTGATTGTTGATATAAAAACCTCTTGAAGCTTTGATTAATAATCCTTGAACAAAGTGCTTCGAGATCCACAATCGACCCTCTTGATGTTATTATATTTGAAGAACAAACAAAAACACGGTTTTCTTCTTTCTTGGCCGACTCTCTTTACCCTAGATCTTAAAAGGACGACATATATTTATAAAGTTGTCAATCCAATCAATCGCATCGTAACCCGATTGATTGGAACATTGTAGATCTGATTTTCGGATATACCCGAATAAGAACCCGATCAATCCCTTTATTAATTGCTATGCTCTGAAACTTGTTTCATACCACGGTCCATGGCCTGTGCTAAAAATCAGAGTTACTCGATTGAGAAGCCGATTGATTGCATGATTGATCTTCCCATTCCGAATGTCGTCAACCGACTAAAAACACTAACTCTCAAATTACTGTACAAAATGATTCCTTCCACTCTAGTCCTATGCAGACTCCTACTTAGAAAACTACAACTTGATATCAATATGTGTTTCGTCACATGGAATTGCCAAAACAAGATGACTCCAGAATTTGGTCCTTACAATGCCCAATTTAAAATTGGGGTCTTCCATGTCACGATCACATCTAAATTTCTTAAAGTGGTGATTCATTCGTTTGGCATTGTCAATCATTGTTAGAATTAGGGGAACCATAAAGACTTTCATTTTCTATGTCATAATAGCCATCACAATAGCCATCACTAACAACAATCTCTTCACTCCCCTCATTCTCCCTGGGCACTCTGTTTTTTTGACTATTTTAACCTAATCCCCTTAATTTTGTCATCTTATCATTCACAAATGTCTCATATAGGGCTTCATCATCAGACATAGATCATCTTGAGTTTGATTCCTCAATATGCTGTGAAACAATCTCTTCACCCTCACAACACATGACATTGGGGTCTACCAATAGATCTTCAACTTCAATTACATCTATAGAGGATCCTATTTGGTTGTCCACAAAATTTACCCCACCAATGTGCTCATAAATACAATTCAACAACTCTAATAGAAGGTAGTGACTAATAACATTTGCATTACTTTTCATTTGAATAAGCCCAACATCTAAATTAAGCCCATGAACCCTAAAATGGATAACAACTGGTGGTGCATACCCAGATAAAAAAAAAAAACCTGGTGGTGCATACCTTAAGTGAAACTGAGATATGCAATCCAAATCGTGTAGAGACATACAATCACTATCAATTCTATCCATGATTTCTATTTTACCCCCAACATACACTCTGTTTGGCCCATTGGTAAATACCTCACCATGGTGGCTTTTAATTAACTAGATGTACGATGACATGGAGCCTGCAAAATGACATATCCCAAAAAAAAAAAAAAAAACTAATGAACAATGGAAGACTTTTTCATCTAAATAAATACAATGGACCCTAGAAAGCAACAACTTGTACGTACTTTATGTAAAAAAGAAGAGAGACTGTATCAAAGAAACAAAGAATGACGAGATTTTTTTAACATACCGATTCCTAGGGTTTCACTCCCACTGAATGTCCACCACTGAATCGTGTACGCTGAATCTTCTCCTAAGGGTTTCAAGATCACACGATGACGATGCTTCACTGATGGGACGATAGTGTGGACACTCCGCAAAATTACACAAGTTTAGGAAAGCGATTTCGATTGATGGAGTCGCCACTTGGGTTTGAGGGCCTTACCCGAGAAACTAGTTTAAAAATGACTTTTTTGCCCTTACTATGAAAAAGATTTCACTGGTCCGTTATTACCAAAATTTCTCGGGTTCGAGAGATACATTAAAAGAGGGGAAGGGGTTTAAGACAACCCTCTTGCCCGACACGATGACCGGTCTCTACTAAATATTCAAGGGACTTATGAAAACATTGCTTAAATGGACTTGATTCACAAAACAAGGTGAGAGCACGTAATATAATCACATGGAAATGAAAAGGCCGTGTATACATGTGATATGTGTCATGGATGAGATGATGATGATGAACAATGCAATAAACAACACATAGACATGACAAAACAACACATATGGTTCAAAAAATAGCTTAAATGCATCTTATAACAAGCACAAATTGCACCCGGGATACTTTTCTAGGCACCCACAGTTGGCGAATCTAGGCACTTGGAGTCAGTATGGGCACCCACACTAGGAGAGTCTGGGTGCCCAAAAATTGGTTCGGCCTCATGTCTAAACTATCTTTTGACCTTTGTTTATTCTTCAAACATGTTAAAAATGGTGTTTTAAGCCTCTGTAATTTTCCTCTGTAATTTTGATTGTATCCCATAAACCATGTTTAAGAGATGAATCAAGCTTGAAAACCATAGTTTTAACATGTTTTTTGGAGGAATGAAAAGGACTCAAACTGATTCCATGCAAGTAATATGATCTCTAACACTCATGAAAGCTAACAAGAAGGGATTTAGGCTTAAGAAAAATGATACATGCAATGAACCCATAGTAGATACCTCAAAAATTCCTAAAATGAATATGGGTGACCTTAGAAGTCCCCCCTCCACCTACTGAAATGCTTCAAATCATATGCATAATCAATGATAGACCACATACAATAAGTGTATGACTTATAAATCACCTTTAAACTCATGACTTATCCTCCAAATGCACTTTACAACTCACTTTAAATGGACTTTTGAACCATGAACCTTAAACACCAACTACAAACATGATGCAAATGACTTAAATAATCATGAATGATTACTAAAAGGCAGAAAAATAGAAAGGAGAAGATAGAATCTAGGCACCCATACTAAGAGAGTAAGGCTGTCCATACTCAGTATGGATGTAGAGCCTTGGGCTCTTTTGTTGCACTTTTGACCTTCCCAAGCCTTTAACTAGTATTAAAGACTAGTAAAAGCTGGGTGGTGTCCCTCAGAGAGCCTTTGAACACTGTTTGGTAGGTAAACTACCTTTGGAGCTTGATTGATGAACTTGAATGTATAGTTTGGGGTATCTTTTGGATATTTTGAGACTTGACTTTGATTTTTTGGAGCTTTGGGTGCTTGATAATCAGTGTAGCTAGGTGAGTTTGAGGCTCGTAAGGGATGAAACAGAGAGGTGATGACTATGGATGTAGTCTCTTGAGTGATCGGGCCAGAGTAACAGTATAGGAGGGATGAATGATTGATCCCCCTTGAAATAGTATGTGTGTATATATATATATGCACTAAAAGGTTCAAATAGGCCACTCAAGAGGTGAATTAGAGGTCCAATTAGGCTCATCACCCCCCCCCAACTATCTCATGAAAGCATCCCTGTCTATAGATAGCTTTTAGAATTTTCATACAATGCGATGAGAGAGAGAGAGAGAGGATGGTGGAGAGTGAGGGTAAAGAGATAAGGAATTGGGTGACATGAGGAGATTTATGTGATGGCCCTTCGATTTGACAGTGAAACCAAATGGCGTGTGGGGTGGGGACCAATTAGACGTAAGTTTGGGGATGCAATAGAAAGGTTTTCTATATTGGGAATGAAATTAACAATTTGCGAATAGATTAGGGACCATTCTTTAAAAAAAAAGCCTAAAATAAAATTTGGTGTCTTAAGTAGGCATTTTACCTAGCGACTGCTAGCGATGATCTTAGGCGAGGGTTAATTTTTCCAAATCTATTGACATGTGTTGTACGTCCCATTTTTGTTTTTTACTTTAGTACTTGTTGATATTTAATTGAGCATGAGCTAAATTCTTGCACAATCTCCTAGTAAATCAATTTATACAAGATAAATTATTTTAGTTATCGAAATGAGATCTAGCTGCAATAGCCCTCAATAGTTATGAGCAAATATAATTAGTAAGTTTTGTTGTCACAATATAGTAACTTTCAATGACGACTATCTTATTGTCACTGAATACTTACTTTCAATGACAATTTCTTATATTACCAGAATATTTGTGACGAAATGTTAACTTTTCTTGTAGTTATCAATTCAAGGAGTAATAAGAAGTCTCTAGACAGAAGGGCAAAGTTACCACAATGGCCCCATTTGGCCTAACAACGCGAAAACACTCCCCATATGCCCCTCTCTCTCTCTCTCTCTCTCTCTCTAGAGAGAGAGAGAGAGAGAGAGAGAGAGAGAGAGGAAACGAAAAAAATAGAAAGTTGCCAGAGCAGTCAAGAAGAGAATAACATTTATTTTTGTTTTGTCCTAGGTGTGTTGTTCTCTTGTTCTATAACCTAGTGCTCGAGTCATTTTATGCATACTTCATCGAACTTCGAGAACTTTAAGTGAAACAGAAACACTGAACAAACTTTCATTCACCCCAAGATTAATTAATTAACTCTTGAGAATTGAAACTCCGATGCTGGAGAAGAAATTTTGCTTTACTAGAAATCATTTTTTGTCCACATACAAATGGATGATAGCAATTTTAATTGTTCATCGGCACCTTAGGTGAGGGTTAATTTACCCACATGTAGTGATATATGCTATAGGTCGCATTTTGCTTTTCAATTAAGTACTTGTCTATATTTGATATATAAAACTAAATTCTTGCACAGTCTCCTAACAAATTAAATTACACAAAATGAACCATTGCGGTTATCAATACAAGATCAAGTTGCGGCATTTCACACCTGATATCGATAAATTTACCCTCGTCAAACAGGATAGTGAATAAAATTGCACTTCAAATGGCGAGGTCGGAACGTAATTCAAGTTTTTCCCTTGGGGGGATCAATGAGCGCTTTTCCCCTGGAAGCTTACTACATGAGTGGCTCTAAAGAATTGGAGACTTGTCAAGAGTTTTAAGGATTCAATTATTTGGGCTTTGTAGAATGACAGCCTACAGGCCCTTTGATAGCTGACTTGGTGGCATGGTTACCTGACGAAAAACTTTTGATTTTCCCTCATTGATGCAGGCTATTGATACGAAGTCTATGACATTGACTTCATTGTCCAATTGATATTTTATCAGCGCAATGTCATAAATCTAGCAATTAGTGGGATTTTTCAAGGCCGTTTGGCAGAGCTTCTAGATTTTGTATATTGTTTTTTCTTTCTTTTTTTAAAATTTATTTTAATTAAATTTATTTAATTAAAAAATTTATTTTATAAGGTTCAATTGATGAGTAATTGGGAGAATTAATTTCACATTCAACTAACTCAGAAACCAATTGAAGTCTGGACAAAATATCGTATGAATTAACAAGCGGTTGAGATTAGTGTTTATTTTTTTGAAGTAAATAGGATTGGTTTTTTACTAAAGTTTAATCATAATTTTGTAATTACAGTAAAATATTTATCTGCTTCTGCTAAAATTCAAAATAAATCAATCAATATAATACAAGTTGCCTTAACGGGATTCAAGACAAGAAATTTGAGGATGTCCCACGGCAACTATTGAAGGTAAAACAATTAAACAATCCTAAAAACAATGATATTTAAGCTGCATGCTTGACCACCTAAACATATTTTAAGCCATGTTCTGACATGTGGGAAGACAATCGTGGCCGTTGAAATTTTCTTTACAACACATCTTCGTGCGGACCCCAAGAACTAACATTAATCCACAACAACCTTTGCAGATCAAGTAATATAATTACAAGTCTCATACGGAGATATGAAAATAAATTTAAAAGGGAAAAAAACTTGTAAACTTTTCACCAGTTATGGTAAGAATTTGACCAGTCACTTGCTAGCCAACGCGTCTATGGGTGGGTACACATGGTGGTGTACCCGTCGTGTTTTCGCTAGATAAGTTAAAGAAATATATGAACGAAGGAAGAGAAAACCTTAGTTTAACCAGAAACTTTCCCCGGGATGCGTAATATTCCAATGAATAACTTTTTTAATAACTGGGGCAGAGCTTTACTGGGAAGAAACAATATTGATGTAGATAATTATAACGATTATTGAAATCATTAGATTAAATTAAAATATTTAAATACCCAAAACGAGGCTTTGCTCTACCCTATATGAGTCCTTGTTATTTAACGATAGGATTATATAACGTATACATGAGTTGAGTCGAACATTTTGAAATATAAAGAAAAACGTGAATATTAATTCCTAAGTGCGGTCAGACTGTTCTTCTTCTTCTTTTCTTTATTTCTCTCCTTAATTTTTAGGAATCGTGGATCCTATAAAGCAGAAGTGCCTTATAAAGGCCTAATAGCAAAAAACAGATTATTGGTTTTTTTGTTTCGTCTTTATTCAATTTTTGGATGCATTTGTTAGTTTCGTGTCAAGATTTTGTGGTTTCTAGATTCCTCTCGCCGAGACGAATCTAACGAGTATAAAATTATGGTCAAAAATCAAATTTTTTTTTTTTGTCAATAATCCACCTATTTTGGCTTTATTAAAAAAATGAGTTTTGACCATAATTTTATACTCGTTAGATTTGTCTCGCCGAGAGGAATTCAGAAACCGCAAAATTTTGACGAGAAACTAACAAATGGAAAAAAAATTTAAATAAAAACAAAACGAAAAAACTAATTATCCAAAAACTACTTTTAGGCCAAATTAGGCCCAAATTATAATTGTAAATTTGGACCGTTGAAAAATGTACACGTAGATTTTCATCTAGAACGGAAGCCAGCATCCAAGTTTTTCGCAGAAATTGACAACTGAAATCAGAAAGGTTGGAGCTATTGGCATGACTTCGATGGTTGAAATGTCATCATCAAGGTACTCCCTCCGCCTTTTTTAAGTGATGTATTTAAAAAACGTGTATTTTTACGGACGTTTAAAAATATACTTTCTAACTTTCGCATATCGTTTTTTTTTTAATTTTTTTGCATTAAATTAAAGTAGTCAATGAGCACTTTAATTTGGTATAAAACAAATTAAAAAGTTATATAAAGAAATATATATTTTTAGGGATTTGAAATTACACGTATTCTCATATAGATCACTTAAAAAATGACAGAAGGAGTATTAATTACACCAGCCCTCTTTTTCATATATTATTTTGTTCTTATAGGATACTAGGTATGAGGCTCCGTGCTTTGCACGAAGTTAATGCCCGTTATTGAAGTAGCCTAAGTAGATTATGAATAGATTTGTTAAAACTAAAGTTGACTATTAGTAGTAAAATTCTAAAAAGTATAATTTTTTAATTTTTTTTATCGAATTAAGGATCTCTATTAATAGTTTAACTTGGTACAAAAATAAATAAAAAATTATATGCGGAAGTATTTTATTTTCTGATGCAAAAAATATTGCAAAGCAACTCAACAAGCCAGCAATGTAAAATTTTAAAGTATAAAATTTTTCATTTTTTTTTATCGAATTAAAGATCTCTATTAGTAGTTTAATTTGGTACAAAAATAAATAAAAAATTATATGCGGAAGTACTTTATTTTCTGATCCGATGGATATTGCAAAGCAAATCAACAAGCCAACAATGAGAAATTCTAAAGTATAATTTTTTTAAAATTTTTTGTATCAAATTAAAGATCTCTATTAGTAGTATAATTTGGTGCGAACAAAAATATAAAATTATGCTTGGAAGTACTTTATTTTTTTATCCGAAGGAATTTCTCGACATATA
Source organism: Vaccinium macrocarpon (assembly GCA_022606695.1). NCBI lineage: Eukaryota > Viridiplantae > Streptophyta > Magnoliopsida > Ericales > Ericaceae > Vaccinium > Vaccinium macrocarpon. Next base: position 26,866,786 of record CM040176.1, on the reverse strand, counting down.
CGTGCAATTAATAAAATTTCTAAAGTATAAAAAATTTCATTTTTTATCGAATTAAATATCTCTATTAGTAGTTTAATTTGGTAGAAAATTAAATAAAAAATTATATGCGAAAGTACTTTATTTTCTTATCCGAAGGATAGTACAAAGTAACTCAACAAGCCAACAATGTAAAATTCTAAAGTATTAAATTTTTCAATTTTGTTGTACCGAATTAAAGATCTCTATTTGTAGTATAGTTTGGTGCGAACAAAAATTTAAAATTATGCGCGGAAATACTTTATTTTTTGATCTAAAGGAATTTCTCAACATGTGCAGTAAAGACAACTGGGGAGTAAAGGGGGAAAAAAATAAAGCCTAGGAGATAAATACGAAAAAATGGGAAAATCGCTTTAAAAAATAGGATTACACATTGTAAAAACTCACAATAACAATCAGGACAACTACCAATGTCTCTAATTGAAGGATAAAATTGGAAACAATTGGCAAAAAATTGGTAAGCCATTGAATTGGCTATTCTCTCTATGCTGGCCTTTGGTCATGACAATGGACAAAGCTCAATAGGGGTTGGGGTGGCATGTGCCATCCATGGATCTAAAAAAAAAAAGAATTTATATTTGTATTGCAAAAATAGTGATATGCTTCAAAACGTGCATATAATTTTTGGTATTAAACATGTCGATAATTGACTAATCAATCAAAATATGTTATCTTTTTGGCTTTAAATATGTGATGGATAATTAACACATGAAAATTTGTCTATTTTCAGGTATTATAAATACTAACACTAGAAAACTTGCACTAGTTTTTTTTATACTAATTACTCCCTCCGGCCATAAAGATAGTCCATCTCTAAAAAAAAGTCCAATTTTCTAATAAAAAAAAGTAAAGCACTTATGTGCATAATTTCTTACTCCCTCCATCCAAATTTGTTAGTCCATTTTTGTTATTCTTAAACTATAAGTTATCAAATCAATTGATGTATGTGAAGAGAATGACTTGTTGATTTGATAGCTTGTAACTCAAAAATATTGAAAATACCAAAAATATCGTAGTGAAAACTCATCTGTTATTTTTGTGATGTATGTGAGGAGAAAATATCATGGCCATAATGGGACAACCAATAAGAATACCAAAAATACCTTAGTGGAAACTTGGCGTAAATTCTGCTCATTTACTCCAATTTCATTTTTTTTCCCATTAAAAAGATCCAAGAGTAATCCTAAACAAATCTGATTTACAACTCTGGGAATGTCATTCAATGTTTACCATTTTCCATTTTTGTATCTCCATCCCCACGGCTCACTTCGCTTGCTAGCATAAAGAGAGATACACTTCCTTGCAATCTTAGGAGCAATCCAAGGAAAGCCAACCCCTTCAAACCAGTATACGGAGGGATCCTTTTATGAACTCCCTTTTGCTAATGCCCTTAAACCAGGGATTCAAAAGCAGAGTCGGGAGCAGATAGAGGATCAGAGAAAGACCTCCTATGCTCTTATTTGGTAATGCAGCAGCCACTTTGCTTGACTTAGAGCATCCTTATCAGGCGATTAAAAAAAAACACCAAATTTAACCTAAAAAATACCTTTTATAAATTAACAAGTCACTTTTCAAAAAAACTCACAAAATCAGACTTTATTCGAACTTTATTATATTAAACTATTCTTTCTTTCTATTCCAACTCCCAAAAGTAATTATAAAAAAATGAATAGTGCGTGAATAGTGCATTTACAATGTGTGAATAGTGTCCTAGTGAGTGAACAGTGTCACACCAAATTTGGTGCGGTACTATAGCAAAATTAGAAGCTTAACAAATTCGATCAACCATTTTGTGAGCCTGATTTTGGCTTATTTTGGGGGTTTGACTCTCTACTTTAACTAGGTAGTCAAATGAGGATGCTCTTATAGATTGATTAGCTCACTCGAGTTCTTACGGCAAAAATGATTCTTTCATAGTTGTATTCCATACAGTACCTTACCTTAAACAAAATTCTGCTTGACCTCGAGTGCTGGTTCCACAATAACATTCTCTGTGATCATCTAAAAATAGACTTGTGGGTGCAATGTCAAATGTCATAAAAGACTAAATTGAACCGCTTCCTAACACCAATTGGATTTAGAAAGGATGGAGGAAAAACAGTTTGAGTAGTATCAGAGCCAAGAAGTCATGGATTCGAGTCACGGGAGCATTATCTGAGGGAGGGATTGTTGGACCCTGAGTGCCCCATGGGATTACACAATTTCACTCCCTGCGACCACTTTAAAAATAGACTTGCGAGTGCGATGTCAAATTCCATTAAAGATTTAATTGAAGCCCTTCCAAATACCAATTGGTTTTAGGAGAGAAAGTGAAAAAGTGGTCCGACAAATTCTTTTCCTAGCTCTTCTGTAAATTGAAAAACTTGGATTCTCGACACAACTTGAATTCATACCAACACTTGCAGAAACATAACGACACACTCGATAAATCAATACCCAGAAAACTGAAAATGGCTCACACTGAACAAACAAAAAAATAATTCAACAAACGTTTGGTCACTACATTTCTAGACTTTCTTCACACAAATATGTCCTATGGTTGAGATACTTTAGTCAGAAAACGGATCAAATTTCCTTTTCCTGGGGCTCCATGGCTTGTTCCTCCTTCACGTCGTTCTGTGCTTGATCAAGGGAGCTGCTGCCACTGTTTCCATCAGCTTCGGTTTGGATCAATCCATAGCTAACAGAAACATCTCTCCATTCTGCCTCTTTGGATAGGTACTCGTGTCGTGCCACGTAACGCTTGAGCTCAACCCGAAGGCTCCGAATGGGCTGAAAACAAGTAAGGTCTCAAATTTATATGGGAAATATCCTTCACATAAAAGGGGAATTTACACTCTAAAGCTTACTGGCTTCTGTCGAAAACACAGAGAACTGCAATGGTTCAAAACTCTAGTTTAAATTCTCTACACCTAAATCTTTCTGTACTACTAATGATGGTGTATTTCCAAACGTTATATCAAGTGAGAACATTTTCAGCATTTTTCAAGATTCTCATGTGATTCAACGACAAAAAAATGCACGAGAACAACAGTACAGAGAAATTTGGGGAGAGAGGATAAGGGATGTAGTGAAATGGCAGAAATATCCTAGACGGCTAGAGGGGTTTTAACCTACAAGAAGAGATCTCTTTACAAAGACGAATTTTTATTTTCAGGTTCTGTTTTGACAGCAGCAGTGATCAATGCTTGTGTACTGCAATCCTTATGACCAGTTTATTTTATGTTTTTGTTTCTCTAATCATAGGAAGCATTGTATTTTCATTCCAAATCATTGGGGGGAAATTCTGTTGGAAAAGGGAAGTGACAAGAACCTAGCTTTCATGGATGTCTCTAAAACCTAGTCCTAGCATGCCTTTGTATAAGCTACAAGACTCGGTAATTACGAAACCTACCAACTTAGGAAAACATGCATAACAAGAAAACACCGACTTGACTAGGAAACATGAATAATAACCAAGTTTAAACATGAAACACGATAATAAAACCTAAAAAACATGGAAACATCATAATTCCTAGTATTATTCTAACAGTTTTATTTCCCCAAAACAACTACCTATGGGCATAGAGCCATAACATACACAAGCCTTATGATAATGTAGCTGTAAGTATTTACCAGACTGAAGCCAAAATGCAAAAGCCCAAAATCAATTTCTAGTTACTTGTATGCTACTTTGACATAAAAGTTTATACTACTACTTTGGCATACATAAATTTATACAAAATAGGCATATAATTCCTTTATCCAGAGAAAAAAAAGTGGAAATCCAACTGAAGTTGAATCAAACATGTTAGGTTTATTGGTGATTTCTGGACATCGACAAACCATTGGTGTCTGTGTTTGGGAGGTGGTCTTTGTCTTGCTTTGGGTAATTTCAAAATATGATAGCAACCGTTTGGTTGAAATAGTATGGATCCCACAAAAATAATATCTTCCTCCCAAAAAACGTATTGAAACGGTGGGACCTACACCATTTTAATAACCAATGTATGCTGCCCAACTGACCAAAACAAAAGAAACATAATTCCAAAGCACAAATTTTGGACCGAAAACATCTCCCATCACTATGCCAATAGAAGCAACTCAAAAAGAGAGAACATAGTGAATAATATGCACTCTTTTTGTGTAGCAATAAGCATTACCATTGTGTTCGAAAAGAATTCTAACCTCGGCCTTGGATTCGAGGGCAAGTCGGAAGAAAGCAGCCGAAACAAAATGCTTCCCAACAGACTCGGCCACTTTGATCTGACCCAGCCAGTAAGCCGATGTCTCAAGCCTATCGAACCGGCACTTGCTGCACCCCTCTGCACTTTGGTACGGCGTACCGGATACCCTTTTCGGCTTACCCAAAGACGTCGAACCCACCACCGGTGTCTGATGCCCTACCCCATCTCCCCCCTCCAAAACAACTTCATTGCCTTTTCCAGTTTGTTCTTTAAATCCCACACTCTTCTTCTTATTATTACTATTAACTTTTGCCCTGTTTTTCTCAAGGGATTTCTTCTCAGCAGGAGTAGTGGATGATTGGGTTGGTTCGGGTTGTTTTGGGGAGACCTGAATTGATGGGTTTTTCCTCAAGGGTCTCTCGTGTCGGTTCGGTTTGGTTTTCGAAACATTGGTATCGGATACTGCTTTTGAAGGAATATTTGGGTTTCGAGTTGTGCCGAATACTCGCCTATGACTGCAGAACAGAGAAATTAGTACAAGATAAGAGATTTGAGAGAACAATCGAATTAGGTGGGTAAATGGGTAAAAAAATTCACCTTTGAACTGGCAGTTCTTTTGTATTTTCTCTTCGTGCTTGGAGTGTCTTCTTGTTCGTTTTCGATTTCAAGGGCTGTGTTTTTCCTGGGTTTTTTGTTGCAGATCCGTAAATTCAGCAAACATTTTAGATTGAATTTATTGAGACTAGGAGAGAAGTGATTGATACCTGGAAAAGGGGTGGCCTGAATTTCCATTGCAGAGGATGGATTAGTATCGGTGTTGATTTCTGAAAGCGTTTTGAAAGAGTAAAATGAAGCAAATCTCTTTCTTTCTCTATTTGTTTATGCTAATTTAAAGGATGATTTGGCAATTTTTTGAAGTTTGAATTGATGAAATTAAGGCGGGAATAACCGTCAGAAGTGGGTGGTGGGTGGTTAGACTTTAGACTTTAGAGACGCTCCCTCCCAATAGAATAGGGACCCATCAGGCTTTTTTTTTTTTCCGGCCCAGTTTGGGGCCCATGAATATTAAACACTGCTTAAGGCCCTGTGCCAAAAATATGGGCGGAGCTAGAATTATACTACATCAGTGAGGTCGAAAATTAGATTTATATGTAAGTTATTTTTCTATTTTCTCAAATAAAAAATAACTAAATTAAAAGGTTAATTATAACATAGACATAAAGTGATATATGTAATTTTGCTTTATACTGTAATTGGTCTCAATGACTTGCGGAGTATTATATTTCGAAAATAATGTAGGATAGCTTCATTTATAATATTATCAACTCTCGAAAATAAAAATAAAAAACTTGAGAATATTGGGTTGACAATAAGACAACAAAAAAAATTAAAAAACACAAGTTCCAATGTATTTTTCACACATGTCTATACACTTTCACACATTTTTATACATTTTTCACACTTTTCAATATACTTTTTAAGACTTATTATCAGCCTAATGGCCTAATTTTAGAATTTTCCCCATCAAAAATCATTGTGAGAAATTAATGTGAAAAGAGTCTCCCTTAATCCCTCTGCCCATGTCCACTACCGTGACTTTGATTTTTCAAGGTTTTTTAAGTTGATGTATATTAGGAGAATAACCTTCCTCTATAAAAGGTTGTGAAAAGTCAAAAACCCAGTTAGTAGAATAGGACTAATTAGAGCAAGTGCAGCAGGTTACCAACGGAACAAATTACCCCATGTAGCAGATTGGCTAAACCCTAGCTACTCCTCCCTGAGCAACAATGCTTGGGTAAATTTAGTCTGACACTATTCATCAACAACTCCTTTCTTTTATTCTTTTACTTGTACTCTCTCTCTCTCTCCCATCCTTTTGCTTCAACAACGAATCATCCCTCCGCTTCCCCTATTTCGTCACTGTCCCACACGACGGTGCTGCTGCCACTGCAACCAACGACGCCGACCGACTCTTCCCAAATGCTTACACACCACTCTCAACCCCATCGGCAAAAACTTCCCGTGTTTATCAGTCTTCCCCTCGCTCCCCCGCCACCACCTCTTACTTCAACACCGCCTCTGCTCTCTCCGATCGATGGCGATGGGGCAGTGATGATCGACAGCAACGAACAGAGGCGACGAATGGCGACGATGGGTATGGAGGCAGCGATATATGTATATATATATACATATATATGTATAAATTGATTTTCTTACCCGGACCTCCCGAATTTAAGAAAAAACGTATTCTTTTGTTTTGCAAATTGATTTTGGAAAATGCGAGCCGTCCAATGTGTTCAAAAAGTGTTTTCAAGGTTCCCCGCGAAAGATCTTCAAAAAAAAATACCGAGAAGGTCTTGATCCAAGCAGTTTGCGAAAAAAACTGTATATTTGCAGTTTTGCGAAAAACTGCTTGGATTAAGCCCTTCCCGGTATTTTTTTTGAAACTTTCTTCGATGAACCCTTGAAAACACCTTCTGAACACATTGGACGGCTCGGATCGTCAAAAAAATGCTCAGATCATGGAGGTCTGGAAGTTCGGATCCCGGACTAGAAAGGGACTCTATATATATACACCACACTTCCCCTCCAAACTCCCAGATTTTATTAAGTTAGGGACCTCATTGATCCTGATCGAATTTCGATGATCTGAACCATCCAATGTGTTTAAAAGGTGTCTTTTAGGGTCCTGTATAATTTTTGTGAAAAACAGCTCGAATCAAGCCATTCCCAGTTTTTTTTTTGATGATTTCTCACAGGGACTTTAAAAAACTCTTTTTTTAACACATTGGACGGTTCAGATCATCGAAATTCGATCGGGATCAATGAGGTCCGTAACTTAATAAAATCCGGGAGTTTGGAGGAGAAGTGGACTGTATATATAGATAGGATCCAGTCAGGACTCCCTGACTTTGTTAAAATACGGATCTCCCCTCTCCGGCCAAATGGTCAGGATCTAAACCATTGAATGTGTTTAAAATGTGTTTCCAAGGGCCTACGCAAAGATTCGGCAAAAAAATGAACGGGAAGGGCTTCATCCGAGCAGTTTTTCATGAAATATATATCCTACGATCTATATGAAAAACTGCTCAGATGAAGCCCTTCCCGATCATTTTTTTTGCCAAATCTTCGCGCAGGCCCTTAGAAACACATTTTAAACACATCCAACGGTTCGGATCCTGACCATTTGGCTAGGAGTATATATATATATATGAAAAAAACCAATAGTTTAATTAGAGATAAGGTAAAATGAGTAGTATTGTTGGAGTGTTGAGAGTGACAGATTAGCTATACGCACTGTGTATCATGTTTTTTGGCCAAAAATTTGGCTTAGCTGCTATTTTTGCTCTTATGGTGACATGCAGTAGTATTTTATTTGACCCGAACATTTTTCCTTTAAAGAATATCCGGGAAGCATTCAGAAATTCTTTCTTGGATTGTGGGCTTTGCTAGTCCAAGTATTAATTGAAATCCATTTGGATCTATAGATTCTGAACAGTTTAATAATGGGGAAATGACTGTTCAGTGGAAAATGGGGTAAAAAATGCCATTTTCATGACACACGTCTTGGAAATCATTAGTTGATGGGTGGAGGAATAATAATTCCAATTCCATGGCATGAGAAAAATTCTCTGTCGAAAATACTCCTTTGTTAAAAAATTGAAGACAAACTGAGCCTGGCCCTGTGAAAACCCATTCCCCTTCAAAAATTGAAATCAATGAATGACTCCCTCCATCATCTGCCGCTCTACACAAAACAAAACTCTCAAACTCTGTCCATCATCTGCCGCTCTGCACAAAACGAAACTCTCAAACTCTGTCCATCATTTGCCGCTCTGCACATCGGTCGTCTCTCGTCTCCGTCTCAGTGTGTCCGACTAGGTACCTCCTCTCATCTCTCCATATATCCTTGTCTTGTGAACAAACACACGTGACATTGTGAAGCAAAACCCTAAATATCTGCACTTTCTTTTTATTCATAGCACCAGAACTGTTAGTCCATTTAACACTTCACTTTATTAGAAGGTTTTGCTCAATGGTTAAGGGTGAGACACTGAGACATATCCTCTTTCATCCCTCTTCCTTTGTGTTGTTCAATCATCAGTTGGGATTGTGGGTGTTAGGGAAATTTAGTGCTTACGGATGATCTGAAATCCTGTTTTCTGGTTAGAGTCTAATTTAGGAAAAGAAATCCAAAAGTAAATCTAATTTAGGAACCCCTTTAGGAAAAGAATTCCAAAACTCAAGAGGAATTGCAAGGAAGAAATCCAAAAATCAAGGAAGAATGCGACACAAATGCTTCAATGGAAACGTAATAAGGTAATTTAATAGACGAGCCGTATCGATGTATTTATGTTTGGTTCATAATGAAACACTGTTATTTTCCTATATAACTAGGTAGCTCGATGTGGAACAAGTTTGAAGGGGGAAACGAATAGTTGTGGTATTGAACAAGTCATTTGAAGAGTTTTTGAGAGGCATACTTAGACGTATTTTAGGAGGCATATTGAAGGCTTTTAACCGGTGAAGCAATGTGGATGCACTCTTTGTAAGATCATTGGTAGCAATGTAAAGACACCATTTTGTATAGTCCTTTTGGATTGGTTTACGAGTTTTAATTATACATCAAACATATTTAAGTAGAGATATTTCTCCATATACTACCGTGAGAAACTATTTTTGTTCCCATCAAGAGGATTATCAACTGATTTGGAAACATCCCAAAATGGAGTACTCATTTCCAAGTGGCTTTCAGGATTTGCATCAACTATAGTTCTTCCTCTTCCTCTACTTCTTGCTCATGAATTTCTTCATTTATATCCTAAATGTGGTCTACTCTTAGGTACCTATCAATGTAGGGATACTGAAGCAAAGAAGTCAGGTTACTAAATTGCACAGAGCCAGATTTATCTCCCTCATCTGGACAACTCATTAGCTTAATGAGGTAAACATATCCAATTTCTTGATCATTGCTTCAAATTTTGTAGAAAAAATATTCAAAGCTTGCTTTTGAATATATTGCATAGGCAATGAGAAGACATTGAAGATTCATTACCCTTTCTTACAACTGCTGAGTATGAAAAAATCATAGGTTAGTTGTAAGTTTTGGTTATGAATATGGTACCTCGAACTTAGTGTTTTGCTTATTGATATTAGAGTTAGCAAGTGTAATGTATTCTACTCTATGTAGCATAGACACGGACGCATGACATTTCATTTCTAAAAAAAATAGACACGGACACGGTTGGGAACATGGCTCAAGTAAATAAAGAAACTTACCATGAAACGGACGCATGACTTTTTTGAAACTAATTTGAGTTTTTTTACAATACAAGCCGATTTTTTTCTAAGTCATAATTTTTTGTCACAATGGCATAATCTGATTGGCTGCATACTATGTAGCATATACATGGACACGAACACATGAATTCTAAAAAGGTGGGGATACGGACACGACGGAGGACACATCACGTGTGTTCCATAAGTGTCCCCTATATGTCCCCGACGTGTCCCACTCGAAAAAAATTATTTTAAACAAATAGACACACGTGTTGGACATGTATCCTGCTGTGTCCCCGTGTCGGGGATACTTTGACATCTTGCGATGACGGTGCTAGATTTTGGTAGAATTCATTTGGTCACGGACACGGCGTGGGACACACCACGTGTGTCCCATAAGTGTCCCCTACGTGTCCCACTCAAAAAAATTAGTTTGAAAAAATAGACACGTGTGTCGGAATGTGTCCCCGTGTCGGGGATACTTTGACATATCGAGGCGTCGGTGCTAGATTTTGGTAGAATTCATTTGGTCACGAACACGGTGTGGGACACATCACGTGTGTCCCATAAGTGTCCCACTCAAAAAAATTAGTTTGAACAAATAGACACGTGTGTCGGAATGTGTCCCCGTGTCGGGGATACTTTGACATCTCGAGGCGTCGGTGCTAGATTAACCTTCCTCTATAAAAGGTCACGAAAAGTCAAAAACTCAGTTAGTAGAATAGGACTAATTAGAGCAAGTGCAGTAGGTTACCAAAGGAACGAATTACCCCCTGTAGCAAATTGGTGAAACCCTTAGCTACTCCTCCCTGAGCAACAGTGCTTGGGTAAATTTAGCCTAGCACTATTCGTCAGCAAATCCTTTTTTTATTATTCTTTTACCTATACTCTCTCTCTCTCTCTCTCTCTCTCTCTCTCTCTCTCTCAATCCCATCCTGTTGCTCCAACAGTGAATCATCCCTCTGCCTCCCCTATTTCGTCACTGCCCCACACGACGGCGTTGTTGCCACTGCAGCCGATAACTCCGACCGACTCTTCCCCAAATGCTTACACACCACTCTCAGCCCCATCGGCAAAAACTTCCCGTGTTTATCAATCTTCCCCTCGCTCCCTGCCGCCACCTCTTACTTCAACACCACCTCTGTTCACTCCGATCGATGGCGACAAACCACAACGATGGGGCGGTTATGATCGACAGTGGACGACGGAGGCGACTAATGACGGCAATGGGTATGGAGGCAACGATATATGTATGTATATATATATATATATATGATCCAAGCATTTTTTTGACGATCCGATCCGTCCAATGTGTTCAGAAAGTGTTTTCGAGAGTCCAAGCGGGAAATTTTCAAAAAAAATACTGGGAAGGGCTTGATCCAAGGAGTTTTCTTAAAATTTTATATTTACAGTTTTTGCGAAAACTGCTTGGATCAAGCCCTTCCCGGTATTTTTTTTTGAAGATTTTGTAGATAAACCCTTGAAAAAACCTTCTAAATACATTGGATGGTTTGGATTTTCCAAAAATAATTTGTAACACAAAAACATCACTTTTTTCTTATTCTCGGGAGGGTTTGGACTAGAAAATTTTCATGTGTATATATATATATATATATATATATATATATATATATATATATATATATATATATATATATATATATCGGAACTTTTCATTTCCGAACCTCATGATCCAAATATTTTTTTGACGATCCGATCCTTCCAATGTGTTCAGAAGGTGTTTTCAACGGTCCACATAAGAAATTTTCAAAAAAACAAAATACCGGGAAGGGCTTGTTCCAAACAGTTTTCGTAAAAAATATATATTTACATTTTTTTGAGAAAACTACTTGGATCAACAAGCCCTTGCCGGTATTTTTTTTGTTTTGAAGATTTCCTGTGTGGACTCTTGAAAACACTGAACACATTGGACGGATCAGATTTTCAAAAAATAATTTGCAACACAAAAAAAAAACAAATTTTTTCTTATTTCCGGGAAGTGTGGATTAGAAGTTTTTCGTATATATGTGTGTGTGTATATATATATATATATATATATATATATAAATGAAAAAACCAATAGTTTAATAAGAGATAAGGTAAAATGGGTAGTATTGTTGGAGTGTTAAGAGTGACATGGGACGTGTTTGGTTAGATAATTTAGTTTAGTTTTGATGATGTCATAAAGTATAATGAGTGGAGAGAGAGAGAGAGAGAGAGAGAGAGAGAGAGAGAAATGAGGAAAATGATGATGTCATCAAAACTAAAACTAAAACTAAACTGAAAAACGAATAAGGCGATGATAGCTATATGCATTGTGCATCAAGTTTTTTTGGCAAAAAATTTGCCTTGGCTGCTGTTTTTGCTCTTATGCTGGCATGTAGGAGTAGTATTCTATTTGACCCGACCATTTCTCCTCTAAAGATTATCCGGGAAGCATTCAGAAATTCTTTCTTGGGCTGTGGGCTTTGCTAGTCCAAATATTAATCGAAATCCATTCGGATCTATTGATTCTGAACAGTTTAATAATTTGGTCTTACTTATTCCCATACTAGTATAAGGTCACGAGAGCGTGAACGCCAAGACTTCAGGTTTCAACAGTGGAAAAGTGTTTGGTTCCTTCAGAAAAAGAACACTACTTCTATGGGTACTAGTACGTAGGGCTGCAAACAAACTGAGCTACTAGTGAGCAGTTCGTGACTCGGCTCGTTAAGGTTCGGCTTAGCTCGACTTTTTCAGTAATCGAGCCGAGCTCGAACTCAATTTTTTGGCTCGTTTAGTTAACGAGCTTATTGAGGCTTGGCTCGACTCATTAAATAAATTATCTTGGCTCGGCTCGTTTATGACCGAGCCGAGCTTAAACACTACAAAGCTCGGCTTAGCTCGGCTCGTTTGCACCCCTTGAGTACCGATCCCTGTCCGCTGATGGTTGCACAAATCGATGTGTGTGGCTTCTTTTTGGGTTCCACATAAATGAACTGGACATTTCAGTAAATTCAAAAAAAATTACGAGTGACCTTGCCAAAAATAAACTTAATCATTTTAGTAATGTTTCGATTTTCCATTCAATATGTTCCATTTTAAAATTCTGAATGACAATCAAGAACATTAGATTAAGAGCTTGTATTTATCTAATTGTAAATTTATTGCACATCTCGATTCATTTGTGCGGGACCTAAAAGTAGTCCCTATACACCAATCTGGCAATGGTGCACAAGAGTCGTACCCATAGAACTGGAAAAGTAAACAACGTAAGACTTGTGTTTGAATGATTCTCAAATCATTAGGACCACTTGAGCATGTGCAAAGAAATTAATGCATTCAATAGAGTGCATCTGTACATTAGTATTTTTTTGGCAACTAGTTCAAAAGTTCTAGGTAAAAAATTTGTAACCGTATTAATCCATCAAACAAGTTTATAACCTATCCAGTCCTAACGCTGTCATCTTTTTTTTCTTTTTTTTACCAAAAAAACTTTGTACATCTATAAAAGTGTCAAAAAAGTTTGTACCCTGTGAAAGTAACTAAAATTCTAGTGTACCTTATGAAAGTGCCTAGAACCCTAGGGTAGTTTATGAAAGTGTTTAAACCACTAAAACCCTATTAGGGGTGAAAATCGGTCGGTTCGGTTCGATTTTCGGGGTGTCCCGGACCGAACCGATCGGTTCGGGGTGGTTTGGCCCAGAACCGATCCTAACCGAAAAAAACAATGGACCGATCGGTTCGGGGTGGTTCGGTTTTTTTTGGTTTTTTTGGTCCAGCGTTAAAATTGAGATGAACAGCTAGGATTTGTTATTTTTTTGGGGGTTAAGATCATTTTTTTTCGGTTTTCGGTCCAAGTAGGGGTGGTTTCGGGGTATTTCGGTCCAAATTGGCATGGTTTCGGTTCGGTTCGGTTCGGTCCAATTTCCAGGAAACCGAGACCGAACCGATAATTTTTCGGTTTGGTTTCGGTTCGGTTCGGTCCGGTCCAATTTCCAGGAAACCGAGACCGAATCAATCGGTCGGTTTTTTTTTTCGGTTTTTTCAGTTTTTTGGTTTTTCTTTCACCCCTAAACCCTATAATAGAAAAGTGCACCATAAAACCTAAACCCTATGGTACCCTATGAAAGTGTCTAAACCACTAAAACCCTATAATAGGAAAGTGCATCCTAAAACCTAAACCCTAGGGTACTCTATGAAAGTGTCAAAAAAGTTTGTATCTTATAAAAGAGCCTAAAATCCTATGGTACCCTATGAAAGTGCCTAAAACACTACGGTACCCTATAAAAGTGCCTAAACTACTAAAACCTTATAATTGAAAAATGCACCCTAAAACCGAAACCCTATGGTACTATTTGAAAATGCCTAAATTCTAAAATAAAAAAAAAATTGGTGGACCTTAGACCTTGTAAAACTTTGACATGGACTAAATGGAACTATAAGTCCACACTTTTAGACCCTAGAGTAATTACATTTTCCCCAGTTGTAAAATATGCGTGTTAGAGTAACCTTCATTTAAAATTCATGGTAACCTCGTTACGCAACGATATGTTTGATTTGTAAATCTGGTGATTGTCATAAGGATTAGGACCACTACAGAGAGCATGCGCCAGAATTTGATGCATGCATAGAGTTCATATGTACACAAACTTTCTTCTTTGTTTGACAAACTTCACCACAGGCTCAATGTTCAAGCTCCGTATGTTCTAAGTTTTTCACCAGCTAAGGCTCCCTTTGGCTCAACTTTTTGTGCCTTTTTGGTTATTTTTGCTTAGTTTTTTAAGTAGATTTGGGTATAATTTTTAAATCAAATCTCGATGAAATCAATCGGAGAAATATTAAAACATAGACCAAAGTTGAAAAAGTTACATGAATTTTATTCGACTTAAAAAACTTTCAATAGTCTTATATGAATTTTATTCAACTTTAATTTACATTTTAAGACTTTTCTGATTTCTTTCATTGAGAATTTATACCACAATGTACTAAAATATAGTAGAAAACAACCAAAAATAGCATTTGGATGGTACAAAAAGGGGGAAAAAAAAAGTTAGGTCAAGTGGGGACTAAATAGAGAATCAATACATTTTCATGGACCATATACAATAATGTAAAAGTCTGGAATTTGGATGGTCCAAAATGTAGACGGTTAGATTTTTTCTTTGTTTGGAAAAAATAAATAATTCTTGTGATTCAAACTCGTATCCTGATCACAAGATATATCTAGTTAAGTGATTTTTTTCCCCTAGAGTGCCTAAGTCTTTGAACTCAAAACTTTGTATCCCCTCGCTTCAGGTCACGGCATTAAGTCACATAAATTGCATGCGCAAGCATCTCTGAATCAAGTCTCAAATTACTAAAATTTGTGAGAGCAAAAATTGAGAGTACGAACGCAATACAAAAATTGAGAGCGAGAGTGTAAGGGATGTTGAAGAATTATGTGTCACGACGTATCTTATAGGCTATAAGGTAATCTCAATTTCATCTTATTTTGCTGCCCTGAATGTTGTATTCTCAATATCACAACATATTGCAATCAAATAGTCACTTTAACAGCTGGTCTAGTTATGGGAGTGCTACTTCCACATTCATTGAATAAGTCAGTCTATTCATCTTTCCAAGTCTACTCGTTTTGATTCCTTCCTCATTGACTCTTGACTCAGTTTGGATGGGGACAATCTTAAATGAGAATGAGAATGTGATATTTTCTTTCCATGATTTTAACATTTTGAAGAATCAAGAACGAGAATGTGATGTCATACTTTTATAATTCTAACGTTTGGAAGACATGTGAATAGAAATGTAATTCCTGATGAATATATATTCAACCAGGAATCACATTTTCAAACTGACTAGGAATCTGATCGCTTCATTATCCCATCAGAATCTTATATTCCTGACTCATATTTTAATAAATTTTCAAAATAATTGTTTCCCACGTAAGATTATTGAATTAATCAAAACACCGAAATGGAATTACTCCATGTATCTAATTCCTAAGAATTCGATTATCAATAATCATATTCATTTTCTTACGCAAGATAACATTACTTTAGTTTTATTGTCCCCTGAATTGGGAACATGAAAATTCTGAGCTCCTAAAAAACTAGACCGTATGGCTTTCGGAATTTAGCATATAGAGCAGCAGTTGCATCAGGGGCGGACAAAGCGGTGCATCCGAGATCTAGGTTCCTGCACACCTTTCAATTATTTCGTTATTGGTACTCCTATTATATTATAGATTTTATTTGTACAAATTATAAATGAATGACCTCTCAAAATTGTTATATCAATATATACTAATTATATTTTGTTAGTCTATGAATATATGTGATTAGATCCCCACATAATGAACCCCGCGTCCCCCACTAATTGTATGCACCCGACAACTTATTGAGAAGTAATGTTCGGGGTAATTCACTTTGTGGATTATTCATATATGTTGCCAAAGAGTCAAAGACTCAAGACTCATAGACCCCATCCTTCAATCCAGAGAATCCAGACCGGTTGCCATCTTCCTTTTTTTTTTTTCGCTCAGCAAGAGAAATTAATTAATTTTTAAAAGGGGATAATAAAAAAAAAAAAAAAAACAAAGTACATCAATTAAGAAAACAATGCTTGTCGTGGCCGAGGTCTCCCTTTGTTATTTCCACAACTTTGTTTCAGTGTTTCCCAAACCATGGAGTCATCTTATTCATGAAGGACGTATAATTCGATAGAAAAATTTATTAATCTTTGAAAGAGAATGTGCAAAAAGAAAACGATGGCGGTCATGGTTGAGGTCTCCCTTGCTGTTTCCACGACATTGTTTCGGTATTTTCCAATCAATGGAGTCATCTTATTAATCATGAAGGCCGACGTATAATTCGATGTGGGGGTCTTTCTTAAAACATAACTTCAGTAAATATGGTTCTACGAGTCAATGGAATTAAGGGGTGGTCCTCTAGAACTGTCCTTCTTCCTATGGACCTTCTGGTCAGAGCTAGCCAGCCTTGAAATTTTTGGGTCCTTAGATGAGGATACAAAATGAGGTCTCTATATATTTTTCTTAATAAATTGAAAAGACAAAGTTAAACTCAAATTGACAAAATCTAGAGATTGAAATGCCATGACAAAATTTACAGATTGAATCTAGAGATTGAACTTTCAGAGAGAGAAAACAAATTCAGAGAATTATGTTATTGAAAATTATCACAAGAATATAAAATAATTTTTTGTTGCATCTCGATTAATTGGTTTTACGGAGTGTTTTAAAACTTGGTACATGATCAATATTACTCCTTCAGCTTAAATAGTATGCGTTATGCTTTCATCCCATTCAATTTTTGAACTTATGTTTTCAACATTAGATTTGAATAAACTCAATACGTTTTCACGTTTTGAAATAAAACCTAAAGAAGAAGTTGGAATATACACTTTAGGATTTCATAAGAAACCCTAAACCCAAGAACTCATGTCAAACCATTGAAAAAAATAATAGAGGATACGTACCTGTCATCATGGAGGATGAAAACCTTGTGTATGTGGTTGTTCGTCTTCCACCTCCAAAACCCTACTCTTGATCTTGACCTTAGTCTCACACTCGATGGGATGGTATGAGAAAAGAGATTAGGGTTTGGAGTGAGGACTTAACCACATATTTATAGGCCTTGGTTCCATCATAGCCCATCATAATAGATAAAACCTTAATAGGCCTTTAATGATCTATACACTTAATAATAAGCCCGTACCACTTAACGCACGTCATATAACCCAAATACACACTACTAGAGATTTCTCAATTACCCGGTCACATTAATTAAATGATCACAGCTTAATGGGTAATACGAACATCACTCAAACCTTATTCAACAATATACAATATCTAATTTTATGATCTATGTAGGCCCACTTATAGAAAATTGCTAACATACACAAGTAACCCTTTCCATTATCAATTGCAAAATATTTTGAAAACTCTATGCTTAAGGAGTTGACCGTCTGACTGATGATTGGAACACTTGGAATGACGTGTTGTGGAAATAACATTGGAATTGAGGATCTGTTTTGTTCCATTTTCTAGCTTAAACTCATAACCGAATTATTGTATTTCATGAAACAGGTTATTCTCTCACAATACATTGACTTAAAACTGACTTAAGCAACAACATACTTCTGACTTTGTTTGATTTTTGTCATAATATATTTTGCTACACACACGAGTTGATTCAGCTGGCCGATGTGAATAGGTAATTTTTGTTCTTAACTTTTTCCTTTAATTAACTTGTTCGTGTTTCTTTATTTTTTTTAAACAATAATAATATCACGCCCTCAATTTTTAACATGATTAAATATAAATTTGCTCAGTAGAGTATATCAGTAACTCTTTACATATTCAACCAAAAACTATGTCACAACGTCAATTTCATTTTTAACAAATTGTCATAGTCAATGCCTCATATCCATACCCCATAAGAAAAGATGTTAGAATTATTACATTCTTCCAATGAGAAAAAAAGAAGAAGAAGAAGATTTAAGCTACAAATCCAACTTCCAAAAAGATCACAAAGTTTTGTATGAAAGGATGTAAATGCTCTTCATATCATGCTTCCCATAATGGCATGCATAACTAGCACTCCAATTCATGCTCCTTGGTTGTATTTGAATACAATAGAGGGTGAACATTCACTTTGCCTAGTAGAGATTTCTTTAATAAATTCATACATGCATAACAAGGCATAATGAAAATGATGAATGATGTATTTTCAACATTCACAAATAAACTTCAAGGCACAATACATTATCTTAACTTCTAGAATAATAACTCTTCACACCCAACCTACTCACATCCACATGACAATAACTTTAGGCTATCAACTATTGAACTTCCATATATCCACGTGATTCGTTGCAACATTACCACTTAACATATCTCGGTAAGTTTCCTCAAAGAGCAATCAAAAGGGTCCAACAACCTTCACAAAACCATCTTTAAAATACCATCGTTGTGTTTGGTTTAGAGTTTTAGTTTAGTTTTGATGATGTAAGCAAGTGTAATGAGTGGAGAGAGATAGAGAGAGAAATGAAAGAAATGATGATGTCATCAAAACCAAAACTAAAACAAAACTACAAACCGAACAGGGCTAAAGTTCATATTCATAAAATAATTGTTTTCTTCCTTTGTTTTTGATAAGCCCCTAATGTTGTATATATCTGGGCTTATCTCGCTCATTGTGATCACACATAAGTGCATTTTGTGCCTTTATACGATTGATTTTGCGCGAGTTGTGTTTTTGATAAGTTTTAGAAAATCAGAGCTAAAAGGTGTGTCCAAAGCTCCAAATAATCTCCGGTTTTATCCGGAAGTATCCAAGATCCCGTAATGCCATGGAGGACAATCGCCGAAGCTTAGAAGTCGATTCAAAGAGCTTTGGAAGGTTCAAGGAAGGTCCGGAACAAAGGAACATGAAATCTAGAGTTATGAGACTCGAGGAAATCCGACCAACCGATAGAAAAAGGCTCATTTATCTCAAGATACAAAAGCAATCAATATGAGGTCAATTGGGTTGGAAAGTAGACTCATAAAGCTTTCCAACGGTTCAAGAATCACCTCATTCCGAGTTCGGATGAAGTCGGGGCGTGCCCGCGAAGTTGGGTAAAAAAATCAGTATTCCAAACGATTCTGGACCGATCCGGAATTATTCTGGACCGATCCAGAATTGCCCAAAAATTTCCAGACGATTCCGGACCGGTCCGGAATAATTCTGGACCGGTCCAAAAGTGCTCCAAACCAATTTTTGTGGACTTTTTGCACTTTCCACTTATGAAAACTTACTACTTTTGTTGTTTTTATGATATTTTTGTGAGAGAGAAAGTGTTGTGTATATAATCATCTCTCTCTCTCTCTCTCTTATCTCCCTCATTAGTTAGCTTTAGGTACTTTAAGTTTTTTTCATTTCCATGGTTTTTCAAGCTTCCTCTCTCTAGATTTCTCAATTAAGTTTTCATTTCTAGTTAATTTGTCAAGGTTTATTGTTGTAGCTACAATCATTCTCTCTATATAAATCTAGTTTATTTGTGTTTTTATCGGTTAAATCTTGTTCTTCATTTTCTAGTCATTTCCTTCTTAAACCTTAACTTTTACTTGTTATTTATGATTTTCTTAATGTTTAAAGTTGTAGGTAGACTTATAATCTTCATTAAAAATCAGTTTTTAGAGTTGTTAAGCATGTTATTAGTTTTGTTCAAAATTTTAGACTTGTTTTCTAGCATAATGTGTGAGTAGTTAAGTAGGCTTGGTCATGGGGTGATTAACACTCCATGACTCGGGCTAATCCGTTCCTCTCATCTCAAAAGCAAACACTTCCTGTTGATCAAAGAGTTAGGATTAATTTTATGTATCAAAATTTGGATTTGTTAATCTCTTTGATCTCACGTAGCCAAGGGCTTGACCACTTGGCACGTGTGATGCTTAGGGCGATGTCAATCAAAATGTTTGTCTAAATGGCACAAGAATCCTAATCTTTGTGAAACACATTTTCTAGTCAAATGGTTTTAATCTCTAAATCTTCCGTTCGGGAGCATCTAACGGTGTCCTGAGCCGGTTATCAAGAGTCGAACGGTTTAGCCTTAGTTGTGGTATTTATGATCCCCTAGACTACGCCTTAGTTTAATTTGCCATTTTTAATCTTCCTAGTCGTTCACAAAGTTAAGTGAATTCCACCAACCAAAACTACAAAAGCCAAGTTTGCCGCTTTAAGGCTAAAAACTTCATTCGCAAGTCAACTCTCACGCTGGGTGCGTTCGGTCCCTGTGGATTCGACCCGGTCTTACCGGTTATTATGCTACCTCCGACCCAGCCCTATGCTTGGGACAACACTTTCTACGACACAATCTAAGGTCACAAGCAGTTTTCAATTACTCTATTGTCACAATTTTAATAACCAACATTAAGGGGATTTGGATCCCTTAACCGAGTTTCATGGGCCTCGTTCACCCTTGCCAAAATTTACAGGCCTCGTTACATACCCCTTCCCAAGGACGCACCAAATGGTGGCCCTACTAATCACAATGTCATTGTCTTTCCTTTGCACAAAAATATTTAAGTATCCTCTTAAGAATATACCAAACGTATCCTGTTAACTCACACATTTTGATTCCACGTGTCCAACGAGTATTTGTAGCAAGCATCCATCACATGTCTAACTGTTTCAAAAGTATCACTTTTATTCTCAAAATCCCAAATCCTCAAAAAGTTGGAGACTTCAGGCCAAAATGCTGGTTAATAGAATGAGATTTGTACTTAATGATCTGGTGTCAAAGTTTCAAAATGGTTTTGTACCCTCGAGAATCATTTCAGACAATATTTTAATTGCTCATGAAGTCATTGAGCATATTCGCAAAAAAAAGGGGGAAAGAAGGCTTTCATGGCTTTGAGGCTTGACATGAATAAAGCTTATGGTAGAGTGAGTTGGGACTTTTTGCTCAAAATGCTACAAGTGATGGGCTTTAGTCAATCTTGGGTTGATTGGATTCGTCAATGAACCACAATGACATTCTTCATTTTTGTCAATGGCAACTGACCAGAACCTTTCCAGCCAGCTTGTGGTCTCCGACAAGGAAATCCTCTATCTCCATATTTGTTGATTCTCGTGGCTCAAGCCCTATCACATGGTCTAGGGGAGTTAGCAAACAATGGTATCTGCAAAGGCATATCCGTAAGTAGACACTCACCGCCAATCTCTCATCTTGTGTTTGTTGACGATTGCTTTCTTTTCATGGAGTTTAATTTAGAGCATGTGTGGTCCCTGAAATAGGTCCTGGATTTATACTGCCATCAAGCGGGACAACGAGTCAACTTTAACAAATCTGAAATGTTTGTTAGTCCAAATATGACAAGAGCTGATATGGGAAGTCTTTCTTGTATTTTTGATGTCAAATGTGTGGAGAACCCAGGATTGTATTTAGGCAATAACCTAGATTTTACAAAAAGCAAGGGTAGCCTTTGTTGAAACATTTTAGTAAAATTAAAATAATTACTCCTCAATTTAATTACCATTATTTACCTCTTTTACTGTTATAGAGTTTATTGTATATTAAACTATTTTCCATTTCAAAACTTTTTGTATATAAATATCATTTCAGTAACAAAAGTTAATAGTGGATTTATTATTTGTTGGTATTATTATTAAGGAGTATTATACATTAACCTCTATCTATATGGGATGTCTGTAAAATAGTGAAAAGGTAGAAAAGTATATGAAGAGTACACAAATAATGAAATAGAGTTTTAGAAGATTTTTATACTATTTTCTATAGAGTTGGGCAACTTGGTTCGTGACTCCTTCAAACCTTTCGGTGGTCGTGAACATCGGATGAGGAATGCTTGTGAGTTCATGGGTTTTATCTTGGAGCTAGTACACTCCAGTGGAACCTTCACGAGGGGAGAAATATTAGCCTTAAGACAGTGACTACACGACTCTCATTCTCACAGGCAATATCTTTCCTAAATATATTATTTTCATACTATTGATTTACTTGTTGTATTTCTATATTCACATGGTCAAATTATTCTTGTGATAAAATAATTTTTTGTGAATAAAAGTTCTAACAGCCTTTTCTCCAAAATTTTGGACACCATTCTTAATAAGTTAGCCTCTTGGAAGATAACCCTCTTACCTTTTACATCTTGGGTTATCCTAGTCAAAAATGTACTGCTCACTATTTCCACCTATCTGCTCACCTATCTGTTTTCAGTTTTCAAAGCTCTTCTTTACTTTCTGAATAAAGTTAAGACTATCATGATTGGCTTCTTGTGGAAATGAGGGTTGAATTTGGGCAGTGTGGAAGAGATGGAGTGTGTGCTGCCAACCCAAAAGCAGAAGAGGCCTTGACTTGTTTTAATCAAGTATTATTGGCAAAAATAGCATGGCGCATCATGAAAAATCCCGATTCACTTCTCGCTTTGGTGTTATTGGGTAAGTATTGCATAAGATCGAGTTTACTAGCAACTTCCACTTGCCCCAATGCTTCTTGGGGATGGACAAGTATATTGGTGGGTAAAGATCTATTGAGGCAAGGGCAAGGGTTAAAATGGAGAATCGGTAATAATCTTAGCATCCAAGTTTTTAAAGACCAATGGATCCCCAATGCTAATAATCCATACATTAAGTGGGATTTTCAACAGTGTTCTCTAATTTTAGAGTGAAGGATTTGTTTGATCCATCCTCCAAACAGTGGAGGGTTCCTTTGATTTCAAATCTATTTGTCGAAGACATTGTAAAAAGAATCTTGACTCTGTATGTTCCTGTTAGGGATACTCAAGATGAGCCATATTGGGAGCCAGCTAAGGAGGGAAGTTTTCAGTCAAAACAACATACTTTCTTAGGTTTTAAAGGAAATATTCTGGGGAGCTTCAAGGAAGATAGGTGCCATTTGAGGCATGGGATAAAGTATGTGTAGACACCCCAATTTTGACCCGAGAAACTTATGAAGCATTTTCGATGATGAAATAGACCAACTGTGCATACCTTGAGGCTAAGAACGAAGCTTGAACTCACCTAACCACCCTAAATCATTCTAAACCCTCCTAGAACAACCTTAAACCAACCAAAATGACCAAAATACCCTTCAAACCATCCAAAATTCTCTTCAAAATAAACCCAATTCTACACCATCTTCTAGTACACTCAAAACCCTCTTTATTGATATATAATACGCCTTAATCCATTTTGAAATAAGAGATATGTGCCCATTTTACAAAAACGACTTGTTTTTCCAACCTTCTGAGGGTAAAATAGTCACACACTTGGATGTAAACATTATCTTGGGTTCAAACCAATTGGTTAGAAACTAGACTCCATAAGCTTTCCAACGCTTCAAACCATGCACAAAACAGAGTTCGGTAGCACCCAGGGCAGCCCTGCAAAGTTTGGCCTATAGACCCTTTGAGCGCTCAAACCCCCTATTTAAGCGCTCAAGCTCTGTCTAATTTGTTTTTGACAGAGCATTTAATCATGAGATTCTTCTGACATGGGAACATCTAACCACCATATTACTGCTCCTATCCATACAATAGCCATAGGGAAGGCCTAAATCATCTTGGTAGGCCCTCTATTTCAAAGTCAATTCATTTCCTCCCATTTCTCTCTATATAAACCACCCTCCACCCATTGTTTAAAGACCCCTTGGCTGATCTCTCTCTCTCACACACCTCTATAGCACTCTCCACTCTCTCTCGTCACTTCAATCACATTTTAGCCTTTCTCTTCTCCATAGCCACCAGCCTCCATCATCTTCAACCTCCAAAACACCCAAAAAGCTCATCTTTAAGTCCAAATACACATGTGTCTTTAAGATACCAACTACAACAACCCCTCTCTCACTCTAATAAGCCATTTACAGCCCATACATTCCATCCATTTCCTCCAAACCTAGCTTTTCCATCAAAACCCACCTCATCCAAGCCAAAATTACCATTTTAAGCTCAAATACTCCATCATCCACTCAATCAATCATCCAATCAGCCATACACTCACACTTTATTGTCCAAAACAACCCACATTACACTTATAAACACAGCCACTATCCATCCATTCATCAAACACCCAAGTTCAAGCCTTAATCAAAGCCAAAAGGTGGAAAATCATGTTTTGGTCATCCTGAGGGAGACTAGTGAGTTCATGGGGGTTCCACATATCTTCTATGAACTCACAAGGCCTTAGATATCAAGAAAAATTGATTTCAAAAATCTGAGCATGAAATGGTTCGAGCGCTCAAACTGTGATGATGTCACAGTTCGAGCTCTCAAACTATTTTGGCCCCTTTCATGTTTTTGTGGTTTCTTATCATATTTTATGTTGGAAACATCATTATTATGGCTTTTTGGTGGTTCAACAACTCTAAAATCAGTTTATTTTGCCTTTGATCATTGATCAATGAACCCAAAAGCTATAAAAGTGATGTTTCATCATCATCATCAAGCCATGGATGATCTTATTTCATGAAGCAAACAGTATATCTCACTCTTTTTAACAATGATCATATTGTTTAAGCTCACAAAAGCATCAAAGAATGTCTAGAAATCACAGAAACTCACAACCCTTAAATGGGGCTTGAGCACTCAATGCTAGCATTATGAGCACTCAAGCCTCGCTCAGTTGTGGCATTTCAATCGTGTTTATTCCAGCTTTGTATTCTGTTTTCAATTCGTGGAGTGTGTGTGTTGATGTTTGGTTAAGCCAACCTAATATCGAAGTGTGTGTGTTGATGTTTAGCTAGGTCAACCTGACCTCTTCTCCCCCCCTCACTCTGATCATGCTTATGCATGGCCCAATACTCATTTCGCACTTCTGCAAGCATTTTATGTTTATTTTGTTAATGTTTCTAGTTCATCAAATGCATTTACATTATTGTGTACTGTTTGGGGCTATTAATGATCCAAATAAGGGCAAGGAAACATTAGAATACACAAGCCATGAAGATAGTTTGAGCGCTCAAATTTGAGCGCTCTAACTGTTTTCCAGATTTATCGAACATTTTCACTATTATGGCTTGCATCCTGCATTTTGTGTATTCTGGAAAGTCTTTTAATATTATACTCTTGCTTATACAAGGCTTCTTCTCATGTTTGGCTCATTGACACGCTTCAACATGTGTTATTATAATCATCTCATTCTGTTTAACCAACACAGATCATTTTTCAAGCGAGAAACAGTGCATAAAATGTGTTTTTATCAGATCAAAATCATTAGGAACATTAGAAGCATGAATGAGTGAGAAGGCTTTGAGCGCTCAAGCTCATCCATTGAGCGCTCGAACTGTTGTGGAGGATCGGATTGGTTTTGCTTTACAGCAACTTGTAGTGTTATTTTGAGTTATTTTGTCACTGTTAATCATATTCTAACACTGTTACTTGTTGTTTGATGCTCTTGTTTGTTCACACTCGCATATCATCATCATTCATGTAGATTCATGGAGCACAAGCATACACCACAGTTTATTGTTATGTTTATCATCGTTATTTGGCTTCCCATCCCTCATCCCCCGTACTTGTTCAAGGTTGAGTTGCATACATTCATTACAATCCCACAAAAGCCTAGTAGAGACCGGTCTTCGAACCGGGCAAGGGGGTGCCGTAAAACCCTTCCCCTCTCGTAACTGAGCTCCTGAACCTATTGGTAGTATGGTGATGACGGACCAGTAATCCTTATCCATTGAATGAGGCACGAGTCAATCGAGTTTGGTTCCTCGGGGACAATCCGCTAAAACCTGGGTGGCGACTCCAAATTGATTCACAGGATCCCTCCGGAGGTGCGTCCACAGTATGGGCTTTGAATTTTCCTCCGAAGTTCATGATTTTCATCTAGAAACTAGTTCATGGCATCCTGACAGTTAAAAATGTTTTGAGTCGAAGGGCAATGGATATTGAGTTGGCATGCCCAATGTGCAAGACAGATGATGAAACTCTTAAACATCTGTTTTTCAAGTGCCCTTTTCTAGAATACTGTGGAGAGCTTCCTATTTGGGTTTGATTTTGATAGTGGTAGCCCTATGTTGGTTATTGAATGGCAAGAAGGTTGGCTCGAAACTGCTCTTAGATAAGAGGGTGATATGGGATTTAGTATGTATGCTTTGGATTATCTGGTGTAACCGTAACGAAAAGGTATTTCGAGGGGAAACAACAGAATCTGATGCAATAATAGCCAAATTTGCGGCTTTAAGATTCAGTTTTGATCCAGAAAATAAGAGAAAATCAAAGGTCATGATTGACTCTTGGGACATAATGGGTAAATAACCACATATCCTGAGAGAAGTATAAATTAGCCACATCTTCAGTGCATCCAATGGAGTAACATTTGGTGCCAATGTGAAGAATTTTGTGATAGATTGGGCTTATGACTTGAGTTCATTATAAGGAGTCGCTGCTTGGGTGAAGAATAATGGTCTAGATGCAGAGGAAGCCCAGCAGGTGGTGGAATGCAAAGCGAGTTCTGCAACTTTAATAGAAATCAAAGCAGATATTTTGACTTTGCAATGGGCTCAGGGTAAGGATTTAAAAGAAATGTCTATCTCTACCAATGGCATGGAGTTTGTTAAAGGTCTCAACAACCTAATGAATGCGTCAGTTCTAACCCAACCTGCTCTCTTAGATTTCTGTCATCTATGTACTAATTTTGATTATGTTAAAGTTATGAAAGTTAGTAGATCTATTGTAACCACTACCCACAATCTTGCCAAGGCATCTATGGCCAATATGTAACGTTTTTATTAATGGGATTTGCTTGTTTGTCAAAAAAAAAGGTATCTAGCACATTCCAAGTACTCACATATCCTAATCAAATCCCTATTAATTAGTAGTAAATTATATTTACATATATTAACATGTATCGGTAAATAGGGTACACAAGTTATTTCACAAGCAAAAAAGATGAAAGCATAACTATTCAAAATGACAGTGATAGAAACTTACGTGCTATGAATATTTAATTATTCGTATAGAGTTGGAGGTTTTTTTGTCTTAGCATAAATGAGAAATGCTAGAATGCACACCTTTATTTGGTGTGTACAATATGTACCATCTTGAATCATGATCACCTTCAATTCCTAACATTTTACCTAGTTGGTTAGCCATATTTGGCATGTGGATACTTACTATTCATTGCTGGGGTAGGGGAGAGAACATATTAATGCTGCTATAGTATGTTAAGAGGTTTTTCTTGTCTGGTAATCAGTTTTGCATGGGTTTTTGGGAGTTTTGAGTCAATTTTAAATGTTTTATGTGACAATGCAAGAAAATGTGGCTTTACCGGCGGTTGTTTTTTATTGCTAGTAACAAAACCGCCGGTAAAAGGTACCATTCCCGGTGGTAATAACAATCTGCCGCAAAAAAAAATGACTTTTTCCGCTGTTTTATTACCAGCAGTAATCTAAAAAAACGCCAATAAAATGTAAATTTTAATATAAATATTTTTATTTACTAAATGTAACTAAAAAGTTTGGGTGGTCGGACAGTTAGGTGATGGGGCTCCACACAAAGGGTTAAGGGTTCAAAACTTGGTAGGACAATTTTTTTTTTTTTTCCGGAAATAACCTTAACTCGCGGTAATGAAACTGCTAGTCAAAAGTCGACTATTATTACTAGTGATAGATTACCGCCGTTTATCTTTTTTTTATGGCCATTTGGACAGCGGGCAATTTTTTGCATTTTTACCGCCGGAAATACTTTTCCCGGTGGTTCTGGCAGTTTTCTAATGCTAGGAATAGTCTTTTTTTTTTAAATTTGAAATGGGATGTCTTCATTTGTGTCTATGCTTTTTGAGTTTGAGCAGTACGTATGAGGGTATGTCTTTCGAGTCTGAGAAGAATGTTTTCTGGGTGTCCTCTATTTTTTACTCCGTACTATCTAGGTTGGTTCTTGGCGTACAATTGAACTTGGTTTCATTCCTATTTGCTGCTGAAGTCTATTTCTGTATAAACCCAATTGTGAATGGCTATTGTAGAATTTCGCAGAATAAATTACGGGTTTTCTCTCATACATTACTCTAATCATAGTAGTAGTAAAAGAGTTACTATTTCGGGTTATTTTCAAATCAATAGTGATAGAGTCACATACTTTCAACCACACACAATTACACACCCTCTAACATGTGGTGTGGCCCACTGTGGATCCTACATGGGGTGGGCCCCACCACATGTGAGAGGGTGTGTAGTTGAAAGTGTGGGACTCTAGCATTATTGTTTCCAAATCACAAGTAAATTGTTCCTTAACAAATACAATTTTTTTTTTTTTTTTGTAACTAAGGTGTACGCACAACTCAAATAATTATGTGGATCAATTATGTCATCCACTAATAGAGTCAGGGGCGACGCCACATTGGAGGTTGGGTCAGCTGACCCCACGGCAGGAAAAAAATACTACTACTACTTTGTTAATTTTTTTTAGGAAATTCATAGATGAACCCCCATAAATTTAGGGTTGACACCACTAAATAATTCTCCAACTTTCATCATCCTTCTTTGTCTGGCTTGTTTGAATCCTAGTTACTCGTTTTGTTTTTTTGATATGAAGAGGTTGATCTATCTTGGTAAGGAAGTATTCCTACCGTCCCAAATTGTTACTCCTAGTTACTAAAAAAATTGTTTATATCGTCAGATTTTTAATGATTTATATATCTAATATGGATATCAATTAATTTTATCGAACAAATATTTTAAAATCATAGAAAAATTATAGATTATAAAATATAGATAATTGTTTGGATGGTTCAAAAAGTGAAGCAGAAGCAACAATTTGGGATGGAGAGATTATTTGATTGTATGTCGAGACCACGTCGAATGCAATTTTAGAAGCTTGTGTAATTTTATTTCTTTTTGTATGTGGTGAAAACTGTAAACAGAGAAAATTGTTTTATGTTTTTTGATGATATCTTTTGTTCATTAGGTTGAGCTTTAAATGTGATTTTTGTTGGAACAAAATTTTTAGTCACCATTACCATGATATCATGATATTTTCTTTTATTTATAGTTGGTAAAGGTATTTGATGTTTATAATAACTCCTCACTTCCAAAATCCTGGAGTCGCCATTGAATAGATTGATCCTTAATTAATTGGTAGATTGAATTATTTAAAGAAATTGATATTGGCAGCCCCAAATTATTAATGTGTTGTGCCCAAACACGCACCACTCACACAAAAACAGTAAAAACAAGAGAACACGACACACTAATATACGTGGTTTGACCAAATCGAACCTACTTCCACGGGGAAGGGTTTTCACTATGATCTAGAGAAAATCCATACTTTGTGGTTAGACACTCGCACTCAATCTCACAATAATGAAATCTCACAAGTTTTCTCTTGTATCTCTCTCTGACACTCTCTGCCTCTCTCACTTTTGTCACACCAAAATAAACAAGGCACGAGGAGTATTTATAGAGTTACAATAAAATAAAATAATAAAAAAATCCTAATCCACTCCCTCCGAGCCTAAGCCCATCCAGCCCACACAGGGGTGGAATCCCAACATAATGGCACTCCAAATGAGGAGTGCTAATATCAATAAAGAGACTGCCAATTAGAGTTGTAAACGAACCGAGCAGCTCGTGGCTCGGCTTATTTAGCAATCAAGGCAAGCTCGAGCTCGAGTTGTAGGCTCATTTAGTAAACAAGCTCGGTAAAGCTCAACTCGTTTAAGAAGGCTTGTTAAGGAAACTACCTTGGCTCGGCTCGTTTATAACCGAGCTCAAGCTCGATTTTTGGCCAAGCTCGAGCTGTATAAAGCTCAACTCGGCTCGTTACACCCCTAACGCAAATATAAAGTCTATACAGAGATTGATATTGACTCTCGCCTTTGGAGTGCCATTAATAAATTGGGGAGTACTAATATGAATTCATATATTTAATTTAATGTATCGATCGTACGTTGAAGCATATCTGGACTTGATAAGTGGGGGAGTATGGACTGGGGGAGGAAGTATCACCTGGACTTAGTCGCAGAGATCACATCTTTCAGAAACCATGACATAAATTTCAAGGGCTAAGGTCAAATAACAAGGTTCTAATAGTAGTTTAATAGATTTGACTTTGCTAATTAAAAAAGAATGTGATTTTTTTAATCGGCAGAAATGGTCAGTGAAATTGACAATATTATTTCTAAGTTTGCCAAATGGAAAATTATTAATTAAAAATTCCGGCCTGGATACGGTTGCTTAACTAATTTACTATTTCAAACCCAAAAAATGTTGGTTATACGGCAATTTCATTGTCCGTAGAGATAGGTAACCGTATTCATTATGGTCGTTACAACAGCCAATCATAGAGTCATGTTCTAGTCCGGGAGTCCCGGATCCGGGACTCCACCTTCCCGATATTTTTTTGACGATCCGAGCCGTCCAATGTGTTCAAAAGATGTTTTCCAAGGTCCACGCGAGAAATCTTCAAAAACAAGTACCGGGAAGGGCTTGATCCAAGCAGTTTTCGCAAAAACTTTATATTTACAGTTTTTGCGAAAAACTACTTGGATCAAGCCATTCCCGGTATTTTTTTTGAAGATTTCTCGCGAGGACCTTGGAAAACACCTTTTGAACACATTGAACGGCTCGGATTTCCCCAAAACAATGTTTAAAAGCATCAAAACACCGAAAAATGCTCCAGTCCGGGAAATCCGGGATCCCGGACTGGATCACCGGTGGCCAATCATATATCTACAAAATTTGTATTCAACTCTTTGTTACAAATCTCTTGTATTTTTTTTTCCCGGAAACATATGATGATTTATTGAATAAATAGACGGTCTTTACATCAAGGGTAAGGTTAGTAAGCCAATGAGAGATAAGGGACAACCCCCGGGCGACTCCAACCTAGTGCTAGATAGGGATTTCTTAGCCAACGAATGGACTACCCTATTACATGAACGTTTGACATGCCCAAAGCAACAAGAAGAAAATAAAGGCAAAATTTCTAAACAATCTGAGAGAATAGAGCTACAATCTGAAATTTGTCATTTTTTTAATTGGGATTTGTCATTTTTGGGTGAACAAAAATATCTGAAATTTACAATTTGTGAGTAATTGAAAGTATCTGAAATCTACAAGAGATTAGAAAAGATAAAATCTTCTACATATTCTTTTTTTTTTTTTTTGAAAATGTGAAAAATATGCTAGTAAAAAATACATTTATTGAATTTTTAATCTAACTTATAAAAAGCTGCAGCGATATATTTAAAATTTATTTTATGTTTGGAAGTGAGCAATTGGAAAACATTAATAATCGACACGGCAGACATATAGAAGTTGTAAGTGTTACCGAACAGGACCGTTATTGAAATTTTACTAGATAACACCTCCACCATTAACTACCGAAATTGTCTCACATTATTTATCGGCCAATAAAATAATGTAAGAGATGTAACGGGCTTCAAAAAATTATAAATTTGACTTCGGCGTGATCGACGACAAATTTTGATTTGCATGTTTAGAAAGAATTTTATATAAGATGCTGAAAAAGTTGGAATTTTCAGTTATATATAATATTATTTATCTATATAAGATGTATTTATAAGGGACAAAAAGTGGAATAAAGTGGCCATTTTTTAGCCGTAAGTTTTGGGATTTTCTGTAAGTCTTTGTCAGGAAAAATTGAAATCCACTGGCCCAAAGAAGCAACTTGTATTTTGACTTGTGTATTAAAAAAAAGCTTTTATTTTGACTGCAATCGTATAGAAAGACTTGGTAATATAATATATTGCATTAAATTACTACTAGCTAAAAACCCGTGATAAGCACGGGACAAATGTTTGTGCATGTGATTCAATACGAATCCAAGTATACCTGTTAAGTTAACTATGCTATGCATAAAAGGGAAATTATAATTGTAATTTGATCTCTTTAATTATATACCCACTTAATCCAAGACAAATGTAAATTTAAATTGTGAACATCGGTTTAAATTCTAAAATGAACTGATGAACTCCTAAGGATACCCATGATCTCCTGAATAATACAAAATCTAAATTCTAAGATGAACTAATGAACTCCTAAGAATACCAATAATCTCTTGCATGGTACAAAATCTACTCCGCACATACATCATAACGTACAACACTGATCAAATTACTATGAAAGCCCCTTTTCTTTTATTTTACCATGAATTACTGTCAAAGTTTGTAATTTCAATTTTTGGTGTTTATTATCATAATGTCACCAACAATAACCCATTCAAATTCGGAAACAGAGATCCTATAGTGCTTAATTTGAACCATTCAAAAGTGTTTTCATTGTCCATATTTCAATTGTAATTCTATGTGTAAGATATTTACCCTATATGTAAGATAAACTAAACTATTAATTGCTGAACGAAAAGCTCTGATTGAGCATTACAGAGGTGTAGTACTTTTGAGGACTACAGGGACCCGATTTCTTCAAACTCATCCTTTTGGAAGGCCTACTTTTTATGGAAACACTATATAGGGCTTGGTTCAGCCTTGCACAGACATGTAGGTCAGAAATTCTATTTACGGAACTACATGAAAATGTGACGAGGGAAGGTGTTAGGATAACACGTGGGGACGCCCCATTCAATGGACTGTTACATGTGGTGCATGGTTATCCAAAGATGGACCTTAACGACGGCCGGACTCGTTGATAATGTCGTTCATGATTGGTGCATGGCCATGAATATGAATTATATGGACAGACGTAAAATTATTTCAGACTATAAAATACTATCATTATTCATTGACCAAAATGATTTGAGCTAGCATTTGATATATGACCTTTAATTTCAAAATTTTCTCCTAGTTTGATGATATAAAAACTGTTCACTTAGATACGACCCGGGGGTCTACTTTCTCTTCAGGTCGGCAAGCTCTGTCAACCCCTATCTAAGCCGTTTGTTTCCAATAGTCTAGATCGCATCAAACAATGGCTGATGCGAACACACTTAGGCGATGTGAGATTTGAACTGTTGATGCCCAAAATGGATGGCAGGATGGGGTCGGCATCCCTTGCCGACCCTCGGGACAGCAAAGTCCCCGCTAGGACAATATTGTCTCTAACTACTTACAAATATTTGTGCCTGTGCATTTCTGTTGAGAATTAAAGGATATTAGGCCCCCCCCCCCAAAAAAAAAAAATTTAAAAAAAAAATTAAAAAAAAAACAAAAAAAAACGGAGATTAGGTTGATTACATCATTCTCAAACAACTAAGACTTTTTTCCTTTTTTGAACAGCAACAATTAGGACTCGGGTTGGTTTGTCATTACACAAAGTAAAATTTAAAAAAATGGTTTTTAGGTTTTTCAGGAACCTCTCTCGTTTGTCTTCATTTTAGTAAGGAAATTGCTTCAAATATTTCATTACAATTTATTAGTGTAATAGACAATACCTTTTCTTCTTCTTTTTTTGTAGTGAAAAGGATTTTGACTTCTAGACAATCCAACAATCTTAAATTTTTCGGCATAGTTATTTTAAACAAACCATAGATTTTATTCAAGTTGTGATCAAAATCATCAACTCATCTAAAAGTTTTAAGGCATGTCAAATTCATGTGTGACATTTGCTAGAGAGATCAACTTCACTTTTAGTCTTGTTCATAAAAACAAATTTTAGAGTCCTTAACTTTCACAAATTTAGTCTTGTTCCGCATTGCACGTGAACTCGAGATCAATCATATATAATCATTTTTTATCGCTGTAAATAATTGAACCTTTTGATAAAAATAAAAAAAAGAAACAGAAAAGATCTGGTAATTATGAAAATCACTTTTGACTTCCGGATCAAAACGATCTAGATGCAGGAAAGAATTGATAGAAAAGGCAAAAATTAGGGTTTATTTTATGCTTGAACGATCATTGCATGAGAAGGTTACCTCTTTTCTGTTTCATAAGTCAGCAATTATTTTAGGGATCTTTCGTTGAAGAATTTATCATTTGACAAGCTCTACATGAGTTCGAGACTCGGTCAATCTTTGTATTTTAATTTGCATGCATGGTATTTTCAAGAGTTTAGGATTCAAGGGATCTAATGGGTCTTTTTATGTGCTAATTGTTAGCTATCTAATGCACAATTCTCCTTCTTTATCCGGGCTTGAGACTGACTAGGATCTAAAGATAAGGCTTTAAGAAATGTCACAGGCGGAGGTAGTGCGCAAAGATTTGAGTCTACTAGGTCTAAAGAAACAAGCAACCCTTAAGAAAGCTCAAACCAAAACCGAACCGATCCAAACCCGTTCGGTTATCTCAAATCCCATACTATACCCGCACCCACGGGGAATATTTCGATTATAATTCGGGAAAAAAATCGGTTATGATTCGGATATCCATCGATTCGGTCGAGATTGCCATTCCCAACAGCGATGGGTTGCATATGATGGTCTGCAACGGATTTTTCCCAGCAACCATTTTTCCGCATACTACAGGGTTCTGGTGTGCTTCGATGGTTACACTAGGGAAGGGGTTTATTGGTGGTTGTACCAATTTTCATGGCAGCAAACAGAGCTAGCGATTGGGAATTTTTTTTTTTTTTTTTTTTTTGCACCTTGTCAACAATGTTTTATCTCTGTTTCTCTTTTTTTGTTTTCCTTTTTTTTTTTTTTTATAAAAAAAAGTTGAATGGCTTGGAGGTAGGATTAGTATTTTCGAGTTGCAGTAGTAGGACATGGGGATGCTACTGTGCATGGGATGCACAACAGGTGTTATGCATCATCCGAGCCGTCCGTTACTCAGATGGACGACTCAAATTTTACCTTGGCACATTTGCATCCGAATCATTCATTGTCGTTGGTGTAAAATGAAATTGAAAGTGGCCCATCCGGAAAGAAATCTTATTTCGGATGGTGGACAAAATATGTTGTGCATCCCATGCACAACAGTAACCCCAAATCCCAGTAGTAGAAGTATCTTCGAATATCTCTCAATGCATTTCTTTTCCTATTCGAATATCGTCAATGTATTCATATTGTACTGATTTCATATTAATATCTTTCCAATATACGTAGGGGATGTTATTTGGTGGTCAATGGTTGTACCCAATATCTTTATCCACAACATATTTTTTTGGACGCAATTAAAAATCTACACCTGTGCTCTGAGACCATTAAATAATTATAGTTCGTTAAGGGAGGCTAGGCCCACCGTACACTGAGACAGTTAATTAAATCTATGCCAAAATTTGTGCACGCATAATTCATAGCTCTGGTGATCAGGTGATTAAGAACAATTTGTTTTATCTAATTTCAAAAATGTTGACTCTGGGGAAAGATAATCTACTCCCGAAAAATTGCAAATAAAATAAAAACAGCAAGAAAAATCTATGTTACGGACCACATCAAGATTGAAGTTGAGCTATGTATAAATTTTTTCCGTATTCTTGCATTATTTGGACATTGTTTATCCGATAATAACCTTAGTCTTATATTTTAAAAAAATCCCCATAAGCCCAAGTAGTTAGCAAAATACGCAGCAGCAGTCAAAGGGAAATACCCATACCATTTAAAAATTCAATCCGGGATTGGCATGCTAGAACAAGACTTGAGTCTTAAGAGTTTGCTCTTTCCTAACTCTCAAGTTTGAAACTTCAAAGGCACAATCAAATTTTTGAAGTGAATCCATACGAAGTCGTTTCTTGGTTTAATTGGGCAATCCAGAAATGATCGATGAAATTGAGCCTCTAAAATTAGTTGAAATAAACGTAAACTACCCGAACACCTTATAAAAGAACATTTAAAAATTCACAATAGGTATGAATCAAATTGATCAAGTCAAAAGACTCACTTTCATGGCATCATTAGGTCAGTCTATTCCTCTTTTTTTTTTTTGAAGAACAAGGGTGAGTCTATTCTTTACATCTATTAAATCATACGCGTCTAGAAGTCAAAAGTCATCCCCTCCTTCCCTTCCACACCCTTCCCTCCTTCAAATTGTATCACCATCGCCTCCTATATATATACATCTCTACACCCCCTTACCCTTTAATTTCTCTCTCTCTCTCTCTCTCTCTCTCTCTCTCTCTCTCTCTCTCTCTCTCTCTCTGGGGTTCATAGACAGGATTTTCTTGGTTTAAGGGAAACTTGGTCTCAGTTTCATATTCTCCAACTCTAGGGGCCATTTCGCATCGAGAGAGATTTAAGTATGGCGGGGGGAAGCGGGGGAAGGTCATTGGAGCAAACTCCGACGTGGGCGGTGGCGGTGGTTTGTTTTGTTTTGGTTGCTGTTTCTATTGTCATTGAATATATTATCCATCTCATCGGAAAGGTATATATATGCACACATACAATACGATACGATATATCCTCTGTCAATTTTTTTTTTAAAGTACTTTTGTTTTATTAATTGAAATTTTTGCACCATTTCTTTGCAGTGGTTAAAGAAGAAACGCAAGAGAGCCCTTTATGAATCACTTGAAAAGATTAAATCAGGTACACATAAGATGATACAGAATAATGTGAATTTTGTGATATTTTTCTCTTATTTTACTATTTTTTTTTTTAAAAAAAAACCTCATTAAACTAGCCCTGCCGCGTCATCCCGAACAGGCTCTCTCATAATATTTCAATTTTGTGGTAATTTTTTGAATTTTTTGCTGATATTTGGGTTTTTTTCCCCCTATTTTGTGGGGTTGAAGAGTTGATGCTGTTGGGGTTCATATCGCTGCTCCTAACAGTCGGACAAAGTC
This sequence comes from Vaccinium macrocarpon, assembly GCA_022606695.1. Taxonomy (NCBI): domain Eukaryota; kingdom Viridiplantae; phylum Streptophyta; class Magnoliopsida; order Ericales; family Ericaceae; genus Vaccinium; species Vaccinium macrocarpon. The sequence goes on along the minus strand of CM040176.1, from coordinate 26,830,172 downwards.
CAATTTCAAACATATGTATATCAGAGAAAGTAGGGTCCACTTGGCATCCCTGCAAGAAGAATGTAACAACAACAAATAAGGGGAGCGATTCTGAAGAACGGGAAAGTCGCCGGAAGCTTCTAGCCGCCGCCACGGAGGGAAGTTTCCGCCGCGTGCTGGCCGCGGAATCAACAGACAACTGCGCGAAAAAGGTATGACCAGTAGTATTTTCATTTGTTTGAACACCTTTATTGAATTTTTGTTTGGAATTGTTGTCATCGGCCAATTGGAATCAAGAAAAATGAAAAAGTTTGACATGAAGGGAATCTAGAAGAGCATTGTCATTTATCTATCACTGACATGTGCATATTTCAACTTCTATTATATCTTACGCAAAATTAATTTCATCATAAAAACGACCGACAAAACACCAAAGCCGCCATAAGAGTCTTTGCTGGCAATCAAAATTGAACTTCCGTCTTTTTTAAGATTATGCCATCGTTCACCTGCTGTCATGATCTTATTCGACAAACCCTTTGAATTATTCCGAGGACATAAATATGAGGATGCCCAAAATAATTATTGACATCTGTAATGCTCATATATATATCACATGCATACAGTTTTTCCATCTTTACCATTTTTTATACACTTTTCTCATGTGATCTTTTCTTTTTTTTTTTTTCTTTTTTTTCAGGGGAAAGTGCCGTTTGTTTCTTCTGACGGCATTCATCAGCTTCACATCTTCATTTTTGTGTTGGCTGTGTTTCACGTCCTTTACTGTATTCTCACCATGGCTTTGGGCCGATTGAAGGTACACCTATACTACATTTCATTAGCACGTCTCTCTCTCTCTCTCTCTCTCTCTCTCTCTCACTCATTGGCATCGATGAATGATTCAAATGTCAGTTGCGTGAAATAATTTATTTGGGGTGTGAAACTATAATTGTATAAAAATTTAAAAATTATCACTATATTGATAAAAAAAATTGAAATTTGGATAGGACAGTCACCGAGACTAACGTGCCCTTGCATCCGTCTCTCTTTATGTCTGATACAAATATATTGACTTGATTGTTGGGTTCGTAGATGAGACGTTGGAAGGCATGGGAAAAGGAAACAAGAACAGCCGAGTACCAGTTCTCACACGGTAATTCGCTAGTCCACATATTTATCTATGCTCACATATATTTTTATGTTACAGTATATATACACGAAACCAACATGCATGTGATCAATAGTGAGCCAATATTCATAAACTCCTTAATTTTATTATACTACAAAAAAAAAAAGTGTCATATTTTCAATAAAAAGTTAAAAATTGTCATGCATAATTTTTTTTTAAAAAAAAATTGGCAATTATAAACTTTATCTAATAGTATAATTATGAAACGGAGGAAGGAGCTATTTTTTATTTTTTTTTTTGTCTTTTCCCAGACTATAGTATGTTAGATTACGGCAAGGCCAATCTTCTATCCATAAGAGTTGAATCCTAGATCCCACACTCAAAACGAGCACCACACAAATATATGTCTACAATATATTTGGTGATGATCAATTCTTTGTGGGTGTTGCAGATCCAGAGAGGTTCAGATTTGCAAGGGAGACTTCATTTGGGAGAAGGCACTTGAGCTTCTGGACAAAGACTCCTGGCCTCGTTTGGTTTGTAAGTATCACCACATCTTTCCTTATTTTAGCAACTTTTTCCTTATTTGCATATTTTACATTCAAGTGTAGATGAGACTATCATATCTACGTATGCTCACACTTTATCTCTATATAGCTACTTATATTTTATTATACTATTTACATGTGCCTCGAATATTATCATATTCAATTAACGAGAGATATCTAATAAACTTGATTTTTAAAAAAATATCGTTCGGCGTCTTTATACTGGGGTTATACATGGTCATTATCTTTAGGGTTTCGAAATTAATCAAGGTTTACGCAAGTTGACCCAGACATCCAGTTATAAAAAAAATAAAAATAAATAAATAAATCTAATAGCCCCCAAATTATACTAAAATATTGGAACTCATGCATGTAGACAGACCTCAATCCGTCCCATTAAGTCCTCTTTGATGACTAAATGGAAGTCGAGAATTCAAATACTAGTGATATCATGCATGACATGGATATATATATATATATATATATATATATATATATATATATATATATATATATATATATATATATATATACAACAAAGGATCCGGTGGGGACACGGATCTATCTTAGTCGGACCTATAAAACATTTCGGCCATTTGGCGGATCAAAACGATTGGATGATGTTTTTAAAATGTGTTTTAAGGTTCCAAAAGCGAGAAATGGGCAAAAAAAAAATAGGGGGAAGTTATCCGGAAAGCATTTTTCGATAAAACTATAAAATCGTAGTTTTATCAAAAAATGCTCGGATGAAGCCCTTCACGGTATTTTTTTTTGCCCGTTTCACGCATGAAACCTTAAAAACATGTTTTAAAGATCCAACGGTCGGATCCCGCCAAACGACCGAAGTCGAAAAATTCAACCCAAGATAGGCCCAGAGTCCCGACGCAACCGACCATATATATATATATACTCGTAGCCCTAAAATGTTTGCCAGGAGTCAGGACAGTAATATAGGGATGACAGCCCCAATCCATGACCTTAATATTGGCGAATCCTTTGCTATTGCAGATTTTGGGGACAAAACGGACCCAAATACGTACCTAAGAAAGGCTAGGGACTTAGCAGTCTGCTGTTTTCTTCTCAAATCTCAAATTTGAAATATTTTACATGTTTTTTTTTTCTTTCATATGGGCAGTTCGTATAGGATTTTTCATAGCTTTGATTCTCCGCTCATTGACAAGGAAATTTAAGTCCCAAAAATTAATTGAGGTACAAAAGAATGGGGAAAATGGTAAGCCCAATTACGGTAACTACTTCCTCTTGAGGTCCAAGTTTTAGGCTTTTGGATGTTGTCAACTTAATGAACGAAATGGGGTGATTTTGGATCGAGCACTTAGGGAAGTCCGATCGACTTAATCTCCGCGTGGACCCCTCGGAATTTGATTTTGAGATGAATCTAAGCGGTACCGGATCTTCAGGTGTGGGACCCAAAAAGTGGATCATCCCCGGGGGCCATCGCGCTTGCAACATCTGTGCACTCTCATCTGTCCCCGTATCTTTATTCCAAAATACTAGCTTAATGGGCCTTCTAGCTACAGATAACGACACTTTAACGACTTTCGTATTTGATTTGACTTTTCCTGATTTTGACCTCTCTATTTCACATCCATGACTATGGTTTCGTTTGGTCTCCAAAATAGGGGTTTTTTTTTTTTCTCTTTAGGTTTAGAAATTCAACTTATTACATTTTTCAAACGATAAATAATAGAGTAATAAGAGATGACGCAAATAATTTTATCGCTTGTAGTAAGAAGTCCAAAAACACAAAAACTAAGGTTTTTAACGTGCCAAATGAGTCATATATGTAATTCATGAACTATTAAAAATGAGTTCAGGGTTGATGGGTGCTCCCTAGCCTCTTTATTCTCTCTCTAATACTAATTGGTTTTCACTTTTAAATATGCGAAACAACGTCCCATCTGGGAGGTTCACACTTTTGAAGCATGTGTATTGTTTCATTTCAGGTTTGCTTCTTCAGGCAATTTGTACGATCAGTTCCAAAAGTTGATTACTTGACATTGAGACACGGATTTATCACGGTAAATTCCTCCATCACTTTACGTTTCCCCATTTTCAGTACAAAAGTATTTATATTGTTCTTGTGTAATCCCTTCGGCCCATATTGCTTGTTTTTTTCTTTGGAGTGCATGTATTTTGTATGTAAAACATAATGTACAAGCATTGAATTTTTTTAAAACTTTACACTAATTTAAAAAACTCGTTGAGAAGAAAAAATTGGTGTAGTTTTTTTGTTTTTCAAAAAAAGTTCTCATAAACACGTTATTTTTTGTGTGTAAAATGCATGCACTCCCAAACGGACAAGCACTTTGGGACGGAGAGAGTATAATACTTTCTCCATTCCAAATTTCCTATTCACTTTCACTATTTCGCTTATGAAGTTTTGGTCTAATAATTTCAGGCACATTTGGCACCTCAAAGTCATACGAGGTTTGATTTTCAGAAATATATCAATCGATCACTAGAAGAGGATTTCAAGGTGGTTGTTGGTATCAGGTAAATACTTATTAATGTTTTAGATAACTACTTAATTAACTTGTTTAGCTTCTCAATTTTAATTTTACCCTTATAGTTTATTACATTTTTGCACTGACATATCCCTTTTCTAACTAATTTTCAGTCCACCAATTTGGCTATTTGCTGTGATATTCCTACTGTTCAATACCCACGGTGAGTACCAAGAATATACCAAAACAGACTTCAATTATGTAGCTGTAATACTATTTATAAACATTGAAGCAGATGACAGAAAGTAATTCCCATTTTAGCAAAAAGGTTTTTAAGAAACTAGGACAGGTATACAATCACAGTCTCGGCAAATATAATTATTTAAGAATTTAACAATTTGAAAAGAAAATTACGTACATTCATAGTCTTTGGATATGTACGTAGCACTACTAGCTAGCTAGGCGAACATACATCCAGACACACACCTCCCATGCATGTGGGTACGTGCCACGAATGCAGTCGAAACGAATAAATGTGTGTTCAGATCAGTATCCGGGTTTCACAGTCCGAAATACCATTGTTGTAAAATGTGTGTCCTCCATTGCAGTCTTGGTCAATAGCTATATTTCCATATCACTGTTTTTACTTTCTGTCCCCTTTGTTTGACTTAATTTTTTCTTGTAACCTGTTTTGTGTGGACAGGCTGGTATTCCTATTATTGGCTACCATTTATCCCCTTGATTGTAAGCAAACACTCTATACCCACATATTTCAGTAGTACTGTAACACGTTTTTTTAAGTAGTTATTAATGGGCCCACAAGTGGGATCTAACGGCTGAGGATGAATACTCGCGCAGATCATCCTATTGGTGGGGACCAAGTTACAGGTGATCATATCACAGATGGCCATCAGGATTCAACAGAGAGGCGAGGTTGTGAAGGGAGTCCCCGTTGTTCAGCCGGGTGATGACCTTTTCTGGTTCAATTGTCCCCGCCTGATTCTCTACCTCATTAATTTTGTCCTCTTTCAGGTACTTCCGCTTTCGGTCTTCGGGTCAAGTTACGCATAACTCAATTAAGTCTTTCTCACTTGTGTAGGTGCATATATATAATACAGTATCATTTTGTTTTATCATTTTTAGCTAGGTTGTGTTATCTTAAATACTGAAGGCACTAAATTTAGAGAAATATTTCCATACGATAAACTAAGGGCAATAGAGACCTTTAACAAGAATAAAAAGTTATAGAGGATATTGGGCAATTGATTGAGCAGCTTAATACTTAAGCTAACTCTAAGTAGAGCAGGCCTTGAGATAAAAGTCGGGGTTATGTACGTTTTAGATTCTTGAAAATTTACAAAATTTAGGGGTCTCTCCTTCTTAAGTACGCCTTATAATTATCCAAGAAAAAATAGCTTCATCATTGATCATTCCTCGGGGCTAGCCTTGCCTTTAAGTCAAGTGAGATGAAAATAGTTGCATAGGACACGACTAACGTATGTATGTATTGATGCATGTATACACATATTTTAACATACCTAGATTTATATGCACATGTTTAATTTTTGTATCTTAAATTCCTAATGAAGTTTTCCATCAAGATTCAAGCATATGATCTTGTACTTACATTTACTTGTTTTTCATATGTTCTGCAGAATGCCTTCCAGCTTGCTTTCTTTGCGTGGACTTGGGTAAGCCATGCACCAACATCTCCTACACAATGTTCACACTACAGATATCCATATGATCAAGGCTACAATTTTTAATCTTGGTCATTTGTAATTATTAATTAACTCTTATTTTCTTGATTTGTGTTTTGCAGTATGAATTTGGATTAACGTCTTGTTTCCACGAGCATTTGGAAGATATAATCATCAGAATTTCCATGGGGTAAGTCTCATTTTTCCATTAGCTAATCAATTTCTAGTGGAGTCAAATTACAGATAAGAAAGTAAATTATAAAAAAAATTCTAACAAATGTCAATTATGGCGATTATGATGATCAGGATTCTCATCCAGATTCTCTGCAGCTACGTCACTCTCCCTCTCTATGCCCTTGTAACACAGGTAATTTCACCAGGCATGTACTAGTAACTTACAATGTATTTTAGCACTACTACAATTTTTACACATAAAAATTTTACTAAAAAATAAAATGTGGATATCAATTTGGGTGCGGGGAGATCACTTTTTAAAAAATGTCTCATAAACACTTGTTTCTTTTCACTCCGTCATAAATTCCCACCATGACCTCATTTTTGGTCCACTAACTAACGGAAAAGTTGACATGGCGTCCATTCACTTTTATTTATTACCGGAAAGTTGACATGGCATCCATGCACTTCTAACACAAAGTATATTTGCATAAAAGTGTGTCTTCTACATTGGTAGAAACCAATATTGATTCGCATACTTAAAAGCATGCACTTTAGACATGATAAAATTCAATATTCTAAAAGCAAATGTCTCCTATTTCAACAAATGCTTCAAGAATCATGCATTCTAAAACTTTGACTAATATTTCCAAGTTATTACAAATATAGTAGACTTGAATTTTTCTTGAGTATCCGTCACCCTACTAGATATTTATTTCACTTTCATTTTTCCTAAATTTTTATTCTAATATTAATTTTTATTTTTCCAATTTTTGAATATTCATTTGTCTTGATTCAAGAAGTCTAAAAAGTTATAAATCTGACCAAAATCAAAAGAAAAAAAATCATTGAATACCAAAAAGTACCAATGAATTTTTAGCCTTAAGTGTCATTTAATACGATTTTTTTCAATTTTACTCCATGTTTTCATTTTATTTTTTATTCATGACTTCGAGAGAAATAATTTGTCTCAAAATTACAACAAAAAACTAAACAAATTGATGGGAAAAGTAAACAATACCGAAAGAAGGTACCTTTATGCCATATTTCCTCTCTAAACTTAATAAGCAATAGGTCCCAAACGAATTAAACTTTCTTTCCTAGAAATTCTATTTGCTCTCTTCTCGTGTCTCAACCATGCGAGGGAGGAGCCAGCATGCACTGACAAAAAATTAAAATTTAGATATAAATTAAATTTTTTTTGCTATTTTCAGCGCATGGTTACTCGTTTGAAATTAAAATAAATATTTCTAACAAAATTTGAACAAAATTGTTATAGTCCTAACAAAACAAAACAAACATGACCCACTCATGAAAGTCTATATATAATAAACATATAAAGATAATATTGTCTGACATTAGGTTTAATGTGAAAACATTAAAAAAATAAAAAGAATTAGACGACTTCTTTGCATATAATTTTCATCATAAATATGTTGTGCATTTTTGTCAGTATTAGATGAAAATCCTAGAGCCACCCCCGACTCCGTCATTGCAACCATGCATTTATTTATTTATTTTTATCTTTTGAGAATTCATTTATTTTAATTTCATTTTTTCTCATAATTTCAACAGATGGGTTCAACAATGAAGCCCACAATATTCAACGAAAGGGTCGCCACGGCACTCCGAAACTGGCACCACACGGCCAAGAAACACATCAAGCAGCAACACCGCCAGCAATCAGGCTTCACAACCACCCCTATGTCCAGCCGCCCCGCCACCCCTTCCCACCACCTCTCCCCCGTCCACCTCCTCCGCCACTACAGGAGCGAGATCGACAGCAGCGTCCATACTTCCCCACGCCGTTCCAACTTCGACGTCGACCACTGGGGAGACGCCGACGGCGCTGGAGAAGGGTCTTCGTCACAACGGTACCGCCACCACCACCAGATCGAGATGGGGCACTTCGAAGAAATTGACAACAGAGAGGCGCAGCAGCAGCAGATCGATGCGAGCTCAAGCAGAGTGGCGCCGCTGCCGCAGCATGAGATTAATTTAGGGGTACCAAAGGATTTCTCGTTTGATAAACGGACGGGTACCTAGTTATTTTTGGAGTGATTACTGATGTCGGTGGGGGGCATTATTGGGATAAAAGTGAAAATACTAACAAATTGCCAGCTGCCAGATGCGTGTATACGGATCCAGATATAGATGCGAAAAATTGTTTAATATATAAGGATTTCGCGTTCGGGACTTGTTTGGATCGAACGATTTCAGAACATCTATATCTATATCTGAGTGTTCATTTTATTTACAGTAGTTGGGGAGATGGCAGCAGGGCATGAGGGAAATTGAGGCGGCTTTTATTAGACCCTGTTGGGCGCACAGAAAAACTTGTACAGAAAATATACAAAACGCGTTTGGGGACCTAATTTTGGTTTGAAACGGTGGGACTTTGGTTCAAGCACTTCTAACTGTCCGATTGAGCTGATTTTTGGTAGGCCCACTCGAAAAAATGTTTTAAAAAAAATGAACGGTTTGGATCACTCTTTTGGGACCAAGTGGGTCCCCGAACGCGATTTGTACATTTTCTGTACAAGTTTTTCTGTACGACCAAGTTTATCCACTTTTATTAGCCCTTTGATTATTTACTTGAATTTTGTAAAGAACACATTTGTTTTTTCGTTTTTTCGATAATTTAGTTGAGATATAGAGAACGAACATCCAAAATGTGTATGAGATGAATACATTTGTGATTGTATTCCAAATTATTATCCTTTTTTGGCTAACAAGTATAAAATTATAGTTAAAATTCAAATTTTTTTGAATAAAGTCAAATTTTTTTGAATAACCACCTCTGGAGGTATATTACCATTTACCTTATAGGTGGACCTATTTTGACATTTTTCAAAAAAAATTGAGTTTTGACTATAATTTTATACTTGTTAGATTCGTCTCGTCGAGAGGAATCCAGAAATCACAAAATCTTGATGCAAAACTAACGAATGCAAAAAAAAATTGAATAAAGACAAAATATTTTTTTTTAAATCACTTTTTAGTTTTTTATCCAAAGCACCCCCTAATAAACGTAGAGAAATGGTAATATCAAAACTTGAATTCAAATTTTATGATTATATATATTCCTCTGAAAAATGAGTTTAACACTCCAAATTTTAGTAACTACACTTCAATGTTTGTTTTTTTATTGTTTGTGTAATGTGTGTTTCAAACTTTAAAAAACAAATATTAGAGCTTGTTCCAGAAAATTTTCATTTTTTGTAACTTGTCTTTTACTATGACTTTTTATGTTCTACGAAACAATTCATTCTCTCACAGTATGTGAACCTAAAAAGCCAATAAAAAAAATCGCAAAAAGTGAAATGTCAAAACCAATTACTTATCCTTCTTGAAGTACCTTCTTATCTTTGTTTTTAGGTTGGTATTTTTTTCTAATCAAAGGTTTTGGGGGTTGTGTTTGCCCAATAAGGCAAACGGTAATATACCTCCAGAGGTGGTTGCCAAGATGGCAAGTGGAGCACACAATCGTGAGTTCAAATCCTGCTTGTGGGTAGTAATCCTCACGAACCAGATGATGTGTATTAGACACTATCTATCCAACTTGCAACTTGGTAGGACTGTGGTTACAAACTACCTTCCCATGGTTAGAAGTTATTCCAAAAGGACACCCCCAGTGAGTTTATCTCTTTCAATAGGTGGTACTGACTCACTGGCTCAACATGCTATGACGGTTGGGAGCCCCTTTTTCCTGAGGTGATTGCAACTTGCAACTCTGGTTTCCTCTTGCCAGCAATCTCTTGGGCCATTGAGGGTTATGTACAATCATTACCTCCAAGGCCCCGAAAATAGTTGAGGTGCACGCAAACTGACTCAGACATCCAATTATAAAAAACAAAAAAATAAAAAAAAGACTTGCAACTCTTGTCTCCCTATTCCAACCTTTAACTTAGCACAAAAAAAAAAAGGTAATGGGCAATATTTGGGGTGAAAATTTCAGATACGACACGAGAACACGATAGGACCCCGACACGAAGTTATAAGCAGATTAAGGTTAGCTATTTTTGACATGAAACACGAATATGACAATACATGATAATAGGAAAAGCTATATACGTCGAATTAGTGTTGAGAGAATTCCAACACGAACAGGAAATGACACAACACGAACACGACACGAGAATTCATGAAAGGACACGATGACAGGACATGAACCTAACACGAAGTTAGCAAGTTAGGTTGGTTATTTCTAATACGAAACACAAATATGACACGATATGATAATATGAAAAGCTAAACAAGTCGGGCTAAAGTTAAGAGAATTCTAACATGGACAGGAGATGACATGACACAAGACAACACGATGCCCACCCCTAGGCAATATTGCCCATAAGCTACACTTTGGGGGACCTTGCCGCCCCTTGGGATTGGCAGGGGGTGACGACCCTATCCGGTTGTCTGTTTCACACATCAACTGCTTAGATCTCACCTCAACTTGGTGTATCCTCATAGTCTATTGTTTGATGCGATTCGAGCTATTGATGCACAAAATATACAGCTTAAATGGGGTTGGTAGGGCTTGCTAACTCCGAGGGACAACAGGCCCCCCAAGTTCCACATGATTGTCAGCTATTTATGAGAATATCAATTTGGTATGACTTGAAGTCATGTGAAGCAACCTCTCTAACAAAGAGTAGGAGAGAAGCGATGCTCACCATTTAAGAGCAACCACACCGGTTGTCAAAAAAATGGCAGCAGTATTGTCATTTGTCAAAAATGACAACGAAATGGCAAAAAAGGGTCAAAACCAAACCCAAAAAATGGCAAAAAAAATCCTCAAAAATAGCAAATGGCAAAATGGCAAAATGGCACATGGGTGGTAGCTAGCCCCTTGCTAATTCTTTTTTTCCTTTCAAAATAACATTATTCATTGCTTAAAAATGAGAATATCAGCTGAAAATGAAAAGATACTAGTACAGATGCTCTAATAAAATTTCAAGAGTTCTCCTTTTGAAAGCTTTTGTTCCCTATTCTAATTCACCTCAACTACCCCATTTGAATCAATACGCACACGTTAAAATGTCAAAAATATGTTTCAAACATGATCGTTTTAGTTAATGAGAAGTGCATTGATATAGATGGTCATTTGCCCTTGTCGCAGAAGATACGTTCGGTAAGGACTTATCGATAATCCCAAAAAAGAACAAATCGGTAACTATCGATGAATAACTCTTGATCTTGAATAGTGAGTATAGATTCGAAAGTCACACCGTCCTCCTGGTTTCTATTGAAATTTGGAGGAGTTTTGAACAAATTGTTAACTATCGATTAATAACTCTTGATCTTGAATAGTGAGTACAGGTTCGAAACTCACACCGTCTTTCTGTTTTTTATTGAAATTTGGAGGAGTTCAAATAATGTTGGTAATGGGACTTATTTAATTTGATTGAAACTATACGGCATAATCAAGGCAATCATAAAGTCGCATTACTACTTGGCAACTTGAGATTGTGGAGGTCCTTCGAGAATACATATGGTGAAGTTTGTCTATAACATTTGACTTGGACATTAATGGTGGCTTTGAATGTTTGACTTGGACTTACTTGTTTTGGCTAATAATCCGATTAGAGATTATTTGATTATTCGTTTTGTTTTTATTTAAATTTTTTTTGCATTTGTTAGTTTTGCGTCAAGATTTTGTGGTTTCTGGACTCCTCTCGACGAGACGAATCTAACAAGTACAAAATTATAGTCAAAACTCAATTTTTTTTAATAAAGCCAAAATACTTGGATTATTGGCCAATAATTTAAGTATTTCGGCTTTATTCAAAAAAACATTTATTTTGACCATAATTTTGTACTTGTTAGATTCGTCTCGTCGAGAGGAGTCCAGAAACCACAAAATCTTGATGTAAAACTAACAAACGCAAAAAAAAATTAAATAAGGACAAAATGAATAATCCAATAATCCATAATCCGGATTATTAGCCAAATGAGCTCCTTGGTATGCAACATCCAAGTTGTCGGATATGTTTTTAGCGATACTGATTTTATCTCAGCACTTTACAGATTCAAACCTTTCATTACCAAAATGAAATCCAAGCTGTTGATTGTCGAAATCAATGGCTTGGATGCGCAAACCAACACCCTAGGTCCTTTTTATTAAGCAATATACATGAAGACTTTCTAACTTTTTGTAATCCCTCCGTCCCAAAATTTTTGTCCAGTTCGCAAAACTAGGAGTTAAAAATAATAAGTCTTTTGGAGGCAAATTTTCAAACTTTTATCATGAATTAAAAGTATTCGTTGATATCTAATAGGAGTAACTTGTTAAAAAATATGGATTTTTTTTTTGAAAATTTTGTATTATTTTCAAGTCATCATTTTACGGACCTAACAAAAATTTTGGGACGAAGGAAATAGTAATCAAATTTTGGAAAAATGATATGGGTACACTATTTATGCACCCCAAATGCACATTACCCTGATGTGACAAATGAGGAGAAGCCCATCATGAGGAGAAGCCCACGCACGTGGACTTCTCCTTATTTGTCACAGTGTGTATTTGGTGTGCACAAGTGGTATACCCATAGCATTATTCTCAAATTTTCGAAAGCCAATTTGCGATGTAAAAGAGACTGATCATACAGATGTTGCATGTAGAGGATCGCTAGACTTTAGGCTTAGAAATTAGAATGGCTATGAATGATTAAAAAAAAACCTAATAATCTTCAGAAGAGAACTCGTACCACCAACTTTCTTTAGATTGTGTCCATTCCACAAACTTGAATTATTGGCTTTTTTATTTTTACGCTTTACAAGATGGATCATTCTCTTTCATACCTCAACTAAAAAGGTCTAAAAATCAAAAAGCCAAGTTACAGCATCTCTAATGCATTATTTTTCCTTCAAAATGAAGAAACCGGAGTGACATATCAAGGAGAGATTTTGTAATTTATGTCCTCTTTTGCTCAAAAAGATGTACTTTTTGGAGAGACTCATCCTCTTTTTTTATAGAATTGGTTCTTCAAATCTACTTTTGGTTCTTCAAAATGTATAACTTTTTTTAAAAAAATAGGGTATAAATTACAAAATTTCTCCTTGATATGTCACTTCAGTTCTTCATTTTGAAGGAAAAATAATGCATCGGAGATGCTCTTGGATGAATTTTACATTGACATATTTCTGAGAATTCTATTTTGAGTTGAAGTAAAGAATTATTAAATACACCTGGTTACAACAAAGAATAATAGTTTAATTCATAAATACCCTTGTTTTTTTGGAATTGTACAGAATACCACTTTCCGAATTAGAATCATAAATTAAATCATACTACGTGTGCATTAATAAATAATTAATGCTCATAATATAATCAAACTTATTTTTTCCATTAGCGAAAAGGGTATTATGCTACTTGAGTGTATTTTAAGTTTGTAACCTATTGGATTCACCTTGAATTTGATAATTTAAAATTTTTGTTTTACTCTTTCTGTCTCAAATTTCTTATGCTTATCATTTTTTAATTGCGCTTATTTCAATCTAGAATGTCTTCTACAATTTTAAAATTTTTGTATTATTCTTTCTGAATACGACTGGATCTTCACGTCACAACATAAAACGACAAGCAACTTTATCAATTTCTAAGAGAACAAAACGACGAAACTCCGGGAGGGAACATAAACAATTACCCTTGGAGCCCAGTGGCCAGTCCACCCATTCCACAGGTTTGTAGCTAGCGGGTGCTTCAGCTGCCGAAAGAGATTCTCTGTTCCAAATTCTTCCTGTGTTACAAAGGGTTTTGGGCTATTCAATTACACATAAATTTTTAAAACGTAAAAATAATATTTACAATCCAATGGTCTGAAACTCCTTGCAATGAAGGCACAGAGAGAAATTGGAACGGAGGATCTCCAATAGAGAAATTGTAATGGGTTCAACGTTCCAAAATCTGTCGAACGTGTAATTAAGAGCGCGAGCGCAATGCTAATTGAAAGCATGCACGAACACGATAGAAAAATTGAATGGTTGTTTCAGAAATTGACTTATTCAAAAACAGACGTAAAAACTGTGCTAACTTATTGTGTTTTACGAGACATATTATTTTCTCACAATACTTCAATTCAAAAGACAATCTTGATTCAGTTTTTGACTGGAAGTCAATTTTTATTAGATCACACCGTGCGATTTGTGAAGGATTATTAGAATAAGTACTTTTGACCTTGTTCGGTTTGGGTCTCAAGACCCCTTCACGGTCCCAATAAATTTTTTTTTCTATTTCTCTCTACTCATTACCCCAAAAACCTTCTTCAAAACCCAAACCGAAAGCTTTTATCTCTCATCCTCCCGCCATCATTTTTTATCAACCAACATTCCACCATCTTTTTTTTTTATCACTAATTTTGTTTTGTTTTTGTATAATTCTTACAAAATCTCAACTATTTTTGTGTGACTGAGAATGAATCAATTGAAACTATAATTTCTGTACATTTCTTCTTGTGTCTCACCGTTTGCTCACTCCAAGAGTAATTTCAAGCCAAACTCCAATCTTTTCTTTAGTGGTGGCCAAGGATGGACCGCAGGACTGGTGATCCCAGGCCCAGTCCATGGGCTTAGCCCAATCATTCAGGGCAAGCAGACTGAGCTGCATTTATTTATTTACTCCTACTATTAGGGGTGTTCCACTAACAAAAAAATTATTATTTTCAAAAATAGAGACAAGTCCTTTTCTCATAATACATCACATAAAAAATCGTGAAAAACTAATTTATTCAAAAAACTAGTTTAGTTGAACACCCCCTAAAGTTGAGCGGGGCTCGGCCGAAGTCAAGTTCCAAGATTGTATAGTATTTTATAGATAAATGTGAAATATTTTGAACCAAAAGTCAAATTCCAACCTCCAAGTTATAAATATTTTCGAATGAAGTTTTGTGCCACAAAAACTAAAGGAAAGATTGATTCGGTGCAACTAAAAAAAGACAAATAATTATTTTTTTTTGTGAGTTATAACAACAGTGCTACAAACGAAACATACATTTTTGGTTATTGCGTGGAATTTCTTCTTTCGTATTTTCTTCCGGTCTCTTGTTTCTAAACGGAATATTCTATTAATTGAAACATGTCCCATTAAATAATTATGTGTGGTGAGAGTACAAATTTGTCACTTAATTCCATTATTTGAGTTTTTTGGGAGTGTATTTATTACCATAACAAAACTACAAATTGCAATTATAGAAGTTTATTTGGGCTACTGGGCAGGCCCAAGTAAAATCCGTTAGGCCTAAGCCCAGCCAATGAAAGAATTCAAATTGGGTAGCCCATTCATTTGCAGGGTTTGGACCGGGCAAAAGCACGGCGGGACGAGCGGACTTGGCGGGCCGGCTGGCGGAATGATGACCCTTAATCCAATCCACTGTTTGTTATCAATATTGCTACTCCTATTTCAGAACAAGCCAAATTGTTTTTCACTGACAATCAAAAAAGTCACACAAGACACTCTCACATAGGGGTGGGTTCCACACGTTGTTGTGGGTGTTGCGTGAAATTATTGTGTGAAACTAAAAGGGTGTTCTATTAACAAAAAACAATATTATAGAAAAACAAAGATATGTTATTCTCTCATAATACATCGTAGAAAAAATCATGAAAAATCAGTTTATTTTAAAAATTGCCTTAGTGAACACCTCCTAAAGTATTAGGAAATTGATATTGACACTTTATTTTTCTCTATTGGCACTCATTTTTTGTCTTTTCATGTAAAATGCGAACTGGTTTTATGGTTTTTTTTGTCTTAATTCAAATTTTTTTTGCATTTGTTAGTTTTCGGTCGATTTTTTTTTGTTTCTTGGCTTGTCTCGACGAGAGAAATCTAAAAAGTATAAAATTATTAGCCAAACTTAAAGTTTTATAAATTAAGACGAAAAATAATCCAAAAAAACTAGTTTATTTTGGTTTATTTTTCGGCTTTATTCAAAAATCTATTACTTTTGATCATAATTTTATATTCTTTGGATTCGTCTCGACGAGATAAATCAAGAAATCACAAAATCTTAACGCAAAAATAAAAAATGCAAATTTTTTTTTTTGAATAAAGACAAAAAAAAAATTCAAATTAACCAAATCACCCATACAAAGTTTATCTAATAAAGAGAAATACGAGTGCCAATAACACTCCCCAAGTATTAATGGGGTAGGTGGGTAGTTGGTTTCTTAAATACTTCCTTCGTTAGCGCATAACAGTTCAATGAATTTTTTATACAGGCAATCCTTTTCTTCCTCCTAAAAAACACTCCTATCACCTCCGAAACAGAACACTTTCCACCACACAACCCACTCCTCCCTCCGTGTCAATCTTATAATTCCTTTTAAAATTTGTACTCCTTAAATTAGGGAAATGATTTTCGCACCCCCCAAATTACTAACCGCACACACCAGGGTGTGAAAATCAATTCTAAGTGATTTTTGCACCCCCAAATTGATTATCACACCCCCCAAAATTAACAATTCGGGGAGTGCCAAAATCACTCTAAATTGATTTTTGCATTCCCAGGGGTGTGGTTAACAATTTGGGGGTGCGAAAATCACTCCCCTTAAAATATTATATCTTCGGTTTTTTTAAAAACTTCGTTTATTCGATTAAATTAAGATCTGTTAAACAAGTTTCATATTGCATATAAAATATATTACCAATTATAAGATTTATATCTTAGGTGATTTTGAAAACTTTATTTATTAGATTAAATTAAAACTTATTAAACAAACTTTATATTGCATATAAAATGTATTATCAATATTTTATCTGACTAGGATAAAATGATGGACTATAAAAATTGGGATGGAATGAGTATATAATAAGAGATTATCTTTTTTACGGAGGTTTCGTAAAAAGGGATTTGCGCCGAGCAAATTCATGCCGTCCATCCCAAGATCCAACAGTTAGGAGCCCTTGCATGGTTTTTTTTTTTTACATCTGCAGTGCATTTAAAAAGGAGAGATAGAGTGCATAGCTTCGAACTGTTGGATCTCGAAATTGACAGCAGAAATTTACTCAGCGCAAACCTCTTTTACAGAACTTCCGTAAAAAGGATAATCTCATATAAAAATCTAGTAAAACCCGGCACGGAAAATTATTTTATGTCATTGAAACATTAATGTGTGGTGAAGAGGGCCGTGAATCAATGCTCCAAGAGCATAAAATACTATTTCTACCTTGATGGTTATCCACATAACTACCAAACTTCAATTTACCCATAGCCCTCAATTCCCAATTAGTATTACCCTTTCCCACTCCCTTCCTCCTTTCTCGCACTTTCCAGATCACTACCAATGGCGAGAGGCACATCCCAGTCCCAAGCGTCCTCCTCCTCCACCTCCCGTCCCGGCCCCGTCGCACCACGCGGCTCTGCCGCCGCCACCGCCGGCATGCGCCGGCGCCGCACCACCTCCTCCGCTGGTAACTCCTCATCTGGTTCCGCCTCATTCGGCGGTGGCTCAGGCAGCAACGTTCTTAGGTTCTACACCGACGACGCTCCAGGGCTCAAGATCAGCCCCACCGTTGTCCTCGTCATGAGCCTCTGCTTCATCGGGTTCGTTACGGGCCTCCACGTGTTCGGTAAGCTGTACCGCTACCGATCTGGCCCTGAAGCTTGATTTCTTTGCGTTCGATTGTAGGGTTTCGTGATCGGTAATTGGAAATTTCATGAGTTTTTGATATGTAAATTTGAGGTGTTCGTGTTGAATTTGAATTTCATTTACTTCTGGTTTATGTTGAGAGTTGGCTTCTTGTTTTGGTTTTCGAGGTTGAATGACTAACGGGCTCGTAGTTAAGCCCTTTTTTTAATCATATCTCTGGTCGATTTGTTATAGAATTTTTCTCGGTACAGCTTGGTAACCATGGCTGATTTTATTGAGAAATTGGCTAAATCAACGAACACACAACGCACAAGGAATAATAAAGAACACAAAAGAAGAACTCAAGACACAACGCACAAGGAATAATAAATAACCCCTACTTCTCACAGCTTGGGAGGATCCAGTCAACAATCGGTATCAAAGGGATGAGCCTCATCATCCGTATCTTGTGGAATTCATATTCTCCACAAATCGTATCTATTTGATTTTAGGCTATTAAGACCTAAATGTGCTATGGTTCCTCGATATTTAGTTTCGGTACAACTGTTGTGCATTGTTTGTTGCAAAATACTATACCAAGTATGGTAAATATTACACCTCCCTTGTGTTCAACCACCAGGTGGTGAAACATTTCCCTTGTTTGGCCGCAGAATGTGAAACTTGCTATGCTTCCATAAATACAATACACTCATTGTGTTCACCAGCCAGATGGTGAGCATTACTCTCCTTTGGCCCTAGATAGTGAAACTTTCTTTATGCCTCAATGCATACTTGTCCTGCTATTTGGAAGCTTCCATCTTGCTTGATTGGGAGTTTGACGGCTTCCTTTAATTCACTTTAATTGGTGTTTGCTTTTACATATAAGGAACCACAATCTTTGGTCGTTCAATTTCGCATTAATATAGGACTATCATGTTTCCTCGATGGGTTCAGCTGCATATTTTTTCATGATTGAAGTACAACTTGTTCCCAGATAGATATTTGCTTTGAGCCATAGTGAACTGGTGATGGTTGCCTTATCACATCTGTGTTACCATGTTCTTTCGGGATATGTTGTGATATGTCTTTGGAAATAGCAATTGTGCCTGTGCCATGAACTGTTGTCCTGATGAAGAGTTTACCATGTTTCATTGATACCCTTTGCCGGATGATTACAAAGCTACTAGTTATTGTCCGTATGGAGAAACTACAAACCTCAGTGTTGGCTCAATGTATGTTTTACTTGGGTGGTCTGACCTAGTTTTTGCCCAGACAAGTCGTTTTATGGGGAAGTTGTACTAGAATACCTATAGTGACTTAACTTCCATCACCTGGAGTGGCCTCGACTTTGGATAACTTGATGTGTATGATCATCAGGCTGGCATTGCATTCTTGCTTCTATATCCACTACAGTAGATCTGTGTTTCCACTTGATGGCTGCACGTAGTTATTGTTATCTTGCTAATTTCTTCATGCCATATGTTTTGAAATCGTTTCTAAAGCTTTTGGTTTTATGCTGGACAAGTTCCTTGTGTCAAACGTTTTACTACTTCATAAGAGTTCCTCTTACCAAAGTACTCGGTCTTTCTCCCTCTTCCTGAATTGTTTGTTCAACGTAATCTTCCTAAGTTTCGTCCCCCTCTTTTCCACGTATGACATCCCGACCATCTGTTATCGATTCATGAAGCTTGTAGGGTCTTTTCTTTTCTTACACACACTGTTGGATCAAGAGCTGGATTGATGACCTCAAATATCTTCTTAGACACTGTTGGGTCAGAATAAAGAGCTGCAGCACACTTGCTGTGCATCCATTATGGTGCCCATCCTAGGACCTATTGTTTGATTTAAATTGTTCATTATGTTTGTCTTGTCTGGTACCTAGTCCACAAGATTTTTCAAAATTGCAATTTTCTTTAAAAAAAGTTTTTGCTGTATTCATTTTTAATTGGAAAGTAAATGCTTACCGATGAAATAGTCACCGATGGGGGATCACTTTAAATTTTTAGATCAATATTGTACTCAACAAGACAAACAAAATGATCGATTCTAATGAAATAACGGGGCCTGAAGTGGGCCCCACAATGGGTGCACAATGCATGGCACACACCCTTGTCCCGCTTTGCCATGCACAATCTCTACTGAACTTTATGAAAGGCTATGTCTAGAGTTTGGACCATTTTTTTTATTTTATATCAGAAGTAAATAATTATATTTATGAAATGTCATTTGGCACTTACAAAGATTTTCATCCGAATACAATGAAAACGAAACTTCAGCCAAACCCTTTAGCACTAAGAATAAACAAGAAATAGGAATAGGCAGACTAATGCCTAAATCCAAAACACAAGCCTAATGATCTCTTCTGATAGAATACAAAGTTAGGAACAAGTGGAGTTTGCGATCAAAGACACACAATACCCTAAGGCTAGCAGAGATCCCTCAAGGATTACATGGAGTAGCGATGGGAACCTCCTTCGCGGATCTGCTATCTGAAAGCCAACGCCGTCTGGCTCGTGGTGCAAGAGACCGTCGGCAAAGTTAGTGAACCCTCAAAGCCACGAACGTTAGATGCCACTCTGAGACAAGTCCTCGCTGCCACAAGAGCCTTTAGGCGCGGGAAAGCAGATGCTGGCGAAGCCGACAAACCCATGCAACCATGGCGAGCAGGATACCATTCCAAGGGCCAAAACATGCAACTAAAACTAAGAAAATTATTACCCACCTGATCTGGGGAAACCAGAGCGGGACAAACCACTGGACTGGGGAAACTAGAGAGAGACACCGAACAAGAAAAACAACTGAAAAACGAAAATCCTAGGTGAAATTTTAGAGAGAGGGAGGAGAAAACGTTAGATAGAGTGAGAGACAGTCTATAGAGGAACTTGCTTGATTTGGTGTCTGGACTGCTTGAACTCAAGAGAAATGCAGCCGTTTATATCTGTTGATTTCTTTGAGAGTTTAAGAATAACTAACAAAAAGTAAATTTAATAAACTCTGCTACACAAACATACGTACACTCACATTGTTGGTTGGTGGATTTCACACAAAGTGCACAATATTTATGTATGTTTTTTTGTCTTTAGAAATTTTAAAATTTTAATCTACATTTATCTACCTTTCTCCAATTCATTTGCAAATTCAAAGTGCCATGAGCTCTGAAAAGTGAGAATAATCAAAGAGGGCATCTTAAAATGAAACATTCATCCGCTGGGTGATTCAAGTTACTCAGGCCCATTTGCCAAAGGAAAAAAAAGAGAAGAAGAAGAAGAAGAAAACTTTGTGGGTTACTTTTCTAATTGAGATTTTATTTGTGGATTTGAACTATTAGAACAAATTGTGCGCCGCCGGGGGGGGTGTCTAATTGAGATTTTATTTGTGGCTTTGTTCTAATGATTTGAACTATTAGAACAAATTGTGCGCCCGGGGGGAGGGGCTCCTTTTGGGGGAAAAAAAATGAATCATTGGTTTTTTCATTTTGTCCTTATTCAAATTTTTTTTGCATTTGTCAGTTTTGCTTCAAGATTTTGTGGTTTTTGAATTCTTCTCGACGAGACGAATCTAACAAGTATAAATTTATGATCAAACTATTTTTTTAATAAAGTCAAAATACTTGGATTATTGGATTAATTTTAGCTTTATTCAAAAATATTTGGTTTACCCATAAATTTATACTTGTTAGATTCGTCTTGTCAAGAGGAATCCAAAAATTACAAAATCTTGACGCAAAAGTAACAAACACACAAAAAATTTGAATTAAGGACAAAATAGAAAAACCAATAATCCATTTTCAGTTTTTTTTTCTTTTTCCAAAGGACGTAATTTTAGAAATGGTCCCTCTATTTTCAATTGAGCTTCAGTTTCGTACCTGTTTGGTTCTTTTTACTTCTTTGCAATGGAAAATAATTGTGTGCGAGCGTGCCAGAGAGAGTTTCAATCTCCTTCCTCAGATTAACTTTGGAAAACCAAACTTAATCAGACGATTGTGTTTTGTTGGTTCAATTACCTCAATTAAGAGGATTTTTCTTAATAAGTGAAGAAATGCAAACTAATAAACTTAGGAAATCAAAGAACAATAAAGAAACAAGACACTTCGATTAACAAATCAAAGATAAACTTACTTCGAAATTGTCTCCAACTTCAAATACAGAGTAACAGAACTTCGAACAAGTGATTGTTGCAAGAACAATCGAGATAGGGGTGATTGTTACAAGAACAATCGAGATAAATCCTAGTCTAATTCCTAATCTACTTCCTAATCTACTTCGAACTGTGTTCGAGATCCTAAACTACTTCGAACTAAGTTCGAAATCCTAAACTACTTTGCCAATGAACAAACCAAGCATCGTTTTTGATAAATTTGTTCAAGATTTGTCCCGGGGCTTTTCACTCTTCAATTTCTT
Source organism: Vaccinium macrocarpon (assembly GCA_022606695.1). Taxonomy (NCBI): domain Eukaryota; kingdom Viridiplantae; phylum Streptophyta; class Magnoliopsida; order Ericales; family Ericaceae; genus Vaccinium; species Vaccinium macrocarpon. The sequence continues at coordinate 26,808,215 of CM040176.1, read as the reverse complement.
CTATTTATAGACGTTGTTTGTAGTTTGAACTTCCCGCTCCATGAATTTGAATCTAGCTTGCTTCGAACTCTAACTTCCACTCTGATAGTTGGCAGTTATTCTTCCTTCACGTCTGAATTTGAATTCTCCCTTCTCCCAAAAGCTTTAAATCTGCACGTTGGCTTAACAAACTCAAATGATAACGTGTTTAGGAAAATATCTACTTCCTAGGAGTATTCCACGTGTTCTAACTGCCAATCGCCTTTCTCAAGTTTACACGTGGAGCTTGTGCGTTTAGCAGTTGATATCATGGCTTCGAGGCCAATCTTTATTTTAGTAATAGTTTGTAACTGCCAATAACTTCCTTTCTAAATTGAGAAGCAATACGACATCGTATTCGGTGCATTTTATCTTATTAATCCAGTGTGTCTTCATTGACGAGTAATTGCCAACGTTTGACACTTTTGATTATGTGTCAATTAATCATTGGATTGATTAATTTTATATGTAAACAGTACCCCCTAGTAATAATTGCAATGCTTTTAACCCTGAAGTTTGATTTACATGTCCAATTAATTGATAACGTTTACTTTTTAAACTGACTGAAAAGTGTCTAATGTGGAGCAGTTTCAACATTTCAGACATGAGGTTGCTGTGTGCAACACCTTGCAAGTGTTGTGCATTATCCGAGTCGTCTGTTGCTCGGATGTACGGTCCTGATTACACCTTGGCACATTTGCATCCAAACATTTCGTTGTCATGCGTGCAAGATGAAATCTAGGCCATCCATTCAAGTAATGGACTACCCGGATGGTGCACAACACTTGCTATGCATGGGCTGCACAGTAGCAACCCCCAATTCTCCCCAAACCTTTTCTTGCCAGGAGATTATTTACCCCTTAAATTTTTGTTAAATTCACGTTATATTTTTTGGATTAATCATTTGTCCCGATGAGAAGAGTCTAATCTCATGGTAGAAATCCTTAGACACTTTTTCATACAATTGAATTTTGGCGGGGAAAACTGCCCTTTATTTGACACTTTTTTGTCAGTTTAGAAAACAGACGTTACCATTTGGACCCAATAGGTACGTAAACCTACCTTCAGGGTTAAAAGTGTTGCAATTGATAACAGGAGGACGAAACTAAGACTCTACAAAAACTAGAGGGTCCATTTCTAAAATTTACGTAGAAACTATTAGAGTGAGTCCAACGGTGAAATAATAGCTCAATCCATTGCATAAAAATGGGAAAAATTGGTGTTATAATGGTTCTGCATTTCTGCTGCCATTTTGGGAAGAAAATGGTATCAAGAATGGCTTTGTCATTTGCACCGCATCATCAACTTTTTTGAAGAAAAGATACTACAAAATGAATTTTGCAAAACAAATGACATTGTACCATTTTCAAATAATTCAATTTATTTGGGATCTTACGGACAAATCAGAATTTTTTTTTTTCCATTTGATATACATCAATGAGGGGTTAGCGGGGAAGTTAGTGACTTATTTAAGAGCGGGTCTAGAATTTATCCATAGCTTTAAACCCCAAACGCCTCTGTCATGGCTCAAATCCTAGTCTCTCTTGTGGGAGAACCACTTTTTAATTTGTTTTGAAATAAATTTCAAGACCAATTAAAAATTAAAAAAATTAATGAAAAACTAGTAGAGTTATTTAAAATAATAAAAAATAAATTAAAAAAACACAAACACTCCCTCTACCCTTTTAAATGTCCATTAAGAAAAATGTGTAATTTTTGGATAAAAAAAATAAAGTACTTCCGTAGATAAATTCCTTTGAACCAAATTGAAAACTCAATCAGATATTTTGGTGTAAAGAAAATTGAAAAAAAATGTACACAGAAATACTTTATTTTATGAATTGAAAATTAAACTTCTTTTTTTTAATCTTTTAATCGTATAGTTATTATCGTTAATAATAGGCAAGAAATCAAAACTGCCCTTACACAAGTTCCCTTTCCCTCCCTTTCTCCCAAACACTCCACATTCGTTCATTCCAAACGGTCCTCTCTCTCTCTCTCTCTCTCTCTCTCTCTCTCTCTCTCTCTCTCTCCCGATTTCTGCGCTCCACGCCTGGTTAACTTCTCCTTGACAGAAATAGGCAACAGAACGAATGCCAGAAACAGAGAGAAAATCCTCTCTCCAATCCAGTTCTTCCCTCTCAACAATAACATCCATCTCCCCAGATTTTCTAACCCAACTTTCCAGAATCAAATGCCAAAGTAAAAAAGATGAGCGTGATCGACATTCTTTTCCGAGTCGACGTCATCTGCAAGAAATTCGACAAGTACGACGTCGACAAGCAGCGAGAACTCAACGCCTCCTCCGACGATGCCTTCGCTCGCCTCTACGCCGCCGTCGAATCCGAAATCGAAGCCGCTTATCACGTTAGAATCCGAATTACTTATGTTAATTTACGCAAAACTCAACTTTTCAAGACAACTTGCAATGAATGTCTTCCTAAAGAGTTTGTTCATATTTTCAACGTTACTCTTTTTTCTTTGTCTCTGAAACAGAACTACTTTTTGTTTATGGAAATTTACGCACTTTTCCTTTAATTTTTCGAAAAGAACAAACATTTTGGGACTTCCAATAATAGAAAAGTGGACCGTCAATAATTGACTTTTGTCTGTTTGGGTTTATGATTTTGGTGTTGATTTTGGGGAACGTTTGCAGAAATCGGAAGCGGCGTCAATGGAGACGAGTAGGGCTTCTGTGGTTGCGATGAACGCGGAGATTCGTCGAGCGAAGGCTCGGATGATGGAGGAAGTTCCCAAGTTGCATAAATTGGCTCTGAAGAAGGTAAAAAAAGAAAAAAAGAGAGAGAGAATTCATATTTACACAGTAGATTTCTTGTTTTCAGAAGCTGTTTTCCATGTGCCAATGCATTAACTTTGGGGTAAATCTTAGGCTATCTTTGGAACTTAGGGATGAAAAGGAAATAGGATGAAAAATTTTAAAAAAAATTTTTCGCTTGTTTGGTTCCTAAAGAAATAGAAGGGAAAATTTAAAAAATAAGTATAATTTTCCCTTCAATTTCTTCTTAATTTTCCCTCAAACTTTCCCTTTTATTATTTTCTCTCCCATTTTCTTTCCATCCTCAAGTTCCAAATAGAGCCTTAGATTCAGAACCTTCCCGGCCGACGGGACTCCAGCTTTGTCTGGGTCTTTTGCCATCTCATATTCGGATTAAAAAGAATGCCTTTGAACTACAAATCAATCATAATAAACAATCCAATAAAAGAAATGGATTCTCCATGTGCCAATGCATTAACTTTGGGGTAAATCATAGATTCAGAACCATACAGGCCGACGAGACTCTAGCTTCGTCTGGGTCTTTTCCCATCTCAAATTCGGATTAAAAAGAGTGCCCTTGAACTGCAGATCAATCATAGTAATAAACAATCCAAGAAAAGACATGGATTCTCCTCCCGACGAGAAAGAAAAAGCGGGAGGGGGGAGATAGGGAAGAGGATATTAAGGATGGTCACTCCAGTCCATAGATAGTGCACACAGATTCTTCTTTCATTTTCAGTTCCTTACGGGTTGGAAACGCCGGCTGGTGGTGGCGCTGTGCCCATTCTCCCTATTCTTCTTCTTTACAACCGGAATAAGGAACCTTAGAATTCACCTTACCGTCCTATGTGGCGTACCTGGCACGCATCCCAGCTGTCAAAAAGTGTATTGATTCTGAATATTCCATATGATTTTGGACGGCTAAGCATCCAATAAACTTTTGGATGGCTGGGATGCGTGCCAGGTACACCACGTGATAACCGCTCAGCACTAAAAAAAAATTCCGTCTAATTGACAACCATGAAATTAGCAATTCATAATTCTTGAAAGTGGGTAGCTTATTAATTTGCCCTTAATCACAGCACCAAACGGCATGAGACCTGGAATTACCAAACTAGTAACTCCCTCCGTTCCAAAATTTTAGTCCATTTTTACTTTTTCGATTCTTTTTTCAATTGTCTATATCTTTCAATTTATAATCTTTTTTAAGATTTCAAAAAAATTGTTCTAAAAAATCTGGTAATTGAGATATATTAGTAAATAAAATCCATATTGCATATATAAAGTCTTATATATTACAATATATAACCCCTTTTTTTCATCAAGTTAGAAAAATAAGATAGACTAAAATTTTGAGACGGGGAGTAATAAAGAATGCGGTGAAGGAAGAGTGTAGGAGGAGAATTCAGCTTTAATCGTTCTCAAGCGTTATTTTTGTTTTCAACAACTCTTTATTTTGATTCATGACAATGAAAAGTCTATGCTCTAATTGTACTGAAATGAGGATATAACCGCAGGTCAAAGGCCTTTCCAAAGAAGAATTAGCCACTCGTAACGATCTGGTTCTTGTGCTACCGGAGAGGATTCAATCGATTCCTGATGGAACCACTTCTGCAGTCAAACAAAATGGAGGCTGGGCTTCTTCAGGATCTCACAAAAATATCAAATTCGACTCTGGTGTTTTTCATTGCCCTCTCTAATGAATTTTTGTCGTCCCGTACGAGGAGTACCTTATTCCTAAACCTGTTTTTGTTCTTGAACAAACCTCAGATGGGCATTTCGGTGACGAGTTTTTTCAACAGAGTGAAGAAGCAAGTCGATTCAGGGGAGAATATGAAATGCGAAAAATGAAACAGGCAAGTGGCACCTGATGAAAACACAAATCGCATACCATTACTAGTCAGCTTTCGCCCGTAACTATGCATTCTCATCTTAATTCAATTGATTATGGACAGGATCAAGGCTTAGACATTATATCAGAAGGTCTGGATACTTTGAAGAATCTGGCACACGATATGAACGAAGTCAGTTTTTTTTTTTTTTTTTCGATTTTCTCTTGTCGTGGATGCTGTTGAAAGAAGAAAAAAAACATTACTCATCGGTTGATTTCTTTACAGGAAGTGGATAGGCAAGTTCCATTGATTGATGAAATCGATACGAAGGTGGGATTTGGTTATTCGATCAGCACCCTTTCAGTAAATATAATGGTAACAAATTTTTTTGGTTGATTATGATGTTCATAATTTACTATGGTTTTTGGCATTATCATAGGTGGATAGGGCAACAGCTGATCTTAAGAACACTAATGTCAGACTCAAGGAAACTCTCCATAAGGTAATCGATCGTTCATAATACTGTAATACACAAAATCTATTGTGCATGCTTAATATTTCTTTCGGATGGAATTGTGCCAATAATTTGAACAATTCATTTTATCGCAGCTAAGATCCAGCCGAAATTTTTGTATTGACATTATTCTGTTGTGCGTTATCCTGGGAATTGCGTCCTATCTATACAAGTAAACTCCCTATCTGGTTTTCAATTTTTAGCTTATATGATCATCAAGTTCGGAGATGAATTTTTGTACATGCAATCGAGAACTCCTGACCGAGTGCTATAAAATGGTCCAACCAATCTCCAAAATCATTGTTCTTTTACTTCTACTAACAAACTTACGCAAAAATTATCTTCGTTTCTTCGCCAAGTTCATGCTATATATATATTTTTCCTGATTTCATAGCTATTCCTGAATCCTGAAGGAAGTAGTCCAACATAACATAATCCTGCTTTGTTTTTGTCATTCATGCAGTGTACTGAAGTAAAAGGATTGCAAAAGCATCTCATTGTGCTGGATCGTCCGAGTGTTGTCTGGTATTGGATCGCCCGGTACTGAAGTACGTAAAAATGGTTTGTAAAAGCATCGATCTCCTTGTGCTGGATTGTCCGAGTTTTGTCTGGTATTGTACTGTCAAGTATCTTTTTGTTCGCGCGTCTCTTGTGTATCTTTCGATGTCCTCAATCGATAAATTGTTTTCTGTATTACTTTCTGAAAAGTTGTCTTTTTCCCCATCTAGACTATGGAATTTACTACCTGAGATTGGTTGTATTCACATAATTTTAGTACTTGTTAGCCATTACTTGTATGAGTATCAAAGACAGCATAAATTCGCCAAATTTTATGAGATTATTCCTGTTTGGCTGTTACCACTGGAAGTCCGAAAGAAAAATACAGCTCTGTAAGCGACGGTGATGCAAATTTGGTGATTCCCCATCGATACAAGCCCAGACTAACGAGGCTCTGCATCAAAAAATTCGCGCGTGCTCTCAAGCTCTCGATTCTCGAGATTCGTGGACCATGCTTTTGCTATTTTGCTATGTCCTCTAGCTTCTGCTCGATCTACGCATACTTTGATTGTTTTCGGCCCTTCGAGATTCCATATTATTGAGATCGAGATCTTGTTCAATCGTACTCGTTTCGAGTGACAAGTACTGGTAGAGAACATATTATGGATTGCCCTTGTCTATACAAGGGAAAAGCCACATGGTAAAAGCATTTTTTTGCCATACAACAAATCCCAATTTCCATTTATTTGAAAAAACATAGAAATAACAAAGTAAAAAGAAAAATCAAAAGCCACAGAGTGAGAATGGCATAAGAGGGAAAATAAACAAAAAAGGGAAAGAAAAAAAAGAAACCCTCAAAATAAGACTTTTTGGACACAATCTCCATAACCACCTTTCAGTAATGATCACCCATCTCTGGCTTGTCCATTTTGGTGCAATCACTATCGTTCATCCTCAGTTGGTCACAAAAGAAATCCTTCAACCACAGCTACTCCAATGGACAGTACCAACACTTGGACGGAGAGACTAACTGCACCAGAAACATATTTGAAATCCAAGTCTTTCAAATGATGAAATTCTGGGTATCCGAGTTTGTTTGATTGAAAATCAAACTCGGATAATGCAACGTGTTTAGAAACATATTTGCATCACACTTTTGTGGGCTCACGGCGGACCCACATCAATGATTGGTAGGTATTGTTTATTTTCACCGGATGAAAAATAAATAATTGTGTACTTCAAAAACAGCGCAAAGTCCCAATAAAATAGAAGGCTTGAATGTTTAAAATCCAGCACAACCTTCTGTTCATCGGTTAGAGAATTTAGAGTGCCCGCTTGGAGACTCGAAAAGGCGTTACCGGATGGTGCAAACACCATCATACCATCGTTTGAATTTTTCAGCTGACCGTTGATCTGGCTACCCACTTGGGTAGTCTCCAAAAGCCTGAGGAAGATGGTAAATTGGCTGGCTTTTTCGAGGTCTTTTGTGATGTTGGGAGGGCCAGATGGTGCCGGGGGTGCTGCCGGCGAAGTAGACTGAGCTAGTTTTGTGGTGCATTGGGAGAGAGAGAGTAGCACAGCTGAGAAATAGAAGAAAACTAGCTTGTCTGTGGTTTTTGTAACAGTAGATGTGCTGCTGTGGATGAGGGGATCGAGTGAGGATATTTATGGAGGCAGGCATCGGAGATGTTAGGTGAGTGGGTGATATGTTAGTTAGCAGAGTTGATTATGAGGGAAAAGTCTGTGTGTATAGATTTGTGTGCCAAGCTTCAAATATAAATATGCCCGGAATCGTCTAACGCACGTGACCTCTACAACATAAAGCGTAACTCATGTGCATCGAACAGTTTCTCCTAGTGCATGCATGTCTCATCTTTCTAAACCATTGAGAGAGAGTGAGGGGAGTACTGGTGTACTGTTACTACTGATAGGTTGCTTGGGAAGGCAGGAAACACAAACGAACATCAAGTTACAATAGCAGCCGGCATATGACTGTCGGTTGCAAGAGTGCTAACTTAATTGGGATGCTCATTTTCCGTTGTGATGCCATTTTCTTAGATTTTCCTCTAACTTTGTAATGTGTTTTCAAAGATTAATAAAGTTTCTTTTTGTCGATAAAAAAAAAGTTACAATATATAGCAGCCTAACTTGCTGAGTTCAAGTGGGAAAATGAAGAGTAAATGATAATGTCAAATTGTTTTTGTCAGTGCCAAAACTCCAATTAATGCCAAAAGGCTTGTACTCAAGTGCATAATACAAGCCTTCTATGCACTAGAGTTTTGACATTAACAAAAACCGCTTTGGCATTATCACCACCCCAAATGGAGGTTTCCATTATTGATTTACTTTAGGGTAAATTTTACTTACCTCCCCTGAGGTTTCTGACAAATACAGAGACCTCTTCTGAGGATTCTGAAATTTCACTGTCCTCCCCAATTTTAAAAAGCAATTGGTAGATACCTATCCTACCATTAAAAAATGCCTAATGGTGTTAACTTTGATGGTGAAGTGCCGTTAATGCCCTTAAATTCAAACTTTACTGTATTTTTTTCCTTGTTTAAGTTTATATTTCCTAAAATTTTGAAAGGCGAGAAAAAGTAACTAAATTATTTACGTTTTTTCTTAAAACTTTCTTTTCTTTGACTCAAACTTATTATTTTTTTAATTTTTCAATTCCCATAGGATATATTTTTCATCTTGATAATAAAAACAAGATTATTAATAATCACTTAAGCCCAATGCTTGCATTGGTAGTTTTATTTTATTTTATTTTTACTTTTTTTAGGTTTCTTTTTCTTTCTCTAAATCTTAAGCTCTAACTAGACTCTTTTTTCTTCTCTATAATTTTAGATATTTTACCTATCCACGCCTCTTTTTTTTTTTTTTTTTTTTGCATTAGAGGTAATATCTAGAGAGTGTAAAATCCAATTACATAGGAAATACTCATGCACGTGCTTAGCCGGCCTGGACACCACTGTAGACACCCCAATTTTAAACCCGAGATGCGCTCGAGCATTCCCGATGATGAGAATGGACCAATCATGACTACCCAAAACTTGTGAAAATGGATTGAACTTGATCAAAATTAACCAAACATAACCCAAACCAACCCAAGCATTGTTGAACCAATTAGCCAAACCATCAATCTACCATCAAGAGCCTTGAGCGCTCAAGATAGAGGCCTTGAGCGCTCAACTTCCCCAGACCACCTTGAGCGCTCAAGCCTACGACTTTGAGCGCTCAATTCTGATCCCAATCAGGAATCTGCAAAGTATCTCATCATGAGATTTCATGCAGAGTGGAGCGTCTAACCGATTGTAAACGTCTTGTACGTGTATAATACAGTCTACATTGTCCTAAACTACACCTAAAACTACTCATAAAATACACACCCACTTCATCTCTCTCCTCTCTTCCCTCCCACTCACTACCTATTTAAACCACTCACCACCCCTGGTTTGAGGGGTTACCAATTTACACACTCCAGCTCACAATTCATCCAACAATCGTTCACCACACTCTCTCTCTCTACAAAACCATTCACTCTTCATCCAAACCACTTGCAAAAACCACTCTTCAACCTCAAATTTGGTGTTTGATCATCAATCAAACTCTCTCATTGTACCACCCATCCAGAATATTAAGCAAAACACCTATAATCGTCCATCCCCAAACCCACAATCAAGTTTAAGCCTTCAATCAAGTTCAAAAGGTAGTTAAACATGTGACAAATTCACTGTTTTGATCCTTTTGAGGGTGACCAGTGAGTTCAAACAAGTTCTTCATACTTGCATTGAACTCACAAAGGTCTAAAAGGTGCTTAAAACCACTTCCGAAATCTGCAGTTTCAACAGGGGTTGGGCGCTCAAGCCTAAGGCCTTGAGCGCTCAAGCCTAGTTCTGAGCAGTTTCCTTTATTTTTTTCCTTGATGGTGAAGTGCCGTTAATGCCCTTAAATTCAAACTTTACTTCATTTTTTTCCTTGTTTAAGTTTATATTTCCTAAAATTTTGAAAGGCGAGAAAAAGTAACTAAATTATTTACTTTTTTCTTAAAACTTTCTTTTCTTTGACTCAAACTTATTATTTTTTTAATTTTTCAGTTCTCAAAGGATATATTTTTCATTTTGATAATAAAAAAAGATTATTAATAATCACTTAAGCCCAATGCTTGCATTGGCAGTTTTATTTTTATTTTATTTTTTTACTTTTTTTAGGTTTCTTTTTCTTTCTCTAAATCTTAAGCTCTAACTAGACTCTTTTTTCTTCTCTATAATTTTAGATATTTTACCTATCCAAGCCTCTTTTTTTTCTTTTTTTCTTTTTTGCATTAGAGGTAATATCTGGAGAGTGTAAAATCCAATTACATAGGAAAATACTTATGCATGTGCTTAGCCTGGACACCACGTGAGGGTGGCTCAGTTCGGGGGGACCACAAAAAGGTGCCCCAGGTTATGGCCGAGCAGGGTAGGCCAAGTGTACAGCCAGGATAGCACCATAAGATAGTGGCAGCACCATGAAAAGGTGCACGAGGCCAATGCTGAGCTAGGTATCTGGTCGGCAACATCATATATATATATATATATATATATATATATATATATATATATATATATATATATATATGCAAGTATATTGCCAAGCTAACTACCTACGTGATAAGGTGGCGGGTCATTCTAGAAGGATCCAAAATTGTCTCTTACGTGATAAGGGTTAAATTCTGAGAGTTAAGGGATTATCATTAAGCTTCCATATAGAACGAGAAGTCCAATATAGATACAGAGTCCTAATGTAAAGAGGATTCCAATAATGGCAAGGATTCCTAACGTGGAAGGAATCTTTGTAGAATACAAATTGTGTTTCTATATGGAACGAGTCTCATATAAGAAAGGACTCCTAATGTGAATAGGATCTTTGGACAACAAACACCCCACCTCTATAAATAAGGTGCAATACCCATGAAGAAAGTTACGTTGTAATCCCTGTTTACATGTTTTATGTGTTTTATAGTTTCCTCCTAGTACGTGATACTAACTTAAGCATGGGAGGGCCTTTACCGACTAGAGGCAAAGGTGCTCTAACCGTTTATTGTCTTGCAATGCTAAGGTTTCGGCGAAGAGTGCATATTGTTGATCTCATAGAGGCGTGAAAATAGCATGCCCAAATTTTTCCCCACTACAATTGGCGCCATCTGTGGGAAACGCTTACCAAAAGCTCTCTTCTTTTTAACAAAGATCAACAATGGTGATTTCAGAGCCTGTCTTATGCACTCTACAAAGGGAAGACGTGGAAGATGATGCTAGAACAACCCTTGTGCACACTACGAGAAAGAGTGCAAGGGTGGACGAAACTCCGGTGGCCTTGAAAGCACCTCAAAAGAAGCCCGTCACTTGGAGGATCGATATAGGGCGAATCCCAGAGATTCCAAAATTCAGGGACACACGCCTGACACTCCATGATTCGCCCAGGACAGGCGAGCGACAGAGACGCTCAAGGACGCCACCAAAAAGACACAGGGGAGCCTCTCCCCATTATGAAAGGGGGGAAAGCCCCCCGAGCAGGGGGAATCTCAGGCAAACACGAGATCAGGGACGAGAAGATAACCCTGACAGGAAGGACCAGGAAGCAGAGAAACTGGCCCGAGAATTCACTCAACGAGAACGAGAGATTCAGGACCTAAAAAAGCAACTCCGGGAAAAAAAAAAGACCTAAGATCACGGACGAGATCCGTGCAGCACGAGAAGGAAAGAAGGAGTCATCACCGCAATGATGTCTTTGCAGATAGAATAGCCTAAAAAAAGAGAGGAGCGTTTCCGTGGAAAAGAAAGAAAGAAGAAAGCATGTTAGGGACAGGTACGAGAGATCTGATTCCAATGAGCATAACCCCAAGCAATATGTGAAGAAAAGAGGGACTGGCCGAGCAAAGGGAGGTCCTAAAACTGCACGAGAAGCAACTAAGGAAGCCCTAGGCCAGATCTCAAAGTCATCACTGGTCCACTAGATCCGAGCAAAGAAAACCCCGAGCATGGTAAAGCATTCAACGTTTACACCCTATGAGACCAGTACGGACCCAGTGGCTCCCATCCAACACTATTAACAAGCTATATTCATGCATGAGCAAGATGATACCTTGTTGTGCAAGATGTTCCTAACTAGCTTAGGGAAGGTGGCCCTAAGTTGGTACCATAAACTCCCAGAGGGGTCAATCCTGTGCTGGGCCCAACTAGCCGAAGAGTTTACTGCCCAGTTCCTAACAAGCTGAGCAGCTCCAAAAACCTTCGACACATTGACCTCTATGAGATAGACGGATGATGAGTCTCTGCGGCAGTACTCGAAACATAATTGGGAGACTTTCAACGAGATTGAAAATTGCAGCGAAGAGTACGCTTTGGCTACGTTCAAGACAAGCTTGCCTATGCACAGTAAGCTATGAGAATCGCTTACCATGCATCTAGTAAAGACTGTGGCCAAACTTAAGGAGAAGTCTCTAAGAAACAGTAGGAGAAGGTTAAAATCTTTGAGAGAAAATAGGAATAAATCCCTAGATTCCTCAACGATAAAGGAGGAAGAAATCGAGATTACGAAGAAAATCTCATGTGAATGAAACGCAAAGTTGAAGAACTTGCTCGACAAGTTAACAAACATGAAAAGAAGATCAACAAAGAAGATCAAAATCATCATGATAGGGAAAGACTAGCCACTCCCTACCTTGATGACGAGAAGAGGTATTACGAAACCTTCAACAAAATTGCAGAAACGAGTATGCAATGGCAACATGTCTACTAATGGTAGGAAGCAGAATCTCCTACCGAGTTATTCAAGAGGATGCAACAGCATGCCATAAAGGAGGCCGAAGTTCTCAAAAAAGAAAGAAAATTGCACGTTGCTCGACCAAGAAGCAACAAAACACGCGCTTCGAGTAGCCACCACGAGAAGGTGCTTAGCTGGGCATTATTAGGAAGGGGTTTCCTGAACCCATGCCAAACAGATTTGACCACGAGTAGGGTCAAGTTATTAGAAAGGACACTAAATAGAGGTGAACTAGCTTGTCTTCAACTATGATGGGGTGTCTCAGGACACGACCGAGCTAGTCAGGCTACGAATCTAGCTAGAGTTACATTACGGAATACATGTCCAGCTTGGTATATGTGAAGGACCTTGCCGAGCTATTACGGAATACATGTCTAGCTTGGTATATTTGAAGGACCTTACCGAGCTATGTGGAAGCACGGCCAAGACCGCCTTAAGAATATAGGGCGGTGGAGGTTCTTACCGAGCACACCAAGTGCAAATCCTATGAAGAAAAGGATTTGAGCCAAAAAAAAAAACATGAGGATTATTTCCTTGACGTAAAACAAGGATATCATCGAACGGCCACGAGAAGGCAGCAGATTTGGACCATGAGCAAAGATCCAAAAAAGGCTATACTGGCTCAAACTCTCAATGCTTCAAAAAGTGTGTTTGTTGTTAATCCAAGAAAATTCTTCGATCAATTAAAGGATGAGATCGTCAGAGCAAAACAATGGCTTCACATTGATTGGCCAAGGAGACCCATGAAGAGGGAAATAATGGGGAGCATAATTTTCTCTTTGGTAGTGACACCACCACAACCTTAGGGGCATGCAGGAGCCGATTGTCCTAGTTTCCGAAAAGGAGAATTTGTTATGCAAGATTTTGAAGAATAGAGGTTATGCGTGGAAAGGGTCTGCACAGAGCAATGGGTCAGGAGTAGAAATCCAATTACCCGTAGAAAGAACAAATCACGTGACTCGAAATTGCTATCACGAGAGGGTATGGAGCTCGGCCTTGCTAGGAAAGGGTTTCTTAACCCTATGCTGAGTTGTGTTGACCACGAGTAAGGTCAAGGCAATAATCTAGGCACCAAAGTGAAGGTGTAACATGGCCAAGCTGGTTGAGCTATGAATACAACTGGGATAGCTTTGTGGGACTACATGGATTCAGCTAGGAACAGCTCGACATCTGTGGATTAGACCTCGTACGGTTCATGTCGAGCTATGTGGAAGGACGGCCAGGACCGCTTTAAGAGTATAGGGTGGTGAAGCATTCTTGAAGGTACTGAGTCGGTCTCTTATGTGATAAGAGGAGATCCCTTGATTATAGGGATCAACGTAGAAATTTCTAATGTGATTAGGAATACGCTGTATAAGCATGTAGGAAAGAAACCTATATGGAAAAGAGTTCTATCGCAAGAAAGGATCTTGCATGTTATGGAAGCGAGTGGCTTAGTTCGTATTTAGTGCTTAAAATGAACATAGCCGAGTATGAGACTCTGCTCGCTAAGAGATTGAGGGTCTATTATGGCTCATAGTATCCAATCGTGGAATCCCCACGAGAGGGTACACGTCCTAGTGGTAAAAAGGAAACGCACTGGATCATGACCAGTTTGTTTGTGCGCACCACGTGATGGAGCAAAAGTTTTTATATGAGATTCACGGAAGGACATGTGGAAGTAACATTAGTAGAAGAACCATAAGCTCACCAAGCAACATTCTGGGGATAATGATGACCCTGGTCAGATGCACCACATGAAGTTGCAAAGTGCTCGGCCACACTAAAAATTCCACGAAATGGAAGTTTGGCCCAAATGAGGAAGAGCCATACAAGGGGTAATTTGAACCAGAGTTCATCCCCAAGCAGACTTGGATGGGAATCCAGTGCTATTGCTATGGAATACACAGATAAGTAGTCGAATTACTTATTGCAGTTATTTATTATTTAGCTACAAATTGTTGTGATGGAATTATGAACAGAATTCTAGAATGGGTAAAATCCAATTACCCTTAGAAAAGACAGAACACATACTCTACAGTAACCACCACATGAGGGTAGTTTGCTTAGCGCTGTTGTATAAGGGCTCTCTAACCCTATGTCGATCAATGATGACCGTGAGTAGGGTCAAGGTAGTAAATTAAGTGCTAAGTGAAGATATAATAGCTCGACAGTACCAAAAAGGGATGTCTTAGGACATGACCGAGCTAAGATAAGCTACAAATATAGCTACGACAGCATTCTGGGATACATGATTTAGCCTGGTGTAAGCTCGGCACAGATGGGCTGAGCCTTATACGAGTCATGTCGAGCTAAATGAAAGCACGGCACCGCTTTAAGAGTATAGGGCGGTGAGACATTCCAGAAGGTTCTAAATCGGCTCCTTATGTGATAAGAAGTAATCCCGTGTATAAAGGGATCAACATAAGCATTCCTAATGCAATTAGGAATACGCTGCATAGAGAAATGAGACCTACGTGAAGAAAGAGGGAGGTTTCCAGTGAGGAAGCACTTGATCAAGACTGTATGTGGATTTGATCCCCATACAGAATGTGAAGGTACTTAAAGCCGAAATGCAGTGAGTGATGCCAAGTACGAATACTCTTTTATTGAAAGAAGTGAACAATGTTGATGCTAAGTGCGAACAAACTTAGCAAATAGGAATATATATCACGAAATGCAAGATTTGAAAATGGAACCAAAAACGAGGAATGTTTATTCCATATTAGGGAGCAATAAGTGTATGTATCCCAAGAAGCTTGAAAATTTTTAGGACAAGTACTCATACTTGGGCCTAAGCAACGAATTGCTTGAACCGGAAATATTCCTAAGTATGAATGAGCTTAGGCCATGGGCAACGAATATTGCTCAAATTTTTCCAAGTGCGAAGAAACTTGGAGGCCAGCAACGAAGATTGCTTGAACATTCCCAACTATGAAGAAACTTGGAAGCAAGCAACGAATATTGCTTGAACATCCCCAAGTACGAAGAAACTTGGAGGCAAGCAACGAATATTGCTTGCAACATTCCCAATTACGAAGAAACTTGGACAACAAGTAACGAATATTGCTTGAAAGTGGCTAAGTACGAATAAGCTTAGACCATGAGAAACGCATATTGCTCAAATTTTTCCAATTATGAAGAAACTTGGAGGCAAACAACAAATATTGCTAAGCAACGGACATTGCTTGAATATTCCAAAGTATAAAGAAACTTGGACAACAAGTAATGAATATTGCTTGAACATTGCTAAGTACGTGGGAACTTAGGACGATCATTACTTGTGGTCTGCTAAGTACAAAAATATTTAGGATGTCTACTAAGTACGAAAATACTTAGGATGTCTACTAAGTGCGAAAAAACTTAAGTGTACTAAAGAGTATGAAGAAACACATGGCTTAAATGGACAAGCATGAGTAATGGTTGGTCCTTTAGCTAAGTATGATGATACTTAGAGGCCAGAAGACAATGGATAACGCCGAGTATGAAAACACTAGATTTTGCAACCCGACCAAAATCATGAAGGACGTGCAAAACAAGTGCAGTGCCACGAAGGGTCAGAACAGGTCTTGGAGGTTGCGCCGGTGGGGACTTCACCAAACATTTGCGCCACACGTGAGGATGCTTAGCATGATGCCATGTGGACAACGGTTAGTGAACTTTATAGTGTAAATGACACAAATAGTAACAACAAATACGTACTCTGGTCAGCAACACTATTTAGACTGAACTGAGATGCCAAACAAGATCGGACTGAGAAAGGTCTAGCAATTAGTTTCTGCCACAGATTTTGAGTTCTTGGAGCAGAGCTTTTTATCAACCATGGAGCCCTTATGTGTCAAGGGTTGTCGCCGAATAAATAAGGCCCAGATCGATTTAGTCCTGGACCATGAACCGAAAAAACGAAGGATGTCATTTTACAATATAGTTCACTTGATGTCTTCCAAGTTGGCAAATTTCTTCCAAGTCACCAAAGATTTTTACTGAGATAGCCAATCATACTTGAGACCGAAAATCTCAATAAAAAGAGAGGCTCAAAATGGAGTATTGGCATTCGTAATGAGAAAATTGAAGCCTCTTTTTCAATCCATGAGCTCCCAAGGAATATGAACCAAACAAGAACCGGGTAGACAGTATGATGGAGTACTATGCTGAATATTACAGATGTTGAACAGACTTGGATTGACCTAAGCACGTATGAGACACATGCTTGGTCGGCTATACCAAGTGAAGGTGTACGAAAACACTACCGAGCATGAGTGCATGGTGTACGATAATTAGTGTATTGAGGAAGAACAAAAGAATTTGAAATAAGGGTGAGAATGTATTTTAAGCGCTAGAAATTAGGAGTGACATACGTGAAACGTCACCCTAGAAGCTGTTCCTGCTCAATCAAAAAAGGCAAACATCAATCAACATTTAATGCAGGAATCGTGTCTCTCACGTAAGAAAAGAAAACTTGAGAAATTGCGCCAAACCCTACGTGTCGATATTAGTGCAAATGTATTACGCGAGCTTGGTAACGTAAGGGGAAATTCGTAGGGGCAGGCCTAGTCAAGTGAGCAGCTGTGATGAATATCACAAATGCCAAAACGCAAGAATTACAACAATGAAAAACACAATTGTTGGAAAAGGTAGCAGTAAGCTTTGACCATCATTCACGAACAACAATGGTGATCAAAGCTAGGGAGCAATTGGAGAGGGTAGAATCCAATTACATAAGAAAATACCCAAACACATGTGAACCACATGCTTAGCCTGGACACCACATGAGGGTGGCTCAGTTCGGGGGGACCACAAGAAGGTGCCCCAGGTTATGGCCGAGCAGGGTAGGCCAAATGTGCAGCTAGGATAGCACCATGAGATGGTGGCAGCACCATGAAAAGGTGCACGAGGCCAGTGCCGAGCTAGGTATCTGGTTGGCAACATCATATATAGATAGACAAGTATATTGCCAAGATAACTACCTACATGATAAGGTGACGGGTCATTCCAGAAGGATCCAAAATAGCCTCTTACGTGATAAGGGTTAAATCCTGATAGTTAAGTGATTATCATTAAGCTTCCATATAGGACGAGAAGTCCAATATAGATACAGAGTCCTAACGTAAAGAGGATTCCAATAATGGCAAGGATTCCTAACGTGGAAGGAATCCTTGTAGAATACAAATTGTGTTTCTATATGGAACGAGTCTCATACAGGAAAGGACTCCTAATGTGAATAGGATCTTTGGACAACAACCACCCCACATCTATAAAAAAAAAAAAAGAAGAAAAAAAGGTGCAATACCCATGAAGAAAGTTACATTGTAATTCGTGTTTACATGTCTTGCGTGTTTTATGGTTTCCTCCTAGTACGTAATACTAACTTAAGTATCAGATGGCCTTTGTCGACGAGAAGCAAAAGTGCTCTAACCGTTTATTGTCTTGCAGTGCTAGGGTTCTGGCAAAGAGTGCATATTGTTGATCTCATAGAGGCGTGGAAATAGCATGCCTAGATTTTTCCCCACTACAATATCTAAAAAAACTATAAGCATGAAATTTTTTGGATAATCTTTGTAGACCAATTCAAGGATCCCATTGAGAAAAAAAAATCTAATGCAAATGCAAGGTTCTAAAAAATAATGATAGTTGTCCCATAATAATAATAATGCATTTATGAGTTTTTTTTTTGTAAAAAATTAGACTATTTTTTCTCAATGGGATCCATGAATTTGTGTGAAAAAATTATCCCAAAAATTTCATGCTAATTGATACTCTTATTTTTATTATCAAAATGTAAAAATATATCTTATGGGAAGTAAAAATAAAAAATAATAAATAATAATTGGAGTCAATGAAAAGAAAGTTTCAATAAAAAAATAATTAATTTACTTTTTTCACGTCATTTAAAATTTTTATGCAATATAAACTTAAATAAGAAAAAAAATAAAGTCAAGTTCAAGGACATTATTGTCATTTTACCAGCAAAGTTAAACGTTGTTAGGCATTTTTTAACGGCAGGGGAGGTATCTGCCAATTACTTTGTAAAGTAGAAGAGGGCAATGAAATTTCAGAAATCTCAGGGGAGGTCTCTGTATTTATCAGAAACCTCAGGGGAGGTAAGTGAAATTTACCCTTTGCTTTATGTTTACATATTGAGGTTGCCATATAGGGGTGTCCACATATCGGACTCAGCTGGTTCGGATATAAATCCAATCCGATCCGGTTAGAGCGGATTTGGGTTTTTAAGATCCAAGAACCATCCATGGATGACATACGGATGGATCGGATTAGTTACGGATTTCACGGATTGGTTGCAGATCAATTTGGCGGTTTGGGCTTTAAAATAGGTTAATTTAATTTGTTTGGGGCAATTTAGAAAAAAATTCCAACCATTTTTCCGGCCCATTTTCTAGCCCAATCATTTTCAACCCAATTTATGTTCAACCCAATTTTGATTATGGAAACAAAAATTAGTTAACATTAATCAACATGAAAATCCAGATTACACCAGAACAGTTAGGATTCAGAGAAAACCCAATTGTTTCTTCATGATCGAAACAACACAACAAACAGAATGAATACAAAATTCGAGTCACATCGTGATTAGAGAAGGCGCCGTCACCCCCAGCCAACTGCAACGATGCTCGCCGGCTAAGGAGAAAGTCGTCATTAGGGGAGTCTACGGCAGTCGCGATGTGGCCACGATTTGAGAGAGAGAGAGAGAGAGAGAGAGAGAGAGAGAGAGAGAGTCATACCAAATTGTGAGTGTGGAGGTTAAGAAGCGTTGGAGGAGGAGAGGGAGTGAGAGATCGATTAGGATTTTACAATGGGATGCTTACTAGGTGTGGAGGCTGAGAGGCGGAGAGAATGTGGAGAGTCTGAAGATTAGGATTAGAAAGTAGAAAAGAAACTAAGAAAGAAAAGAAATTCGTAGTACTTTGGTAGGGTGTGGTGTAACCGTACAGCTACTTGTATTACTTTTATTGTTTTTTGCTGAAATGGCCTAGGTAGTGGGTGGTTAGTGTTGTACTGCACTACTGCTATGCGGTTCTTTTTTCTTTTTTCTTTTTTCTTTTTCTCGGGCGGATCAGATTTATCCGGATCCGATCTGAATCCAATCTAAAACTGATAACTTTAGTGTTTTACGATCCACAACCCATCCGTACATTCCTCGGATGGATCAACGGATGGTTCGGATTGATCGGGTTGGCGGAATGTAAAATGTCACAAATTTTTAAAAATCTAATTTTGAATGTCACTAACTTCCAGCAACCAAAAAAAAATAGAGAAATGTCACTAATTTTTAAAATTCTAATTTTGAATGTAAAATTCAAAAAAATCATCACCCCACCTTCAGCTAACTACTACCTAACCTCTAGTTGACCACTTCCAAGGACCAAAAAAATTAGTAAAATGTCACTAATTTTTAAAAATTCTAATTTCGAACGTAAAATTCAAAAAAATCACCACCCCACCTCTGACCGACCAGCGACCAATTCCAGTGACCCAAAAAAAATAGTGAAATATCACCAAAAATTAAAACTTCTAATTTTTTGTAGGAAATTATAAATAAAATAAAAAAACAACTCTTACCTCCGTCTGACCACCACCCCACTTCCGGTGACCACAAAAATTAGTGAAATGTCACTAATTTTTAAAGCTTATGATTTCGAACAAGAAATTCAAACAAAAAAAAAATCTCCTAAGTCTGACTGACCACCACCCCCCACCTTCGGCTTTTTGCGATAAAAAAGATTAGTGAAATGTCACTAATTTTTAGAACTTCTAATTTCATACAGGAAATTCAAAAAAAAAAAAAAAAACAACTTCTACCTTTGGCCGACCACCACCTCAACTTTGGCGACCACTTCCAGCGACTAAAAAAACTAGTGAAATGTCACTAATTTTTAAAACTTCTAATTTCGTATATAGAAAATTAAAACAAAAACTACCTCCGGCCAACCACCTACCCCACCTCCGGCGACCAAAAAAAACAATTGAAATAAAACTAATTTTCAAAAGTTCCAATTTTGTATATAAAATTCAAAAAAATAACTGCTACATCTGGCCGACAACTTCTGGCAACCAAAAAAATTAGTGAAATCAGAAATGTCACTGACTTTTAAAAATTCTAATACTGTCATGAGAAATGTCATTGACTTTTAACATATACTCCCTCTGTTCCAAATTGTTGGTCACCTTTCCTTATTTAGAATCTCTCAAAAATTGCCTATATCTTCTAATTTATAACACTTTTTATATCCAATATCGATCTTATTTGATAGATATCAATTAGTTTTATTAAATAAATTTTTTTTAATTATAAAAAAATGTTATATATTGTGAAATATAGGCAATTGTTTGAGTGACACGACTACCCAAAAGTGATCATAATTTTGGAACGGAAGGATTACTACTATTACTACTTTTGATTTCTTCAACTTGCACGGTTTAATTTAGATTGTTGTAAATATCCCTTTCGTATAAATGAAACATTATTCAGTAATTTTTATCGTGAGAGAGAGGGGGAAGAAGCGTATTGTGAGAGTGTGAAGAAGGTCCAAGCGATGGATCAGGATCGAAACCATAGCATCGACCATCGAAGAAATCATTGTCGGGAGTAAAGAAAGTGAAGGAATCTCTGGTATTGGATCTAGAAAGCTGCTTCATGATTTGCTTGCCCATGAATTCCGACGTCCTCATTGATTGAGGAATCGAAATCAATTGATCAAACTAAATGAAATCAATTAAATTTTTTTAAAAAAAATTTCCCAAAAAAACTAGTAATATAAAGTAATTTTACAGCTTAAGTGATTGTCGAAACCAGTAAATGCATACTCAATCATACATTCGCACTGATGAGAAAGAGAGTCTCCGCTGAGGGAGAGAGTCTTTTTTAGGGAGAGAGTTGGTGTGTTTTATCATTTTATTAAATCATAATTACAAACAATGTTTTTATGTTTGATTACAAAAGTTTATTGTCTTTCCCTTCAAATAAGTAAAATGTTGTGCATTTACGACAAATTATTCCTTAATATTTTGGAAGTCAACCATATTGATTGATCGGATTTTGTATGTTAAAGCTTCTCACTTTCAAACTCCGTCGTGTGTTTTAATTGAACCTACTTTCGGTTGTTAACACAATCAAGGGAACTGGCATACTTTGAGATTGGTTTTCTTTCTAAACTGTCAATTTTGATTTCAGCATGACAACACACATTCATAACCCGTTTAACCTTCTGCTGTTTTATTGTAACTATTTTTGCAAATGAATGTGAATTGACTATAGTTGTTCTAAACCTACGATACAGGAAATGTATACTACGATTCGTATGGTCTCCTTTGATAAATGATACGTATCCCACCATGTTTCCTTTTTGTTTTATATATAGAAATCATACAGTACAATCGCTTATCTTACAATTTATACACGTATCCTCCTGATATTGGTACATATCCAAAGATTACTTATTGGGAAAAAATCGGACCTATTTAATAAGTGGAACTCCGAATGCATTAATCTAAGCCGTTGATCTAATTATGGTGGACCTTATTTAATAAGTGGAACTCCAAATGCATTAATCTATGCTATTCGATCTAATTATGGCAACGTTGAACCATTTGATAGAAATCAACCTCAATGTTGGGCTTGTATGAAATAAGGAACCATACTTTGATTGTGTTTTACTTGAATCATATAAAAGCTCTTTTTTTTTCTTTCTGTAATTGAGGCAATAGAAAGGCCCTAATTCAAAGACTGAAAATTTTACACCTTAAAAGTTTTTTTTCCTGAAATGTAAACGTAGTTAGTTGGTGTTATTAAGTATAACTACTTTTTAAATGTATATAAATTATGGTTAACGTTGTTGATGCATAAACTAGATTTAGTATTTAAGCACAAGAAAGTAAAGTCCAAACAAGCTTAGATATTATTGAATGAGATATAAATATCCAGTTTTTAGCTTTTAAAAGTTCTAGAATATACTTGTGAAGTATCTAGATTATTTTTTGAGTATTAGTCACATGTATAATTTTAGAATCTAATGAAAAGGTATAAATATCTAGTTTCTAGAAGATCTGAAATATCTAGATTTTTTGTGAGAATTAGTCATTGTGTAATTTTAGAATCTACCTCATGAAATATCTAGATTTTTTTTTTTGAGAATTAGCCACGTGTGTAATTCTAGAATCTACCTCGAAGTTTATCATGTGTGAAAACGTCTTCAAACTCTAGCCTTCCATAGAGTAGTATAAATAGAGATGAGTGTTATTAATTTTGTACCAAGCCAAAAAAAGTTCCAGTGTAAAAAAAATACTTTCTGTCCTCACTCTTGTCTTATTTTTTTGGGTGAGTTCTACCCATGAGTTTGTATCATTAGTATCAAAGCTAGCCACTACATTGCAATTCAACCAGTGGAGGGGGCAATTGTAGATTAGATTAGAATATTTAAAAGTATTAATACTGATAGGTGAGCATAGCCGCCAAAAAAGAGAAAGGGCTATCATGGGGTTAGTGCCGATAGAGTGGGTCACCGTGGACGTCGCTTGTGGAGCGTGGTGGTATGATATGATCCTAAAGCCCCACATCGACTAAGAATGGACTTGGCTTTGTGAATATAAGCTCCTGGGTACCCTCTCCTTGTAAGCCGATTTTCAAGAGTGGGTTCTATTTCTCCTTCGTCCAAAATCTTGTCTCACTTAAGATTAGAAATTCATACTCTTCCATTAAACATATTTTAAGATACGCGATGCATATCCTGATATGATTTATACAATGAAAAAATGATACACATGTATCCCGATTTGAAAATACTAAAATTAAGAAAGTGTTCTAGTCCGTCCTTTTATTCGGTGCTTGATATCTTTTCCATTTATGTAGTCGTAAAGACGACTTTTTGCTCTCATTTTATTGATATGTAACCAAAACTAAGTCGTGGACAGTTGAATTCTAGACCAAGAACTTTATAAGGGCACTAGTTGCAATAGGTAAAATTCTAGGCCAGTCCTAATTTTAGACTTAATGGATGGGTTTGTTCTTCCCCAATAATTTCATTAACAAATTACTTTAGGGTTCATTATAGGTTTTAGTAACATGTCTAGTCCACCTAATGTTTCCTAACATATCTAATCCACCCAAGCACTTTTCATGTTGTGTTGGGCCCATTCTATTAAAAAAATAGGACAAAATTGCTCCTGGTTGTTCCAACGAGATTATAACGATTCTTTGTTGGAGTTTTTAGAGAGAGAGAGAGAGAGAGAGAGAGAGAGAGAGAGAGAGCTAGAGAGTTCAAAGAGAGATCGCGGGAGAGTTTAGAGAGAAATCTATTCGTTTGTTTGAGGTGATTTAGAGGTCAAAAAGAGATCGAGGTGAAATAAAGATCAATTTTGTGATCGTGTTTTTGTCTGAGTTTGATATAAAGAAGATGTACGATCTAAATTTTAGTTGTGGTGATTTCGATTGATGTAGTTTGATATCATTTGAATTTTCACTGTGGTGATTTCGATTAAGCTTGATCGTGTGTTCAATTTTGTGATAGATTTTGTTTTAGGATGATTTTGTTCGATTTTGTGTTAAATTTAGTAATCGATTTCTTTGTTGGTGATCGTTTTATGGCGAACAGAGTAGGTTATTGTTGAATTTGTTCAATTTTATGTTTAGGTTTTGATCGTTTAAACATGTGTAAATACTGACACTAAGCTACATTAATGAACTATTGATTAGCTATAGACAGTACCTGGTCATACTATCAAAAAATAGGCTGCTTAATCAAATGTTACTGGAACTAGAGCTTACAGTTGAGTAGATCTTGCATTGTGTTGGTGCTTTCAATGTTTATAGGTAATGAAGTGTGTTTTGCTGTTATGAATGAGTATTATTTTTTCTACACATAACCACATCATGCAGTGTTGATAGTTGATGAAATCTGTTTTCATGTACTACAAATAACCATATGTTGTATTTTTTTCCAGGTTTGTGATGGATTCAATTAAGTCGTTGCTTTGTAGGTATGGATCTGAGGTGATTGTTGTTAGGTTGGTTGGTGGAATCAAGTTGTGTGATGTTTTAGAAAGATTTGTGATAGGTGGTAGAATTTATGCATTGGTAGTTCTCTTTGTCATATATTTTGGATGGTAGTGATTGCAAACTTGTTGATGGAGAAGCTTTTGACAATATGTTTTACTTGAGTCTTGCTTCTAATAAAATATATGCTACAGTTGAGGAGATTAGATCTTCTATTGCATTAAATGGTGGTAGTTCTAGTGGCGTTACTTTTGGAAGTGGTGGTGGTGGTGGTGGTTAAGAAGACATGGATGATGAAGAACAGTTGGATGATTTTCATCACTATATCGAGACTAGGTATTTGACATCGGGTTGGGTGAATTTGACACACTGTGTTGGGCAAGTTTTCCGAGGTGGTGTGTTGGATTTTAAGGGAGTGTTGCAATGATAAGCTATTGAGAATGGTTTTATGTATAAGCTTGTTAAGAATGATAAGTTTAGGGTGACCACAAAGTGTAAAATTCCTAAGTGTGAATGTCATGTGCATGCAATCTTGGATCGTGCAAGTGGAGAGTTTTGGATTAAGGGGCTTGTTAATGAGCATCATTGTGATTCAACCTATAGAAGAAATGAGCACAAACGGGTGACCCCTAGTTTAGTAGCTAGTGAGATTGCAAGCATGGTTCAACAGAATAACAATGCGTCTCCCATGTATATTTCGGAGTTCTTCACCGACAAGTATGGGTTGGATTTGTCTTACCACCATTCTTGGTTAAGAGTGGAGAAGGCTCAGGGGAAGATTTTTAGGGATTATGAGACTTAGTTTGACAAGTTGAGGTGTATGTTGAAGCTGCCAAAATTACAAATCCTGGTAGCATATTGAAGCTTAAGGTTGATTCTAAAACAAAGGATTTCTCGAGGTTGTTTGTGTCATTCAATGCATGTATCAGAGGATTTAATAAATGTTGACCATTCCTTTGCCTCGATGGGGCGCATCCTAGAGGTAGATTCAAAGGGACACTTCTTGCTGTAACTAGAAAGGATACAGATCAAGGTACTGCTTTTGTGTGTTTTTTTAATGTAATTCCGTAGATGTTCACATCTATGTATTCTGTTGTCATGATACAGATGCTAGTTTTCGATAGATAATGATATCTAATTGTTCTATTATCAAGATACGTGTAATAGATTGCACATATGTGATTAACTGTTGCTATGATTGTTATTGGGCAGATCCTAGGTTGCCATAGACAACCATATCGATTTGTTGTTATGTTGTTAGGTGCTCTCAGTTGTGATTATGTGGTGATTTTATTTTGTTTCTTTTTTTGTTTTCTCTTTTGTCGGAAGGTTATTTCCTCTGGCTTTTGCTATTGTGAATGTTGAAATTGATGCTAATTGGTTGTGGTTTCTAGAGCTTTTAAGGTCTACATTGTCTCCCCGTACTATTATGTTCATCAGTGATCGTAACCGTGGTCTTGTCACTAACATACCGGTTGTTTTTCCTCACTATCATCATGCTTATTGTTTGTACCATCTGCAATTCAATTTGAGGGATCACTTTCCAGAACATTTTCGAAAGGATTTTCAAAATAAGTTGGTTAAATTGTTTAATGAAATTACTTATGCCTCATCAGTGGCATGTTATAATGATTGTGTGGCTAATTTTTGTGCACACAGTAGGGAAAAGGTGAAGACATTTCTTGAAGTTGTTCCAAAAGAACACTGGACTAATGCCTAATTTCAAGGGAAGCGATATGGAGAGATGAGTTCTAGTGTTATTGAGTCGTTTAATAACTAGGTTCTTGAGGCGCGATGTTTGTCGGTAATGAATTTAGTTGGCTGCTTGAGGTCCAAAATCATGGATCAAATGTCGAATAGAAGAGAAGAGTTATTCACATGGGTTTTTTAGATTTTCCCAGTCAAGGATGCGAAACTGAAGAAGAAGATTGACAAGGGGAGGGCATGGAGGGTTCATAAGTCCACAACTGGGGCATATGAGGTGAAATCTATGCCAGCTGTTCTAGGAGATCTCAATCAAGGTACTTGTTCTTGCAAAGGCTGGCAATACAACGGGTTTGTATGTGCTCTTGTTGCAATAGTATTATTGAAGACTCGCGGGGAGGAAGAATCCATGGTTGCTTATATTGTTCCATTTTATCATGTTGAGGCTTACCAGCTAACATATAAAGATAAAATCTTTCCTATTCTACTAATGAATATTCCAGATTTTACACAAAGAACTGCTTGGGAAATAAAACCTCCAAGAAATAGGAGGCTACCCAGAAGACCTAGTCTAAAGCGAATTCGATTAAAGGGTGAAGAGTACACTACGAAGCCAAAGAAATGCTCGAGATGTCATCAGGTTTGCAGGCACAACCGCATGACATGCACAGAGTCTACCAATGATTAATCTTGTTATTGTGCAGATTTCCTTTTCATTTCATTGTGCATCCCCAAAACCTTCGGGCCCTACGGCCCAACCCAAATAGTTGAATCTGTGATGATCCAGATACTTCACTCCACTTCACTCCATTCGGTTGCTTCACATCTGGCCTTTACTAGAACCTCTTGGTATGTCTCCATATGAGCCACAAGTTCCAACAAATACTAACAACATTAATTAATCAAAAATCATTACCAATTCAATAATATTAAATTGATTTGCAGCCTTAATCGACTTCAAACACGACCATCATTGCTCACTATTTTAGCAATAGTTCTCGAAATCATGAAAACACATAACAAACACAAAACACGTTTGTTGATGTTCATTATTTCAATCTACAATCATCATTTGCTTGATTGATGAAAATCAATTTTTTGTTATAGCATTCGTCGTTGATCACCGTTTCAATCGACAATCGTCATTTGCTCCCCATTTCTAGAATCGTGATCGTCAATCACACTTGTTGCAATCATATGAAACAATCAATTCCAATAACTACAATAATCGTTGATCAATTCCACTCATTGTTTGTATTGTAAGTATTTGTATAAACGTTTAAAAAGTGGGCAAAATAGTAAAAGCACCTTGGAAAAAGGGCCTCTGTGGGATAGCAAACAAAGAAGGGTTATTTACCGGCCAGTCCACTTTTGGACCTCCATTTCCCATGCACTCTAGCCTTTTGGAAAAAAAGCTTCGCGCGATATAGATGGTCAAACAACTCTTCTGACAAATGCGACAGAAAAGTCAAGCCTTGGGTAAAAAAGCTTCCACATCCCCTCTCTCTCTCTCTCTCTCTCTACCCACCCACCCATCTAAACCTCAGGATACCTTATGAAAATAACTAAATTTAAATCCGAGAATTTGCTATGAAAGTGCCTAAAATCCTAGGATACATATGAAAGTGTCTAAACCACTAAAAACCCTATAATAGTAAAGTGCACCCTAAACCTAAACTTTAGGATACTCTATGAAAGTACCTAAAATCCTAGGGTACCCTATAAAAGTGTCTAAACCACTAAAACCTTATAATAGAAAATGCACCATAAGTAACTAAGCCCAAAAATGTGTGATTGACCTTAATGGAGTTAGTGACAATTAAAAAGAATAATTGGAGTTAGTCGTAATAAATATTTATTTTTATACCGGCCCATAATAAAACCAACAAAGGAGGAAACGTAAAAAAAAAAAAAACAGGGCCGGCTTGTAATTTCCGGCTTATATAAACATCAGCTCAGGCCCTGCTCGAGGAGGTCCATAACGATGGTGTGGATCTCACAGATGGGCCTCAGACCCAATATGTTACTATTTCTTGCAAAACAACTCTGGGCCACTTCAAATAAAAGGATAAACACGAATCACACCAGATCACTACTCCCTCATCAACGCAAAAGCACACGAACTCTCCCTAAACTCCCCCTATAGCCTCCCCTCTCTCTCTCTCTCTCTCTCTCTCTCTCTCTCCTCAAAATTCAATCTCCCTTTGCAACTCCAAAGTCCATCCGTCGATCTCACACTCTATACAACAAGTCCACGCACTATACGCATAGAGAGAGAAACTGTAGACAGGGAGAGAGAGAGTGACTGAGAGAGACATATAGATAGATATATATAGAGAGAGAGAAACCGAATTGCCATGAACTTATGCTTTAACAAGATCGATCAGAATAATCATCACCATCGTCGCCGTCGATATGATCAGCAACAGCACCAGCACAAGCAGCAGCAGCAGCGCCGCCGCCGTCAACGGCCCGATGTCGCCGTCGTCGGGCGCTAACCCTCTTAAAACCTACTTCAAAACCCCCGAGGGACGGTACAAGCTCCATTCCGAGAAGACTCATCCCTCCGGCCTCCTCCCATACGCCCACGGAAAATCCGTCACTCAGGTTTCCTCTCCACCCTCTACTACCAGGGCTTGATCACGGTTTTAAATAAAGGCCGTCATGTAATCGTAACTAGATTTTGGAACTCGATACAGTTATTTACCTGTGTATCGGCTTTGATGGTGTCCGATATGGGGTATATAACAGTATCAATTTACATTTCCCGATATGACGATTTAAAACCTTGGGCTTGATGCACTGATGCATATGCATTATTCAATTGCCACCCCCTCTCCTCCTACACCTATACAGCTATACATACGTTATTAAGTATGTTGTTAATCACTTAGTCATCAAAAAGCTTTAAGATGTCATAGATATGGGAGTAATTTTACTATTTACATGCAAGTATGTGCAAGTGTTTTAACAAACAATGCCACATTCTGGTTCGATCAGTCGTTATTATGTGCTTTGATACCATATATCCTATCAACCAATTATTTTTAGAAAGAAACTATTGGCTTTTAGAGAACGGATAACTTTGTTATTTATAGTTTCAGCATAATATATATGTTAAATTAGATATTTATGTGTTTATGGTGGTGTGATAGGACTGGATGTTGAGTTATTGGCATTTGGTTGTGTTGATTAGATAACCCTAGCACAGCTGAAGGAGAGGTCGGCACAAGGAGCAGCAGCACCGAGCTCGAGCTACACTGCAAGCGGGGGAGTGAGGTATGTTGCGGCGAGGTTCTTGGGCAGTGGCAATGGCAGCCGAGGACTAAGCTTTGTGGGAGGGAATGGGATGAGTAAAGCCAATGGTGGAGCTACTAGGAGTGGTTCATTGGGCGGTTTGAATGGGACTAGTCCTATGATCAATTCAAATTTCGATGGCAAAGGAACATTTTTGTTGTTTAATGTAGGCGATACTTTGTATGTCAGTGACCTTAATTCTCAGGACAAGGTAATAACATGTTGCTGACATTGATTTTGATGATTGCCTGGTCATTTTGATAGTAAATTGTTTGTAAGAAGATTTGAATGTTGTATGCACAGGATCCGATAAAAGCAATGCACTTCAGTAATTCGAACCCTGTTTGTCATGCTTTTGATTCTGAATCCAAGGACGGGCATGACTTGATAATCGGACTGAACTCTGGTGACGGTAAGGATTTATTCTGCACTCACTTGTTAAGTGGATTTTTTTGTTGAGGGGTATCTATCTGACTTACTTCGTGTTGTGTTGTTCATTTAGTCTACTCTGTATCTCTGAGACAGCAATTACAAGATTTTGGGAAAAAGATTGTCGGTGCTCAACATTACAACAAAGAAGGGTATACTGATAACAGGCAAGAGATTGAATGCTAAATGTATTGTTTTGCTTCCGTATCCAGTATTTGAGCTCTCAAATTGGAATATCATTTTTGTCTCTCTCAGAATTATGACCTTTGGTCTTCTTCTGATTATGCTTGGTCAAGATGATCTTATGCTTCAACTTACGATCTCATGTATATATTTGGGAAGCAATTGGTACTTATGATCTGCCTGCCAAATAGCTTTCATTTTCTTAACCTTTATGAACCTTTCTGATCATCCTTGGCTATTGCTTGAAGCTAGGTTTGAGGATGATGTAAACATTTGTAGTCAACTAAAGATGATATTGAACCTGATGATGCTAATCCTATATTATATAGTTACATGCTTCTACATGGATGATAATATTAATATTATTGAAGTCGAACTTATTGATTGATCGGATTCTGTAGGTTAGAAAAGAGCTATTGGTGCATTTAAAGCTTCTCACTTTCAGACATTGTGTGTTTTAATTGAGCCTACCTTCAGTTGTAACACAATCAATGGGAAATGGCATACTTTGAAATTGAAAGAAAAGTCTAAACTGTCAATTTTGATTTCTGCTTGACTACACACATTCATAACCTGTATAACCTTTCTGCCGTTTTTTACTTTTATTTGGCAAATGAATGTGAATTGAGACAGTTTTCTCGTTCGTCATTTTATTGGATACTCAATATTTTTTTCCCATTTATGTCATCATAAAGAAGACTTGTTGCACTTGTTTTATTGATATCTTACCAAAACCAGGTCGTACTACTATGTATATATACAGAGGATCACATCTGGGATCTCGGATTTCCCCTTCTGTCCACACCTCACTTTTCTTGATCAAATTTTCTTGATCCGAACCATCCAATGTGTTTAAAATGTGTTTTTAAGGGTCCATTCAAGAAATCATCAAAAAATGACCGGGAAGGGCTTCATCCGATCAATTTTTAATAAAATTGTACATATGCGGTTTTATGAAAAAATGATCAGATGAAGCCCTTCCGGGTCCTTTTTTTGAAGATATCTCGCATGATCCCTTAAAAACACGTTTTAAACACAGTAGACGGTTCGGATTATGAAAATTTGATCGGGAAAGTGAAGGTGCAGACGGATCCCTGACAGAAGGGGTGTGGATGAGATCCAGATGAGAGGAGCCTTACGAATTTATTAGATGGGCTCAGTTACATGTGGCAGGATTTAAAGAACCATTGAGCTTTAACAGAGATGTCTTTTGAGGATATTGAATATACTAAGTATAGTATATAAGCAAAGAATTTTTTTTTTCCCTCCCTGATTCATACTTTAAAGATTGACCTCACATGTTATTGATTACGTATTATTGTAATCTTTTGTTTTGGGGAATAGTGATTCCTGTTTGTACCTAGTATACAGTTTTTAGCAGGTTTTTTTTTTCCCCTGGAAGGAGAAATTGGAAAATAAAACTCTTTGATTTTTAGAAACCATTTATTGTGCAACTAAATGAATCAATTTCACTCTCTGCATATTTTTTGAAGATTGGAATGCTTGGGGGTTTGTATCTTTGAAGATATCTAACTTTTGGGTTTGGGAAAAAGCAAAATAAAAAGGATGTTGTGGAAAAGTCAAATTTCCGGTTTAACAGTTTTGAGAATAAAATAAGGGCTTCAAAGTTTTGCGGTTGTGAACTTGTTTTAGAGGAAATAAATGATTTTATTGCATTTGAGGAACTTGAAGCAAGACATACCCAAGGAATTAATGTTGGCTCCTATTAGAGGGGACTGACAGCCATTAAATGTGGTTTCTAGTTGGTTATTGGGACTGCTGGTAGCAAGATTTTGTTCTAGTAGTAGGTCAATGGTCACAAAGGGTGTGATTCCTAGTGGTAAATCTAGCACCTACAATATATTAAAGGTGTTGATGCTATAGAGGAACCCAAGAGCTAGTGAGCTTATCAAACTCATTCTCTCGCTCAGTCTAGTCAAATGAAAGTGAAGTTTACACCTCGGCCTCAATTTTTGGATGTGTTGGTTAGAGATTGCCTTAATTTAAAGATGAGCCAAAATTATTTAAGTGTCATGGGTCCAAAATAGTTGTTGCCTCAATTATATGGTATTTCAATTCAATGTTGGCTTCATTGAAATAAGTGGACCAATTCATGCAATAGATCATCCAAATCACCATGATGCCTCAGTTGAGAAGTGATTGATCCAACTAGACGGAAGTCTCCAGACAAATGTGGCACCTGATGCTTCGGGAACAACAATTTCCATAGGACTAGCATCAAGGCTAGATCATACTATAGGCAAATATATTAATTGGGATTGGACTAGCACGCAATTCCAATTTTGGCCAGGAGAATGAGTATAAGCCGATAGGAAGTCTCCTATGGAGGTAACCCAGTCTCCATGATTTGCATGAACTTTTCAAAAGTGCCCTTCAGTATAAGTTGGACGTGTCACTTTAGTCAAGAGAGAAGGGCAAAAGGTCACACCAGGGGATTTTTATGTTTTAATGTTTCAGAGTAGGCCAATAGTTTGAGACATGCAAAGGTTAAAAAATGGACAAACAAAATGAGACAGAAAGAATAACTGCATCAAAGAATAAGTTGGTCAGCTTCACAGTTCATGTGGATATTGTAGTGCTATAGTAGTCCTCTGTATATTAGAAGAACTTTTTGGCCCTTGGCATGAGTCGCATGACAGCCTAAAATGGAAGAAAGCTAACCCTAATTTGGCAGCCATTCCATTTCTCTAAAACTATGACTGGGAGGTCAAAAGTGAAAGGTACTGAGCCAGGAAAAGAGTGAGTTTTTGTTGCAGCTGAATAGTTAAAGGTGATTGTTGAAAAGCAGAAGGCAGAAGTCAAATAGCCTCAAAATAGGGCTTCTCAAAGAAAAAAATTTCTCAAAGAAAAACATTTTAAAGTCATTTTTGGCCATTGAGCCAAAAGCAGAAGCCGTGAAACAATTTGACTCACCGAGACCAAGAAATCCAGAAGTTGCAGCAAACACCCCTATAGACACTCTAAACTAATGACAATTTGGCTTTTTAACTGTAGTGTGCACAAGTTATAGATGAGGGGATCTTCGTAATTATGGTAACTATGATCAGATTACTATTTCATAATTAAGTTTCCCCACCTTTGTTGCTGCTCAAATGGAAATTATGGGGCGTATTATTTTATTTTGTAAACCATAAAAATCACTGCAAAGATATGTGTACTTTTCAAGAGATCTTGTTTCGAATCTTAAATGCAAGACATTGTAGAGGGCGATAGTCCAAACTGTCATATATTCTCTTTGTACTATTTTTGCGCTAGAATGGTTTTTGCATTTAATGTTGTTGCATCCACAGAAGATATAGCATTTATCTTCTTCTGCTTATTTGTTTGTTGCTTCCCACATTGGCAAGGAAGCCTTAGGTTAAACCTATTTCAGGGTTTAGATTGGTGATTCCCATACTCAGTGGAGAATTCTTTAGCTTGCCTTGGATCACTTATGGTAATTTCTCACGAATTTTTGATGGTTCAAGAGAAATATTTGTTTTGGTGAAAGCACCTATTGACCAAGTTCCCCCCTCACTTCCTTGTATTGTAGTTTCGTTAATGTAAAAAAAAGATTCTAAGCTTGTCAACTTCAATCCACCTCCAAATCTCTAAAATGAAGGATGAATGCAACATATTGAGGGAAAATTGTGTAACTCTCTTTTCTATTACTTTTTTGCACTTTATTGGAGAATATTGGAGCGAGCCATCGTACTTTTTCCTCCAAAATGGAGGAAGAGCCTCCAAGGGTCTCCAAATATGGAGGACCATATTTGCTCCTCCTCCATTTTTGAGGAAAAAGGACAGTGGGTCCCTCAAATATTCTCTCACGAAGTACAAAAAGTAAAAGAAAAGAGAGGATATATTACACAATCTCCCCTCAATATGTCACATCCATCCTCCGTTTTGGAGGTTTGGAGGTGGATTGAAGTAGCCCGAGGCTTTGCTGTGGCATGATATTGCTGTTGGTAAGACATCAAAAGTTGCTGTCTGAACGAGAACCAACTGGTTGTTTGTTCCAGTCGATGTACTAGTGTTGCATGGATACCTGGACGTGATGGTGCTTTTGTCGTTGCTCATGCTGATGGAAACGTGTATGTCTATGAAAAGGCAAGTGTCAGACTCTCAATCTTTTTCTTTTTTTGTTGGAAGATCCTAACCTTCATCTGCTTTGGTTTTTATCCTTCATTTGTAAATCACGTACTAAATTTACTGTAGTTTCTTTTATGTATGGCAGAGCAAGGATGGTACTGTTGATGCTTCCTTCCCCATCGTTAAGGATCAGACACAATTTTCTGTTTCACATGCGAAGTCCAGTAAGGTAATAAATACTAGTATCCTGGTAATTTGGATAGATACCTTTATGCACGGTCCTTGGATTTTCCTCTCTATCAAGCTTTAGAATTCCTTGATGAGAATGAGAAATTGAATCGGTGTAGTTAATCTGTCGTGCTACGCTGCTATATGAAATGCCATTTAGCAAATATGTAAGTGTAGCAAAAAAATCATCTCATGCATGAACTATTCTCTATCCGTCAGAGGACTATGTAAACTTGTAGATAAACCTTGGGTGGTGATGATGCATTTGAATCGAAAAGGACAACAACATTAAAGACTGCTTGTGTACATAAATAATTCTGGTTCAGTTCTGCGTGGGGCGGTCAACTATGCAAAAGGAATTGCACCAAACTGAAATTCATTCTTTTTCCACTAGAAGGAAAAAATAACCTACTGAGCAACCCGGAAAACTGAGCCAAACCACATTAATTTCTGTGGTTTGGATTTTTCAGCTAAATGCCAACCCCAATGGCATCATCAAGTCAATTTCTTAATGGCTCAATAAGCAAAACTAGTGAGGAAATATCCTCTTTCACCTAGTGCAAAACTATTTGGCTCAATTGGAATGTTTTCAGGGCAATGAGAATGTGAATCCAATCCCCATGGTTCTCCCTTTTGGGCTGGATTGGGATGGTAATTAATTCCTATACCTCTGATGTTTTCTGCATAAGATACTTGAATTGTCCATACACTTAAGCAGGGTTGGATAGCAAGATTTTGATCACCGGGTATTCAATTCCCAGTAATGAGCTTCTCATTCCCCAATTAAATTCCAGAAGTGCCTACAATATAGCCTTTATCTCACATACTTATGGAGTCTTTTATCATAAATAACCTCGAATAACTTCTTTTTTTCTAGCTCACATATTGCGGGTCACTCTTCCAAACTTGCCACGTTTGAAAATTTTCAAGTTGATTAGACAACAACCATCGAATCCCTGCACTCAATGATCATACCAAATTTGACAAGCATACAACAATAACATAACCCATTTAGTCCCCAACAATTGGGGGTATGGGCGGGGGATGGATAGGAGATAGACCTAACCTTTGGCAATAAATGCACAAAGTGGCTGCTCCCGGAATACCACTAAAACAGATGGATTGGAGACAGACCTATCCTTTGGCAATAAATGCACAAAGTGGCTGCTCACAGAATACCACTGAAACAGTGGTCCCCCTATACCGTCGCGTTTGTTGCGGAATCATGCCCTCAAATCAAATCCAAAAGGCATCAGAGAGGGCAGACCCAAGAATCATTTTGATTTATGTGCACATTACCATGCTTCTTTCATCCAGCATCCAGAGTATTGGCGTTGCACAATCTATTGCTTGAATAATGCCCCAATAGTGGGCTTGCAGCATGAATCATGTAGTAACAATGAGGGGTGTGAAATAGTGAACTCAATTGGACCGTACTCGTTTAGGAAACAGTTAACCAAAGTGAGGATTTAAATCTAATCGATAAAGTTGCAACAATTATTTATCATGGTTTGCAAGAAAGAAAGGGAAAGACAAGGCAAGACAAAACAAAAAGAAGCAAGATCCTAGTAACCATCAACCTAAAGATTGTGTAGCAGGATTGTTATCGCAGAAGATTGTGAGTTTTGTATTAATCTGACCACCATATTGATGTTTACATG
The DNA here is from genome assembly GCA_022606695.1 of Vaccinium macrocarpon. Classification (NCBI taxonomy): domain Eukaryota; kingdom Viridiplantae; phylum Streptophyta; class Magnoliopsida; order Ericales; family Ericaceae; genus Vaccinium; species Vaccinium macrocarpon. The sequence continues at coordinate 26,772,190 of CM040176.1, read as the reverse complement.
GGTGAAGCCATGCAGGAAAACTTAACTGAGTTTTTTTGTTTTATGTTTTGATTTATTTTGCATGTGGTGCATAGTAGGTGTTCAGTCTTCTTAGGGTGTGCTGTTTGGTTTGGCCGATAATACTTGAACCTTTTTACAGGGGTTATTGCTTTCATTATTGATTCTGAAGAAGTAAACTAGTGGTTCTACCTCATTTTTTGATCGATGATTTTTTGGCAGAGTAATCCTGTTGCAAGATGGCATATTTGCCAAGGTTCTGTTAATAATATTGCTTTCTCAGCCGATGGAAAATATTTGGCTACTGTTGGGAGAGATGGTATTATTGCTATCTGCAATCTTTATGATTTGAGGACATTTTTGTATATTGGGGCTATAAACATTACTTTGTGATGTAGGTTATTTACGAGTTTTTGACTATTCAAGTGAACAACTGATTTGTGGTAGCAAAAGTTATTATGGCGCTCTTCTCTGTTGTGCATGGAGGTAAAAGTTGATGCTGTCTTGCATAAGTAGTTGATTGATCAGGATTTGTTCATTGTTATCTCCATTTCCTTTCCCTAGTAAATCAATGTTTCTGTTCTTCTCTATTCATCCTCCCCCCGCCGAAGTGGACCATTAATACCTTTAGAAACTGATGACATTTAGCTTCTGCATGTTTTCTCAAGTGGGGATGGAAAATATATCTTGACTGGCGGTGAAGATGATCTAGTTCAAGTTTGGAGTATGGACGATAAGAAGGTTGTAGCATGGGGCGAGGGACACAACTCATGGGTGAGTTTTTTTCTTACAAGTCAGCCTTAATTAGTCATTGATTATCGGAAAGTTACAAAAATGAAAATAATCCTTAATTAGCTTTGTAGCTGCTTTAGACATTGAATCCCACGGCTTGCAGGTCAGCGGAGTTGCTTTTGACTCGTATTGGTCACCACCAACTTCAGAGGACGCTGGAGAAAATGGCATGTATCGCTTTGGTTCTGTTGGTCAGGTTAATTGAACTTCCTTTTGCATTTTACCTTACCTTCTCATTGTATACCCAGCACACACAATGGCAGCACAAGCACCACCTATTGACGCCTTAAATGGCTTCCCAGTGTAACCAATTGTGAAGCAAAGTCTCACATTGCCTTGATACCAAAGTAATATGAAGTATATAAGCCTGAGGGCACCCTCACCTCATGAACTAGCTTTTGGGGTTGAGTTCTACCAAGACAGTTTACCGTGGTATCAGAGATGGGTAGGGTGCGTGTCTCTCGCTTGCATGCGGCAGGTGCTGCCGAGTGAGCACGTTGCATGTGAGGGAGCGTGTGAAGTGAAGTCCCACATCACCTGGATACGAAAGTAATATGAAGTATATAAGCGTGAAGGCACCCACACCTCATGAGCTAGCTTTTGGTGTTACATGGTCTTGCCAAGACCGTGTAACACCAATATCTATTATGGTGTATGTCTATATTGTAATGGATGTAAAGCATCACCCCAACCATCCATAGTTCCATACTACTCATTAGTGTTGTTTGGTTTGTGAAGCTTGATTTGCCTTTTGATTGCCACTTCGCTATCTATCGGGGTTGGAGGGGTAGCCTTCTAGAAAGGGGTGTTAACGGTAATTGGTAATGAAAATCCTAGGATATAAATACATGTTATACGCACTGATATAATCTACTCCCTCCGTCTCAATTTGTTTGCCCCTTTTGGGGAAGTGGGTTTTTAAGGGGTGTGAAAACTTTGAATTGACTTTTCTATTTTGCCCCTAAATCCAGTCAATATTACTGTGACCAAATTTTTTAAGGCTAATTTATTATATGAAAATCAAAACATATTCAATATGGATCTTGTTTGATAGATATCAATTAGTTTTATTATACAAAATTTTCAAAATCATAAAAACCGTTATAAAATAAAAGATAATAGACTAGCCAATTAAGATGGGAAAAGTACTTTTTAAGGGTAAAAGTGGAAAGTGACCCTGTTTTGATGGATGTTTTTAGAAGTGGGACAAATATTTTGGGACATCCCAAAATAGAAAGAAGGACCAAGAAATTGGGACGGAGGGAGTATATCTTTTCCTCATTCGATACATAGTGAAAACTAGTGTGAGATGTACTTAGTCACAAAACTAGAGAAGCACATGTAGTCTGTCTTTTTTGTTTGCGTTCTTTTCATGATTGTTCTTCATCCGTTGTGTTGTGGTTTGGCCGATTCTCAACAACTAGCATAGTCTTTGAAATGTTGAAAACCCTTAAGGTGAGGGAGGTGACTGTTGAGCTTGTATTTGTGGGTCCCAACTTTTGAAGGTCTTATATTATACGTGTTTTAAGAACTTTGAGTGGTAAAGCCCTATTTTCTCTCTGGAAACACATGTATGTGTTATATTTCGTATACTCATATGTCGTGTTAAGTTTCATATACTCCTATATATTTTGTGCTTGAAAATGAAAATCTTGCCATAACATGTTTATGTACTAACAAAAAATCAATCTTCTATTTGTTGGCATCAAATGATTCCCCTTGAAATTCAAGATTAACTACGCTCAAGTCTCGACTTTTCAAGATGTAGTAAAATGCTCACATTGATAAGGCTCCATTTGTTTAGTTTAGACGTGCATTTTGAACAAAAGGATTTGACGTGAGTACACTAAGAATATCTCGAATTTAGATTTGGCAGCTTGGATAAGGAATATTATGGATTTAGATTACGAGTTTGGGAGCCTTATTATGATGGACTTGCAACAACTATTAATAGGGCTGATTTGAAATCTTAAGGGTATGCATCCCGATAAAGTAAATCTCTTCTCCCTCTTGCCAATCTTCCACCTGAGCTTGACAGGCCACCTATAGCTGTGGTGCTGAACAAATTATATTGCTGTATAAGTTTAACATATAATCCCTTCATTCGAAATCCCCATCTGTCCAGATGGAGTCTGACAGTGTTGTATCTTGTCTCAATCATCCTGCAGCTTATTTCAATCTGATAGGAGTAATAGATGTGCAAGCACTGCCGAGCAAAAAAAGGCGTGCAAGCACGTCCCTCTTTTATTGCTTGTTTTGTTTGATTGCCAGGCTTGAACTGTTGGTTTGTGCACTATGATATAACCTGATCTTCCCCTGCTGTCTCATTCACTTTACTGTGTCTCTGTTGTGTGCTAGATACAATTATCATTTTTTTTGTCTTGTTATTATGTATTTCAAAACAGGACACACAGTTGATGCTGTGGGACTTCTCTATGGGTGAGATCGTACTCCCACTCCGACGGTGTCCACCTGGTGGGTCCCCTACATTTAGCACTGGAAGCCAGTCATCTCACTGGGACAGTGCAATCACAGTTGGTACTCTCCAACCTGCTCCAAGCATGAGAGACATCCCAAAGCTCTCCCCGCTAGTTGCACACCGCGTGTACTCTGAGCCTCTATCTGGATTAATTTTTACAGAGGAATCTGTTCTCACAGCATGCCGGGAAGGGCACATAAAGATTTGGATGAGACCAGGGCACTTAGAACAAACGAGCAACTCAAAACCCCTTGCCAATTCGAGTTTGAAGGAAAAGATACTACCGTCAAGCAGATTCAGTGCTTCTAGTTACAAATAATTGTTAGATAGGTGCTTCCAAAGGTGACTCAAAGAGATGAATTCCAGTTTTGGGTATATTAACTATTTACGTTCCTTTTTCACCTGATTCGCTTGCTGCAAATATTTTACTCTCATCGGGAGTTTGCTGTTTAAAAAAAAAAAAAAAAACTCGTCTGGGATTTTCCCGAGGCCATTACCCATCTGCAGGGATATTAGTTGGAGAAAACTCTCTGTTGTATAAGAGACATTTAATTTATCGTCAGCGAGAAATGTGGCAACATTTGTGGAAGTGTTATAACTTATAATACACAGATGGTCTCGTCTTGTTTTGGGACTACACAGATGCGGTAGATCTGATTAATACCTCAGATAAATAGTAATCCTTTCCTTGTTATGTTGAATTTACGAGGGGATTGAATTTGGTGTTTCACATGCTGACACCCTGAATATTGCATTGTTTTTTTTTTTTTGTGCTAAGCAAAGAATTTATTAATCTTTGAAAACGAATTACAAAGATTAAAAGGATCCGAGACTAGAAACGCCAAGGCTCCAAAAGGGGAAATAACAAAGAAACACCAAGGAAGGCAAGATTCTAGCCACAACACCACAAAAAAAAAAACCCAAACCAAGCCAGGAACAATCAAAACTAAAAGAACCAAAACACAAACAAGAAACAAAAAAAAAAAACCCCAAAACGCCGAAGCCAAACAACAAATCCCAAAATGCCGCAGCCACGAGATTCCACCACCATCAAAGGAAATATCATGAGTCTACTGAAATGGAGGTACTTTCCTCCACTTCATCAAGAGCTATAATATCTTGTTCAGAAATATCAACTCCCCACAATTCTAAGAATTTCTTAATGTTGTAGGTCTCCCTTCCGAAGAATTTTACACCAAGAGAAGCATTAATCTCTATACTCTCACGGGCTTCCTTGATTAAAATTGCATACCTCTTACGAATGTCGCTACTAAAATCCACTTCAGACGAAAAGGTGGACCCATCAAAATTACCTTTCTTCAAAGACTTCAAATTCTTCTTCTTTTGATCCCGGTTAACCGTTTGGGAAAAGATGGCAGCTTTCAAAGTATTTTTTGTTAAGAGCTGAGGGGTCATTTTTGCAGGGCTTTCATTTAGTATATGGTTGCTTTTCAATTTCGATCTCAATTTTCTCAAATTATTTGTCAAAATGATTACACATCTTGTTCCTTTTCAAACTTATAAATGTTTTTTACAGGATTTTGATTCGTATGTTATCGAAACTGAGCTCCTTCCGAATATTCCTGGAAAGTATGATTCTGAAAGTGTCAAACAGGTTGCATTTTGAAAGATGGAAACAAAAAGCAAAAACTAAATCATACAAGGCTTGTGATAATTTACCTGTTACGGAATTATCATGTGGATACGAATGAGTTAGGTGTAATGCAAACATCTACGTGTATGGAAGTTTGGCCTTGTTCCAATTCTGATTTAAACTCAAAACCGATTTATTGCGTTTTAAGAGACAATTTATTCTCTCACATTATATTGACTTAAAAACTGATGTAATTCATAAACTTTAAACAAGCGCTCAACCACTTAAGCTAGCTTGCATAAGCCAATGAAGCCATTGTTTTGGGGCACCCAAAAATGTAAAAAATAGTGGGCCCAAACATGTAGACTTCCTATACATATGAAGACTTAATTAGTACCTTTGCAGTTAAAAGTACAAGAAGAGTGATGTTCAAATGATCGATGTTGGAGTATCGTAAAGATTATTTGTTTTTGGATGACTATATGTTTAGATTTATGCAATGATAAATTTTGTGTAATGGTTTTCTATGAAGACTTATGGATTGAAAAAATTTATTATGCAAACAAAAATTTCAGGCCTCCAAAACTAATGAGTCAGCACTGATTGAAGTCCGATGTTTTTACCACCGAGTGAACGAACGTTGCTCTTACTTAGAGCTTGGTTCTTTCACCGGCGTGGAGCCTACATGAGCTCAAATAAAAAACTAATCAGTAGGTGGGTAATGTTCATCTACTTCAAAAGGGGGTTAAATGAAGCTGTCTCCCTTGGATTCAATCTGGACATTTGAAATTGGTCAGCCGCAACATTACTTCCAAACCATTAGCCCCTCTCAAGACACAATTTACAGACTGAGTGATAACTAATACTAGGTCAAAGACTGAAAACTTCCCAGAAGTTCCGATTCATAGTATAATAAACTTCATTTTGAACAACCCTCTAATCATATCAACAGTACAAAGCATGGACACAGCACAATGTTCCGAACAAATATTCAAGAGGACTATATACGAAGATATGGCTCCTCTATCAAAAAGAATGCCCTTTGTAACCCATAAGAGTTACAAGATACTCCCTCCAGTTGGCAAAATCTAAAACTAACCTACAAATGAATGGTGAACTGCATGTTAGCTCAGGTAAGGAACCGGTAGAGTATCCACTGCAGCTTTGTCATGTCTCTCCTACAGACATCTCTGCCAGAGCATCCTCAGCTTTCACTTTCTCAGGGACAATATCTGAATGGACAAGCAGTAAATGAATGGCTATTTAAAATATTGAGCAAGATTGGATATACGGGTAGTAGGAAGTGAATGAAAGCATTGGAAGGGTAAACTTACCTAATAGAAAATCAAATCTCTTTCGCTTACCTACAACAGAGGCTGAAACAGCAGAAATGAAGAATCTTAGTAAATCTGTGAATAGCTGTTTTAGCATTTGTATAAAATTCTAGTATGAGAAACTTAATTGTAACCTGTGTCTACAATATGGATTTTTTCGTTTGAAAGCTGCTTGAAACATGGTTTCTATCAGAGACAGTACGTGATTTATAAGTTGGCCCCATCAATTTCAAATGCCACGTAAATGGATTTTCTTATGCACCTATAGGTTTCCAATAATCCAGGTTCCGAGTCGGGAATGGGAAAGATTTCTTCATTTTCATCAAATGAAAGCTATCAAAAGAAACATTACAGATTCCTCAAGTTCCCACGATTTCATCTTCAATGTTGCCTGGTTTTAATAACCATAAAATTTAGCTAGAGGTCCAACTTCACTTCTTTGATTGAACACAGAAGGCACTGTGTCACCTAGTAAGAACAAATGACACTCATTAGTGAAGTTTCGAGTACTACACTATCCAGTGAATTACCCAGTCCACTTTGAAGAACTGTACGATATAACATGTCCAGTGAGGAAATACGAATTCTTATTGATAGATTCAAAATGACACATTGATAGATTCAAAATGATGCTTAAATTTTTTTGGGATTCCACTTTTTTCTTTAATGGCAGAGGGACTCCATTTATAGATTCTAAGTGACGCATAATATTTGGTGCTATAACACTGGAGGAACCACGACTAATAGTAATGATTCTTATCCTAATTGGAAGTTGGAATCTTCCCTTAAATCCATGACACATCAGGCCTCTCAATAAACTGATTTATAGCAGAGCATAAGAAAAAGTAACTAGTTAGAGCTCCTTCCTTTAAGTAGTATTGCTACAATAACAGGATAATCAAATAAAATGTAAATGCCAGTCTATATATAGAATTACAAAGAGAACTTACATAGGTGCTTGTACCAAACCTGCTTCTTAGAATCCAGAACAGCACAGGCATATGCCTCCTTACAAAAAAGTTCAAGAAACTTCTCCTGCAACCAGAAATACAAAAGGAAAGGCATTATAAGAATGTAATAGCAACACAGTCCTTGATATGGCCATACAGGAACGGGAACCAACTGGTGAATATATGAACATACCAATCATTTACAGATGCTAAATGTAATATGACCAAAACTTGTGTTGGCCCATATATAACCCACCGATGTATATCTTATATCTATATCCCTTCTCATCCTCCAGAACATGTGTAATCAAATGCTAGGGTAATCCCTCATATGATCAAGTGATGCCAGACAAGGAAAGAGAGAAGGGGAAGGGGAAACTCACAAGTGACAAAACCCTAATTCTCAAACAATTCTCAATTCATTAGTCAAAGTCTGTCGATTACATCGATAAACCTCTTATTTATAGACTCATAACCCTAATAAGGCTAATAGAACTAAAAGGAAACAATAAGATTACCTAATTGACTCGTAATAATAAAATGAAACAATTAAAAACAAACTAATTGACTTGTAACAGTAATGGAAATAAAAGCAAATAACAAAGTAACCTAATTAAATATTATGATAATACTTATTTAGATTCTACTAAATAGTTAGATGAAAATATATATCTGGCAAATATCTTTATGGGACCAAATTGCCGCTATGTTCCGCATCATTCTCCTCCACTGAGAAAAAACACTAGACCGCAAGTTCACTTCCCAATCAAATACTGAACTCGTCCTTGCCAACAAATCAAGTACTTCGAATATGCCAACAATGGAATCCAAATAAGTTTCATCTTCATGTTGGTGACGAGAACTACCAAATATGGGTTAAACGAGCAAAGGAAATCATCAATTCCAGTAACATCGCAGTGTTCAACCTTGACCACATAATTTATTGGTGGAGAGACAATAGAATTTGGAAACATAACCACAGCGCCATTTGCAAGAACCTCTTCCTGCGTTTGAACTTCAATGACAGATTCTTGTGTTTCAATGCCTTCCACCAAAACAGTATCTGCTTCAGTCGTTGTACTTTCCTGGTCAACTTCTTCTTTTTCATCTTTGCTATCAATTTGAGAAGTTGCAGAAGCACCCAACAATTTATCTAGTGTAGCTTGTAGTTGTGCAAAATTCTCATTCGCTAATTTCCGAAATTCTTGTTGGTTTTGTTGGAAGGCCTCAAGCTTTGAATACAGCTCAGACTTGGTCACCATACTTGTTATAGGGTTGCGGATAGAAAAATAGGGCAAAAGGTTTTTTTTTCTTTTTTTTAATGTCCAGTGTGGTGAGAAGAAAGAAGAGATCAGAAAGAGGGGAGACGGAATCTTGACCCCAAGCTCTGATACCAATTGATGCCGGACAAGAAAGAGAGAGAAGGGGAAGAGATGGGAGGGGGAAACTCACAAGGGTCAAAACCTAATTCTCAAACAATTCTCAATTCATTAGTCAAAGTCTGTCGATTACATCGATAAACCTCTTATTTATAGACTCGTAACCCTAATTGAACTGAAAGGGAAACAATAAGATTACCTAATTGACTCGTAACAATAAAATGAAACAATTAAAAACAACCTAATTGACTTGAAATAGTAACGGAAATAAAAGCAAATAATGAAGTAACCTATTTAAACATCATGATAATACTTATTTAGATTCTACTAAATATTTAGACGAAAATATATATGTGGCAAGTATCTTTATAGGACCAAACTGCCGTTACGTTCTGCATCATCAAGCAAGCAACATGCAATGAATGTGAGAGACGAGCTATGTATTTGTCTATGCTTCGCCTTTTACATGTTTTAGATAAGGTCCCTTCACTCTTCAGAAAAAGTTGTTCTCTTCTAAAAGCTTTGTATTCAAAGTCTCTATAAGCTCCCAACAATACCTAGTATCTGAGAGTGCAAGCAGTGAAATTCCCAAAATGTTACATATAATAGCATTTGCCTTAACCAATTGAAATGTGGAACCAACGAGCTTAAGCTCCACGTGATTATAAGTTTATATAACTCAGAATCTAAGCACAAGCCATCATTTGGCATCCTCAGTCGTATCAGGATGCAGTGTCAGATAGATATGCTACGACTATCCAACTCAAAACCAATTTGCACTGACTGGAGAGGTCCCAACATTTATTAAGTGATCACCCATTCTATCCCCAAGCAATATGAGACAATACTTAACAAGAAGAAGCACAAATCACAATGTTTTCGACCCCTACTCATACTCAGAAGTACTTATTTTGGCAAAAATCTGAAATTTGAACTATTTTACACATCCATTCGATTGTGGTACACTGAACTACTGAACATGGTGTGAAACCATGAACTCATGTCCACGATTGCAGTCCACATTTGGAATGTAGCTCCCTAGTATTTTTCTCTTGAAAATTTTTTTGTCCTGGGACTGCATATCTACACTAAGAAATCTATATTTCACTTCCATCAATGAATGATACTAGTATCTTTCAATGGCATCACGTTTCCGCGAGTCTGACGCACATAGAGCGTCGAAGAAGCATTTGTAAAACCAGCTAATCACATAAGCACCAAAACAAATACATCACCACATTACAAAAACCATGCATAACAAATTAACTACACACATGCAAATGAAGTACTCCTATGTGCGTTCAAGCTCGGTTCGTTCAAAACTATCCCAACTCGAGCTTGAGCCAAAAAAATTTGAGCTTGAGCTTGGCTTGGCTCGTTTAGTATCAAGTTGTTAGAGCTCTGTTCATTTACTAAAATAGCCCGAGCCTATACCAACGAACCAAGTTAGTAGCAACTCGACCTTGACTATGTTTACTCGAGACCAATTCGTTTGCTAACGGACCATGCGTCAAGCTGCTCGTGAACATCTCGGTTAAATATTAGTAAATCGTTTGCAGACCTATGAGCAAGCGTCACTCCAAACCCTAAGTGATGAAATTAGGCTTATGCATACCGTCGCTTTGTTGATGAGAAACACAGAGTCTTGAGTGATACGAATGTCGGCATCCTCGCTCTTTATGATCCGACTGATACGGTTCATCGGAAAACACAGAGAAGGAGAAGAAGAAGAAGAAGAATCATCATCGCCCTCGCTCGTCTTTCTCTTTCCATCCTTATTCCTCTTCTTCTCCTTCTTCTTCTTCTTCTTCGTTACTTCCTCCTCTTTCTCTTTTCCACCGCCATTTTCATCTCTGCTCGCTTCTTCTTCTTCCACGTCATCGCCGTCTTCTTCCTGAACGACGATGTCGTCTTCTTCGTCGTTCTCCGAATCCAGTACCATGACAACGTCTTCCGGCTCTACTTCGTCAACGCCGTTGCCGTTGCTACTAGTACTGTTGTTACTCTTGTTGATTTTCTTCTTGTTCTTGTCAGCTTTTTTACTCTGTTGAATCTGTTCCTTAGCTTCAATTTTAGATCCCTTCTTCGGTATTCTTCTCGCTCCGTTCTCCATTTCGTTGCCCTTCGCCATATCTCTCTTTCTCTCTCTCTCTCTCCGACTTTTGACTTCAGTTGTTTCTGGTTCTCGTTGAATATCATGTTGGGCCTTATTTTTTTTAAGTTGTTCGATCGTATTTTGGGCCTCTTACCGGTGTGGATATTGGGCCATCTCTCTATCATTCTCATTTCTCACCTTCATGATTCAGCCCGACTGACTTTGCCTGGGCCCTTTTTTTGGATCTAAAAATAATGGGCTTCTTCCTGGTTGTCCCTCTTTCGGGAGGGTGTTTCCGTCTAGGCCCTCACGTCATACTCTTCCATTCAGGTCCTTTTCACGGCCGTGTCTGTGGCATACCAAGTAACTCAGCGTCACACTCTCTCTTCTCCATTTAGGTCCTTTTCGCGCGTGTTAGCGTCACACTCTCTCTCCTCCATGCACCGACTCTACTATGTCATCTCTCATGTACGTGTACTCAAGTAACTCAGCCAAAGTACAGTACCCACCAATGAGACCTCTCTCTCTCTCTCTCTCTCTTTCTCTCTCTCTTGTCACACAATTCACATCCTCCATAGCGAAGAATTCACAGGACTAATTTAAACAAATACCCAATTCACACCAAAAAAAAAAAAGAATTCACACCTTCAAATGTAGAATTCACATCCTCCAAAATGAAAGAATTCACACCTGTAAAATGTATAATTCACACTATCTAAAAAGAAAGAATTTGCATTTCTGAACAATTCACACCCTCCAAAGATAAAAGAATTTCACACACCTCAAATGTATATTTCACACATTATTTACACAAACTCACTCCCGGAATGAAAGAATTCACAGCCTCCAAAAAAGAGGAATCCACACCCAAAAAAAAAAAAATTATACACATAATTTTCATATTTAATATGGGTCTTTGTTTGGTAGATGTTGTCGAGTAGGTTCTAAAAAAATAAATTTTATTAAAAATAGATATGTAAAATAAAAATTATAAACATTTAAAGTTTAAAAAGAAAAAAGGGAGAAAGAAAGAGAAAAACAGAGGGGGGGAGAGAGAGAGGGAGGGGGAAAGGATGGAGAATAGAGAGAGAGAGAGAGAGAGAGAGAGAGAAAGAGGAGGGCAGAGAAAATGATTGAGAATAGATAGAGAGAAAGAGAGAGAAAGTAGGGTAAAGGCTGCTACTGACACATGGACGCATGTGCTGACCCGTAGGGGTTTTCTGGAAGTGAAACATATTAAAGTGCTTGGATGAGACAAATAACCAAAAATGGGACCGGCATGGAATTTCCTGAAAAATAATGGCCCTTTATTTCTAGCCAAAATTGCGAGAGCAAATTTGTTCACCATCTTTTTGTTCACCCTCGGCGAGAATGTACTCATTCTGTATCTTAATCTTAATTAATAAAAAAATACAAAAAATAATAAAATTTCCTATACAATCTTTATCATACACAACTCAAAAAATGTCTCAAGAATCCCATGTAGATGAGAGAGAGAAAGAGAGAGAGAAAGAGAGAGGAGGTTGAAATTGGGAAAAAAAAATTCAAGGGGTAAAATTGAGAATTGGGTCAATTATAATGGGAAAAAGTATGATTGAGGGATGGATTCGGTTTAATTTTAACGGAAGTGGATAGCGGGGTGGAATTGATGACGTTTAAGATAGTTCAAGTGTTTATTTGACCAAATGAAAAACTCAAGTGTCTATTTGTAATTTTGAAAAAAAATAGGCGCTTTTTTGAAATTTTCCCTTTAAAAATTTCCTCCGCCTTTCCACGGCTTTCCCTTCCGGACAGATTACTCTGCGCGCGCGCGCGAGAGAGAGAGAGAGGTGAAATGGCTGCCTAAATTGGCCCCAAACGGCGTTGATTTGGGGGCGCTGGAGCTGGTAGCGAACAGACACTCTCTACAACCCTTGCTTCCGTCGACACCCCTTCCAAAGTTCCAAGTCGGGAGGAAGGCAAAGTCCTCTCTCTCTCTCTCTCTCTCTCTCTCTCTCTCTCAAAACCCTAATCTCCATCTCTGACCCTCATGTTTGCAGCGAGTTCTCTGTTTCTTAGCACATCTATATCTGGTTAGAGAACTTGAAGTCCAAGTATTCAACATGGGGAAGACTAGCTCACGGTAAATTCCAACACAAACGCACATAAATTGCTATGGTTTTCTCGTTTCCCTCGTTTTCGAAATCCAGGGTAATATGTAAGAGCCTGTTGAGAACTTACTCAATTAAAGAAATTGAAGGAACACTGTTTGGAAAGACCCTGTACCATGTCGATGTCGAAGAAAGATCCTATTATTTTTCCCTTCTTTTCCCTTTTCTTTCCATAATAACCAAACAAACCCTAAATACATTTTTTTTTCTATGTCTATATATGTATATGTCTACAAACGCAAGGATAATCTGGTGGATTTGTAATCATTTTTTTTTTTCAACATTTGATGACTTTTTGATACAGTTCAGAACCTTCGACCCGTGCTGATCGGAAATTCGAGAAGAAACTTGAGTTCTATGCTAGTAAGTTTGCGTAATAGGATTTGAAGATAGCATTGCTTTATGTTCTTTGATTTAGCCATCCATGGTTTCTGTAGCATTTGCATTTATTCTAATTTATGTGATTGTGTACCTCATTGAGTGTTCAAAAGCTTCGCCTAACTCTCTGCCTGATACTTGCTTTTTCAGAGGTGAGAGACACCATTGCTCCATTAGGTGTCCAAAAAGCCATCAGTAAGGTGAGAAACTTGACAGTTCTGATATATCCAGTTCTAGTATATCATGGTTTTGAAACAGTAGTATTTGAATGTCTTGGTTCTTGTCCAATTAATAGTGGCATATATTATTGGACTTTTTACAATGATTTGTTCATTGAATAAGCAAGGTTTATTGGAATTTTTACAATGATTTGTTCATTGAATAAGCAAGGTTTTTTTTTTTTGGTGGTATAGATGGGATGGCTGTGTTTACTTCTGTACGGTTCTAATGTAGAGAATGTTCGCTTGGGTAGTTCTGTTCTACTATGGATGCTATCACTATGTTAAGCGACCTTCATAATCTGTTACACATCCCTGGCTTGTTACTTCTGGTATAGACCTATTGTTAGTGGGCAACTGGGCATTGGGCAAAAAATAACTTGGACATGAGTCACTTTTCCCTTACTTTTCCATTCTCTGGCCTTTGAATGGACTATTAGTCAAGAAGACTGATCAAAGCCCTACAAAAGTTGAAAAACTGAAGGAAAAGGAAAAGTTGGACACATCAATCCAATTATTGGCTGGTTTTGACGATAAAAATTGTTAGCTTGGCAGTTTTCATAGTTATTTGAAATTGCCTTGTGATACAGTGGTTGGAGCCATTTTGCTGTGAGGATTGAAGCAATATAAACTACTTTGAAAGGATGTGGACTTTTGTGGATACCAGACAACGCTTGTATTTGTCATCACATATTATGCATCTTATGTCCGTGGATTTAGTAGCTTAAAGTTTGGTGGGCACCCTACCTTAGTGGTGCTGGGTACCCTTCTAATTACTATCCAACTGGCTAATCAATTGATTTGGAAGCTTATGATCATCTGACTAAAACTTATTTATCAAAAAAAATAAAATCATCCGGCTAAAACTTCTTGCTCATTTAGAAGTTGCACTTGCTTTTGTTTTGTGAATCACAAAGACACATCCCTTCTATTTACTATGCAATTGGTTATTCAATTTATTTGTGGGCTTATGGTGATCCGACTAAAACTTGTTGCTCATTTAGCAGTTGCACTTGTTATTCAAACTTTTAATGAGAACTTTAAAAGTTTTCCTTTTGAAACATTGTCTCCAATTATTCTTTGCTGAAAAATGCAACTTCTGCTCCACCAGAAGGCAAAATTTAGAAGCCGGAAAAAGAAATTGAAAGCATATGATCTTTCCTCCCTCTCTGAGTTCCTTCCTGACTTGAAGGCTCCAAGGCAGCGACCTCCTACTGAGTTTAAACTGAATAGTAAATCCAGGCAGAATCTAGTGTGAGTACTTGGTGAAAAATTCCCTCACTTTATAGAACTTATGCTCTCTTGTTCTCCATCGTGTTAAACTGTTAATTGTTGCTTACATCTTTTTCATGTAGTAATGGGTTAATTTTGGCAGATTGAAGGAAGCAAATCAATTAAAGATAGTTCTCAATCATCCTGCTTTCCAGTCAGACCCATTGGCTGTCATTCATCAACATTTGCAGAGCACTCAGCTTGTTACAGATGACAAACCAGAAAGGAAGAAGATCAAAGGTGGGAAGAAGAAATCAAAGAAGAAAAAGTCTAGAACTTCATCTGGGCCGCAATCTATGGAGAGCTGATTTCAGATGTAGGCTTTGTTTGGGCATTTGATTAGCCAGTCGGTGACTCGGGTACATGATCAATCTCAAAACCATTTCATTGGTCAATTGTGGTTTTGTTTTGCTGTTATCTGGCATGAGATCGCTTGATAGTAGAAAGTTTTAAATGGGGTAGCTTTTTATTTGCTGATTCATTGTGGGCACTGGGCGATTATCTTCTAGAGAGTTCTAAGAATGAAAATTACGATGGTGTTCATATTTATCTGTGACTACTGCTTGGTTTTCACCGACCCAGGTAAGATGGTAATGAATTGCGATTGGCCTAGACCGTCGACCAGCGACTTATGGCTGCCATACATCAGGAACTGGGGGAGGTGTTGCGTAGCGTGCTGTGTAGTCCCTTTCAGCACCGTGGCGGCATCATTTTCATGAAAATTACGATGGTGTTCATATTCATTGTGGGCAATTGTAGAAATTTGATTTTGCTGCCACCAATTTGGATGATATTTATATAGAAGTTAATCGGTAATATTAAGCTAGACAGTTGGGAGTGCTTGAGCATAACCGCCAAAATAATTAGCGGGACAAAAGACACCTTAGCAGATAACGAACTCTTGTTGCCGTTGAATTGAAATTGCAAAATTCATCAAAATCATAAATAAAGATTTTCCTTTTTGCCCTTGTTGGTTCGGGATAGAAAATCACAACCAAATGAAAGTACACTCAATTTCTTTTCTCCATGCTCCTTTGATTTATTGGAAGGTAAAAAAAAAATTAAAAATTAGAAAAGGACTTTTTTAGGTTTCCTAGTTAAGCTGAAATTTTATTTTGAATTGCCAATTTGGAATTTTGTTTGGGTACAAATCTGTGTATTTAATTGTCCAGAGAAGTGTTTGTCTTATAATTTTGTTTGTGATCAAAAGCAAGTTCTTGTTTCTACGATATTTGTTATTGTCCTATTTCTGGTAGTTGAAAATGAAGGGGGAAAGCTGATGTGGTCGAAATGGTTGTCATATCCATTTCCTTAGCTAAATTTGGCCAAAGAAATGGCTGAACATTTCTTGGCTCCTGCGTTGGCCTGCCGTTGGAGTGGTGCAAAATGGCCTTGAAGCCTATTTTTGGCTTGAGGAGGAGGTTTGGCTCGCTGTTGGAGATGCTTTGAAAAGCAAAGACAGAACAGGCGATTGAGCTGTCCAAAAAACCTCATCAGGTGATCAAATGTGGTATGAAATTACAAGGTCCTCGCTCCTCTCCCATTATAGGCACCATTAGCATTACAGGCCTACAAGAAAAGAACACGAATCAATCTTTAGTTGAGGTTGTAGGACCAAAATGTTGATTTCAGCAAGACAGCCGAACCGACTGCGCCCTCAGCCTAGGGGTCCCTTTTTTGTTCGTTCTGCAACAGGTTCTGAACTGTCTCAAGTTTTCATCCCGACAGTGATTAAATCCGTCTGGACGGTTGGCACGCGAAAACATGCAGAACTTCAGGATTTAAATATGTAGGTTATGCCTCTTGTAGGATTTAAATGTGACATTGGGTTTGAGAGACTTGCCCCTTCGTTTTGGCTTTTGGTAGGAGAGTTCTGAAGATTCTTTTTTGTAGCTCTTTGAGCATTTGATTTGTTTAGTGAAACCATTGACTGATTGCCCATGGACTTATTAGACTAGGTTTACATCTCAAAGTAAGGCCGAACCACGCAAATCTGTGTGTGTGTGTGTGTATGTGTATGTGGGTTATATCAGTTTATCTCTCTCTCTCTCTCTCTCTCTCTCTCTCTCTCTCTCTCTCTCTCTCTCTCTCTGTTTGGGTTATATCAGTTTACTCCACACTTACTTTTTTGGTTCTTTGAATCAATATTCGGTATCATCAATTGTATTGGGTGTAGTTGAGTCTTTGTGAGCCCGCCTCACAACCCAAAATGCTTCAGATAGGCATCAGCCAACATGTAGACCCAATTATACTTGGGCCTCTGTGATTTGGTGCAGGTTATCTTGGCAAAGTTTCAACCCATTCCCATCCACCCACACAACATTCCAAATTCACACTCACAAACTACAAATTAGAAACTGAAAATAAAATCATACTATGAATTTCTAGCTATTCTTTTTTGCTTCTAAAGTTCTTTTCTACTTTACCAGTTGTGTTCACCCAAGTTTTCGATATCGACTGCCAAGTCAATCCGTTGGGGTTTTATTGCATTTATCTTTTGTGAGTAAAATACAATTATCGCTATTGACTAAATGATATTTTCGGTATTTTTCATTTGTTTTCCACCTTTGATGACAACTCATTTCTCTGACCAAATGGGAGTATTTGTAGTAGAAACAAGTGATATTTTGGGTTTAGGCTAATGACAAAAAAATATAGCATGAATTCAGCCAAAAGTAGATTTCTCTCCTCTCTCTCTCTCTCTCTCTCTCGAAAATGCAGACCGTTCAAAACATTTTTAGGCGGCCAGGATACGCACCAATACTTCCCTTTTTCAGAATTGAAAATTTTCTCTACTTAAATAGAAAGTGATTGCAAGAGCATTTAGATGAGCAGATAAACCACGGAATTGGGGCCTTGTAGTGAGTGAAATTTTCCACTACACGCGTGCCAGAATGATTTCTGTCTTCTACCGTCCGATCCAAAAAATCAAATCAGGATAAAATGAAGTTAAAGTAAATGTAAAAGTGTTTTTTAAAGTGTAAGATGATCAGGGCCGTTCGCTTCCGGATCGAGCAAAGAAGTAGAAACCATTACACGCGTGTAGTGAAATTTCACCTACCACTATTTCTGCCCCAGATCCGATAAACCATATCTTAACTCTTTCTCTTTCCATTTCTGGTGGTTGATTTTTTTTTTTGCCTTCTGTAGAGTCAAATTTGTTGGGCGATCCTTTTCACATAGTAATGCAGACGGTGATAATGAGGACTTTTAAAGGACCAGTATGTTTATATAACTATTTAGGACCACTTATGTTTGTACTCAATTTTGACATATTCATGAGGCCGTATGGTAGAGTGCCACATGGCAAGGGGGCTCGAGGTTGTGGTCAACAAAAAAATCAAAATTAAGTGGGCTCCCATTTTTGGTTGACGGGAAAGTCAAGGTTAATCAAGGCTAATTGGTAAAAGATCAATGGTCGAGAAACTAATTGCAACATGATAAAAGTATACCAGATCTATCCTACCCTAACATTCAACAACGAACTCCTACATTTTAGGGTAGTTCAGATATTTCAGGGTCTGATTACATTCACATGCTCAAGGCATATCCCAGGAATATTTTTTAGATTTTCATAAATTTTAACCATTATAAGGGAAGAATACACTAGGATTTGTTCATGAATACAAGGTTTGTTCATGAATACTAGGTGACACTTATTAAAAGAGCAAGTTCGAGTTGGGGATGGTTATGGGATAAGCAAAATTGGGAAATAGGCCCTGAAAAGTAGAAAGCATTTAACTTCTTGACCAATTTAAAGGGTCATGAGGCAGCCATTACGAAACTTCACTTCGTAATCAAGGTCTATAACCAATTACAACTCCCATAAATACAAGGGAGTGAGCTGGGGACATGGGACATGTGTCACATTCTCAAGAACCAATTCTATGGACAAATAATAACTTTTCAGGGCATTAAGGACGAATTGTTTTCTCAATTTTGGGATATTTACAATGGCTACAAGGGTGGTTTTGTTGCATGTAGCGTGAGCTGTGATTATAGCCAAAGTAGTTTATTCATAGAAGGAAGTAGGAATATGCCTTGGGAAATAGGAGTTATGCCCATTTTTTCTGTTATAAAGGGACACGTGGGAGCAATCAAGGCCATTGTTGTTAATATCAACAGTTGGGCATATATTAAGCTTTTCTGAATAAACAAGAACGGTTTTAGAAGAAGTTGAAACACATCTCACTTGGTTCACTTTTCCGGCTATCTGTGCTATTTTTTAGGGGATAGACCACTATAGAAAGGGGAAAACGGGGCAGGCCAAGGGCTTTGTGCCTCACAATCTAAATTTCAATCATTTATCTTTACCTTTTTAGCTTTTACAACGTTTCAAGTTCTTGCAACTTGTTTTACCTTTCCTGTTCAAGCTTCGAATCATGGATTTAGCAAGCTTTTTCTTATTCACGACGTTGTGACGAAATACAAGTGACTTTGGCCGTTCTTTACTTTTGTTTCCATTTTGCTATTCATTGAATTATAAGTCCTTATCGTACAAGGTCTTTCCAAGGATTGTAACTCAATCTCCTAGTAGAAGTCAGAAACATGCTCTTTAGCCTCATTCATGGTTTGACCACGTCACGTCTTGGCACACCCCATTTTCATATACTTATCATTCCCTACCTTAGGGGGTGATTGTCCTAATCGTGAACGTCTCTGGTTTTATGACTTGTGAGGTATTTCGTTTTGCTAAATGCTTATTTAATAAACACCTTTAGTTGCATGAAAACGAAAAAGAAGCAAATATTGATGCACAAATTCAGAATCTCAAACAAAACTAGACTTTTTTTTGCCAAAGTATCGGTTTTGCTTTTCAACTTTTTATTAAAGGACCTTCCACTTCGCCCCATCTGCTGGGACAAGACCCTTTCCCCTCGCATATCTTTGGGGTTGGTCTCGTGTCAATGCCTGAAACTTAAGGGTTTGCGTATAAGGTCTAAGTTTTGAAACTTTTAAAATGTTGTCAATTTTTTTGGGACTAGTACATACGGAGCTTTTCTTTGGCGTTAAATAGAGTCTCTCCCGTTAGTTGAGCGATAGGATTGATCCTCATGATTAGTCAAGGTGTGCGTAAATTGATCCGAACACCTAATTGTAAAAAAAATCTCTCCTCTTTCAGTGTGGCTCGTCTACTTTATACTAAACAAATTTGAACAAATATAGCACTATGTTTCAAAATTACTACTTAGACAGTCAGACGAAAAAGCAAGTATGCCAACTTGGTAATGGATTAAAGGTCAATCAGGCACCCATAATCAAGATATCTCCTTTAATTTCAACTCAAATCATTGAAATATTAGGGTTAAAGACAAATGGGCTCATGCAAAAGTTCCTTGAGGTAGCTCATGGCCTGAATTGTGCAACTACCTCACAGGGTAGTTTCAACAGCTCCTCTAATTAAGGGGGTGTTTGGAAGTCTATTTTTCAACTTTTTCTCTTTTTTGTTTTTTGAATTATGATCAGAATGTGTTTTGAATTTGAGGGGAGTTTTTGGGAGTAATATGCAAAATGCATTTTGCAAGTGGATAATGTGAGTGAAGAATGTGAAAAGTAGTTCAATACCTCTTTTTTACTTCTCTTCTCTAAAGTGAAAAACCAAGAACTCATTTTTCAAAAATGTGTTTTGGGGGAATACTCCCAAACATCCAAAATGTGATACATAGAAATGGAAAATGCAAAAAATGAGTGACCAAACACCCTCTAGATATCCCACCAAAAGTCAAATTGAGAAAACATTCAAGTTCTTAGACGGTTTGGATACTGCACAATATGATTTTATTTTCAAAGTTGTTCCTACAAAACTTGCTTAATTAAGTTTAGAGTCTATTTGGTTATAATTGTTTCTATTTACTTAATTCGAACCTTGATGTAAAATTAGTGGGTTGGCATCCAACCAGCATGAATAAGGGCTCCTTTGGACTAACTTTACCTCGTCTTTTTCTGTGGTTTTTTCTTAGTTTTGATTATATTTAGGTATAATTTTTACATCACATCATTTGTGGCTCGACGAGAGGAATAAAAAAAATAGAAAAATATATGCCTAATTGGTCTAACACTAATATAATTTTTCCAGATCTACTCAAGACGAATGATGTAAAAATAAAATATATACCCAAATCTAATAAAAATTAAGAAAAAATTACCAAATATCGATGAAAAATCAGTCTTTATGGTTTCCCATTCCGGTTTTCTCACGATATGGTTGTATGAGCTGTCAAAGTTGCCTCAATCAATCTATGGAAGATATATTTTTGCAGTAAATTTCGAAATACCACCAAATTTTGACCGCAATGTTAAATCGACAACTAAACTTTGTTAAACTTCAATCAGACCCCTAAACTATGGAGCCGTTGATAAATTTAACCCCTTTCCATCTAAATTCGTCTTACTGGTGACGGAAATCGCTAAGCTAGCCAACACCCTTTGCTGATAAACTATTATTAATTAAGACAGTCAGATGAAAAACATTGGGGGAAATTCGTTGATGAATCACCCCTTTTATATTAGAGAAAATCCCCAAACCCTCTTTTCCACTTCCTCCTCGTCTCCTCCTTCCCTTCCCAAACCCTAATAGTAACTCCCTATTTTTGCGTTGTTTAGGAACTATGGTTTGGAACTGTGTGTGTGTGTGTGTGTGTGTGTGTGAGAGAGAGAGAGAGTGAGAGAGAGAGCCGTTAGTTCAAATCAGAGATTTTCGTCACCAATTTGACAGATTTAGATGACATGTACTAATTGATAAATGATTTTGGGAATTTTTTTTTCCTTACACTCAACAACTTAGCCATCAGGGAGATTTGACTCCCTTGATGAGGATGCTCTAAAACTAGGTAGTATGGTTCCGTTGATGCACGACACATTGACTGACTTCTGCCGGGGAATTGATGATACCAAGAAATCGATGTGGCTATCACGACCACGACCACATCAACTATTCCTCCGATGCTAATTGACCGGTGTAAGATTGTATAGAGATCTCTTTAGTCCACACAAATGATCCAAATCTTGTTCATTTATTTTTTGGAGCAAGCTTGCAAAAAATTATTTGGATGATTGTAAATACTTAATCTAATCTTTAAATTTTCATACCGAATCTAGATTTTAAATAAATTTTGAAGACACATTCAACAATTAGATTAAGCACTTATAGTTATTTGACTATTTGATTGAACTGATTTTTTTACAAATATACTCCCTCCATCCCTTTTTAAGTGATCTCTATCGGAATACATGCAATTTCAAACCCCTAAAAACGTATTTCATTATATAATTTTAAAATTTTTTTATATCATATTAAAGTGCTCATTGCGGACTTTAATTAGGCGCAAAAAAATTAAAAACATGCTACGGAAGTGCATTTTTTAATGGCTACAAAAATACACGATTCCCAAATGTATCATTTACAAAGGGACAGAGGGAGTACTCAATAAAATTATTTTAAAATTGACAAATGACTGGAATTATTTGTTCGAGGCTCCGGACTGGGCTCCACACAACATTTGTGCACAGTCTGTACTCAAACCCATAGTTTTATTAAATACTTCTTCCATCCCAAATTGTTGTTTCTGCTACGGGGATCCAACTTTAAATGAAAAATACATAATTATACTAAAAAAAGGAAAAAAGTATCAATATTTATTTGTTAACTTTCTAAACTAGTCTTTTATTCTGGGTACAACCCAAAAAAAAAGAGCATCATTTTGAGATGAAAGGAGTACAATATCAAAAAGCTCATGTGGTTTTGAACAAGTTTGAACAACACAATAATTAGCGGGACAAATCTATGAACTTTTTTAAAACCAGAGCTCAGCTCCACCAATACCCCTCTGAAATTTGGTTAACTAACAAATAATTAAAACTTGGCCGGCCATAGCTTAACAACTCCACTAGCGCAGCCCATGTCCAACCCTTATATCAGGGCATCTCATAATCTCTTTTGGAGCTATATTTAATTTAAGTTCAATGAGTTAGGCAGTTCTTGATAATAAAATAAACGGATTAAGAAGGGCAGTTACTAAGATTTTCACTTTTTTCCTTCCTCGATTGATGCTTAATTTTAAGAAGCTCCTATAAAATAAAATAAAATAATAATAATTGGATGTCTGAGTCAGCTTGCGCAAACATTAACTAATTTTGAAATGCTGATGCTAACGACAAGACAAACCATTTAGTGACCGCAAGATTTGGAATATGGTCTCCATAAGATTGAATATGCAACCTCATAGGGGATAATCACTAATTATTTTCTCATTTCCATTTGGCTAAACTCCTTGTAGTTAGCAAGATTCTATAAATGACCAATTGTTTGATAAATAGCAAAAAGTATTCTCGTTTTTTGTGTCATCACTCATAAAGGGGTGCACAAGAAAACCGATATAACCACTAAACCGATCCGTCCGATCCAGACCAAACCGTTCTATTTGGTTAGGTTATGCGGTTTAATGGTCTGGTTATGGTTTTAAAAAAATAAGAACTAGTAATTATGGTTCGATTACTAGTTCTCAATCGAAGAACCACGGTTAGAACCGGACCGGACCATATAATATTAATATCTATACATTAATATTTTATTCGTATACATAATTATGTATCTTCATTTGGTAAGTTAATATTTTTTTTCCCCGTAAGGTATTCTTCTACATCTATTTAGAGTAGAAATTTATTTTGTTAGGAAGTCTTTAATAAGATTTTTTTTTTTGGTTTTGAAACTTATAAATCCTATAATATTTTTATGAGTTGTTTAGTGCCTCAAATTATAAATAATTTTTTGAGTTCATATGTTGTGAAAAAGTGTTCTAACATTAATCAGGTAGAACCGGAACCGAACCAAAACCGGTCTGGTCTTGCGGTTTGAATCTGGACAGCTTCTACACATATATTGGTTAAGTTTTGGTTCTTAAATTTCTAGAACCGATTAAAATGGTCTAGAACCTGAATTCCTAGAGAACCGGTCCAATCTAGACAATGTACACTCCTATCACTCATTAGCCTTTTTTCGGGACTACGGCCATGTTGTTGTTGTTGTTGTTGTTGTTATTATTATTTTATTTTGTGTCCAAATGGTAGGAAACTTTGCTAACGAAAAATAGTATAGCAGTACATCAACGAGCAAGATTATTATTCCATAGAGAATTCAATAATTAATTAGGATGCCTAGCTTCCTAGGTAATAAATACTAGAACATCGCAAACCCAAAGTTGTCATGTGTAACTATATTTGGTGATCTACGAATAAAAAATCAACTTGATCGGACTTCGACATATACGTTAAAATTTTAAAGGACCCGGATATGTTTGGAATTTTTGATTTATTTTTAGCAGTAAAAAATCAAAAAACATCTGAATTATCCAAAACACAATCGAACAGCAAGGGGTGCGCGGCATAATTATCTTGTAAAATGGATGACAATGAATTTTAAAGTTAAACCGTCCATAATTGTCCATTTCACAAAACAAAATTTAAAATTTTATATATTTATTGATGTTTGATTAATTTGATTTGTGTCATGGAAGTATGTGTGAGTTCTACAAGATGAACGCTTTGGATCAAACTAATAAATTCATGATAAGAAAATGTACAGAGCCTTTGGGGGACCCACTTTTGGGTCACCCACGAAAGATTCGAACCGTTCATTCATCTTGGAATAATTTTTTAAGAAGCCCGGTGAAAAAATCATCTTGATCCAACGTTTGCAAGTGGTTGATTCGAAATCTCCTCATTCATTTCATTCAAAATTTGTGAAGGAAATGAGGGGATTTTGGATCAACCACTTAAAAATGTTGGATCAAGATAATTTCTCGTGGGACCGCTTGAAAAATTATTTTAAGATGAATGAATAGTTCAAATTTGTGTGAAACCCAAAAATAGGTTCCCTAACGGCTTTGTACATAGGCGTTTGTACGCCTAGCATTGTCCGGTGGAAAATAGCGGTTTTGCACCGTTAATAACATTTTCTCATTTTCACGAGGAGTCGAAGACAGAAGCGGTCTTTTTTTTTTTTGTCAATCTGTTGGGAGTTATTCATTCAATCTGACTAGAGATACAAACGGGTTGTCCAGCGATGGGTCCGTAAAGCCTAATTTAAGTTCGAATATGAATAATTCAAGTCGTTCAATAGTTTTAAGTATATATTTGAGCTTTTTATGTCAAAAATTAGATGAATCAGATAAGCCTAGGTGCTTACCCCAATCTATGTCATTCATAAGATTGGATTCATAATCTTGAATGAAAAATTGAAAGATTAGATCAAACACTTGCACTCATTTAATTGAGGTAATTTTGTACTCCTATGTGATAATTAAAAAAATTATTTTAAAATTATTGAACGGCTCAAATTATCCGATTCACACAGCATTTCGCATTATTTGAAGCTTCATTTCTTTTAATTTTCTTTCCCAAGCCTTTGTTCATTTTTTCCCAATCAAGTTCTGTCTGTATTGCATGATTGAACCACTAGTCGGTACACACTATTTGTCCTTGTGCTTCGAGCCTATCAGCCTATCACTCTCACATGAACGCTGCTATGGGAACCGACTACACTACCACGTGCTGACGGTGTGGCCCAACACCATTGTGGGTCCTAAATAATTGATCCCAATCGTTCATTTTTCTCAGAAATAGTGTTTGGGACTCGGATCAATTGTTTGGGGCCTACAACGGCGTTGGCGACACCGTCAATACGTGATCGGTATACAGTGATTGGTTCCCTTATCTTTTCCGCTATCACATAGTGGGGAAAATGCCTACCCATGAACATGAAGGGAAATGTTAAAATAAGCTATTGAGCTTCTGTTAAAATTTAAAATGTGTATTAAAATATGTAAAAAAAATATGAAAAAGTGAATGAAAATATATTGAAAAATGCAAAAAATCTATTAGAGTTTGTATTTGTTTTTTTTTTTGGTATTTTTCTATACTTAATGAAAGTCTTGCGACTTCCATTAATGACCATATAGGAGTAATTTGGAATATATATATATATATATATAGAGAGAGAGAGAGAGGGCTCCTTTGGGAAAAAAAAAAGAACCAAAAAATAGCTTTTTGGGTCTTGTTCGGTTAGAGGGTTTAGTTTTGTTTCACTTTTGTTGATATCAGCATTTTCTTCATTTTTCTCTATCTCTCTTTACTCATTATACCTGCTTACATCATCAAAATTAAATTAAACTACAAACCAAACACATTCTTGATTTTTTTGTTTTGTCTTTATTCAAAAAAATTGACATTTTGTAATTTCGCGTCAAATTTACGTGGTTTATGAATTCGTCTCGTCGACAAATCTAAAGAGTATAAAATTATAGTCGAAACTATTTTTTTTAATAAGACCAAAATTAAACCAATAAACTGATTTATTTTCGACTTTATTCAAAAAAAATACTTTGGCGATGAGACAGATTCATAAATTACAAAAATTTGACACAAAATTAACAAATGAAAAATAAATTTGAATATAGAAAAAAATCAAAAAAATCAAAAACTAAATTGCTTTTTTGCCAAAAGAGCCCAAGGAGAGGGAGAGAGAGGAGAGAGGAGAGGAGTGACGGAGGTCGCTAGAGTCAAATTTTGCAGCAGCAGTACTCATCACTGAATCGAATAAAGAAGATAAGACGAAGCTCATAAGAAAAAAAGACGATAAGCGTGTCGTGTCCGGCTCACCATAGCTTATCTCCTGTTACTTTTTAGGAGGAGTACATTTTCTTGATTCGTTTTTTCCGCTTCTGCGTCTTGCAAAGCATTTAAGCAAAAGGAAAAAGGATCAACAAAACCCCCAAAGCAAAGACTTTTTTTGCGCAAAAACACTTTTTGGGGAAAACAGTTGGACGAAAAGTTTCTTGTTTTCACATTGGCCGGTAATTCATTATACCATGAGGTGGTGGCCGGAGCACTTGCTGATTCTCACGTTTCTGGCCGTCGGAGTTCTTCAAACGACGACGTTTGCCGCCAATGTCTCGTACGATCATCGGGCCCTGGTGATCGACGGCAAGCGCAGGGTTCTCATCTCCGGCTCCATTCATTACCCCCGCAGCACTCCCGACGTCAGCCTCTCTCTCTCTCTCTCTGTTTCTCAATTTTCTCTCTCTAAAACTTGGCCATGAGTTTCTCTCGCTAGTAAATGTATACTAGATGATTAGATACAATAATTGCTGCAGATGTGGGCAGACCTTATCCAGAAATCTAAAGACGGAGGACTGGATGTGATCGAGACCTACGTTTTTTGGGACTTACACGAACCAGTTCGAAATAAGGTACTACTATTATTGTTTGGTTGTCCAGGAAAAATGAAAGAAAACTACGGAAATGGAAGGAAAAAACAAGAAACAAAATTCCATACATATTCCGTCTGCTTGAAAGTGTAACATTCCCTACCCAATTTTATTTTTTTTATGGTACCTTTAATTGGTTACAGTACATTATTTTGGAGATGGGGGCTCTGCCTTCCTAGAGGGACGGCAGGTCTGTCAAGGACACCGGACCGTCTGTCCCCCAAGTAATCAATAGTTCAAATTTAAAATAAAATCTTTCGGCGTCGCAGAGCCCCTCGATTCCATTATTTTTGGTTTGGCAATTTCCGTATAGAGAAATTAATTGTCGAGTAAGCACTATGCGGTTCAACGTTAAAAAATAATTTCTTACATTTTCTCAGCAGCCAAACAGGGCATGTATTAATTACTTCGGCCAATATCTAAAATATTTTAAGCAGTCGTATTATCCTGTTCTAATGTTTTATAGTATTAAAAAGTTTCTGAAGTGTATTATTTTAGTAACTTGTCTTTGTTGTTTGCAGTATGATTTTGAAGGAAGAAAAGATTTAGTTAAATTTATCAAATTGATCGGGGAAGCTGGCTTATATGCCCATCTCCGAATCGGTCCTTACGTCTGCGCTGAATGGAACTATGGGTAAAACTAAAATGAAAATTTTGAATTCTGATTTGAAGACTTTGTAACAACTGAGACACATTTTCTTGTTCATTTTTGAACAGGGGATTTCCTCTTTGGTTGCATTTCATACCTGGAATCAAGTTTCGAACTGATAATGAACCATTCAAGGTATCCCCTCTCATTAGAATCATTACTGTTTTCTGCACTTAAAACTCCATGCTATATTCATCTGAATCGTCAAACGCCTTCTGTTTTTAGACGGAAATGCAGCGATTTACGGCCAAGATCGTAGACTTGATGAAGCAAGAAAATCTGTATGCATCCCAAGGTGGACCCATTATCTTATCTCAGGTTAGTTTCTTGTTGATTCTTGGCCCATTTTTTGGCCATATTTGTGCAGCATTTTTATGAGTTGGTGTGGTGTCCTTTTTCTTTGTTACTTTATCTCTTTTGATGAGCATTTGACTCTTTAATGATTGAGTATTCTAAGAGGTGGGTAGTGGTTAATCTTATGATTAGATTGAAAATGAATATGGAAATATTGATTCGGCATATGGATCTGCTGCCAAAAGATATATAAATTGGGCAGCAAGCATGGCTACATCTTTGGATACAGGAGTGCCCTGGGTGATGTGCCAGCAAGCCGATGCACCCGATCCTATGGTGATTTTCATTCTTCAAAACTTTAGAAATTTATCTGTTTACTTATCAAAAAATAAAACATTTTTTACACGGCCAGTGTAATACCCCTTTTCCACCTCGTCAGACTCATGTGTGGTTCCCACCGTGAGTTTATTGTTTTGATATGAACCGTTCATCTTGTAGGGCCCGTAGACTAATGCATTCATACAAAAAATTAGTTTGATTGGACATCGATGGATGTAAAAAATTGACAATTTTGTTTTGTGAAATAGACGGTCAATGACCGTTCTAACTTTAAAATTCATGACCATCTATTTTACAAAACAAAATTCAAATTTGACGTACCTGTCGATGTCTGGTCAAGCTGATTTTTTACATGGATGTAATATTCCGGCCCTACAACATTAACGGTACAGATCGACAATTAACACAATGAGGCCAACAAAAGAGGTGGTGGAAAGGGGTGCCCCTTTTCCACCGGCGGTGTAAAGAATGTTCTCTTCTCTTTGTGGACACATTTTGATGAACATATGTTTTCTAAATTCAAATGCTTACAGATTAGCACTTGCAATGGATTTTATTGTGACCAATTCACCCCTGCTTCTGCCAATATGCCAAAAATGTGGACTGAGAATTGGACTGGATGGTAAGATATCAGATTCTTAGCCCCGCGTTGTATTTTGTCTTTTGGATTAGAAGTTGATCATGTCAAAGTTCATGTTTCTTTCCTTTTGATGCTTCTGGTTTCACCCATTCTAGTTATCTGGAACCTTTAGGTTTCTTTCATTTGGCGGTGCTGTGCCTTACAGACCTGTGGAAGACATTGCTTTCGCTGTGGCACGTTTTTTTCCAGCGCGGGGAACCTTCCAGAATTACTACATGGTATTTTTTTCAATCTTTGCGTCTATTATACTTGACAAGTTCATTCTATACATTACACTGGTTTGATTCAACCAGAAAGTGACCTAGTAATAAATGAAATATGCTTTGGTTGCATTACTAGTACCATGGTGGGACTAACTTTGGACGGAGCACGGGTGGGCCATTCATTGCTACAAGTTATGATTATGATGCTCCAATTGATGAGTATGGTATGATTTTCTCCCTCCATCAGTTATGTAGAACTTTTACTGCCTGCTGAATTGAAGTAATGGTCGTTAGTTGGACAAAACCTTACTAATATGATCCGTTCTTTCTGAAAGTTGAAGCCTATCTTTCATCTATAAAAGGCCTTTTTTTTTAATGTTTCCCAATGTTGCAGGACTTATTAGACAACCTAAGTGGGGCCACCTAAAAGACGTGCATAAAGCCATAAAACTTTGTGAACAGGCAATGGTGGCCACAGATCCAACAATTAGTTCTCTCGGTTCAAATTTGGAGGTATACCAATAATCCTGTGCTCACATCATGGGATCATTTTTTTTTCCTGTGTGATTAGCTGTGTTTGTCCAACGATCTAATGCTTTCAGAAATGAGGATGATATGCTAGATCAAATGAATATTTTGTTAGACAATGCTTTGTTTTCAAACTACTTGCCCGGGAAAGGAAGTTATATCAATCCATGACATTTCACCTAACAAATATATCCGAACTTCTTCCTCTGTATATACCCCTGTAATAGAATTTGTTAATTTTTGGTATGGTTGTTAATTGATGCAGCTGCTTTTTTATGGTTGCTGCAAGACAGATGGTTATTAAGCTAAAAACAGCAATTTCGCAGCACTTGCAAAAATATACTATTTTAAATGTACTATTGTCATACTTGGCTCAGTTTCTCTACAAGAATAGTGGGACAATATTTACTTCTTCACTTAGCGAAATGTCTGCGTGTTGTGAAACCAATTTTTTTTTTTATAGATCATGTAGCTTATGATGGAATTTTGTTTTTCTTAAAACGGATGTTTCCTATTTCAGGCTAGTGTTTATAAAACAGGTTCCGGTTTATGTGCTGCTTTTCTGGCCAATGTTGGTACCCAATCAGATGCAACTGTGAACTTCAACGGCAATTCATATCAGTTACCGCCATGGTCTGTGAGCATCTTACCTGACTGCAAAAACGTAGTGCTCAATACTGCAAAGGTTAGCATCATCTTCTTTGGTTTATGTCTATAATCACTGCACAAGAACTTTTGTTAAAACTACATTTCGCGATTGGGGCTCCTTGATACCTTCTTTAGTAGTCCAATTAAGTAATTTTTGCTCCATTTCATCTGGGATCACTTTAATTTGGATGTTTTCTTTTTGCATTATCAGCACTAGTCAATTTCCGTATTTTTCTGTCAGATTAATTCTGCAGCTACAATTCCAAAATTTGTGCGTCAATCTTCAAGTGATGCAGTTGATGCTTCAGAAGCATTTCTGTCAGGCTGGAGTTGGTTCAACGAACCAGTTGGTATCTCGAGTAATAATGCAGTCATGAAACCTGGACTATTGGAGCAAATAAATACTACAGCTGACAAAAGTGACTATCTATGGTATTCGTTGAGGTAACAAAAATATATTCTTAGTTGTGATCTCAAGCCAATGGCTTTGATATTTTCGCTTTTCCGGTAACGCTTGATGGATACTTTTGCAGCACTAACATTAAAGGTGGTGAGCCTTTTCTTAAAGATGGATCTCAGACAGTTCTTCATGTGGAATCTCTTGGCCATGCCCTTCATGCTTATGTCAATGGGAAACTTGCAGGTGATACAAACAAAATACGTTCAAGAACATGTATTATTGTAGGGATTTTTTCTCTGTAAACTTGTTTATTTGCTGTTTCTACCTATTTTGGAGGTCAATTTGCTCTTTCTTCCTTCTCATCTGTTTGTTATGGACACCTATCACATCAAACGTAATTTGCTCCCTGCAAAAATACTAATAGATTGGCATTTTATTTTGATTCATTACCATATGTCAATTTTATCACTTTTGATTAGCCTATGATTCTGTAAGGCAGCCAACTGGATAAAAGTTTAGCTAAAACCTTATTGTTTTGGTCGCTTTTTCAATAGTGCCTCAGTCATTTAACGAATTGTACTTACTGAAAGTGAAACCGTGGTATGGTTCATTGTAGGGAGCGGGAAACGAAATGGTAATAATGCTGAGGTTTCCATTGATGTTCCCATCACTCTCACCCCCGGAAAGAATAGTATCGATCTCTTGAGTTTGACGGTTGGACTTCAGGTTTGATCTACCTGATTAAATTTACTTTAGCATTCACCCTGTTATCGGTTTTTTTGTCAAGTTTAGAGGTCAAAGTATCTCTGACCATGATATAATGGAACCATATCAACACTGGTCCAGAACTATGGAGCATTCTTTGATGAACAAGGTGCAGGGATTACTGGTCCAGTGAAGCTGGTAGGTGTAAATAATGGATCTACCAGTGATCTCTCATCACTGCAGTGGACCTATCAGGTATATAAGTTCGTTTTGATTTCAGAATTCCAACTCTAGTTATTTGGTAAACAGTTCTCATATTAGTAAAGTCTTAAGTTTGATTTACTTAAGTACCAGTTGCAGGAATATTCAGATTTACAGTTACTTTGTCACTTTTGGTGCAGACTGGACTAAAAGGTGAAGAGTTGGGCCTCTCCAATGGAGATTCTTCAGCTTGGGTATCAGGAGCGGCTTTACCCAAGGAGCAATCCTTGATTTGGTACAAGGTAACATCATATCTTTCTTTTACGCTTACAGAATAGGCAAATTAATTTCAAAAAAAAAAGAAAGATTAGGCAAATTAAGGGACCCAAGGGAAACTGTGGAAGACCCAAGGCTTCATCAGGAGGCATGTTATAACATGGTTCAAATTGAAGAAAATTACCCGGCAACAGATAAATGTGATTATCACTTTTTTGACAAGATCAACGTGAAGAACTTTGGCTCAATCCTTAAGATGCTAATACAGAGAACAACACTTGTTGATTCAGACAAATTTTGACGCCCCTTCTGGCACCAACCCAATTGCACTGGACTTCACGGGAATGGGAAAAGGCGAGGCATGGGTGAATGGGCAAAGCATAGGGCGATATTGGCCAACTTATACTGCTCCAACTAGCGGTTGTACAGACTCCTGCAATTATGAAGGTTCTTATTCTTCAAACAAGTGCCTCAAGAATTGTGGGAAACCTTCTCAGCAACTGTAAGTTTTGAGCTTTTCGCTAAAACAGATTGCTTTCTATTAAAGGGAGCAACAATAGACCTACCCCACACATGTTTTTTTCTTTGTCCACATATGTTTCTCCATAGTTGTCAAATCGTGAATCGAATCGAGAATCGAAATGGTCCGGTTGCGAATCGTGAATCGAATCGAATCGTGAATCGCTACGATTCAGTTATTTTTTAAAAAATGCATAAAAAGGTAGATTTCAAGTTGGAATCAATAAAATTAATGTTTAAGAAGATAAAAAGATGATCAAGTGGTCTAAATAGGCAAGACATTTGCTTTTATAGCAAGGGATGTGGTCGTGGTCTTCCCAGCAGGTGCAAAACCCTAACTTTTTCCAGTACAATCTCATGAAAAGTGCTGCGGAAGCTTCTAAAAAGAGAGTTGAGCCTTTATATGCCAGAAAAATTAAAGAAAACCCTGCAATTTATCAATTATTTCATTTGGCTCACATGCAGAACATTGGTTTAAAATTGAACTGAATCGTACGATTCTTACGATTCGATTCACGATTCACCGATTCGATTCACGATTCACCGATTCAGTGTACGATTCTGTTACACCTGCGATTCATAGTATCGGTTCGTATCGAAAACACCCTGAATCGAACCGAATCGTACGGTTCGAATCGCGAATCGCACGATTTTGATAACTATGTGTTTCTCCTCTACAGTATTAGATTGATTGATTTTCAGTGGATTAGAGAAAAGATAGAGAGCATTGTTTGCTAGTTGATAAGTGGCTCTATGAAATAAGAAATCCATTATCACCTAAAAATCTGGTGAAAAAAAAAGGGAGACGGGAGTGTTGTCAGAGTTGCTCTAAAGTCTTGTTTCCGATCTCACTGTTAGGTACCACGTGCCTCGATCGTGGCTACGACCGAGTGGCAACACCCTGGTGTTGTTTGAGGAAACGGGAGGGGATCCGACACAACTATCTTTTGCCACAAGAGAGATAGGAAGCTTGTGCTCTCATGTTTCAGAATCTCACCCCCAACCGGTGGAGATGTGGAGATCAGACCAGAAGACGGGGAATAGACCAGGGCCTATTCTATCACTGGAATGTCCTTCCCCTAATCAGGTCATTTCTTCAATAGAATTTGCAAGCTTTGGAACTCCTCACGGGACTTGTGGAAGTTTTAGCCATGGCAAGTGCAACAGCTCCCAGGCTCTTTCCATAGTACAGAAGGTGCTCTCTCTTTTGGGCAATCGTTTGATGTTGTTTTGGTTATCTTTCTGCATCATTTCATATTTGATTCAACACTTAGTTTGTTTCAGCGTAAAACATATTATGCAAAATATTGTGTAAACATGAGAAACCTTTTTCCTTATCAAACATAAAACACTTTTATAGAAAGTGTTTGTTCATAAAAAAATTTCCAGATAAAAACATGTTCAGCTGAAATAAGCAGAATGTAAATAACTTGTGTATGAATAACATGTGCAGGCCTGTGTGGGATTGGAGAGTTGCCGCGTCGATGTTTCCATTGATACATTTGGCGACCCATGTATGGGAGTTACCAAGAGTTTAGCAGTAGAAGCTTCTTGTACGTGAAGAGATCAAACATGCTAACATTCGGGTGAAGGCAAAGCATCGTCCCCAAGTCAATGTTACTACTGAATAAAGGAAATGATTGGCCAAATCCAATTCTAGATTTTGTCTTCTCCCCTGGCAGAAGAAAGGGGTATCGTCATATCTGGAAATGGTTGATCTATTTTCCTCTGTTATGAATTGTACGTAAAATAGATTACGAAACTCTCACTGGAGGGCATGGTTTCCATTTCAAGGCAGCCAGCCATCTTCAATGCTCCTGAGGTTTGTTGCTGCAACTCATGTTGCCTGCAACCTGGTTTACAAACAGCTCCTAGAAGAGCCAAAAATTTGGTCCAATTCTCACAGAGAGGAATGGAGATTTTAGGAACAGTACATTATATGCATTTTCTAGTCACACATTTCTGCCTCAAAACTAACCCACAAGCTATTAGACATCAGGGAAAACTGAAAGGCTCTCAAGTCACAAAATCTTAGTCTAGGGAATACTGGAAGGGTTGAGATCCTCGCCAAGACTCCAACGGTCCTGTTGGTGGCAAATGGGTGCTAATTTCCGAGGCCAAGTTTGATCCGAAATAATTTAAATAAAGCATTTGCAGAATAATGAGCAGTTTAAATTATTTTTGTGGACCCAAAAAAATCAATAGAGCAAATAGTTACCGACGTCCGATTTGTTGGAAACATGTGTGAAAGATTGAGCCCAACATTGGATAAACCAAAAAAAAGGTTGGATCTTAATATATACTATTGGATGACTCACCATTTACAAGACTTAGCTTTTTAAATGGATATGAGTCATTCAATGTATAATTGGGTCCATGTGATGTGTCGGACTCCGTAGATACTCCCCTATGGATTGGGTTTACGTGCACACGGAAAGAATCTCAAGCGGATCAGACTCCCAACACGGTCAACATGAATTTTTACGTGGACAACAGACTCGACGAGACAAACAAAATGAATGATTCCTATAAAAAAAAGGGGGACCCAAGATGGGCCTCAAATGGGCTACATAACACAGACTTTGAACCCTAAAATTTGTAATAGTTCTTCTATGTCCGACCAATAAAAGTGTCTTCTTATTGGCAAGAAAACTCTTTTACTGGTAAGAGTGCATACACTATTATTGGTAAGAGTACCCTTTTATCGGTAAAAAGGCATTTTTATTGAGCGGACCGTGGAATTTTCCAAATTTTAAATTCAGTACCATAAAATAGAAAGGTATTGACGTAACTTTTAATGAACTACTTGGACAGAAAAAATAATAATTAGCTTTATATTTTGTGCGACGTAAGGATAACTGAAATATGTAATACTACCTCTATAACAAAAAAAATTGTCCAGTCCAATTCAAATTTTTTGCCGCTACTTCTAGATATCAATGGCTTCTTTTAATTTAGCAACTAAAATTTGAACTTCCCTTGATGAAAATTATACCTAAAACTTTAATTCTTGATTTATAGATTGGACAATCTTTCTGGAACGAAAGGATTAAGGCCCTGATTGGATGCGAGATATGTTTTGATGGGATAAGATAGTAAGGGGTATTATTTAGTAAGGTTGGACCCACAGTGATGTGACATTTATGAAGGGAGGATAAAATAACATGTGATTTGGATGAATTTGTGATAAAGGGGGATAAAGTTGAGTGAATGATGTAAAAACTTGACAAATGACTTATTTGCCGTTGAACAGTCGTATTAAATTTTATGATAAAAAAAATACACAAACACAATAGTAATTAAATTAATTATACTTTTTAATAAGTAATTCCTTTTATTAGTTATATCTAAAATTAAAATATTCAGTTATCATTTTTTTATTATTCATTTAAATAATATTTCAAACTTTAAAGTTGGGTGGATGAAGTTTAATTTTTTATTATTCATTTCAATAATATTTCTAGTTATACGTGTTTAATAATAACTAATTAGTAATTTTTATGTTATTCCCCAACAATGTCAAATTCTAAAGTACAAAAAAAAATTAAATTTTTTGTATCAAGTTAAAGATCTCAATTTGTAGTTTAATTTGGTGCAAAAAAAAAAGTAAAAAAATTAATGTGAAAATACTTTATTTTTTTATCCGAAGGATATTGCATAGCAAGCCAACAATGTCAAATTCTAAAATATAAAAAATTTCAAATTTTTTTGTATCAAATTAAAGTTCTCAATTAGTAGTTTAATTTGGTGCAAAAAAATTTAAAAATATCCACAAAAGTACTTCATTTTTTTATCCGAAGGAAATTGCAAGAATTCGTAAAACATTTAAAATTCCATTCGGTTTGTTTTTAAAAACAGTAAAAAAAAAAAAACCGGGGGGTATAAGGGAGGGTATGGGGGTAATTTCGTAAGGGGTATGAGGGGGTATAAATTAGTAATAGGGGGAGGGGTGTTATTAATTAGTGAGGGGGAAGGGGTATAAAGGGGTATTATTTGGGTGGGGATATAAGTTATCCAGGTTCCAAATTTGTGTCAAACCAAGTATAAAACGGTGGGACCGGGATAAGGAGAGGGGGTATAACTTAATACCCCCTCTAATACTGTAGTCAATCGGGCCCTAACAATATAAAGAATGGGTGCATATAGAATTGATATCCACTTCTAAGGTCTTGTTTTGGATGACGGATGAGGAGGGGTATAGCTTTTGGACCCAGATGACAAATCCCGAGTCTACTCCTTATTCATGGTTTAGGAAGGTTTGGGAGGGGTGGATGAGTTATCCCCCTCCATATTTTATATCCATTAATACCCCTTCTCCCTCACTAAATAACAACAGGGTGACCCTTGTTATTAATTAGTATCCCCTATTTTTACCCCCACTCATCCCCCTCAATCCACCTTAGACCTTCTAATTTATCCTTATCCCCTTATCTCAACTACAAAACAAACCAAATAATAAGGCTCGATTAATTTTGGGAGGATAAAATTTAGAGGGGATAAGATGGTAAGGAGTATTATTTTTTTAGAGTTGGACCACATTGATGTGACTTTTATGGAGGGTGGAGAAAAAAGCAATTGGTTTGGATGAGGTAATAAAAAAAGGAGGATAAAATAATACTTGGTTTGGATGGGGAATAAAATGAAGGGATAAGATTGTTTTGTAGTTAAAATGAGGGAGGAAGGGGGATAAAACAAGCCTCATCCGCCCAGATTATTTTTGGACACCTCGAAACCCATCTAAATTTTATCCGCCTGTGCCCCCTTTGGCCGGATTAAATCGGAAGGATAGAAAGGTTATCTGGGTGCATTTTATGCAACCTAACCAAGCCAAACCTTTCATATCAAGCCCTTATCTGGGTGGATAAGTTATCCAACTTCCTTTTACCACATCCAATTGACTCCTTATTACCATAATCTTCCAAAGTAAGTACAATTTATTCCACACTCCATAAATGTCATATTATTGTAAGCCTACTCTATGTAAATAATACCGCTACTATTTTATCTCTAAACCTTATTTCACATTCAATCGGACGCTAATAGGAGTGTGTAATAATACAAAGACTTGTAAAAACATATTGAGACTGTTTTGGAACAAATGTACGTCTATTTTTTTTTTTTTTTGGAACTGGATGTACATCTAAATTCAAGTTTAAAAAATAATGTCATTTCACCATCTCGATCCACATGCTAACCCCGAAAATAATCTGGCCTGAGGTTGAGCTAGTCTACAAATGCATAGCAAAAAAGTCTCTGTAATTGAATCTTGAACGTTTATGGGGTTTGGAGGAAATTCCGAAAAACTCCTTTGGCACTCTTTCGATCTATTGATTTTTTTGGGTCCACAAAAATAATTCAAACTGCTCATTTTGCAAGAATTACATTTTCGAGGTTCCAAGTGCAATACCATTTTCCATTTTCAAGGTTCAAAGTGCAATATCATTTTCCATTTTTTCGGTTGCTCACAAAAGAAAAGGTGCAATATCAGCTTTTTTGCATTATAGGAAAATGCAATACACCATTCCTGATTCGAAGCAACCATTACAATGCGGATCGGACCCAGGAGTCTTGGAGGGCATTTCTAGAGGTCGAATCATGGGCCATTAATTTTGACATTCAACGGCTCGAAATCGCCCTCCAGGAAACCCTCCTCCTTGCAATACATATACATAAAACATCAAAATAGTGCAACCATTATATAACTCCACTATATTACATAAAGCATTACATCAAACATCCATAGTAATAGTGCAGATTCTAGGTTCCATAAAACCAAAAAAAAAAATCGAAGTAAGGAAAAAAAAAGCTTATTTTTGTTTTTCTATAAAAATATATTCCTTGATCCACATTGATGGAGTCAGGATTAAGAGTCCTGGAGGGTCGAGTTATAACAGAAAAAAATTCAGCATCAAATATCTTTCTATTTCTTACTCAACAAAAAGATTAAAAAAAAAACTATCAACGTTTTTGCATTCCATAGTCAAAGAAAAAGTCAAAATATAATTTTCAAGATTAATAATCCATCAAAATAAAACAAAAGTAACCTAGTAATCTATCAAAGTACAATCTGACGTGTTCTCAAATCTCAAAAATCAACTACAATTGACCCTAAGCAAATATTTAGTCTTCATTGTCTTGAATAAATCAGTGAGAGCTTATCTTAAATTGCAAGGTGACCAGGGCCCACCCATCCCATACTACCCCGTTCGATTGCCAAAAAACTTGGTTTTTTGGTTCATTTTTCGTCTTTATTCACAAAATTTTAAGTTTGGCTAATAGTTTTATACTTTTCAGATTCCTCTCGTCGAGACAAGTCAAAAAACCACAAAAAATCAACTGAAAACCAATAAACGCAAAAAAAATTTAAATAAGGACAAAACTAAAAAACCAAAAAACTAATTTTTTGAATTCACCTAAACCACCCCTAATTTACAGTTCCATCCAAAATATTCGAATCAATTCAGTTCAAACCAGTTTCACCAATCCAAAACGTTCCGATTAGTTCGGTTCAGACCGGTTTCACAATTGACCAAATTTTGTGAGCAGGAGCGTATGGTCTCTTGGCCTCGTCTCTGCGGGCGCACTCTCTTGTTTCTCCGTCTGGGAAAAGGAAGGAACACACTCCACACTACCTGCATTGTAGCTGTACATATCTCCGTCAATCTAGGGGTTCTCTCTCTCTCTCTCTCTCTCTCTCTCGCGCGCGCGCGCGCGCACACACACACACACGCACAAAACCTTCTTTCTCCCAACATGGCATGAAGCGGATCCAGCCTTCCTTATCGTCTCCCTCAGCGATTGCCAATTGGTAGGCTAATTTATCGATTTGTTTAGTATTTGATAATGTGGGTTGGGTTTTACATTAGGAAAAAATATTTGAATTTTTAAAAGGGTCGATCAGTTGGAGATAGGGTTTTTCTATTTGCTTTCGCCATCGGATAACAGTTTTGTCAAACGATGCTTCGTGTTATGCATTTTATATAATCCTGTATAGTTGGATTCTGGTGAGATCGATAACATATTTTAACTAATTGTCACTCGTGCTGTGCTGGGCAGTGCTGTGGTGTGGTCTGAAAGCTTTAGATGATGTTTTTCCTTTCTTGAATTCCATACTTCTGGGGTTGGTTTGATACTAATTTCTTTGACTTTCTCGTTTTCTTTTCTTTTCTTTTTTATTGTTATGGTGGATAAGGTCAAGGCATTGGTGGTCTGAAGAGTGAATAGTGGCCTGCATTCGTTGTTTATAAACTCGAATAATGTCGGCGTTGAATCGCAGCAGTATCGCGTTGATCAGCTATTTCTTTCATATTTCTGAGTGGCATCCTCTGCAATAGCGGAGCTGATCAGGGCTTGGAGCCCACAGAGCTTTATAAGCTAGGTTAGCATCTATATTCTGTTTTTCCATATGAACCCATACACACTCATTTACAGAGAATTTACTTTGTTTAGATTGTTTCCACTTTATATGGAATTAATTTGATAACTCAGATGTATTTTGTCTTTTTCAAAACTTTGGCATGAGCTGTACCGTTGAAAGATCTTATATTTTGTGGTTGCCGAGTGAGGGATGTGATTTATTGTCTGACGTACATAGTAATGTTAGAAATGTTTTTCTCTTCAGGTTTTGTTATCAAAGTTGTTAATTTATTGCCGGAAGTTGCAATTTTGCACTTGAAGGCTTAAGCTTATGTTTGGTAAGAGCTCTTCATTTGAGAGTGACTCAAATGGGCTGCTGCGGTTGTTTCGGATTTGCTTTTGCCAAGAAACCCGAAATGTTAGCAAAGCCCGAGGCACGCATGCGAAATCGCGGGACCCCTGAGTTTTTGGTGGATGAAGAGCTAGAAGATGAGGATGCTTGTTCACAAAATGTTGATAGAAGTGATACAAGACATGGAGTTAATGGTGAGCTGCGGAGCCCTACCAAGCGTACTGAAGAGATTCTCATGTATAGAACTCAACGTGGATTGATCTGTAGGGAATTTCCTGTTAAGGAAACCCACAAGCTTATTCGATCAGAGGTATTTAGCTGAATTCTTATATAGATACTATCATACTACTATTACTTTGTTGAAAAGATTTTGTGTGCCGCAGCAGTTTGTTGTCCCTTGAATCTGCTTTATTTTTCTTGATACCCTTTCATGGCTGTGTAAGCGTTGAGGAGCCTGTGTTAAATGGAAAGGTAATTCATGAGATTCTACTATGCTCTTCTTTTTTAGGGGTGCAAGATATCTTTCATGACGCTAAGACCATATATAACTATATCTGGAATCTGGATGTGTTGTTAGTGAAGTTTTTGGATCGGAATCAAATATTTTGCCTCTTCTTCTACTTGAGGTTGGCATTCCTATGAATTT
The DNA here is from genome assembly GCA_022606695.1 of Vaccinium macrocarpon. NCBI lineage: Eukaryota > Viridiplantae > Streptophyta > Magnoliopsida > Ericales > Ericaceae > Vaccinium > Vaccinium macrocarpon. The sequence continues at coordinate 26,731,533 of CM040176.1, read as the reverse complement.
TATTACCCAAGAAATTTGTATATATTTTTTGGTTCAATTGTCTCATTCTGCAGGGATTACATTTTGATGGCACTTCTAAGTTGTCACCGGAGAAAGTAGAGAAGTTATGCTATTATCTTTATATATTATTTTCTCTGTCCTGAATATCTGCCAGGGTATTAGTAACTACTAAATTTCCCTCTGCGTTATTGAGAATGCTACCTCATTTTGGAGATTTAAATGCTTTGTCCTCATTCCATGCAAATGCTTCTATCCTATTGCGTCGACAATGATGAATGGTATTTCATGAGGTGGGCAATTGAAGCTAACTCCTATTTTTTGTGTGCATGCTTGTTTCATCATAAATGCAACTAGATTTTTGCGGTGTCTATCTTCCTTCCATGCTAATATTTTTCACTCTTATGTTTGTACACTGAGAAAACCCTGTTGTACACCTCATAATAGTGTCATATCACGTTTTGATATTTGATATTAGTATTGGTGAGTACTGTAAAACTTTTGTGTTACCTTTCAGGATGGAAATGGGAACAAAATGATAAATGAATATGTCCGTGAATTCAAGATTGGCTCTGGTAGTTATGGAAAAGTGGTAAGTCAATTTCTGTAACTTTTTATGTGCTGCTGGAGGCTTATTCTCTAGTCTTACGTCCTTGCTTGTGCCACAGGTACTTTACCGAAGCACCATCAATGGGATGCATTATGCAATCAAGGTAGGTTTTTTGTTTATACAGGAATCATGTATTGTGGAATGTGGACTATTTTTTGTTACTCAAGGTTCCAACAATCAAAATGATTCTTGGGTCTGCCCTCTTTGATGCCTTTTAGCTTTGATTTGAGGGCATGATTCCGCAGCAAACGTGACGGTATAGGGGGACCACTGTTTCAGTGGTATTCTATGAGCAGCCACTTTGTGCATTTATTGCCAAAGGTTAGGTCTGTCTCCAATCCATTTGTTTCAGTGATACTCTGGGAGCAGCCACTTCGTGCATTTATTGCCGAAGGTTAGGTTTGTATCATATCCATCACCCGCCCATACCCCCAATTATTGGCGACTAAATGGGTTATGTTAGTGTTGTTGTTGTAAGGTTCCAACAATCCTGTAATTAATGTCTGGCTCCTTGTTTGGAATTACTTATGTTTCAACTTGCCTGAAGACAATAAATAGTTCTTCATTGGATTTGCCCGGTCATGGTATAAAGAGTTGAATAATCTAGTTTATTGGCATAAAGGCTTCTCGTAATTTCTTTTCTCTGCTTCTTGTAATTTCTTTCCTCAGAAGTTGTAAAGATTAATGATCCCTGAGTTGTGGTGAAATAATGATGGAGTCATTTGGACTTATGTGGGGGTCATTTCTAGACATTTCAGCGACCCCGGAAGAGTTGGAGCTAATGAAGCTTATTTATTTGGTTAGGTTTAGTTGTAGATCAGTCATTATTATTGGGAAACATAAATATCTTTGGCTAGGATAGAACCGCATTGCGTTACGAATTGAAATTTTGTGTGGTTTGAATGTAGTTGAATCTGGCCTATTGATGACAACATACCATCTGAAAAATTCAATGTTTTTCTTTGATAGCTGATCTCTTTGATTTCAACTTGCAGGCCTTTCACAAATCTCATTTATCAAGACTACGAGTAGCACCTTCTGAAACTGCTATGACTGACGTGCTACGTGAGGTATTTTCTCGTTTACTGTCTTTTATCATAATCTCGTCCTTAGTAATTTATTTTGATCACACATTAATGCTTGTGATCTTGATGCACTTTGACATGGATGGTGATTCTTGAAGCCTAGAATTGCACTAATTAATGACTCGCATATTGCTGTGATATGGTCTCTTAATATTGAGAGCATAGCATCCCTCAGTAGTTATCACTTTTTATGATCTTTCGCTTCCTTTTCTCTGTTAATTGTAGGTAGGTGGCATTATGTTGCCCGTACTTATCAGAATTCAGAAATAAAATTTCATTAAATTCCAGAGAGACCCCCCTCATCTATACCTCTTTCTCACGCGTACCCCCCCAACTTTAAAAGCACCCAAACAGACCCCTTCATCTATGCGAAATGAAAATCTGTGTAACTCTATTAACAGAATGTATGCATTGACACTTCTACCCTTCCTTCTCTTAACCTTATATGTCCCCTCTCTCCTCCCTCAAAACTCCATCAATGGCAGAAGACCGAGAATATCTCAAACATTCGCAGTGAAACCAAAACTCAAACCCTCTTCATAAAACTTGACAACAAAATCAACACCAAAATCCAAGTACTAAAAATCATTCAAAACACAACCCACCCTCAAACCCTGATCTCATCCATAACCTCCCTCTCCTTCTCCCCAACCCTTCCACACGACTTTGCTGCCACTCACTCTGCCATCGTCTCCATCTCCGTCTCCGTCTCCTCCTAAACCCTCCACCTCCTTCCGCAATGGTCCGTAACAAATCACTTACTGCCCGAGCGGCGAGTGTGTGAATCAAATACAGTTAGTGCCCACCATGCCATATATCGAGATCCACAAGGTCAAGCTTGCAATTATTATTCTGTTGCTGTGGCATCGCTTTGAGGATTGCTAAATTGGCTGCCATGTACCCTAGCTTAAAGCACGGCGATTTATCGTACAGCAACTGGGTATATCCCATGTGGTTTTTCCCATATAGATCTGTTACTAGGTTTGTCCATGGTTCAGTTTTGACTGGTTGTTCCCCAACCGATCCGCTTGTCGCAGTTTGTCATTTTTCTCCATTGGCAAGTGTTGTCTGGTCTGGTCGGTTCTGTTACAGTTGTGGTTGCGGTTTAGGTTTAGGCGGATCGGATGCCATTCGGCTTGGCAGTTTGGGGCCTCAAATAAATGGGCATCTTATTTGGGCTAGTTTTGGAAATATCTCTTTAAATGGGTCTCTTAACCAACTCTTTTTTTCAGCACCTTTGTGGATGTTTTTAAGTTTTTAACTAGCTCATGCCAGCATCAATGTGCTGCATCTGCAGCCAATGGTATCAAGCACAACAAACATAATGTGTTGGTTCATTGGAGCATCAATGGACATTCCACAGCGGTTCGAGAGCTCCTATGGTCATGCTCAAGGAGGTTGCTACACTAGTTGGCCCCCTCCCACCTTTTTTCCAGGTAAAAAATAAAAGGTTGCAGCATCAGTAAGTAGCAATGACACACACACACACACACTGTATCACACATACACACCTGCACAACACTCTCACCCACCCCCCAGAATGAACACGCAATAGCAAATTTAGACTGCATTCTCAAGTCTCAACATTCAAGACAGTAAACCATCCATGAGAATTAAGCAAAGACTGCAAATTATTTCTAAGTTCAAACCAAAATACCCAAAGCACAAAACAGATTGCAAGAACAAACAAAATACAGATTTGAAGTTTCCAACAGAAAAGTCATATAGGCTTCAAATCTAACTCAAGCTCAAACATTTTAATTGAATCCAAAACAGCATGGACCATCGGTATATACGCTTAATAAAGTGCTTCCATCTGCACTGCAACTCAAGTTTGTGCAGTATATGAGCTAAAAATATGATGTCTGGTAAAGTTACTACATAAACAGAGTATTAGCAAATAAGAGAAAGCTACAACACAAACAAAGCCTTCGCAAATAAGTAAAGTTAAAGAAGTAATTTACCATTCCATTAGACGTCAATAACACATGTACATGGAGCTGGACTAGAACATGTACTTGATTTTAATGTACCAAAAAATAGAGAAGATTATTAATATCTTAAAAATAAAACATCACATAATTACAAAACCTAAATGTGTATTACCTATGAAAGTTTGTTCAATTTGCTCAACATCTTCCATAGCCTTTCAAAAATAAATAGGAACATTGCTTTGAAGCCAATTTTGAGTACACACAAGCATCTCTACGGTGCTAGGGATGAGTGAATTACAAAATGGATCAAGAATATGAATTCCCGCACTAAAAGCCAATTCAGAAGCATTGGTGGAAAAGAGCATTGCCAAAACATCCCAAGCTACTTGTGACAACACTATACTTCGAAGAGTTCACCTTCCACCAATTCAATATATCAAACTTGGATGCCATATGTTTTGGAACCTTCTCAACAACGTCACTCAAGTACTTATCCAACTCCGACATACATACTAAAAAACTCTCCCTCCAAGTAAGTGGTATATTGGGAGGCAATTAAAGAGTGAGGATCATCATCATCAACAAGTCATTACTTCATTCGTAATTGGAACTTACAATATTTGATGAATCATGCACAACCTTATATTCGTCAAACATAAAGACTATGGTTTTTTTTTTTTTTTTTTTGAACAGAACGACTATGGTTGATTGCCTCCCAATAAACACTTACTTGAAGGAGAGTTTTTTTAGAAGCCCTATGTCGGAGTTGGATAAGTACTTGAGTGACATTGTTGAGAAGGTTCCAAAAGATATGGGATCTAAAGCTCGATATATTGTATTGGTGGAAGATGAACTCTTCGAAGTATAGAGTGTTGTTACTAGTAGCTTGGGATGTCTTGGCAATGCCCGTTTCCACCGTTGCTTCTGAATTGATTTTAGTACGGCAGGTCATATTCTTGATCCATTTCGTAGACCACCCAACCCCGGGACTGTAGAGATGCTTGTGTGTACTCAAAACTAGCTTCAAAGCAATGTTTCTATTTTTGTTGAGCAAATTGAACAAACTGTCACATGTAATACGCTTTTAGGTTTTGTAATTCTGTGATGTTTTATGTTTAAGACTTCTCTATTTTTTTGGTTCATTAGAATCAAGTACATGTTCTAGTCTAGCTCCAAGTTCGGGTGTTATTGATATCTAATGGAATAGTAAATTACTTTTTTAACTTTATTTATTTGCCTAGGGTTAGTTTGTTTAGTAGCTTTCTCTTATTTGCTAATGCTTTGTTTAAAAAATAACTTTACTTAACATATTCTCATTGGATCATATACCAATGGCCCATGCTGTTTTGGATTCAGTTAAAATGTTTGAGTTTGAGTTAGGTTTGAAGCCTGTATGACTTTTCTATTGGAAACTTTAAATCGGTTTTCGTCTGCTCTTGCACTCTGTTTTGTGCTTTGGATTTTGGTTTGAACATTGAAGTACTTTTGTTATTCTACTTTGTAGTCTTTGCTTAATTCTCTTGGATAGTTTACTATGTTGAGACTTGATAATGGAGTTTAATTTGCTACTCTGTGTGTGTAGATGGGTGTGTTATGCAACTGTGTATGTGTCATACAGGGGTAGTGTCATTGCCACTGACTGATGCTACAATGAGCCACCGGATTATGTTTGTTGTGTTTGATACCATTGGTGCAGATGCAGCACACTGATGCTGCCATGGGCCAGTAAAAACGTCCTCAAAGATGCTGAAAAAATGGGTTGGTTAAGAGGCCCATTTAAAAGGAAAAATGGGATATTTCCAAAACTGTCCCATATAAGAGGCCCAAGCGGGATGGCATCCGAGTGTTTTGAAATTGTATTGTACTCGCAAGCGCACGAATCGTACCGAAGTATAGTTTTGCAAGAGCGAGGTCGAACCCACAGGGACTTGTATTTTTTTTAATAGGAAACTCAATAAATTTAAACCGATGGAACCCTAACCTAGTTCCAAAAAGTTGTGAATGGTTTGTAGACTAAAATTAAAGTAAAAATGGCAAAAAAAAAAAGAAAAAACTTTAACAGAAAAGTAAGTGAAGATTGCCGGTTGGAAAAGTAACTAGAGTTTCAGAATCCCCACCCATGTATTCATAGTGATTTTTAACAAACTCTAATTTATTTTTCTCTAATTTTCTTCACAGTAATTTGGTGGCTAAACTCTATTACTATGGAAACTATCTTCGTTAAGCTTGTTTTAAAGAAAAATCCAATGTACGCTCTTCCTCACCTCAAGGTTCAAGACACGAAAAATCCGATGTATCTGTTAACAAACAAATCACAACGGATATCCAATACTTGAAATCAAAATTTATTAACCATGCAAAATAATTAACTAGTAGTTTCAAATCATGGAAAAAACATGATTGAATCCATATCAAAAACTATTGAATTAAATTAAAAAGAGGTAAGAATGATTATTCGATGAGATTATGTATTAAGAAAAATAAACCGAGAGTTTGTAATTAACCACTACTAGACATGGGGTTTCATCCTCCACCCTAGTTTAAATGACTAGCTGCTCATGGATAAAAACAAGCCAAGCATTCAACTAGAATCCATAAAATTATAGAGCTTACAAATATTTCTTTGCTCTTGTTCTTCTATTCCCAACCGTATCCTTGGCCGCAGCCATGGTCGAATAATGTGTAATCACCCCCACCGAACTCTCCAACTTATGCCTATATATGCACTGCCGAGAATCTTCCTCATGCATTGAGGATTACAAATCTTCACACCCATTAACTATTTGACTTAATTATTTGCCCCACTTTCTATATCATTTTTGGCACAATCTGTGTGTGAGAGAAATTTTCCTTCTAAATATCGAATTTCCTAACTTCAGTCCTCGAAGAATCTGCCAAAAACTCTCTCAATATTTATTGCATTTTAGAATTGTGATTAAGACACAATTCCTTGAAGTGGTACCCAATCAATTTCCATATTGCCCGACGCCCGACCCATGTGAATGAAATTAAAAATGGGCTATGCTCCTGCTGCCGACTCCTAATTACGGGCTCTGCTTTGACATTTGGCTTTTTGAATCTGACAGCTTAGATATGAGGTATTGTCATTTTTTTCCTGCTGAATAATAATTCAAAGTGAATGATCATAAGGACAATAATAATATCTAATTTAGCATGATAAAGGACTAAAAATAGGTGATATAGGGATTGCTAAGTGTCAATATTTTGGGCTCATCAGACAGCACTAGCGGACGGGTGCGGATGGAGAAAACAGCAAAACCATGGACAACCCTAAATAGGGGAAAGGGGTCGAGGAGTATGTCTGTTTACAATGAACAAGGGTATTTTTGTCCAAATCATGACATTTGTGTTAGATATCTAACGTCCCCAAAAGGTCTTCTAACAGAAGGGTTTCAATTGTTTAACATTCATAGATGAGGGGGTCCGTTTGGGCAATTTTAAAGTGGGGGGTGCGCGTGACAGAGGTACTGATGAGGGGGTCTCCGTGGAATTTAACCTATTTGTCTCCCATATGGGTGCCACTTCTGGTTAGGTTATATACTGAGCAAAGAGTACATGAATCTGACTTGGTTGCTCCTTTGTGGTTGTTTAATATGTCATTTCTTATTACTTGCATTTGTTCTGTGGGGACTTTCCCTTTCATATATTGTTTTAAATTGAAGTATTTTACTTTGCAGGTCCTAATCATGAAAATTCTGGAGCATCCCAATATAGTTAATCTCATCGAGGTGATCGATGACCCTACCACTGATCAATTCTACATGGGTAATCTCTCTCTCTCTTATTGTCTGCATGTGATCTTCATCTCTTACTGTAGTTATAATTTGTGTAAAATGTGTAAGTCAGCCTCTCATGATGAATACTTCTTCTGTTTGTTCAGTTCTGGAATATGTGGAAGGCAAATGGGTCTGTGAGGGTTCTGGTCCACCAGGTGGTTTAGGAGAAATCAAAGCACAAAAGTACTTGCGGGATATAGTTTTTGGATTGATGTATCTCCATGCTCATGTATGGGATTGACTTGTCTTTTAATGTTTTTGTATAACTAATCAACCCCGTTTTTGTGGTTTTGTAGTGCTCGTGTGCACTTAGGCCTTACCTATTGTTAAATTCTCAGTGTTGTGTTTGGTATTGTTTTTTCTCATTCAGAGCGCATGTTTGGATAACAACATTTCTCTTAATTAACCATTGAGATTAACATTAATGTTGTTTGATCCTTGCATTAAAATATTAATTGTTCTTGTGGAGACATGATAATAGAAATCTTATACCTGAAAGAAATTTGATCAGCCATTAGATTTTGGCTTGCAGATTATATGGAAATTTGTGTTGGTTTTCAGCGTCCGCAAATGTGGAACTTCTGTACAAATCAACTATCTGTTTGGTGCTGTTTATTTTATTTATCGTTTAGCCTTCTACCATCAAGTCTTGCTAGCAGAGAATTTTCATTTTTTGTGGTCAAGCTCTTCCAACTTGTCCTCTCTGACTGGATTCCAGATTTCAATGACAAGTGCAGTTCTTGAAATATATGCTCTCAAGATGGTTTTACTTTGTGGATAGCTTGTTTTGTGCACTTTTAATCTGGATTTTAGATGTAGTTTGGCTGTCTTTGCCCATTATTGTCTCAGGAAAAAACCATACATTTTTTTTTTCTGGAACAGAACATCATACATGGAGACATTAAACCTGACAATCTTTTGGTCACTGCTGCTGGCATGGTGAAAATTGGAGACTTCAGTGTCAGCCAGGTCTTTGAGGTATTGATCTGCTTCAGCCATTATTTTGATCACTGTAATTACATGTACATATGTTCTTTTAAGTGATGATAATGGGGAAATTTGGAATGAAAATGTGGTAGTCTGTTTCCCCCCATTCCCAGCGCATATTCTTTCCATTCTTGTAAGTGCAGGTATAAAACCTTGCACTCATCAGACCTATATTGATGCCACTAGGCACTACCTGTAAGACATGCTCAAACCCAAACAAGGAGCACAGACTAGATTTTTTTACAGTCGTGTGAACCAAGTGTGCCTATTCTTCCTATTCTAATTTGATTGATTTCCATTTCTACCTCCTATGCCACTAGCCAGGAAAAAATTAAACTGACATGCATTAGGCCAGATATACCATTTCCATGATCAGAGCATTCCATGATTTTCATTGCACTCCTATGTTCTCATTTTCTTCAGAAGCTTTTTATTTGTGTGAAGCAATTCGGCGTCCTAATCAACCCATAGGAAGTATAGTACTGTATTGGGATGACAGTTTTTAGCTGCCACCAATTAGTATGGATTGGTTTATTTGCAGGATGATAACGACGAGCTACGCCGCTCTCCCGGAACTCCTGTTTTTACAGCACCAGAGTGCTGTTTAGGTAAGAGATCTCAGTCCCCGTGGGAATTTTTTTCCTTTCCATAATTAAAAAGACAAGTTGTCTACCAATCAGCTTTTTTTTTTTATTGCTTTCCCGATTAGCAGGTCTAACATACCATGGCAAAGCTGCTGACACGTGGGCAGTGGGAATTTCTTTGTACTGCATGGTCTTTGGTAAATACCCATTTCTTGGAGACAGTCTGCAGGATACGTATGACAAGGTATTGCGGATTGCTTGTATTTCCACAAATACTTGTTTAATTTTTTGTTCATTTTCAGCATCTTTATAGTCATTTTTAACCTTTGAGCCTTCATGGGTCTAATTAGATTGACTTTTGCTTTTTCCCAGATTGTTAACAGCCCTTTATCTCTCCCTGATCATATGAACCCCTTGCTGAAGAACTTACTAGAGGGGTTACTCTGCAAAGGTCCGTCTCTTCTATTCCGAGCTGTTGTATTCAATTGATTTTTTCTTTATCTTTTTCCATAGGTTCACTTTCAATCTAGGAAAATGTTGTTCAGGTGTGTTTGGAACTCAGTCAAAAGAGAGAAAAAGTGATTATAAGGGATATTTGAGAGAAATTTTTCTGCAGACTTTTCAAAATTTTCTCAACTCTTTCTCTTCATATCCATCTTCTTTGTGGGTTGACATTTTCACTTTTATTTCATTTTTACTTTCCTCTTCGTTTCCTTTCCTTTACAAAGCCAAACAAAGCAATATAACCCAAAATATCTTCTACTTAATTTTCGGTAGGTTTTATTTTCTCGTCCTCTCGAAGTTGGAAGTTGGAACAGACTTGGCAAATAAGTTTTTTTCTTTCCTTAAAGTTCCAGAAATTGCTTTAGAATCTTTTGCCTTCTCGACTGAAACTTTTTATGCAGACCCAAGAGACAGGATGACACTAGGGGATGTCGCTGAGCATGCCTGGGTCATTGGAGAAGAAGGGCCTCTCCCTCAATATCTATGTTGGTGCAAGCGTAAAAGGTTGCAGAAGGCAGGATCCAATGGGGAGTAGCAGAGGCAATTAGGCTCGTACTGACCACACTCTTTAAAGTCATTTTGTATTTTTATTTATTTATTTATTTTGGGGTTGTTTTTTTATCATAGTAAAGCTCTTTTTTTCCTTCCACTTCAACCAATGAAGCGACCAATTATAGGAGGTAATAAGCAAAAAAATACAACTAAGTGGATTGATGCGGGAGGAGGGGATGGATTTACTTGTAGTTGACGCCAAATAAAAGAGTCTATTTAGAGACTCTTGCCCCGTTCTATTCGCTGAAGTTGTCCTCTCGATCATGACTGAAAGATGTGTCAACTAACCGAAACTCGATGGTTTAGTCTGTTTTATCTTTTGGGTTATACATATACATTGCTAAAATGTGTAGATTGTGACAACCCATTTAGTGGGTTTGTCCCAAATCGTCCAAATATGTAAAAGAAGTTTAATATACTAAGAGAATCCGACCAACTACTGTATAACTTGAGGTTAATTTTTTGAGTCACGTGGTTAGGCTAAGAGTTAGCAGGTCAGCTGGGACAAGTCGTTACAGGAGGTATTTGAGCACAATCCCAGTCTATATGGTGGGGATCACCTCTAGAATCTGTATGAGCCATCTCTTAAATCCTAAAGTTGGAGCAAAAGTGCTATGCAGAACTAAGTGTCATACCATGGCTACCGGGGAAAGGTTGTTGGGCCAATGCAATGAGGACATTGCATCTTAAGGTGGGGAGATTGAGACAACTCATTTAGTGTGTTTGTCCCACAACATCCAAATATGTAAAGGGGGTTTTATATGTAACAGAATCCGACCAACTACTGTATAGCTTGAGGTTAACTTTTTGAGTCACGTGGTTATGCTTAAAGTTAGCATGTCAGCTGGGACGGGTTGTTACATAGATAGTTTTAGAGAGGTCTTTTTTTGTGCCCATTTTTTTGTGTATCTCACAGATTTACATTGTTTAGCCCTTCGTATTACTTGAACTGTTGTGAAAGCAGGTTAGAAGGAATGGTTAGGCCAATATCAGATATATGTTGTTGAGGAACTGGTGCTTGATATAGGTTGTTTGTCTCAATAGGAGTAGAGAAATATATGGGTTGACATAAATTAAGAACTCAAGAGTTGAACGTAAATCTGGGAAACCGTTGTTTTTAGTTGTGTATATTATACGACATCACAGAGAGGTTTTTGGTGAAGTTATGCCATGTTTGGTGTCTTTTTCTTCAGAGGATAGTATATGATAAAGTGGAAAACGAAAAGAAGACACAAATCAGGTCGGAGAAATTTTAGGTACAAGCCGATGGAACAACATTGATACCCTCGTAAGCTCAGCGATACCTCTCTTAGTAATCTAACGTAACTAACATACTAATAATATCTTGTCATCTGGCCAAAAAAAAAAAAAGAGGCAGGGGGCCACGTATCATCGGTTACCAAACATGGCCGAACGGATTGAAATGGCATCTGTTTCCCATCATATACTGCTCACAGGGTATTTGGCAGGGGAAGGGGACTATTATGGCCCCTGTGGGACCCATGAGGCCTGAAGGGTTTTGTCAGATATATGAAATCTTAATCCAACCCACTTGAATTTTCTGACAGTTTTATGGCTGTAGAATTGCCTCCATAACACTTTCTTCTTCTTTTGCCACTTTGGAACATGCTATGATGTCCTCCAAGGTTTCACACTTGAAAGTTAGAATTTGAAAAGGACTATTGGATTTGAGAATTTGTAAAAGAAGTTATGGAAGGGAAAGAAAAGTTGGGGAGTCAAGAGAGCTAAATATATTCTTTGATTGTCTCTAGGGCTACCCAACGGATCGCCCAATCCGTCCAAACCTCTCAAATTGATCCATCTGTTTATTCACCCGAGGTACATTACAGATGGATACGGATCCTAATATTTTTATTTTGACGGATGAGATTCAGTTCGGGTTCGATCGCCCAATCTACCGAATAATCCTTCTTCAATCCACCAAATCCACCGATCCGCTCAATCCGCAACCGAACCAACCCATCTGTATGCCACCCACAAATGGTTGTGGATCTTAAATACAACAATTTTTCACGAGCGGATTGGATCGAGAACCGAACCAATTCGGCCGGAACCGATCCGTGGACACCCCTAACTCTTATCATGAGGCCTCATTCGAAAAATGAATTTTACTCCTCATCAAAAAGAGGGTAGACAATTCATACTTGGAAAATGCTAACATATGCTCAATGGGCTTATATTAAGGTTGAAAAAGTGTATTTTCTGTATCATTCAAATTTTATTGGATGTTTCCAAAAAGACAAGTTGAAAAAATGTGTTGAAAGGTGTAAAAAGTGTGTAAAAACATCTGGAAATGTATAAAAGGTCCATTGGAGTGCGGGGTTTTTTTGCTTTTTGTTTTTTTGAGTTTGTGTGCGTGCGCGCGTTTATTGTGTGTAACACACATGATAACAAGATCACGTACTTCTTGAATGTTGTTTGAAGTCGACCCTTCTAATAAGAGTTTGGGTTTCTTTTAACACGGGTGAACAAGTTTGGACTCCTCGTATTCATGAAGTACTTTTTCCCATGGTAATTTTTTTTCGTTAAAGATATAAAATGTATTAAATCAAATCACTGGCCCAAAACCGGTAAACAAAACAACAAGAAGCAAACCCACCGGCCAAAAAAATCAACTACAAAACTAACAAAAAAATAGAAGAGTAGAAAAGGAAATCGCCGGTGCCATTGTCGCTATCGTCAGAGACCTAGATCGGCCTCCCCATGGTAAGTAGGCATGGTATCTTAGAGGGGTTTTTTTTTTTTTTTTGAAGTCCTTGCTGCTGCACCAAAAATCTTGCGTGCAAATAGGATACCGCACACGTGGTGCTTGAGCACGCATCTCAGTTGTCCAAAAGTGTTTTGGATAGCTCAAATTTCTCTCTCATTCTCTCCTTTTTCTCGCTCTAAAATTCAGACGGTCTAAAATAATTTTGAATGACCAAGTATCGTCTCGTGGTACCGGCCGACTCCCTTGTAAGTTATGGATGCAAATGGCAGCCAAGAAAGTACAGATTGGCTTTACGGGTTAGTTATTGGATGTTGAAAGTACCATACCATTCAGGGTACCAGTTGGTCATGAACAGAGACTTTTGTGAGCAATCAGGGGACCAACTAACTGTACAACTGATCAGAAAAAAAAAAAAACTGTACAACTTTGACAGTCCACGTGAACTATAAGAAATGGAAAATTCGAGAATATTTTGGGCAAGAGGAGAGAATCCGGGGGAGGCGTTGTGCAGGTAGATGGTGTGCGCTGTATTGTGCTGCAAAATTACATCATTTTATTTGATTTTTGTACACACTCAAGAGCCCTGTTTGGAGAGTTAATTTTGAAGTTTAATCTTGTGGTTCAAATTAAGGGATTTAAGCTCTTTGGGGTAGGGTATAGTGGGTTCAGGCACTTTAGATTTAGGGTTTAGACACTTTGTAGTAGTTTTTTCTTCCTCCAAACAAGACCCTTAGAAGCTTTGGAGATGTGCACAAAAATAAAGCAAAACAATGTAGTTTTGCCACAGACGTAGTTTTGCCGCACAACATGGTGCACAACACCTACCGCATAGCACCCACCCCGGATCCACGAGGAGAGTACCAAATGGTACCTATGCAGCATATTTGGATCGTCTAAAAATGCAACCGACAATTAGTATTGAAATGCCGAGCGAATTTCAAAAAAAAGAAGAGAGAAAGTATTGAAACGCTGAGCGGACTTAAAAAAGAAAAGAAAAATTGTTTCAATTTAGACTGTCGGTTGCATTTTTGGATTACCCGAATGTGTCACACGGGTTCCACATTAGCTCCTGCACCCAAATCTTCTCAGACTGTTCACATACATATCCCAAAAAAAAAAGAGGTACTAATATAGGGTAATGATTTAGCATTATCTTTTTATTCAAATATTGCACTATTTTTTTTTCCTCTAAAAAAATAAATAATTCTACATGAATAATAAGTGAAATACTTTCAAATATTGATAAATCCAATCAATGATCTAGTCTTTATTTTGGTGGATTCACGAGGGTGACTCTTTAGAACTAGTCAAGAATCATAGCCATTTTCTTGGACCACTCTTTTGTTAATCAAAAAATTATTCAAGATTGGAAGCTTGTTTGCCAAAAATTGTGAAGGATTATGAGATTCTAATTTTTAAAAATCTACAGCTTCTAAAAATTACTAACGTTTTTTATAGCCACTTTGGATCAAGGGTCCCTATCGCATGCTTATTTTGTGTGGTCTTGCGGGGATTGATCGTCCATTGATAAAGCGTATATGTTTCGGATTTACGTGCGGTACCGGTTAAATTGGCGATGCCGACATTTCCTGATAGGCGCGGATCTGCTGCGACTACATAGTATCGTGCACATGGAGCATGGCAGGAACTCCACTTCCATTTTAAGGCCACAAAAGTTGAATTTTTGTAAGCTGCAATTTTTATGCTTTTAGATATTTTGAGAAGTTATGATTAGTATAAAGACAAAAATATTCATTACCATTCTAGAAATTACACGTTGGCAAACGGAGGAAAAAAAAAAAAAAGGGCTCACCGCAAAACGCTTATTATACAAAAAGCAAACACTACTTTTCTTTTGTAACCTTTATTCAGGTAATTCAAACCTGCAGCAAACACTTTCCATAACTTTTGTGCTAAAATTTAAAATCTATAATCTGAAGTACGACTAAGGGGTGCTTTGGCTAAATTTAGTTTTTTGGTTTATTGGATTATTTGATTTTTTGTCGCTTATTAATTTTTTTTCGTTTATTTAGTTTTTCAGTTGATTTTTGAGGTTTTAGCAGAGCATGCCGACGAGAGGAATCTAAAAAAGTATAAAATTATTAGCCAGGCTTAAAGTTTTTGTGAATAAAAGACAAAAATAAACCAAAACCAATAATCCGATTTGGTTTATTTTTGTCTTTTATTCACAAAACTTTAAGTTTAATTTAATAATTTTATCTTTTTAGATTCCTCCTACCGGCATGTGCCAAAGAAACCTCAAAAAATCAACCGAAAACTAACAAATGCAAAAAAAATTTGAACAAGGACAAAATCAAATAATCCAATAAACCAAAAAACCAAATTTAGCCAAACTCCCCCTAAGAATCTGAAAAAAAAAAATTCAAGATTTTTTTTGGAAACCATTTTCTACCTTATAATGGTTGGTTTTCCATTTACCAAGAAAACAATTTCCGTTGACTTTAGAAGAATATTTTTCATGAAATTTTTTTTTTAGATAACGTTTTCTACCCGAAACAAACGAAGTTTTAAAATCAAAGAAAAAACTATTACAAACACCCCGTATGTGAGGGGGGGAAATTCCTAATTTATTGTGGGACCTTTGGATGGTGACTTTGACCTATGCTATTAGATGAGTCAACCACGTGATTTTGATAACCATTAACATTATCATAACCTCCACCTTTAATTAAAGTTAAAGACTTTATTGACCACTCAGCTAAAAAATGTTTGACAGTTGAAGTGATTTTAAACCACTAGTCACTTTAAAGACTCTAAAGTCTAATCTCATTAGATATTTCATGTAAATTAGTAAAAATATTTGTATTCATTTGATAAAATGGAAAAGGGTAAATATGTGAAGCTTCAAGTGAGAACAATGATGCTTTATGACTCTCATACTTACCTTAATGAAGCCCATGTTCTCAAATATTTTTGGGAAAATGACCAAAACATGGTTTTTAAAACTAAATATTCCAATTTCATGGTAAGGTCTTTGGAAATGACCAATAACATGAGAAGGAAAAAAATAATTCCACATATATGGTACCAATATTTCGACTGACAAAAATGCCCTTAGGTAAAAAAATCCCCAATAATTTTCCCTCCCCGTAAATTGACACCTTACGTCCACAATCTAACAAAACTTGCTCCGAGAAACAACAAAACTTGCTCTTTGTATAACCTTGTTATGCACTCTGTATTTAAAACCACAAAGACTTGGGATCGTTTCTTACCTTTAAATTTTATTTCTTATTTCCTTAGGTTTTTAGATGGCATGAACCATGTATACAAGTCCATCCGTTTGACGTTCCATTGTCAGTGGGGTGACTTTTGCACTCTTTTTATAACATGAAAAATAATGCATCACATTTATTAATTGAAAAACTTGCTCCAAGCAAGAACAAAACATGCTCTTTATATAACATTGACGTGCATTGTGTATGAAACCACAAGCACGTGACTATTCTTCCCATAAATTTTATTTCTCATTTCCTTAGGTTCTTAGATGGCATGAACCATGCATACAAGTCCATCCACTCCACATTCCATTGTCAGTGGAGTGACCTTTGCACTATTTTTATAACATGCAAAACAATATATTGTCACTGACACTGAAAAACTTGCTCCAAGCAACAAAAAAAATGTTTTCTTTGTATAAGCTTGACATGCATTGTGTGTGAAATAAACAAGCACCAAATATATTTATTCACCATTAGCACCTATAAACAAATTAAGCTACTCGATTTTGATCCTATGTTTGTTGAACTTGTCCAAGATTCAATTTTTACATGAACAAATTAATCTTAAACTTTTATCAAAACTTGTTAAGCTTACCCAAACTCATGGGCATTTCATCGAACATTTAGTACGCATAGCTTTTTTCTTTTTTGAACTGATTGGTACGCATAGCTTACATCACCACAGATGAGCCGATCCAATGGACAGAAACCGATCGAGGCGAGACCTGGTGACGAAAATCGCGGACTCTAAGGTTTCGTCGACGGTCTGCTGTGCCAAACGTGCCTGCTGGACCGCGTAATCAATCCACGGTGTGGTGTCGATTGGGGTTCCGGATTTTGATAACAGCTTGTGCGATGGAGGTGGCAATGGAGGTGGGATTGTGTTTTCATTTAGTGATTCTGCCATTGTTTCGAAGCTCTTCCCGTCCCTCTTGAGTTTTTGGAAGAAAAAACACTCAGGGGTATTTTGGACGTTGCAACTGAAAATTACCATGTATTTGTCATTTTTTTTCTCCTTCTCATGTCTTGGGAATTTGTCAAACCATGAACATCTTTTGGTCATTATTTGTTCCTACCACCGTGTATCGGTCATTTTCCCAATATTTTTCTCTATCATGGAGTGGTTGGACTCTACTTTGCAGTGGTTGGATTCTACTGTGCAGTCCAACCATTTCAAAAGTCGTATAAAGGCTAGAGACAGCATGTCAGCCGTGTAAAAGTTGGACTGCACCCGTGCGGTCCGGCTAGCCCCTACCCTATTTCTGGGCAATTTCAATGATCCGATTTGTTCACATTTTTTGGGATTTATTCACTTAGACTTTTTACAAGTCTACATTGTTCGACGAACTCTACAACATGATGGTATTCAATGCACTCAATTTTTAACGTGACTATAGTATTCGAAGAACATTACAACATGAACGAATCGGTTTATTGAAATGGCCCCAAAATAGGGTCGTAATTGGCTGGTTTGCACGCGTGCTGTCCAACCACTCCCTTGCAGAGTACCCGTACAAAGGCCGAAAGCTCAAAAGAAAACAACCAAGTTCATGACTAATGGAGAAAGACAATCATGGTGTCAACTGTCAAATCAATGGAAGAGATGGATCATGAATATCAAATACTACTACTTTGAAAGAAAAGTCGATTGCTTTAAAAACAATAGTTCCAAGTTTACATGTGTTACCATGCTCATACTTTTGAATGAAGTAGGTAAAGCTAGCAATTTGAAAAGAAAAATAATTCCATAAATGTATTGTAGGATGTTTGCTTTGATTGTTGGTAGTTCGGTCACAATCATTTTTTGATGTCACTGTTGAAAGCATGACAAAACATATTTTTCTAAATTGGGCATGAGATGAAGTGCTGTGATAATAACATGTTTTGTATTGAGATTATATTTGGATGCAAGTATTGATGAATTAAAATCTAATTGATAACGATTTGATCAATGCATTCTTCTCTCCAAGTCAAACGATCGATCTCCTTTTCTTTTAGTTGATTTTGATTAGTTTTTTCTTTAATATAGAATCCCTAACATTTTAGCACGTGTTAGAGCATCCGCTCTTAACATTTAAATGACATTAGGTTCAAATGTAACTAAATAGATACTCCCTCTGATGTAGAACAAGTAGCGGCCCAATTCTATGATCAAATGGATCGGTCGAAGCCCCGAAAACCCAAATAGCTTTTAATTGAAAAATTGTCAAATTCGGCAATTTATTGACAAGCCCAAAATAGGCCCAAACTTGGTGGGCTGAGGCAGAGTCACATTACGGTCAATACTCACGACCCTAAGTCGTGATGCATGGTGGATTTTGGCCCAATTCCTTTATTTAGGTTTTAAATTTAGTTATTTCGCTATTTTAGGTTATATTTAGATTAGGAATTACTCTTAGTGCGTAATTCCGTTTTTATTGATTCTAGTTAGAAAAGTCTTAGAATTGTTTTTAGTTTTCAATTTTAGGAGTTTCCCCAATTTCTAAGATATTTTATTTTTTTAGTAGTTTTTTAGGGTTTGCTAGGGTTTCCCTATAAATAGGCTTGCAATAGCTATTGTTCAGCAGTTTTTGATCATAACAATTTCAGAGTTAATCTCTTTCTTGTTGTGGATTCAAGAACTCTCGAGGATTCGAGGCCTATCTTTATTTGAACTAGTACGCTAACTAGTTTCTCGTGAATTCCGCTACGCCACCCTTCGTCCGTGTTTGTTGGTCCTTTTGAGGAGCTTGTGCCACTTTTCAATTGATTAGATCTTTCGTTTATGAAAAGTTGGTTGAAAGTAGGCTGAATCAAAGAACGTCAGTGTGTGCCACTATGGCCAAAACACTTATCTACTCATTCAAAATGTCGCTTGACACTCTCATATCTAGTTCTCAGGTGTTCCTTTACTCCTTAAGAGTTCCACAAAGTTTATAGTACTTTTCACACTTCGTCCAAGCATACAGAATACCGTTTCATCATTGAGATTTTCCCAATGTGGGGCTTAAATGTCTGCAAAGCCAAATTAGAGTGTCAATAGTGTTGTGATAGTAACATAAGTATTGGGATTATATTTTGATGCAAGTTTTGATGAATTAAAATCCAACCAATAACGATTTAATTAGTGTCCATTCTTCTCTCCAACTCAATTGACCTCCTTTTTCTGCTTTTCTTTTACTTCATTTTGATTAGTTTCTTCTTAAATCTATAATCCCTAACATTTTAGCACATGTTGTAAGAGCATCCGCTCTAAACGTTTAAATGACATTAGGTTGGAATGTAACTAATTAGAGATATTAGAATAACAATATCAATTATCAAGCATGCACATCACATCTTGAAAACCAATAGAAAGTAAGGCGATAGGGTTTAATATTTTAGGCTTACTACAGTACTCCAATATCATTTTCTCTACTAGGTTACTAGCATGAACACGTACTATGCACGTGTTATGCCCGAAGACTGAAAAAAAATGATGTGTTTTTCCTTTTTTTGATTAGCTAAAAAATTATACTTTCAATATCAATTATCAAGCATGCACACCACATCTTGAAAACCAATAGAAAGTAAGGCGATAGGGTTTAATATTTTAGGCTTACTATAGTACTCCAATATCATTTTCTCTACTAGGTTACTAGCATGAACACATACTCTGCACGTGTAATGCGTGGAGACTAAAATAAAATGATTTGTTTTCCCTTTTTTTGATTAGGCTTACTATAGTACTCCAATATCATTTTCTCTACTAGGTTACTAGCATGAACACGTACTCTGCACGTGTTATGCATGGAGACTGAAATAAAATGATGTGTTTTTCCTTTTTTTGATTAGCTAAAAAATTATACTTTCAATATCAATTATCAAGCATGCACACCACATCTTGAAAACCAATAGAAAGTAAGGCGATAGGTTTTAATATTTTAGGCTTACTATAGTACTCCAATATCATTTTCTCTACTAGGAACACGTACTCTGCACGTGTTATGCATGGAGACTAAAATAAAATGATGTGTTTTCCCTTTTTTTGATTAGCTAAAAAATTATACTTCCAACCATAGAGTGTATTGAACTATTGGATCTAAATGATCCATAGAGTATAAAAAAAATAAATTCTGCTTTGATTGTTGGTAGTTCTAAGAGTTTGATGACAAGATTTTCTTGGTCTCACTGTTGAAAGCATGACAAAGAATATTTTTTAAATTGGGCACGTGATAAGTATTGTGATATTAACATGTTCTGTATTGGGATTATATTTTGATGCAAGTTTTTTTTGGGTAATTATTTTGTTGCAAGTTTTGATGAATTAAAATTCAATAAGTGCCTATTCTTCTCTCCAAATCAATCGACCAGAATCGACCTCCTTTTTCTCTTTTTCTTTTAATTAATTTTGATTACTAGTTTCTTCCTTAATCTAGAATCCCTAACTTTTTAGCACATGTTGTAATTAGAGCATTCAATTCGTTCCAAACGTTTAAATGACATTAGATTATGGTGTAACTAAACAGTTATTAGAATCACAATATCAATTATATCAAGCATGCACACCACATCTTGAAAACCAATAGAAAGTAAGGCTATTAGGGTTTAATATTTTAGGCTTCCTACGATAGTCCAATATAATTTTCTCTTCAAGGTTATTAAGCTTGTAAAAAAGTAATTTTGACGGGTCTTTTTAGAGTTATTGATATTGATATATTACTTATTAAAAAAATTTCTCCATAAATGACTATAAACGAGTCAAGTCGAGTCAAATAATTAATTATTTAAGGTATGAAAAAAAAAAAAAAAAAAGGCTATAAACGACAATTTGACTACAGCTATGTATGAGATGACTAGTGGACTTAATCTAACCGAACAAAGCGAGTCTCATTAAGTTTATCACGAATCAAGCTCAAAGTATTTCAGCACCCTATTCTCAAAGTTTTTTGAGTTAAACGTATAGATATAAAAAAAAAAAATTCAGATAATATTATCTGTGAGAAAATAGTTCAACCTCAAACTAGCATAAAAAGAATTAGACAATTTTAATAAGAGTAAAACCTTTTTTTTCTCCCATCTTAGAATCATTAAGAAGGGAAATTCCACTTTGATTGTTGGTAGTTCTAAGGGTTTGATGACAATCTTTTCTTGCCCTCACTGTTTCGTTGCAATTTTATCGGATGTCCCCAGGCCCGGCCTTGTGGGCAGGCAGGGGGGCGCCGGCGCAGAAACGATTTTAAGGCCATACCAACCGTGAAATATATATATAAAGCGCCCCCTACCGTAGAAATAAAATAAGCGCGCCATGAACACAAGTCGGGCTGGATGTCCCCAAAGAGACGCCCTCACTGTTGAAAGCATGACAAAGCTTATTTTTCTAAATTGGGCACTGGATAAGTATTGTAATACTAGTAAGGGAACATATTCTGATGCAAATTTTGATGAATTAAAATCCAATTGATAATGATTTAATAAGTGCCCATTCTTCTCCCCAACTCCTTTTTATGTTTTTCTATTAGTTTATTTTGATTAGTAGTTTCTTCTTTAATCAAGAATCCTCAACTTTTTAGCACATGTTGTAATTAGAGCATCTATTCCAAGCATTTAAATGACATTAGATTCAAATGTAAGTAAATAATTATTAGAACCACAATATCAATTATATCAAGCATGCACACCACATTGAAAACCGATAGAAAGTAAGGCAAAATGATTTAAAATTTTTTAGACTTATTACTATGATACTCCAATATAATTTTCTCTACTAGGTTATTAAGCTTGTAAAATGTCATTTTGATTGGTCTTTTTAGAGTTATTGATATAAACTGATTAAATGACTATAAACGAGTCAAGTCGAGTCAAATAGGTAATTATTGAAGTTTTTTTAAAATAAGAATTAGTTATAAATGACAATTTGACTACGGCAATGTATGAAATGAACGGTGAACTTATTCTAACCGAACAAAGCTTGTTTCTATTAAGTTTATCGCGAATCAAGCTCAAAGTATTTTGGCACTCTATTCTCAAAGTTTCTTAAATTAAATGGATACATATAAAATATTTTCCATATATTATTTGTGAGAAAACAATGCAAAACTAGCATGTAAAAAGAATCAGGGGTGCTTTACGTAAAAAATCAAAAAGTGGTTTTTAAAAAAATTATTTTGTTCTTATTCAATTTTTTTTTTAACAATTCATCTATTTTGGCTTTATTCAAAAAAAAATTGAGTTTTGACTATAATTTTATACTTATTAGATTTGTCTCGCCGAGAGGAATCCAGAAACCACAAAATCTTGATGTAAAACTAACAAATGCAAAAAAAAAAATTGGATACGGACAAAATAATTTTTTTTAAAACTATTTTTTGGTTTTTTTACGTAAAGCACCCCTCACAGATTTGATAAGAAATATAAGGAAAATTATTTATTTATGCTATCTTTTTTCTCTTTTCTTTTATTTTCACTTTTTGGAAATGCCGTGCTTTTTTGTCAATCAGTTCAGTTTCTCTTCTGTTAAAGAAACGAACCAACTCTCTCTCTCTTTCTCTCTCTCTCTCTCTCTCTCTCTAAACTGTGTTTCTCTCTCATCCACTGGATACCGGCGGCGCCATGTTCGGCAAACCTCACTCTCCGGCCCCGTCGCCGTCTAGATCCGATCAAACTCCCTAAGTCCTCCGGACATGGATTCACCTCCCTGTGCTCCTCTTCATACCTAAAATTCCCTCAAATCGTAGACGTCGTTTTTTTCACTCCCGCTGCCTTATCCGATCGAGATCCATACAATTACCTGCCGTTCGATTCGACGTCTAATTGGTTTGTCGAACTTGTGTTTTTTTTTTTTTTTTATACGGCTTTCCTTTCAATTTTCTTTTCATGTATAACTTGAAAAGATCTCCAGGCTTCTCGAGAAACTCACTCAATAATCATCAAATTGATTGCCCGAGATCGGCCGATTTTGTTCGAATTGAAAGATAAGATGTTTTTCTTTGATCATACGTCTCCTTTTTAAAGTTATGTAATTGGTTGGGATTGGTTGTTTTGATTATGGGGCGTGATATATATGAGGAATCATTGAGATGATTCGACTCGATGGGTAGAGTTGATAGGAAGAGAAAAGATCGCCTGTTTTCCGGTTACTGGGAAAATGACCGACAATTGAATCAGTATGTCTGAATACTGCTTTTACTAACTGTGGGAAAATTTGCATAGTTTTTATAGTGGGTATACAAAGGATTTGGTTTCGTAGCGGTAGATACTGACATGCCGAAGAAGCAATTACGTATTTGTAATAATAAGAAGAGGGTTTCGTCAGATTATGTTGTGGAGGAAGAAGAAGAAGAAAGTGGCTTGTTGGAGATGGCGTTAGAAAGAAGAGGCCGTCGAAAGCTTGGATTAAGTGACCGTCTTTTACTACCTGGTTTGAATGATGATGTTGCTTTAACTTGCCTTGCTTGGGCTTCCCGATCTGATTATGCTTCGTTGTCTAGCTTGAACACGAGGTTTAATTCACTAATGAAAACTGGGTATTTATATGATTTGCGGAAGCAGTTTGGGATTGTGGAGCATTGGGTGTACATGGTTTGCGACCCGAGGGGATGGGAGGCGTTTGACCCTAGGAGGAATAAATGGATGAGATTGCCTAAAATTCCATGTGATGAGTGTTTCAACCATGCGGATAAGGAGTCATTGGCTGTGGGTAGTGAGTTGTTGGTTTTTGGCCGCGAGTTGTTAGATTTTGCCATTTGGAAGTTTAGTTTAATTTGTCAGAAGTGGGTGAAGTGTGAAGGAATGAATCGCCTTCGCTGTTTGTTTGGATCGGGAAGTTTAGGTTCGGTGGCTATTATTGCGGGAGGGAGTGACAGGAATGGGAATATTTTGAAATCAGCTGAGCTTTATGATTCTAAAACAGGGAAATGGGAAATGTTACCAAACATGCACTCCCCACGTAGATTGTGCTCTGGCTTTTTTATGGATGGAAAATTTTACGTGATTGGTGGAATGACAAGTCCTACTGAATCGTTGACTTGCGGAGAGGAGTACGATCTCAAGTCAAGGAAGTGGAGGAAAATAGAGGGTATGTTTCCAAATGTCAGTAGGGCAGCTCAAGCACCTCCCCTTGTGGCGGTTGTTGATAACCAACTATATGCAGTTGAGTATTTGACAAACATGGTGAAGAAGTATGACAAGGAGGAGAACTGCTGGGATGTTTTGGGAAGGCTTCCAGTTAGGGCTGATTCTTCCAATGGGTGGGGGCTGGCTTTTAAAGCATGTGGGAAGGAACTTCTTGTAGTGGGCGGACAAAAAGGCGGGCCAGAAGGTGAAGCTATAGTGCTGAACTCTTGGTGCCCTAGCTCAGGTGTCCGGGATGGCACTTTGGACTGGAAGGTAATCGGTACGAAGGAGCATGTTGGGGTGTTTGTTTACAACTGTGCTGTGATGGGATGTTGAGGATTCTCCCTCAATAAATTGACTCACACCCGAAGGATCAGGTATCTTAATCTGGCCTGGACTTTGTGTGCTTGCACATTTATCTGATTGACCTGAACTTTATTTATTGCGGGGGTAGCGTCTCACAAGATGGGAACTTGTTTTTATTCTGCTTAACTTTTCTGTATTGGGTTTTCATCACTTCTGTAATCGGTACAGTCTGCTCTCAAGGCTGCTGGTTAGAAGTAATGTTGTTTTTATCTTTTTGTTTTTTCTAAGTTATGTTTCATGATTCGGAGCAAACTGCTTCAAGTCAATAATTTGCAAAAGTTGTATTGTGGGTGCTTCAATGCTGTTTGATCGTGCCTCAGGCTATAATATTTTTTTGCATCAATCTTTTAATTTTGTTATTAGCTCCGAATCCAGTGTTGAATGTCTGAACAAAATTCGGTTGTTCCGTGACAATACGTCTCTTGAGTTCCTCGCCTACTGGAGGTACAAGGAGGCTGTTCTTTTAGAGGTAAAACTTTCGAAGAGGAGTCACTTTGTGCATCTATTGACAAAGATTATGTGTGTCTCCCGCCCTCCCCCGCCCATATCCCCATTGATTGGGGTTTACATGGGTACTTCGAAATACCCTATGAAAGAAAGAAACAAAGTTTGCAGAGGAGCCTTTGGTCTGCCTCACATTCTTGGAGGGTGCACAACAATGCACATCCTAGTTTCAAACAAGTATGGGAAGTGATAAAGCTTTAATGATTATGAGAACCCAATAAAAGCCTTTCTAGTTGCCTTCAAAGATAGGCCCTTGAAAGTGCTTTTTCCATTTTAGGTTCGTGGAATTACTGTGACATGAGGAAGCAAATTCAAGTTATGCATGCTATAGCTTATGTGGTAATAGTTGATTGAGTGGTCAGGTTCTTGAAAGTGCTTTTTCCATTTTAGGTTCGTGGAATTACTGCGACATGAGGAAGCAAATTCAAGTTATGCATGCTATAGCTTATGTGATAATAGTTGATTGAGTGATCAGGTTACATGAGATTGGAGCTATTTATTGTCTTCAAATTGGCTTTCCTGATGCATCTCCCATTTGCTCTGCTGGAGACTCGTTCGGGCTAAAAGTGAATTTCTATGCTTAGGATTAAAATTCTAATTTCCGTTGTTTGACTAGTGGAAGGGACATGGAGTTCTGAGAAGTCAGTTATGAATGCAGAGTAGCACTCTCTAACTTTGTGTGTTCTCCTTCAATTGATGCACTCGCAGATCTACATGTTTCTTACTGATTAATAGTATGAAACCTATCATCACTCTTTCCATAGTTTCTGAATCTTCCATACAATGGGTTTCATAAGTTGAAACGATACACTTACTAGTTCAGGTGCAACTGCCTTCAGCGGTTGTTTGATATGTAAATTGTTTCCTCCTGTGCCTACTGTTAGGTCTTTTTCTGTTGGGGTCATTTGGAAGAGTTACTACTTAGAAGCTCCATCATAAACAAGGGAAAAAAGCAAGGTTACTGATTAAATTTTCGTTCTTTAAGGTTTCTTAATACAGACAGCCATAGAGAGCAACAGTTAGAAGGTTCCAACAATATCTAGTAAGCATTAATGCTTTATCATTCCAACAATTGAAACCTAATTTATGTAGTGTGATATAGGTATAGTTTGCATTTGGACCGGGAATGAGTAACAAATGGTTTAAGTCTATTTCCCTTGCTCCCTTCTTGAAGATTTTACTGAAGTATCTCATTTTGTATATTTAAGGACCTAAGGTTCTATCCTTCTGTATAACTCTCGTATGTTTTTGAGTCACATTCAATGGAAAGCAAAATAGCAAGAGAAAAATGGTGGGTAGCCAATCTTTCTCGACTGTTCATAGATTTGTATGTGTCTACCGAATTGTTGTATAGGAATGTCATTCACCAAAGGCAAATGAAAATTTGGTTACGGTTGAAGTGTTCGCTGTGTAGTTCCTTTGTCACGGTATCTGTTCCATGTTCCGCACTGCTCATAGATTTGTATGTATCTACCTAATTGTTGTATAGGAATGTCATTCACCAAAGGCAAGTGCAAATTTGGTTAGGATTGAAGTATTTGCTGTGTAGTCTCTTTGTCATGGTATCTGTTCCTTGTTCCCGGACCACTACTTCCATGGATAGTGCTCCATAACAAGAAAAGGGGAACCAATGTTCCAACTTTTAAGAGTGTTGGTCCAGAGCATGTGGTCCACCTTATTCGAGATGGCCAATTGTGAGTGGACAAGACCAAAAGATGATGTGACGGACCAGAATCACTTAACAAACCTTCCGTGTTACGCCGTGTGTTTATCATTCCAATATCAGGAAATTCCCTATTTATGGGAGGAAGTTGTGATGTTCTTGCTCAAAATTGATGAGTTCATTACTGGAGGGCTCAGCTAGCCTTTTTGTCATACAACAAGGATTTTGATGTCTCTTTTGTTTCCAGGGGGGGAGGCTTTTAAAATCGCTTGGATACCCCATTATTGGGAAGAAAGAAAGAACTTGATAACTGTTGAGAATCATTGATATAAAACTTTAGGAACCGATTGGATGGGGATAAGTTTTGGAGGGGGTATAAAACCTGATGTGACACATTTAGCATGGTTTGACTAGGCAAAAATGCAGGGGGATAAAATTTCACCCCTCCGAAAGTTATTGCCGGCAGGGGGATAGAGGGGTATAATTTTTGGGGCACCCCTCCCCTTGCCCAAAAGTTATCCCCGGGTATAAGGAAAAAAATAACACCTCTCTTCACTGTTTCAACTACGAAAAACCTTATCCTCCCATTTTATCCTCCATCCAAACTAACTACTTTTTTATTCTCCCTCCATAAAACATCACATCAATGTGGTTCCACCCTCCAAAAATAATACTCCCTGGATAACTTATCCCCTGGAATTCTAGCACCATCCAATCGGGATCTTAAGGAGAACTTATGCTATAGAATATTTGTGTGGTGAACAAACCTTGGGGGGTTCTAATATTCTTATATTCCTATCTCACTTACAGCTGTGCCAATTCCCAATAATATGCATTAACCATGGTAGGGACAACCTATTTTTGGCAACTTGAATTTGCACCAAACAAACATTTCACATGGGGCAAGCTCTGGAGTCTGGAGATGTGTTTCTGTGATTTTTGGTCTATTACAGCCTTGTTTGATTGGTCGTCCTAATAATGAAACGATATATAATCTGTTATAAGTGCCTGAAAAGTTACCACAGTCCATGGGCCCATGATGTGTCATTGCACGCATGGGTCTCGGGTGATAGGAAATTTATGCCGTGCCGTGGTACGTTCTTTTGAGTCGTGCCACAAAATCGACATGTCATGTCAAAAGGGCTATACAACGCACACCCACATCGCACGACTTGCGCCAAGGCAGCCTTGTAAGATCAGGTCAAAGTACGTACATATATCATGTATTCCGTGATTGGTTATCTTAGATTTTATACTGAAATTGTATGCTATATCTATTATTGGTGAAGTGAATTGAATAGAAGTAATACCTATTTTTGTTTATATATTTGGTAGTTAGAAGGTGGAAGAGTTACATCAAAACGTGGGTGTCATGTGGGGATGGGCCTGACAACCCAATCTACCAGAAGCTTTCTTAATTTGGGAATCCTTCTGTGTTGTAGCCAGCTCATCATTTGCCAAAACAAGTAAAAGCCTCTTTTGATTGAAGTACATGCCATGTTCCTAATTAGTATACGTTTCTCAGACCTACACGTTTGTTCATAGCCCCTCACCCTGTATCACAATTGTGTTTGGAGTCGTTCGAGGCACATAGATTTGACATACAATAAATCTATAGGTATCAAGTCCCAACCCATTTGCATTGATGGTGTACAGACCGGATTGCAGAGCCGAACTACGGGCCCCACACAAAAGATTCAAACCATTTCATTAATTTTAAAATATTTTAACGAGTAGCTCCATAGAAAAGTTAAATACTAGAGCCCGCTTTAAAATTACAGAGGCCGAAAGCAAAGTCATAAAATGGGCCTATATATATTTTCACGCTAATTTTGTTCAACAAATATTCATCATAAAATGGGCCCCAATTTCAAATTTTTGTTTTGTGAATTCCACACTCAATCTCGATTCTTGGCTTCTCTGGCATCGAGCATGGAGAATATTAGATTTGTTTTCTTCAACTCTCCGTCTTCCTGCTTTCCATATTTTCACAACATCTAGTATTTTAACCAAAGACTAAAAGTCTAAAACTAGGCCCTAAGTTAAATGATACTTTCAATTATGTCATCTTATTTTTGAGGGCACAAATCTTGTATTGGGCTTATTTATACCTAGCCCATAAATAAAAACTAGTTGGACTATATATACACACCAACTTCCAATCAAGGATCCCGAACTGGGAGTTTTTGGGTATTTTTAAGGGTTTAAAACGTGTTTTTGCATGATTCAAACCATCCAATGTGTTTAAAAAGTTATTTTGTTTTTGCAAAAAATTGCTCGAATCAAGTCCTTCCCCCTTTTCTTTTCTTTTTGATGATTTTTCACGAGAACTCTTAAAAACACGTTTTAAAACACATTAGCCGGTTCGCTCATTAAAAAAAATTGGGAAGGTGCATCCCGGACTAGAAGTTCCTCTTTTCTTTTTGATGATCTCTCACGGGAACTCTTAAAAACACGTTTTAAACACATTAGACGGTTCGGCTCATTAAAAAAAAATTGGGAAGGTGCATCCCGGACTAAAAGTTCCTCTCTCTCTCTCTCTCTCTCTCTCTCTCTCTCTCTCTCTCTCTCTATATATATATATATATATATATATATATATATATATATATATATATATATATATATATATATATATAAACTTCAATCAAGGATCGGGACCGTATTCTGGTCCGTTATTTGCCCTACTTCCGGGCCAAATTTCGACGATCCGAACCGTTAGATGTGTTTAGAAGGTGTTTTTTAGGGCCGTAGCGAGGATTTGGCAAAAAAAAAAAAAACCGGAAGGGCTTGATCCAAGCAGTTTTTCATAAAAATGCATTTATAGCGTTTTTATGAAAAACTGCTTGAATCAAGCCCTTTCGGGTATTTTTTTTTGCCAAATCCGCGCGAGGGCCCTAAAAAACACCTTCTAAACACATCTAACGGTTCGGATCGTCAAAATTTGGCTCGGAAAGTGGAGAAAAACATGTGATCCGGATTTTATTCCCATCCGGACGTCCGGATGGGAAGCGGATTGTATATATATATATGTCCCCTTCTAATCCGGACCTCCATGATCCAAATATTTTTTTGAGGATCAGATCCATTCAATGTGTTCAGAAGGTGTTTGTATGGGTCCAGGCAGGAAGATTTCTTGCGAAAAAATGTATATATATACATTTTTTGCGAAAACTGCTTGGATCAAGCCCTTCCCGGTATTTTTTTTGAAGATTTCCTGCAATGACCCTTGAAAACACCTTCTGAACACATTGGACGGCTTGGATTTTCCAAAAATAATTTACAACACAAAAAAATCATTTTTTTCTTATTCTCGGGAGGTTTGGACTTGAAAATTTGCCTATATATATGTACACACATAAAGGCCTAATATACTTGGGGCAAAAGCCCAGGCTTTCTGGATTTGCCCCAAAGTTTGTACGTCTCCTTACGATAACTCTAAGCACAATGGACATCTCTGTTGTGTTTCAATAAAGTTGAAGCGTCACTCCATTTTCTTAATTTTTCAACGAATTTCTTTTTTAAACTTTTCCAAAAGCAATTCCTAAGTCGGCCAATTTTGCTTCCATTTAATTGGATCACCGGCTAGTGAACGATGTGATTGCTCTACAAATTAGTTGAATAATTTACGCATTAAGTGGTTTGAAAACCCAATATTAAAGTAGAAAAAGAATAAGTACATGGAACTTTTGACCTTTTTCTTATTTTAGCCAAGATGTCGGACTATGAGTAGCCCCCAAAAGACCGAATAATACGGAGGGTTAGATGAAGTTCAACTGTTGGTACAAAAATGACTCCGGGGCCAAAGCTATTTTTGGGTTGCTACGTTATCAACAAGGCAAAAAGAAAGCAATCTTGTTACACTGGTTTGGTATCATTTGAGCACAATCTCAAATCAAAATCGTTGGCTTAAACTCAGAGTATCATCTTTGACGCAAATCAAATGGTGTGAAACAAACAGCAATAGTAACCTTTGGTACCAAATTTTTGTAATATCAAAGTGTCTAAAAGATGTTCTTTGTTACAAAAACTTTGGATTCGGGGGACCTGTAGTGAGCACTCACGGCCGTCCGTTCGGCAATCAACGGTCGATTATCTTACATGTAGGATAATTGCATTTAATCCGGTCCGGTGATTGCCAAATGGATGGCCGTGTTTGCTCAATATAGGCTCCCGAGTCTGAAAACTTGTACTGCCAGTTTCTTTTTGGCAGGCTGCCGATTCCAGTCTTCCACCAAAATTTTCTACCACTGATGTTAAGATTCTCCGTTGGACGATTCCCACCAGAACAAATACCAAATGACATTTAGAAATGGTTTTTGGGTATTTAGAAAGGAAATGGTAATGGGAAAACTTTGTACCAAGCAGAGAGGAAAACAAAATGGTACGAAAAAACCTTTCATTTGGATGTTGAAAGAGAAGAAATGTGAATTTCCACTGTTAGTTTGGTAAGCAATGGAGGCTGGGCAAACAAGTGAGAAATCCTTCCATACTGCAAATTGAAAGATATGGCCCATATCGCAGATAGACAGAAAATGCTCACACTTGTAATTTTAACAGAATTGAAAAAGTGAACCCAAAGGTATCAGGTTGAATTCCCATCCGGGAAACCCTGTCTGGCTCTCATCTGGAATATGAGTCTTGCAGATGGATTCTTCCATGGTGAGGTGGAATGTCACTGGAATCTAGTCCTGACCGGGCGGCTGCAGATTCCTAAGAAAATACGGGAAATCCTCTCGAAGTCTAAATGAATCAGACGAATATTGAGATTATGGCATACCGATGCCTTCATGTTTACCAACTTCTAAGTCATATCATACCAAACAAAGTCAAGCGTGAACAAAATTCTTCGCCTGTCAAACTGATGTGTTTGATGCGAGTCAGCACAGGTTGACATACTGAATTTCAATAACAAGGTATACCACTTCAACATTTGGTTGGTAACGAAGCATAAAAGGTGATGAATCCGATAACAAGCGGATGATTTCTCATCAAGCATAAAAGCAATGAAAGAACCATAATCATAAGCACACAACACATAAGTACTTCTTGCATGACATAATCATTCCACACAGAAGATGTTTCCTCCATAGCCAAGTTTAGTGGAGGAACTAAAAAAACACAGGTCCAAACATTAAACAACAAACACAGTTCAAGAGAGGTATATTCGGATCAGATGCCAATCCACACTACCTCATTTATTCACGAATAGAGGCGAACATTTTGAAAGCACCAGAAAAAGTTCACCAACCTTGCCACAGGGTGGCAGGGATCATATTAGTTCCCAAACCAGCGATGGACGAAGACACCACTGTTTCTTAGGCCTTTGAAAAGACTCATGCAGTCTCCACACACAGCATTTGCACAATCCGCACCTTGTGAGCAGCGAAGGAAGAGTTCATCAATGCGGCAAATTGCTCTACTCTCAAATAACTCGAACAGAAGTTTCAACTCCACTGGTCGTGCATTCATCATAAGGACGACAAAGTCTCCATTTTCCACTGTTCTTTCAAACCAGCTGATAAAATCAAAGTCCTCTTCATCAACTGGTGCGCTAAAATACTCATCAGAACTGAGATTAGTAATAACGGCCTTGAGGCCCGCAAGGCCTGGATAATACACAAAGCTAACTCCGGGGTTTTTGACATAAGATGATAGTGCAGAAGTGTCATGATCGACAACGTAAACGTTGAAAGCTTGAGGTTCAACAGGGTAAAAGGGCTTGAACACACCAGAAAGGGTAGAATTCAAGAATTCCCCTGCACCTATATTGATGTAGATCATCCTCTTCCTTGAGGAAATATTCATGAACTCAGGTAAATAGGAAAAGTTTTTCACAATGGGCCCCAAATTTTCATCTGCAACAGGTTCCATGTGCTTTATAAAGGGCTTATTGTTCGTAACTGACTGGCACTCACTGGGAAGCCGGTAATGTTCAAAGAAAGCAACTTTATCGAATCTTTTCTTGAAAATGACCAGAGTAAAAGTGCTTATACCACATACATGGACAACAGTGGAACTTCTCAGGAAAGATGAAACTGGGGTGGCAGACCTTATCAAGCCACCAGAGTAGAAGTTACTAGCACCCACAAGCATGGCACCAGTCCCACCAGGTCGCAAAACACGTTCGATCTCAAGCACGAGAAAAGCGGGGATGGACACCCTATCAAGAGCTCTAGAGAACACGAAATCGAAATAATTATCCTTGAAATCGAGCTCGTACACAAATCGCCTCTTTAAAATAGAGAAAAACGGGTGTCTATCAACGCCAAACACGTGAGAGAATCCCAATTCTCGCAATGCCAAGACGGAAGAGGCCGATCCCTCCCCAACACAAAGAGTGTTTGCACCAGAATCCAACAAGTTCTTCCCCATAAGCTCTTTTACAACACCAATTGTCAAATCCTTGGTATCCTTGTTGCAATGAGTCGATAACGACGACCTGGAAAAGGGATTCGCAAAAGTGGACAGGGGTTTCATAAACCCAGTGAAATTCACATATGGGTTTGAGCCAATACTCAGTTGGCATTCGTGGAAATTCAATGCGAGTGGCTCCATTGTCCGAACATCATGGACAAATTGGAAGAAAGTAACGGTAGCCATAGCCAGTGCAAACAATAGGGCTTTGAGAAACAAGCGCCTGGCTAATGACCCATGAAGGATTTGCCATTTCACTACTTTGAAATCCATTTTTTCCCCCGACTTTCAACCGAATTTCCGGGTCTTTCGATTACCAGAGATCTAGAGAACGATTAACTAGTAACAATGAGTGTGAATTGAAGAGAAATACAACAATCTAAGACGAAAACAGATTAGCGAGTACAAAACCTGGATGAGGTGTGGTTTCCACCCACGAGGACTCCCATTGATTTTTGAAACCCTAACCAGACCCTCCTTGGAGCTCTCCTCCTCACGGGTTCGAACCAATTCAGGCCCATCTTCGACCCCCCCATGTAAAAATCTCCCAACCCAATTCTACATTCTCAGTTTTCAAGATTTCAAACAGGAAATTCTGCTAGGTCTACATGCATGTATACGCGTTGTACGAAAGAACAGGAAAGTGGGATTAGGGTTTGGATGCGGATGAGCAGTGAGTGAAGAGATGGATGTGGGGGGAAAAGGGGTAGAGTACACTCTATTATTTTGAGTAAAGGGAGCGAGGCGGTGATGGTGGGTAGGGACAGTACAGATAAGAGAAGGTACTTGTTGTCTCTGTCGGCGAGGACTCGTGTCGGTCATTGACAGGGTAGAAAGTGGTAGCTCGAATGCTTTAATAGTGACTTTAATTGTGTTGGTTGGGTCGGTTCAACCCGTTTAACTATCGGGTCTGAAGTTCTGGCCGTGAGTGGTTTGGTAATTATTCGATGGTTTTGGGACCGCTAGATCACCTTTGTTTTTGAGGTTCAATTTTAAAGATCGGTTTTCTCTATTATTCTCCGATTATTATTAATATTTTTTTAATAAAGCTAAAAATAAATCAAAATAAATCAGTTTATAGGTTTAATTTTGGGTTTATTAAAAAAATATGTAGTTTCGATCATAATTTTATACTTTTTAGATTCGACAAGACAACGAAAATTTGACATAAAACTAACAAATGCAAAAATCCGAGGTGCCGACGCCTTCGCACCGACCATCGACTTGGCGTTGCGGACCTTTGTGGGTCCCCTTAACACTTTGATTCTGAAGCCGTTCATTCATTCCAAAATAGAATTCTTAGGGGGTTTATGTGAGAATCCGCCGATTGGAGCATTTCCGAAGTTACCGATCGAAATCACCCCATTTCGATTGAAATTTTTTGAAACGAAATGGGGTGATTTTGGATCGAGAACTTAAGGCGGCCCGATTGAGGTGATCTCGCACGACTCCCTCGAATTCTATTCTCAGAATGAATCTGACGCACTCTGGACAACCGCCGGCGACCTTAAGCGGGTTCCCTGGGCCGCTTGGTACACCACGGCACTATTTGGTCGGCACAAGTAGAAGGGTTCTTAAAAGTATATGTTATGTGACACAAAGTACAAAATTGGCTTCCTCTTTTATCTTGTTAAGTTGTTTGTCACCAAACACAAAAATTGAGCTTCATTTGAATAATTTAATGATCGACCAAGTTACAAAACTACCCCACCCACTGTCATTTATCCCAACGGCTATCAAAACAGAGGAAAATTATTACAAAGCCCAACGGCTATGAAAACGGGGGGAAATCATAACAGAGCAAACGGCTATTTTTCGGCTTCTTTAAATAGACGATCCTATTTCCTTTCAGAAAGCAACAATCAAACTGATTCCTCCTCCCAATCCATTTGCCAAGTTAAAATTCACACCTTTTCCTTTGCAAAAATTCACCCCCTCCCTCTTATTTTTGCTAAGTAATTAGATGGCTTCATCTTCTACACATTTTAGTTCTTCCCCTAAAGCGAGCTCATTCGTTGAGAATCAACAGATTGTTTCTCTGTGCTATTGTGAACGAATGGATGGTACGGTGACCTTGTTTCTACCGCAGATACTCCCACCACTACTTTTATAACCGGCAAAGAGACGATATATACAGCGGGATCGAGAGGGAAGCCATCGACAAATATGGCAAGATTATTTTGCCGAGAATTACACTTTTTTGCTCGCCTACTTCCGTAGACACTACTGAATGCGTAAAGAATTATTTCTTCACTTTTTGAACGACGCTGAAGCTTATGATACCTACTTTGTTTGAAAAAGGGATTTCACTCGACAATTGGATTGTTCCTGTTGGAAGTTTTACCTTCCTTCAATGAATGAACTCAGTAGCTGGAGTAAGATAAGGGTGTTATCCCTATTTTGCCAGGCAAACTTATTGTCACATATTCTCTGGCAAGTATGGAGAAAAGCATGTCGCTTTACTCCCACCGACTATTTTAGAGCTCTCACTAGAGCTATATTAGTCCTGCATATGCAAAGAGAAAAAAAAACACACACTTGGATACACAGTGCACTTTCATATAGAGGGTTCGAATTTGTGAGAGAGAGACAGGAAAAGTTCAGTTTACCAAGGCGCTCCTCGGAGGTGTTCCGTGGTTCGTGGTCTAGTTGTTTTATCCTGGGAGACAGACGTTGATTCAACCTACAACACCCTCAGTAGGCAGCGAATCTGTTTTAAAGAGACCGTGGTTACATGAGACTCAGTTCTCGAATACTCCAATACCGTTTGTATTTCTTACTGATTTATGATTCTGCAATTTTGTTTGTAATTTGTATTTCATTAATGGAAATTGTTCTTTGAAATTCTGTGAATTTGCCATGATATTTTCCAACAAGCTTAAAACAGAATTTTGATCATGTGATCGGCAAATTGGATTCCAGAAAATTATTTTTGTTCAGGACTAACGACTTAGTTGTAGATCAATTTCTGAGTTGTGTGAAGAACTGGGTTTTTCACATGTTATATACCATGAATCAATTTCTTGATTTCAGGATCAGAACAGAAGGAGTTTTTTTTTTGAAAAAAAAAACGAAAAAAAAAGAAAGGAATATGAATCAATTTTTTGATTCAAAGTTCAGTGTTGGTTTTATAAAGAAAAGTTTCGACTTCGATTTCAATAGAATACTGACCTTGGGTTGGTTTGAGTGAATTGAAAAAACTAGTTTTTTGGTTTTTTTGTTTTGTCCTTACTCAATTTTTTTTTGCATTTGTTGGTTTTTGGTCGATTTTTTGTGGTTTCTTGGCTTGTCTCGACGAGAGGAATCTATAAAGTATAAAATTATTAGCTAAACTTAAAGTTTTGTGAATAAAGACGAAAAATAATCCAAAAAATCAGTTTTTTGGATTATTTTTCGTCTTTATTCATAAAATTTTCATGGAGGCTAATAATTTTATACTTTTTAGATTCCTCTCGTCGAGACAAGCCAATAAATCATAAAAAATCGACCGAAATCCAACAAATGCAAAAAAAAAAAATTGAATAAAGACAAAACCAAAAAAACTAGCTGTTTCAATTTACCCAAACCACCCCCTTAAGAGTTTTGCAGCACTTTATTAGAACTCTTGATCTTGTTATACTCCATGTGAAAGCTGATATCTACGTAGTAGTTGGAGTAGACATTTGTTTTTCCTTCATATAGTACTAGAAGTTTGAAGTGGAGGACTTTGGTCCCTGTAGTACTTTTTTAAAGGACATCAGTATTCTTTTGAAAGCTAACACGTGTAGTTAGTATTTTACTTGTTTTGAAATCTGAGGCCTCCAGGGCATTATGGCCCTGTTTGGATGCCGGAGATGGCACCCTGATTTGTCAAGAAGCCGGATATGTAATCCCGGTCCCACCTATATCCGGCGTTTGGATGGCAAAACATTCCCCCGGATTTAAACACTGTTTAGACTGCAAATCCGGGAGATTTCTCAAGTTTTTGGTACAATATTACCCCTCCAAATCCGCCCTCTTCTTCTTCTTCTTCTTCTTTTGTTGCTGCTGCTACTGCTGCTGCTATGGTGGTGGTGAACAAATACTCTTGTTCTTGAACCTGTAGATCTTGATCGAAGTCTTGTTCTTGAACTTGTAGACCTTGAACTCGGCTGAGAGAGAGAGGGGTTGTGAGGCGTAGAAATACTCCACGGAGAGAGAGAGAGAGAGAGAGAGAGAGAGAGAGAGAGAGCAACTGGTCTTTCTTTTTTCTTTTTTTCGATATGTAACAGGTGAGAAGAAGAAGAAGATAATGGATGAGAAAAATGATTTGGTGTGGCACATATGGTGTTCATGTCTTACAATCCAATTATCCAACGGTAGCCACATTTCCAAAACCATGGGCCACATTTCATTACACGGCTGGAAAAAAAAAAAAAAAGAAGCCACTCCCATAATAAGGTTTGTATGTGATTAATTTAATTTTTTTCACTTTGCAATTATTAAATTTTTTCCCGGAATTTTTTTTAACTTGGTGAGTTCAAACTTGAGGAAATAGTGGGTTGACACAGGGGCAACTCGTCACATCTGTTATGACAAACAGATGTTCTCCGCTTTCGAGCTGGATAACGATGAGAAACTTTATATGGGGAACTCAGCCACCTTTGAAGTGGTAGGGAAAGGCAAAGTGATTCTAAAGATGACTTTAGGAAAGGAGCTAACTTTGAACAACGTGTTGTTCGTGCCTGATATTCGCAAGAATCTGATCTCTGGGTCGCTCCTGAGCAAGCATGGCTTCCACATTGTATTTGAGGCAAACAGGGTCACTTTGACCAAGAATGGAGAATATGTTGGGAAAGGGTACATGACTAATGGTCTGTTCCAAATGAATGTAATAAGTGTTATCCCAAAAATCAATAATAAGAAGTCCCCAGTTGCTTACTTGCTTGAGTCTTCCATATTATGGCATGGTAGACTAGGTCATGTTAATTATGATTCTATGCGTAAATTAATTAACTTGGACCATATCCCTGTTTTTCAAATTGATAAAAATCACAAGTGTGAAACTTGTGTTGAGGTGAAGTTAACTAGGTCTTTGTTTCATTCGGTTCAAAGAAGTACTGAGCCACTTAAATTAATCTACATAGATGTGTTTGATTTGAAGTATGTCCAAAAACCTAATGGCTATAAGTATTTTATGACTCTTGTTGATGATAGCACGAAATATTGCTATGTTTACTTGCTAAAAAGCAAGGATGAGGCGTTGGACAAATTCATTCTTTATAAGAATGAGGTTGAGAATCAACTTAGCAGAAAGATTAAGGTGTTAAGAAGTGACCGAGGTGGTGAATATGAGTCATCGTTGGGTGGATTTTGTGCACAACATGGAATAATCCACCAAACCCCGCTGATCTTACTCGCCACAGCAAAACGGATCTGTTGAGCGCAAGAATCGGACCTTAAAGGAAATGATGAATGTTATGTTGGTTAGTTCTGGGTTGCCTCAGAACATGTGGGGGTGACACAGTTCTATCTGCGAATTATGTCCTCAATAAAATACCCCCCAAGAAGTTGGACAAAACCCCTTATGAGTTATTCAAGGATAGTAAACCTACCTATAAGTACCTACGGGTATGGGGGTGTCTTGCGAAGGTAGTTATACCTCCGCTTAAGAAAGAGAAAATAGGTCCAATAACCGTTGATTGTGTGTTCATCGGTTATGCACATAATAGTAGTGCATATCAGTTTTTTGTGTATGAATCTGGGATACCGAATATTCATAAGAATACCTACATGGAGTTTGCAAATGTGTCGTTCTTTGAACACATATTCCCATATAGATCCATTGGAGAGTCCAGTTCTGCAAAACGGACTTTGCATCCTGCTAATGACGGCAATCACGACCAAGAAGATGAATCGGATGAAAAGCTGAGACGCAGTAAGTGGGCTAGAACAGCAACATCTTTTGGTCCAGACTTTCTAACTTATTTGTTAGAAAGTGAGCCTCGAACATACAAGGAAGCTGTAAGCTGTCTTGAGGGTCCACTTTGGAAAGAGGCTATAAAGAGTGAGATTGACTACATACTGCAAAACCACACATGGGAACTGATGGACTTGCCACCAGGTAGTAAGCCTCTTGGCTACACATGGATCTTCAAGAGGAAGATGAAAACAGATGGGTCAATGATAAGTACAAAGCTAGGCTTGTTATCAAATGATACAAACAAAAAGAAGGCCCAGACTATTTTGATACTTACTCACCAGTCACAAGGATTACATCAATATAGTCTGTAGACTTGTTAGATCTCTATATGGTCTAAAACAAGCACCAAAACAATGGCATGAGAAGTTTGACAATGCTGTATTGTCTAGCGACTTCCGAATCAACAAATGTGACAAGTGTGTATATGTCAAAGATACCGACGAAGGGTACGTCATTTTGAGTCTCTACATTGATGACATGCTCATTATTGGTAGTAATGATAAAATTATCCAATCTACCAATAATATGTTAAACTTGAAGTTTGACATGAAAGATATGTGCTTAACAGATGTGATTCTGGGTGTCAAAATCACCAGAACATCTGACGAACTTGCGTTGTCTCAAACACACTATGTTGATAAAATTCTTGAGAAATTCAACAAGTCTGACACGAATATTGTCAGAACTCCTGTGGACTTAAATCTCCACTTATCCAAGAATTTGAGTTTGGGGGGGGGGGGAAGGCATATCCCAATTGGAGTATTCTCGGATAATCGGGAGTCTAATGTATTTGATGAGTGGTACAAGGCCCGATATAGCCTACTCAGTGAGCAAACTGAGTAGATACACGAGTGATCCAGGACATGATCACTAGAAAGCGATAGTCAAAGTGCTACGCTATTTGAGGTATACTCATGATTTTCGGACTACACTACACCAGATATCCAGCTATACTAAAAGGGTACTGTGATGCAAACTGGATATCAGATATGAAAGACTCAAAATCCACGAGGGGATATGTCTTTATACTTGGTGGTACAGCTGTTCTTGAAAATCTTCCAAACAAACGTGTATAGCATGTTCTACGATGGAATTTGAGTTCATTGCTTTAGATAAAGTAGTAGAAGAGGCTGAATGGCTACGCCAATTTTATGGAAGATATTTCGAGATGGTCAAAACCTGTGCTGACAGTTACCATACATTGTGATAGTCAATCTGCAATTGGTAAGGCACAGAGTAAAATGTATAATGGTAAGTCTAGACGTATACGTCGAAGGCATAATACCATTAGGCAACTACTCTGAAGTGGGGTTGTCACTATTGACTATGTGAGGTCAAAGGACAATATCGCAGATTTGCTTACCAAAGGGTTAGCTCGAGAGCTAGTTGAACAAGCATTGAAGGGAATGTGTTTAAAGCCTATGACAGAGAAAGGTATCGTGAAGGAAAACCAAACCTTCTTGACTGGAGATTCCAAGATCTAGGTTCAATGGGACAACCTATTTGCGTATATCTAAGTTAATCATTATGGAGTGAGAGCACTCATGCCTGTTCCTGTGATGAAACAATGATTAGAGGATGAAGTTAAGCGTTGGCTTTTAATGACTATTTGTGTTGGTGAGCTAGGCTGGGTACAGTGAAATACCCCATTACAAGAGGTCACCTATGTGAGTATGAAGTGGGGCCGCTTATTTGAGAATTATAAAGGCGAAATTCTCAAGAATATACTCGCAGAACCAGGAAGTGTGTTTCATGGCCAAAACAAACACAACAGTGAGAACTGAACTGCGTTAGGAGAAGTTCCCGTGTGACGTCTGTTGTCTCGGTTTACTATTATGGCAACACAGTTCAAGACGGGTCCGTCCACTAGTCAACCGGTAAACTCGATAGGTTATCACAATGGAAGGTTCAAGGCCAAAAGCTACCTATCCTATATAGGAAATGATCAGTTGTCTCTCTCTCTCTCTCTCCGGGTTAGCATAGTAGTCTGCATTAGTATGTCTGCCAATTTCATTCAAGGGGGGATTGTTGGAAGTTTTACCTTCCTTCAATGAATGAATTCAGTAGCTGGAGTAAGATAAGGGTGTTATCCCTATTTTGTTAGGCAAACTTATTGTCACCCATTCTCTGGCAAGTATGGAAAAAGCATGGCGCTTTACTCCCACCGACTATTTTAGAGCTCTCACTAAAGCTATATTAGTCCTACATATGCAAAGAGAAAAAAAAACACTTGGACACACAGTGCACTTTCATATAGAGGGTTCTAATTTGTGAGAGAGAGACAGACAAAGTTCAGTTCGCCAAGGCGCTCCTTAGAGTGTTCTGTGGTTCGTGGTGCAACCATTTTATCATGGGAGACAGACGTAGGTTCAACCTACAACACCCTCGGTAGGTGACAAATCTGTTTTAAGGAGACCGTGGTTACACGGGACTCAATTCTCGAATACTCCAATACTGTTTGTATTTTTTACTGATTTATGACTCTGCAATTTTGTTTGTAATTTGTATTTCGTTAATGGAAATTGCTCTTTGGAATTCTGTGAATTTGCCTTAATATTTTCCAACAGTTCCTTCATTCAGAAGATGACAACTGATGTGAATATCCAAATACAAAAAACAACCAAATACTAGAAGTAAAAATGAAGAAATTATGCAGTGTTTGTTTAGATATAGGTTCCCTAATCTTTTTCAATATAGTCCAGAAATTTATGATGAAAAATCTCATTCAATATAGTCCAAAAATTCCCTCTATTGGGTCTCAAACTGTTGAACAAATATGAAAACAAACTCACGAAAATTTTTAACGTTGAAGTCACTTGTTAGATTTCTCTTCACTGTGCGCATACACTCAGAGCTACACAGGATATATATACACATATATAAATACAGTCATTCCACAATGTGTATATATATAATCAATTATATACACATACGAGAGAGAAAGAGTGAAACGATACATATGTGTGTATGTCTGTGTGTGTGTGTGATAGAGAGAGAGAGAGAGAGAGAGAGAGAGAGAGAGAGAGAGAGAGAGAAGAGTCGCAATTTGAACCTTCCAGCTTCCAGTGTCTGATGTAGGGTTCCAAGTTCTGAGAAAGAGATTGATTTAGGGTAAATTACACTTTTTACCCAAACGTTTGAATAATAACAATGGTTAATGACTTGGACAACCCATGTACATATACGTTTTCCCCCAAACATCCCCTGCACCCAAAGAATCTATGACGACACCCCCTCTATCTTCCAAATTGTACCTAAACCCCCCTTCCGTCACCCTTTAGTCTAAAATCGTCCTAGAACCATCAATTTTTTTATGATCCAAAACGTTCAATTTGTTTAAAACATGGTTTTAAATGGACTTGTGTAGAAATCGGCTCAAAATATGATCGGGAAGTGCTTGATCCAAACAATTTTTCATACATGAAAATTGGTATGAAAATTTGTTTGGATCAAGCACTTCCCGATCAAAGTTTGGGCCGATTTCTCACGAGTACCCTTAAAATCATGTTTTAAACAACTTGAATGAGTTGGATCATCAAAACCTTACCCAGAACTTTGAGATTCAAGATGATTTTAGACGAAAGGGTGACAAGAACGGGTGTTTAGGTAAAATTTGGAAGATAGAAGGGTGTCGTAGATTTTTCAAGTGTGGTGTTTTTGTTGAAAACGATACATATCTGTGGGTGTCCAGGCAATTAACCCTAATAACAATTATACCCCATAAAATTTCACAAATTATAATTTGACCCCCACCATATCCTCAGTCGTGTCCCCTACCCTCTCTGACATGTCCCTGACGTGTCCCCTTCCAAAAAATTCAAAATTTAGGACACGTCACTACTGGCATGTCCCAAAAACTTACTAAAAAAAAAAATACTAACACATAAAATTTAAATGACCTTAATGAAAATAAAAAAACAAAATTTTAAAATCATTATGTCCTATGGTGACTGGCTATGTAGTTTCCATAAGTGCTCCACATCGGAACAAGAGTCGCAAAAAATCATATAGTCCAAGGACTCAATCAGGTAAAATGAAAGAAAGTTTAGGTCAAGTAGATGAAATTAACACATGCACACAACAAAATGGTCTAATATATATTGGGCTAGAAAATATAGCAAATACAAATGTGACTGTTGGAATATTGTCATTGCAAATATGACTATTGAAATGTAGTTGTTACAAATATTAGTGTTAGAATAGATTCAGTACGAAAATTCAACACTTAAAAAATAAAAAAATTTGACGAAATTAAATTGAAAAGTACAAGTAGAATTAAAGAATAATTTAATAAACTAAGTTAGAATAAAGTGTCTAATGTGGTGTACTTCTAAAAGAGTGACTAGCTAAAGTAGAAAAATAACTCTTCAAATATAATTTGGTCTAAAATTTGTTGAGGCTGAGGTTCATGCTGATGTTGATTTTGATGCTTTAATCAATGACTAAGCAAAATCCTTAGCCAAACAAAAAATCACCCAAATTCTCGACATCATAAGGTTAGATATGACTAAATGACTAAATGTCATTAGATTTCACCAAGAAACATAAAGAGAAAATTAAAAAAAAAAAAACAGACTTTAACCTCAATGTCTTAACTTCAATAAATTTCAATTACACTCCTAAACTACTACTTTGTTAGTCAATTTACCCCCACTGTCAAAACATGGTAACTTGGCAACAATAATTGCTGACTTGGACAAATAACTTTGTTAAATAAAAAAAAACGTGTGGCGTTTTTTTTAGACACTTGGCGTCACCTGTACAATAAAAAGATTCTCAACCACATCCCTCTATCTTCAGACAATATCCTCTCTCTCTCTCTCTCTCTCTCTAAACATATACCCACCCATAAACTTTAGGCATGAAATACGTGTGGAGAGAAAAATGGAGATTGGGGTTGGTTGATTGATTAAATAAAAAATAAAGAAAATGAGGCGTGCAATGGCTAAAAGGAAAAGTAGGCGGGGAGTCAGAGATGACGCCGGAGGAGAAGCTCAGTGGGGTCGGCGTCAGTGAAGAGCGGAGAAAGGGTTTGATTGAATGACATTCATTACTGGCTCGAACTCTACCTCTTCCTCCCAATTCCCTTTTTTTCTTTATCATCAAAAT
Organism: Vaccinium macrocarpon; assembly: GCA_022606695.1. Taxonomy (NCBI): domain Eukaryota; kingdom Viridiplantae; phylum Streptophyta; class Magnoliopsida; order Ericales; family Ericaceae; genus Vaccinium; species Vaccinium macrocarpon. Next base: position 26,687,437 of record CM040176.1, on the reverse strand, counting down.
ACTTACAAATGCAATCATTTCCAGCTCTCTTATTCCAAAATTAGACTTTTCCCAACCTTTCCTTAGCCCCTCCAATCAAATTCACGATACTCCCTCGGCTTATGTTCTTTTTTCTCTTATCCTAGTTTTGTCCTTAATCCGTAAATAGTTAACGAACCAAATTTTAGATTATTGCTCTGCTATCATCTCCGATTATGGTGTGTTTGTGTGACAGTCGAGGATCCACTGGAATATGGATGCAACAGAGTTCTATGATATAAGAGAATAGATCATGTCTTATCTTGTATAAGGCCTTTTAAAAGCTGTGTGAACATCAAGGCTCGTTTGTACTCACAGTTAAGCATGCTCACCCTTGAGCAATCCAGGGATGGGTGACCCACTAGGAAGTCCAAAGAGTTTAGGCGGCCAAAGCGGACAATATTGTGCAAGGCGGGGGCGGGTCATTACAGTTGGTATCAGAGCACAACCCCGAACTACAGGGTAGGAGCCATCTCTTGAATCTCGGAGTGGGAACAAAGTGCTATGCAGAACTAAGTGCTATACCTCCCGGGGGAAGGTCATTGGGCCAATATGCAACAAGAACGTTGCATCATAAGGTGAGGAGAATGTGACATCCCAGGATCCACCTGGATGCAACAGAGTTCTATGATATAAGAGAATAGATCATGCCCTATCTTGCACAAAGCATTTTAAAGCATAAGGCATTTTAAAGCCATGCAGGCGTCAAAACTCGTTGGTACTTCACAGGTAAGCGTTCTCACCTTGGAGCAATCCAGAGATGGGTGACTTTTTGGGAAGTTCAAGGAGCTTTGGCGCCTAAAGCGGACAATATTGTGCAAGGCGGGGGGCAGGTCGTTACAATTTGCCAAGCAAGAAAGCAAAGAGAAAACGAAGGAATTGAGCATTGCCGCTCCGAGTGGTTTACAAGATGGGGAAAAGGCAAGTGGCATCGTCGGCTACCAAAATCTTGTTAGGGCCGAAAGAGAGACGTTTGGTTGTTGCTGTAGCATGATGCTTTCCATGACTGTTTTTGAATTGATTGTTTGGTGTGTGTTTAGTGGAACTGTTAGTGGAAGAAAACAAGGTTGGAAAGGGGACATTGGGTTAATTCGTTTTTTGTGTGTGTGTGTGTGTGTGTGTGTGAGAGAGAGAGAGAGAGAGAGAGAGAGAGAGAGAGAGAGAGAGAGGAATTAACATAATCATTTGTCGAAGCCAGTAGTTCCCATTACCAAGTTAATGGATTTGGATAATATGAGATAAATTGACTAACAGAGTGATAGTTTGGGAGTATAATTGAAGTTTATTGAAGTTCAGAATTCTAAGAGACATTGAAGTCAAATTTAATTCATTTTTATGGGTGTTGTTGAACCTTTAAGCTTTGTTTGATACTTAAGAAAAGGAAAAGAAAGGAAAATAATTTTTTTTTCTCTTCCTTTGTTTGATCATTCCTTCTATTGTTAGTTCACTGGGCTGACGATAAGACGACACACTCTTATATGGAAGAGTTTTCACTGTTTGAACTCTTACATTTAAGAGTTCAAATTTTATGCACCTTACTGTCAGCCCATTGGGCTGACGGTAGGTTTTTCCTTATTTAATTTAAGAGGAAAAAATAAAAAAATAATTAAACCAAATAATTTGAACTTAAATTTTTCCGCGTTAACTTTTCCAACAATTCTATGGGTACACCATATGTGCACTTCAAATGCACACCACCTTGAGGTGTCAAATGAAGGGAAGCCAATTTTTGGGTGAGCCCTAATCGCTTCTCTTAATTTGCCACTTTAGATAGTGTGCATTTGGGGTGCACATGTGGTGTACCCATATCACTAACTTTCCTCGATCTTTCTTTTTTGGGTAAATTACACTGACCTCTCCTGAGGTTTCTAACTTGTACACTGACCACCCCTACTTTATCTGAAATAGCACTAACCTCCCCTAAGTTTTATATTTTAGTATAAAAACACCATTTTCTGTTTCTGAAATAACACTAACCACCCCTGAATTTTATATTTTAGTATCAAAAACACCTTTCTATTACTTGACAATCAGTGACAGTAAAGGGAATTGATGAGGTCAGCTATTAACCTTTGATGAATTCCCAAAATGACCCTTGTCACTAGTTACAATCTAAATGCAAAAAAGACTCTTTTTTTCCCTCTAAATAATGATCATGCATGAGTACTTAAAATATAATTTATTGGTGGACAATTTCTATCAAGAAAAATGAAATGAATTCCCCGTTTGGCTTTTGCTGTTAAAAAAAATGTCGTTCAAAAAAAGAAAAAGAAAAAGAAAAATGAAACGAAGATAACAAAACATGTGAATGCTACCAAATATACATGTCTTTCAATTCAATTTTTTGTTTAACAAATGGATGTGTCCTAGTTCATAAAATACATCAAATAAGAGTATATGTAAGTCATTTTCAGTTGCTTTGCATCACTTGGGTACTGAATTTTCTCCTAATGCTGTAGAAAATTTGTGACGTAGAAAATTCTGGTACTTATAGTGTTGTGATGTGCAAAATGAAAAATTTTCTACCGTATTAGTGTAATCCAAAATTAGTGTCAATGGCTATTTTTGGAATTCAACAAAGGTTAATGGCTTATCTCATCAATCCTTGATACTGTCACTGACGGCCAAGTAACAGAAGGGTGCTTTTAATACTAGAATATAAAATTCAGGGGAGGTCAGTGCTATTTTAGTAACAGAAGGGTGCTTTTGATACTAAAATATAAAACTCATGGGAGGTCAGTGCTATTTTAGATAAAGTAAGAGTGGTCTGTGTACAAGTCAGAAACCTCAGGGGAGGTCAGTGTAATTTACCCCCCCTTTTTTTTTTTTTTCTCTTTTTTCTTTTCTACTCCATTTTCCTAGGTATCAAACCGAGCCATATCACCCGTTCAATTTTTCGCACGAACCTCCTTTTTTCTGCGCAGCAGCTACTGTAACGCACAGAGAGAGAGTGAGAGAGAGAGAGAGGTCATAAGGATGAAGATAGAAGAGGTGCAATCGCAAACAAAGAAGCAGAGGATAGCCACTCACACTCACATCAAAGGCCTTGGTCTTGAGGTATACATTTACTTCACTCTTCTTCTTCGTCCTGTAAACCACACACACAAACGAAAAACACTCCAAACGGAAGAAAAATTTGATCTTTTTGTTTTCCTCCTTTCCGATTTTTGTTTTCCTTCCCTTCCTAGGTTCGGTTTAGGGTTTTAGGGTTACCTTATTTGGTTGGCATATATAATTTTGACTTCAGGGTTTTAAGGTTTTGTGCCTTGTTAGTTGAATATTGTTACGGTAACTGTCGTTATCGGAAACCCTTTTAACAAGTCATGTTGGACAGGATTTTTTTGGTTATAATTGCCTTCAAATTTTTTTTTTTCTAGGTTTGGGGTTTGGGTTTTAGGGTTTTGGGGTTACGTTGTTTGGTTGGAATATAAACATAATTTAGGGTTTTTACGTTTTAATGCCTCAGTTAGTCGAATAGCTTAACTGTAAATGTCTTTTCCGGAAACCCTTTTGACATGCCATTCGCTGGACAGGACTTTTTTGGTCATGATTTTCTTGCTACTCTTGCTTAGATTGTCATTTGGTCATGAATTGTTTTATGTAGAGAGACTAATAATTATGTTTCTGATGGTTTCTTATAATTATGTTGATCTAGGCAAATGGAAAGCCGATACCGTTGGCTGCAGGCTTCGTGGGTCAGGCCGCGGCTCGAGAAGCTTCAGGGTTTGTGGTTGATATGATACGCCAGAAGAGGATGGCTGGTAGGGCAGTTCTACTTGCTGGGCCTCCTGGTACCGGGAAGACAGCCCTTGCCCTTGGTATATCCCAGGAGCTTGGTAGCAAGGTACTTGTGATGTATTCACATATTACTATATATATTGACTAGTATATGTAATTTTTCGCTGTAATTTCTTTATGAATCTGATCCAATACGACAAATCATGTATATTAGGGGAATGTTCTCTTCACTTCTGGCGGGTCATGTTGTTTTGCTATTTCATTGTCCAAATACTTATCCAAAGTTCTTGTGTTGATATCTTCAAATCAAAATTGCGAGCCAATCAATTGAAGAAGTCTTTTAACCTCATTTCTAGGTCTTAATCCTCCATATTCCATCAATTCTCTTTTCTTTTTTTGGCGCCAACCTGAGTGTAGTATGACTTGGGATAAAACTTTGGCGGTTTATGAGTAACTTCCCTTGAGATAAAAGCCGTATCAAACAGGCTAATTGCTAGGTGGTGTGATATTTGTGGACATGTGCACATGCACATGATTTTGCCAAAAGTCATATAAACAGATGAATTGCGTAAATGATCTGTTATCAAAATTATGATCAGATGAATCTTCTAAACTAAATGAAAGTGAAGTACATCCCATGGTGAGGCCTAATTTGCAATGTGTATAGAGACCTTTATGAAACATGTACAAAATTGAGCCCTTTCAGAACAAAGGTTGCCAAGATGCCCTTTCCAACAAGGTACACCCAACAAATAGAAGGTGAACAACATTATCCCTCACCGTCAAACAAAATTTGTTTTTGCTTTATATATATATTTTTGCCCATACCCCCAATTATTGGGGACTAAATGAGTTATGTTATTGTTGTTATTGTTATATATATATTTTTGATAAGTAAATAATTATATTAAAGAACGCACAAAAGGGATGCTACCCTTATACAAATGAGAGGCCACCGACGAAAATGCCCTATACACCAGCATGAGAATATAAAAGATCAAACCAATCCAAAAATTGGTCAAAGGAAGGCTAACAAACTCCCTTGTCCTAACTATACCAGCTATTCACCAAAAAACTTTTGATTCTAAACAAAGGTTTTTCTACTCCTAAAAAACATCTTTGATTTATCACTTGCCAAATAATCCACATCACGCAAAGAGGAATCATGACCCAAACACATTTCCTTCTCGTTCCCGCTCTTGCTCCTCTCCAGACAATTTGAAGTTCCATAACGTTTTTTGACATAGCCCACTGAAGACCAAACCACGACAACACCAAAGTCCATAACTCCCACACCACTGTGCAATGTATGAGAAGGTGATTAATTGTCTTCGCATCCTTTTTGCACGTACAACACCAATTAACAATGATTCTTTGCCTTCGAATCAAATGGATAGTAAGAATCTTTCCTTGGGCTGCACACTATACAAAAAAACCCACTTTCAACAGAGCCATAGTCTTCCAGATAGCTTTCCATGGAAAGAGAGAGTTTCCAACCCCACACAATGCTTGAGAAAATGATTTCACCTGAAACTCCCTTGATTTAGAAAGACTCCAACATATCTTATCGTCCCTTTCTCCTATCCCTTGACTTCCATACACTCTAGAAAACAAAGCCATCAAAGCTTCCACCTCTTGGTCAAGCACTTCCCTACGCAGTTGGATATCCCAAACTATATTTCCATAAACAAAGATGTAGTCAGAAATGGACTCATCCATGTCACAAGCCAAACGATAGATATTTGGAAAAGTATCTTGGAACCATGACCAAATAACGATTAATATGCTCATGGAAACCACTCCTATATATTTATATATGCTACTACATCCCAGGTAATAATATATTCCCCATGTCTTAATCAAACGTCAAAATTAGTAGTAAGTGCTCAAGTCACTAATTTTTTATATGCTATAGAGAATAAAGACAAAACAATCTAAACTCGCTCCTGAGAGGCAACATGAGTTGTTTCAGTTTCTAACATAACTGCAACTTCATTTGGTGGCTCTTGCAAAACTCTTGTTTCTACAAAGGCTTGTGCTCGAAGTGTAGATAAGATGTCAGCACATACATTAGCTTGTCTGGCTATGTCGTGTGATGAAGCTTTTGGTTCTTTGAAGCTTCCATTCTCAGTCTTCTACCTGTGAGTGGCATGTCCATATATCCTTTGTGATTAACTTGGCTATATCTGCTGAAACTCTCTCCACTTCTACTCCTTTGAATCCTTGATTACCTTATAGCTTTAGGCCTTGAAGAACGCTTCTAAGTTCAGCCTTCAGGCTTGTTACTTTCTCCAGCTTCCATTGTAGCCTGTAATACCCCTCCCCTTAAAATCCCTTGCTATGGCAGCAACTAGCACCAAGACTGGCTTGAGAACTTCCATCAGTGTTAAGCTTCATTTCCCCTGCAGATGGATAATCTGATTTGATTAGTATGGGTTGTCTAACACCGTTGCATACCGAAGTGTCACCAAGTACCTCAGGTGGAATACAGTGTAAAAATCTTTCACAGTGACAACTTCGCCCCAAATTTCAAGGTATTATTAAGCAAAACACCCGAGATGATTAGCGAGAGAAAGAACCAAAGCCCAACATAACCCAGGCAAGACACTAACATAATGACCAAAGAAGAAAAAATATTGAAATAGACACCCATAAAAGAACATGTTTTCCAAAAGAAAAGCAATTCACAGTTTCTACCATGTTGTCAAACTATAAAAAAAAAAAAAAACTTTAGCATTGCTGGGAAACTTCACCAAAGTGACACACTCGTATCTTTGCGCATAATGACCTAGTCAGTGCCAGAAAATATTCAAATGAAGCACCGCGTCTTTGTATAGCCTCTCCCTAGATTATGGTAGCTTTGGATAGTTGAGTGGGAATTGCAGAGAGAAAGTATGCATGGGGCGACCAATAAAGTGCGTTGAATCTGTTAAGGAGTTGTTTCTTTGTTTTGGTCTTTACCTACATGATGTTTGGAAATAGAAAAGGGTAGTCCTTTACTGTGGGAAATAGGAAATGGTAGTTCTCTGAAAAAACAGAATAGATAAGGGTAGTTTAGGAATTAAAAAGTAGACAAATATGTTTAGGCTTTTATAAGGAGTATAGATGATGTTGTTTTATTCTTTCTTAATTTGACATTCTTATCCACTACGTTAGTGTCTGGTTTTTCTAGAATGATTTTTGGGTATAAATGGAATGGTCATTTGCTTGGACTCCTGGAATTGCCATTCACCTAAATGGTGAAGGATGATTCTATTTCACTATGATTTTGCCATTTTTTAGCAGACAAAATGCTGGAATGAGCATTCCAAGGTAATGACCAATCCATTCCAGTAAACAAAACAGTCTATTTGCCGTAGTTCTAAGTCGGTATTCTTGTGCAGATATTTTGAATGGATGTCTATCCTTTTCCTCATAAGCAGTAGTTAAACTATTTTCCCCCCGTTTATGATGACTTGTAGGTCCCTTTCTGTCCAATGGTTGGTTCAGAAGTGTATTCTTCAGAAGTGAAAAAAACTGAGGTTTTAATGGAACATTTTCGACGCGCAATTGGTCTACGCATCAAGGAAAATAAGGAAGTTTATGAAGGAGAGGCAAGTTACCCCATGTCTATTTCTTATCAGAGTTCATTTTATCAGTAGCTTTCAACTTTGCATTCCAATGTCAAAATGATTTTGGTTTCATTTCCTGATTAGGTGACTGAGCTCTCCCCAGAAGAAACAGAGAGCGTGACTGGTGGGTATGGTAAAAGCATAAGCCATGTAATTATTGGGTTAAAAACTGTCAAGGGAACCAAGCAACTGAAGTTGGATCCCACTATATATGATGCGTTGGTTAAGGAAAAGGTTAGCCTTTATGTTTGTTTTTCCGCCTTTCGCCGTAAAGAAAAATCGTTGTGTATAAACATCTTTGACGAAGGAATTGGTCTTGTTGCTATGTGAATTTTGTATGAGCCCTTGAGGATACAGGGTTAAGTTTAATCACTTCTGTTTCCTCCATCTGAAATAATTGATTGCTAATTGATCAAACTTTTTTTTTTTTTTGGTAATAAAAAAATTACGAAAAACCTACAGGTAGCTGTTGGGGACGTTATATACATTGAAGCCAACAGCGGTGCAGTTAAAAGGGTTGGTAGGAGTGATGCTTTTGCCACAGAGTTTGATCTTGAGGCTGAAGAGTACGTTCCACTACCTAAAGGAGAGGTTCACAAAAAGAAAGAGATAGTTCAGGTGCGTTGTTTTGATAGTTCCGGTGTGTTGTTTTGGAACTTTGAGACCTTCATATGCAGTGGCATTACACTGATGATGGTTACTGTCCCCTACCATTGACATTTTATGTTTTTTTGTTTTGACTTTTATGCTGCTGCTGCTGTTTCATTTACCAATTACTTGGTTTGCTTTGCAAGCTAGCAAATGGTGTAACCATGTAAGCAATATTGTGCTAACCTCTGAAGTACTTCTCCTACCCAAGAATGTCATCAGTTGTTAACCATAACCATATACCTTATTAGTGAGTGTGCACTGAGTTAATCTCAGAGAATTATTGTAATGAGCTGGTTTGTGTCCTTTGGGGCACACAGGAGGGAGTTTTACAGTTATGCAATTGAAAGCAATAAGGGAAAGATTCACTTAAGAATTGACTTTATGTATATATGGTTTGAGCATGTGGAGTAAATGCCGATTCAATGGTGTGCATGGAGCATCACGGAATGTGGCTTCTAAATTTTAGATGAGCTCATGGTTCAATTAGTATGAATTTAAGAGCTCTAGGCTTCCAGTTCAATTAGTTTTTTCAACACTTGTTGAAATGCTCACCATCTTCCAAATATATTGGAGCAGTTTATCAGTCCTTTGTCGTCTGGTTGATCTGAGTTCTGAAAGATGGATTTGAGTTTACTATGATGTTATTTTGCTTGGAAAACTTCATTCCCACTGGAACATGGAGATTATGGGCAAGGAATATTTGGCAGGACTAAGGGCTTCTCATATCTATAATGTATTTTCTATTGGCTTATCAGGATGTTACACTTCATGATCTAGATGCTGCAAATGCACGGCCTCAAGGTGGACAGGATATATTGTCGCTAATGGGTCAGATGATGAAGCCCAGAAAAACAGAAATTACTGACAAGCTTCGACAAGAAATTAATAAGGTATTTACTTTCCTCTCCTATTTCTCATATAACATCTCTAAGTTAAGTAATATGAAAATAAAAAAAATCTGTGTCCCGAATACAAGTCTACCTGAAGAATTTGGTTTATTAAAGGTTGTCAACTGTTATAGTGGTGAATCTATACTCTGATTGTGAATAAATCTACATGGAAATTTTTTCTTGACTACAGGTTGTCAACCGATATATTGATGAAGGGGTGGCGGAGCTCGTCCCTGGAGTCTTATTTATTGATGAGGTTCAATTTCTCATCAAAGAATTTAATCCTTCTCATATCTCGTATGGACATGTTACTTCTTTTCATATTTGATTTTTATGGAACTATTCACAGGTACATATGCTGGATATGGAGTGCTTTTCGTACTTGAATCGTGCTTTAGAAAGCTCTCTATCACCAATAGTCATCTTTGCCACAAACAGAGGAATATGTAATGTTAGGTATGTCGTATGCATTTCCACCTGTGCAAGCCTGTAAATTTTTGCAAATTTTGCGTGTGAAATTGTAGTCATACTGCAGATGAATTTCTTGAGTCGTGTACCTTTTAAATCTGTCTCTGACTTTGATCGAGGTGTTTAGTCATCTAACTTCCATGACATGCTGCCCTGGCATTGCCTACAACTCTACCTTGGTTAGATGTGGTGTTCCTGTGTCTGTCATAATTTGGGAACATCAATTTTTTTGCAGAGGAACTGATATTAGTAGTCCACATGGCATACCAGTTGACTTGCTAGACCGGCTGGTAATTATTCGGACAGAAACTTATGGGCCAGCTGAAATGATACAGGTTCAGGCCTTATTTTCTGTCACATCTATACCGTTGTTCTAATCCCAAGTATGCTACCTAAGACCTTCCTCTTGATAAATGTGCTACTTTTCCTTGATGGTTGGCCAGATTTTAGCCATTCGTGCACAGGTGGAGGAACTGCTGGTGGACGATGAAAGTTTGGCTTACCTTGGAGCGATTGGACAACAAGCATCCCTAAGGTTTGCTTCATGGTTTAGTTTCTTATTTTGGTCTTGTAGTCTCCATTTCAATGATGCTTATATCTAATCTTGTTATTTTCTTAGGCATGCGGTTCAGCTTTTGTCACCCGCAAGTGTTGCGGCCAAGATGAATGGTAGAGACAGTATCTGCAAGGTACTTGTGAACTTCTTCTGACTCTGCACTTCTGGATGAATTTTGTGAACGTTAATCCTTCTGTTTGTGCAATATGCAGGCAGATCTTGAGGAAGTGAGCGCTCTTTATCTGGACGCCAAGTCTTCAGCAAGACTTCTTCAAGAGCAGCAGGATAGATATATCTCGTGATCAATCATACTTAATTGCCTGGTTCATTTTGAAAACCATGCGTTGCCCTGATATTTTGACTGACCAGTCCATTCAAATGGCAATCGGAGGTTCAATTTGAATATTTGTGCAGGTTAAGGCCTTGGGGCTTCTGAATTCTGCATGTTACCTTGTTGAGCAGCTGTTTTTGTTTACATGCTGTAGTTTGAATGTATGAACTTGTTTTGTGCAAGAATAGTTACCTTTTCTCGGCTTCCCTGACCTATGGTGTGATTCATGAGGAATTGGACTCCGCCGTTGGTTTTATGTGCAAAGGAGAATGAAATGAGTCTGGGGGATTTTGAAGCTTAACTATTGGAACTTTTTCTTTGCTCATTATATTGCTTCTTTCTATGAAGTTAATATCAATAAGTGATCTTATGAGTTGGTTCTTGTTTTGGAAATTCAGGTGTCCTAAAAATAAGCGTTGTCATGTTATACACTTCAATGCCGAAGGCTTTGGTTTGATTTGATTTTGATTTAGCTGTGTTGTACACGCACATAAGATGATTTATATTTTTGTTCTGCATTCGATCAAGCTAGTGAATTGTGAGTGTCCTCATATGTTAAACGAGAAAATTGAATCAAAAAAGGTTTTCGCTGATGTCCAATCCATTAATCTGCGCATGCACATTTCATTTTCTCCCGTCGATCAATCCACTTAGGGTTTATTCTACAAACCTGATTTTTTGCACTTTACGAGACATGTTACTCTCTCACAATCCATTCACCCAATTTCACTCAATAAGAGTTCCACTTATTTAGCAAAGTTGCTACTGCAACACAGACTCATGTACCCCAAATGTACACTAATGCATCTCAACTGTCCATTAAGAAATCAATGATTTGGATTTTATATAAACTATTCGCACGAAGAGTTTAAAGTTTTAAACTCTTGGCGCGAATAGTTTATATAAAATTTGGCATGTCGAAAATGCTTTTCGACGGTTGAGATGCGTTGGTATAGATTTGGGGTACTATGCGACGGTTGAGATGCGTTGGCATGTCGAAAATGCTTTTTTTTTTTTTCTTTTTCTTTTTCTTTTTCTAAAAGTGCTAAAAGGGCTTGAGTTTCTCTTTTTCAGGTAGAAGTCCTAAAACTCCTAAAAATGCTAATACTCCGAAAAGTAGTTGATGTATGAGGAGAATGACTCGGCTCAAAATTAGTATATAGGGGTTTTTGGAGTTTTGGAAAATGTTGAACTCAGTGCTAGGGGTTTTTGGAGTTTTGGAAAATGTTGAACTCAGTGCTAAAAGTAATTCATGTATTGCTAGGAAATGACTTGTCTTGAAATTCGTATTTACTTGCACGAGAAATTCCTTTTGGCAAACAGTTCTGCAAAAACTGTTTTACGAACACTTTCATGAAATTGAAATGAAAAATTATAAGCCGGCATGCTTTTGCAAATTCAAATTTCATTGCCCCAAAAGAAGAATATTGTTGGAACAATTTCAAGTAGGCTGGAGACCCCTATACAGTAGACTAAGTTTTTTCGGAGGCGACTCAAAAGTTATTTTAAAGTTGATGAATGGCATCAATCATTTGTCTGAGACTCCGAAGTGGACCTCACTGACCCATTTATGCACAATTTGTGCATTAGAATGTGGTCTCCTCAAAGGGGAAGGAGAGATAAAATGGCATAAATTGGTACATGGGTCAGAGGGACCCACCGGAAAAAAAAAAAGGTGGCCGGGTTTTGAAGACCAAACTGAACATAACAGCCATATCCCGAGCTTCAAAACCTAATTCGAATTGTTCACTTTTGTAAATTTTGATGTGTACAATAGTTTTGTAAAAATCAAGTAAATCGGGCGTCGGGATTTGTAAGCAAATTGCGTTTTTCTTCAGCACATGCTCACGTCGAGCTCTAACCATTGAACGGTTTTGATAATTTTTTTGAGCTCGGTTGGGATAAAAACCAAGAGTACAAAAACCCGTTGTGGCCCATGCCCCCCCGGTTCTGCCAAAACTTTTGTAACCGGTGCTTTCGTTACAGAATTTTTTTTTTGGAATTCCAAAAACTTAACATTGAATAAATAAATAAATTAAGCCAACTAAATTTTGGACGTAGTTAGTATTTTCAAAGAAGGTTTGGAAGGCTGAGTACTCGCTGCCTAAGCACTAGAAGGCCCCTTACCTACTAGTACTCGGCCTGAGAAGCTAAAAGGTGCCCGACCGCCCTACAAGCACCCAACGAGTTTTAAAATCTTGGACGTAGTACTACCACACTCCCCAAAACAAAAACTCAAGTTTGTATGGAGTCCTTTTCTTTAACTTGAAAGGGCCGAGACACACACAAGGAAACACAGAACATGCGCAGGCATGTGGGGACGGCTAAACGTTGTTTAAATGTAGCGAGATCAACGTGACACTTCTCTAACTCCATCCCCATTCCGGTGGGAACCCTTTTTGTTTTTTGATAACCGGAATTCTTGCCCAGCATGCGTGCATCTCGACCAGGCATTATCCTCAGTGGACCCAAGAGTTTGTTGGCGAGGAGAATTGAACCTGAGACGTTAAGTGAGAGCAAATCTCTTAGTCCCAATACAAGATTACTTTGCCAATCTCTTGGGGTTATGGTGGGTACTGTTTACATGTAAAATTAAAAAATTTAATAATTAATTGACACGTAACCAAAAATGCCAAATGTTGGCAAATGCTTGTCAATGAAAATATATTGGATTAATGGAATATAACGATGTCGTATTGGTTCTCAAATTGAAAAACAGTTATTGACAGTTACGAGTTGTCACTGCTATAAAAGATAGACTTCAAAGCCATGATTTTAATTGGTAAGTAAGTGTATAGAGTCCACGTGTTAACTTGAGATACAAGGCAATTGGCAGTTAGAACACGTGGAGTACGTCTTGAAAGACAATTATCTCCTTAAAATGTAATCATTTGGATTAGTTAGAGCAACGGTGGAGATTCAATGAGAAGCTTTTGAAGAAGATTAACAAGAATTCAAATTCAGGCGTGGAGGAGGGAAGAAACTACCAATTCAAAGTGTGGAAGGTGGAGTTCGAAGCAAGTCAAATTCAAAACCTTTGAGCGGGAAGTTCAACTAGCAAACAACGTCTATAAATACAAGAGATTGAAAAGTAAAAAACCTCGGACAAATCTTAAACAAACAGCTATCAAACAAAATGATGCTTGGTTTGTTCATTAGCAAGTAGTTTAGGATTTCGAACTCAGTTCGAAGTAGATTATGAAGTAGATTAGAAAGTAGTTAGGGTAAATCTTGATTGTTCTTGTAACAGTCATTTGTTCGAAGTTCTCGTTATCTTGTATTTGAATTTGAAGGCAATTTCGAAGTAAGTTTATCTTTGGTTTATTAATCAAAGTATCTTGTTTCTTTACTGTTATATAATTTCCTAAGTATATTGGTTTGCATTTCTTCACTCTGAAAGAAAATCCTCTTAAGTGAGGTAATTGAACCATCAAAACATAATCGCCTAATTAAATTTGGTTTACCAAAATTAATCTGAGGGAGGAGATTGAAACTCTCTTTGGCACGATCGCACTCAACTATTTTTTATTTGCAAAGAAGTAAAAGAACCAAACAGGTACCCATTTGAGGTTAATAGGTCAAACTTCGACTTAGTTTTCACTAAATTTTGTACTTCATCGCAATTTTTGAAATTAAGTAATCGTCTTGACGAGAGAAATAAATTTTTTTTTGAAAATCTAAACCGAAGTTAAAAAATTATATAAGAGGACACTATAAATCAAAAAAAATACCAACAACTGTTTGGTACTTTTTCATTCTTAGTGATGTTTTTTTCTTTTTGGGAATAACTTTTTACTTTTTAAACTCCTTTAGTCAAGACGGATAATTAATCCAAAAAATAAAATCTGAATCAAACTAATATTCTGAAAAGATGAACAAAATATTAAAACCAAATTAATACTCCCTCTATCCCTTTTAAATGTGTTACTTGGTAAATCCAACTAATTAAAGAAATATCATCATTATATCTTTCACATCAATTTTTTCCTCCGATTTACACTTTTTACATCAACTTTTACCTCTACTTTCCAAAATTATCCTCCACTTTTACCCATTAACAATTTACCCACTAATTTTTCAAAAGGGCAAAATGATAATTGTATAAATTTTTACTCATTAACTTTTCAAACCACACATTTATTTAGAGACGGGACAACCCAAAATGAAAAGTTTAACACTTAAAAAAGAATGGAGAGAGTATTCTGTAAATTTTATAGAGGCTCAAGTTTATGTTTTCATTTGCAGTTTTATCCATAACTTTTACGGATAGTCGACCTCTTTAAATTTCCAGAGACTTATAAACTCTACAAATTCTTTTTAGTATCAAGTTCCACTCCGTTCGCTATGCGTATTTGTCCACGGAGTGCATACCAATGTCAGATTGAAGTTTTAAAAAGAAAAACCTATCATATGTTCGCCGTTGGCATTAGTTTTCTCAATACTGCTGTTTTTTCGGTTAACCTGCAGAACTATGCAGTCAGCTAACATGAAAGCGGCATGGTAGTAGTCCTCATGGCCTTGAAATGCTAGAACTACACCCCTACCTGATTGGCTGATTTAACCCTTGAACAATTTCCAGGGCCTTTCACTGTTTGCTTCAATCTTATTGGGTTTTTGGGTTTAGCACAGCAAGAGGTAAAAGGAACACAAATTGTTCCCTTTCTTTGGTGGGTCAATTTCTTTGCCTTGACTCTCTCTCTCTCTCCCTAACATTTCTTTCCCTAAATCTGATGTCATAGAGGAGGAAAAAAACCATGCTTATGCATTTGCTCATTACCTTTTCCTACAATTGCAGTAGGAATTATACAAATGAATAGCAACTAAAACTAGCATTGTGCCCGTTCGATGCAGCAGACAGCAAAAAAAAAAATTGAAATTGATGTTTTTTCAAGAAATTTCCCAAAAGTCAGCTTTCCTAGAATTAAGAAATCCATTCACAAGGTTATCCAACAACTGATGTAAAACAATAACCACAATTACGAAAGCAGAAACCTGTACTAATTTCTCTGAGGCATTGAATAACTCCTAATACTGTAATGAAAGTGTTGTTGTGTTGTACAAAGCTGAGACAAATTTTTTAAGGAACAGAATTTTGATACTTCTACTAGCCACTTCCATCGAGTTGTCCATGGGAGGTAAGGTGCGCCATGTATTGCTGCATCAAGGGAAGGAAGAATCAGAAAGAGGTTAACCACATTAAGCCTTTTTGTGCAAGGAATCACAGTATTATGTTACTTCACGCAAATAACTTTCTCATAATTTGCGAACCAAAGCAATAAATGGATGGCACTGTCATATTTTGAAATGATATTGATGATAATTCACTTTTAACAGCAAAGAAATGCCCACCGGATGAAACATCAATGTCATTATGACTATTCACGCATGGTTGTAGACTAGTAGTTGTTGCTAGGTTGTGTTTGCGTTTGTTGAGATGCTTCAAAATGGCACAATGGTTTATGCATTCTTAATTCATTCGACTCACATACTTATATACAAGCATGAATACTTGAACTAGTTCCAGGAAAAATTTGCACCAAATTGACCTAGTTGAACCCCACCTTACTCGTACCATTCTTTACATTAAAAAAATGCTCGTAGAAGCAATAAACAACCACTGTACATGGTGCTTACTTGAAGCAATAAACGACTCAGCACGCTCCACTCCAAATGCGCATGAAAAGCACTTGATTCGAGACTCAAGAAAATCTATTAGAGTTGCGCCCTAAGCATACTGAAAATCCAGCTCGACCACACGAGAGCATGCACCAAGGACAAAAAAAAATCCCGCAAGCCACACTCAAAGCTCAAGTGCACATGTAAAACTTTTCCACATCCCAAACGACTCATGACCAAGGACAAAACAACATCCCACAAGCCACGCTCAAAGCTAAACTTATATGCATAATGGCTACAATTCTCTTTTTAAAACACAAGACAAATTTAGCATCTATCGAGAGGTAGTGCAACTCTAGGTGCCATTGATTGAAGTCCCCAAAAGTTGGAAAACCATGATTTCCCAATATTAGAACCAGGTTCTTCATGTCTATTAGACTGGACCAAGGAGCTTTGTTGTGCTGTTAAATCCAAATCTGAGAGGATCAGAGCCACTTGGAGCGAATGATAGCGAGAAGCTTAGAAATGACTCCAAAAGTTAGACCGGTAACAGTAATTATTCTTTATTTTTGGAGCCTTGAAAATCTGAATTTCATTAGTGGATAAGTGAATGCGGGTCATGTTGGCTCTTTTTTTTTGTTAAGAAGTGAATTTCTAAAGCTTTTTTGGATTTAAGATTGTTGTGTTGTTCCATATTTTGAGGCAACTTATACGTGGATCCATTTGTTTATGTTGCACAAACAAAGCAAGAATTTCACGTAAAGTAAAACTGGTAAGTATGCAAAAAATAACATATGTTTTGATCTATTCACCCCCTAGGCCCAATCTAGCTCTCAATGATTCTGCTCTTCAATGTTTTCCTCTGGGAAGATGACAATAGTAAGAACCACTTCAGTTTGCCCAAAAGGATAACAAAATTTTTCCAGGCAGGAGATGATTTATACCAATGATCACATGACTGCATTTAATCCAGTGAAATCAACATTTGGGGGACAGACATTCCTATTGTCAAAAAGGTAAGCTGTAAAGGTATTAGTTCCTTGACCAACTTTGAACCAGTGCAAGTTGACAACCAGCTCCCACTGTCCTAAAAACATCTTGGTTTAACGTTGTATGGCTGTGTAACTAGGCCCAAATTATACCAAAAGCTTAAAGTACTTCACCTTTAGACGTCACAACCAAATTACTAGCAAGAGGACGTAGGTAAATCAGAACAGCAATATGAACGTGATGCACTGTGATGTGTATTGAATTAGTACATACCCCTTTCCATGTCTTCTTATTTGAAGCCTAACTTGTATCAACCAGATGTTACTCCACCAAACTAAGTCCTACTGTTACCTAAGAGTGCCTATAGTCTGGAGACCCTTTGAATGACCGCAGAAGGAGAAGGGATAAATTTCATCTCACAGCACCTAACTATTTAAATCTATTGTCCAGGATGGGTCAATAGAAATCGGGAGTCATCAAGAAAAATAATATGTTATAATCTTGGGATTCAAATGGAAAATTATCATCTCTTTACCAATCTATTTGTGACACCAGGTCCATTTACTATAATAGGCAGATTTCTAACAGGAAATCTTTCGCAGAAAAACAAGCTAAGCAATTTTTGTGTGAATTACGGAATACCACAGAAGTGAGATCAGAGTCAAAGGCAACTACTAAATTAGTAGTATTGATTAACTTACTGCATGGTATGCATATGGAGATTTCCCTTGCCGCTCAAAGTGTTTAGCCATGATGCTCCATTCAATTGGTCCCCACTCTTCCTCTTCGAAGCAGTTTCCAAGCGCGGCTTTATATAACTAACAGCAAATCCAAACCATGATTACATCATTTCCAGCCGAAAGCAAGAGAAGCTCAAGAGAAAAAGTGTAATCCAAATCCAAAAGGTGTTGCTGACCTTAGCAGCGTCAGTTAGGAGCTCAGTTCCAGCTGGGTAAGAAGCATAGAATTGGTCAGCTCTAGAATATCCAGCTCTAGTCCTGTGCATTCCAATTCAAAGAAAAAGATGAAACCCCACATATGCTTCAACAAGACAAACGGATGTTTAAAACAACAAACTATGACCAAATGCTACGTCACCGGGCTCCTATTCGCAAGAATCACAACTAAATCAACACTTGGTTGGATGCTCGTGATGTTTCATGTTTTGATACAGTAATATGGTCGAAGAATTCAGTTGAAACATTGCTAGGGCTGCAATGGAGCCAAGCAGAGCATAGATTTGTTGTGTTCGAGCTCGGCTCATTTATTAAACGAGCCTAAAACTCGAGCTTGGGCTTGTTCATAAACAAAATAAAATTTACTAAACGAGTACAAACGAGACAGTTTTCTTGAGCCGAGCTTTGGAGGGTTGAGCTTGGCTCATTTAAAACATGTGCCTAAAGCTCAAGCTCCGCTTGGTTACTAAATGAGCTGAGCTCGTGAGGAGCTCTGCTCGTATGCAGGCAGCCTTTGCCACACATTTAGTTAGTGAAATAAAACAGTGATTTGAAAAATCAGTGACATATAGCAACTCTGTATAAGTAACTCACGTATTGTTCGTATAAGCATAATTTATGAGCACGCTGAAGGCAAAAAACCCGGAATAGGATACTATTCTCCTGAACTTCTGAATCTTCAATATCTCCTTGCAGCCATCATAGAGCCTCATCATTGATGATCAGACAAACAACGTACGAATACGAGAGTGTCCCTGAGAATGAAAAGAAAATGCATCTTCGTTGAGACATTTAACCAAACACGTTGTGTGCGTGATAAGTTTCATTTGTATTGCTACCACCTGCTGCTGCAAATAGACTTTCCAATAACGGAATAAGCAAAAAAACAACTCCCAATATTATTCATTTCTTTTCCTACGGATTCGCATATATTTTAACATACAGAGAGAGAGAGAGGCTTACAGTGGTAGAAGCTTAAGATCTATGCAGTCGGCACCCTGCGGAAAAGAGGAAAACCGAAAAATGTTAAAACAAGAATCGTAAGCACTTCCGAAGGCTAGCAGCACAAACCACAATGCTACACCATCGACGGTGTTTAAATTGGAAGAAAACTCTGGGGACGCGATTTGGGGTACAGTAGGTTGTGTTTGGTTTAGTTTTGGGTTTTGATTTTTGTAATGATTAGAGAGAGAAATAGGGGTAATAATTAAAAAATAGACATTAATGATTAGAGAGAGATAGAGAGAAAAATAAGAATAATATTTAAAAATAGGGGTAATAATTGAATAATGATGTTGGAAACCGGTTCTTGAGAACCTTTCCAAACAAGGCGGTAAATGCATACTCGATTGTGTGGAGTTCATTGTGGAGTCATGGGACACAAATGATCGAAGCGCTTAAATTTATGTAAAATGTTTTTTAAAAGATCACTCTCAGAAAATTGCAAAATTTTTATTAAGCCTCTAGAAATATTTACCAATATTTGACTGAGCTAATTTTTTATTGGAATTTTTTTTAAAAATATTTTGAAAGAATTGAGTAGTTCCGATCATTTGTGTGACTCTCGAAATGGATCTCACACGGAGCGGTATGCATTTGGTGTGCACCAAATGGTCTCACACGTAGCAAGGTTGAAAACAAAAATGTTACGAACACGGATGGATGTGAACAAGCATGTTTAAATTGGGTTTCACATCAATTGTGTTGGACACCCCTTGCATCAAGCTCTTGATACATCTACGTATAAAATTTTTACATATTTATTTGTGTTTGCAGCATTGCTCAATTGAAGAAGCGCGTTAGTAGGGTGAAAAAAATTAAAGAAACACATGTAAAGCTTGATTTAATAGTGATTCTTAATAGAGATTCTGAGAGGAATGGGGAGATGTGGAATCATACTTCCGCAATTCTATATTGTTTGCCTAAATATTGAATGTGATTCTAAATTTGTAATCAAGTTGAGTTTTTCATTTGATAAAATTTGCTAAAATCAACGATTGTTTATAGCAAATGAGGGAGCCATTAAGGAGGAATCCAATCCCTTTCTTTTCATGTGTAATTTCTTATAAAAGAATTGGTGTAAGGTTCATTATAGATGTTTGTACTAGGCTCAGTTCACTATCTCGTTTCAACGGCCCTTGTGTCCACTATTTTGAATTTTATAAGGCCTCAGGTCCATTCTTTATTTTTTATTTGACAAAAATGTCCCTGCCCATGAGAAATCGTTATTTAGAGAGAGAGAGAGAGAGAGCTTCATTTTACGCGGGGAGACAGGAATGGCGAGAGAGATCACGAGGGTCCAATCACATGAGCGATCGCGATTTGTTGATTGTAATTGAAATTGCAGGTTACTCAAATTTTGAAGGCAAATTTGACACTCTCATAGTTACAAGTTTGCCATTAATGAACCTTTTACTCAAATTTGTGCTTGAATTTAAAATTGCCTATTGGAGTGCACAGTATATCAAATGAAGCTTTTACTCAAATTTGAGTAAAAATTTGAGTAAGGGTTGGAGATGCTCTCATTATAGAAAACTATGTATCAAATATGGTTTCCTGGTTTAGAATATTCATTCCACGGGTACATGCTGAAATTAATGGATAAGTGAATTTATCACCAAAAACATGATAAATGAACTTACCATGTGCTTATCGTGCCAGTAGGCACAACTGGTCAACAGTTTTCCAAAAACTTAATGGCCTTGTTCGTTTCCTTATTTAGTTTTAATTTTAGTTTTGATAACATCATCATTTCCCTTATTTATCTCTCTATCTCTCTTCACTCATTACACCTGCTGACATCATCAAAACTAAACTATATTGTCTAACAAAACACAACCAATGCCATCAATCACAATTTAACCAGAAGGAATAAACCATTCTCCAAGAAAATAGTAAAAGTAAAACAAGTACCCATACATAAAATAACCACCACCACCACCAAGAACTTAGAACAAGTCAACAACCAATCTACAAAAACTTAATCCTAACAAATTCCAAAATTAATCATCTAGGTTCTAAGTTGTTCAGATATCAAGAAACTATTAAAAACACCCATCTACAATGAGTCATCCACCACCAAGACTCATTTCTTCTTACGTTTCGCTGCTTGTTTGTTCCCTGCTTTGGCAACTCCAACCACTTGTTCCGCATTCTTATTTGCCTCGTGTCTCAAATCCTCCAAATTATGTTGCGGTCATGAGTTTGCCTCATCATTTAGAAAAGCATGAATAATCTCAACACACAACTTACGACATTCTAACTTTGGTAACTTGGTTTCCACGGTTTCGTTTCAGAAATACTGTCGGATAATGTAGCACACTATAATCCCACAGTCGAGACTGTAACATAAATTAAATATCAACGGTCAATCCTGGCTTATACTACACACTAACGGTATATACAAGTATGGATTCACCTCCGAGGTACTTGATGTGGGGTTTCTTCCTGTTGTATGGTTGGCAGTCTTGTGTACAGAACAGTCCGCCCGAGTTGCCTTGAAGTAGTTATCAATTATTGCAAGTTTATGTAACAATTGTATGGAACTAAATTGGTATCATCAAGATTTCGATAAAAGTGTAAGGTTAATGTTTCATAAGCATACATACCACTATTTTTGCAGACTCTAAATTATGATCCAGACCGGTCCTGGGGTGTAAAGAATTGTAGAACTTCCATGTCCCTTCCTCGTTATCCAAAACAAGCAGTTTCCAATGGAAATGGTTGTGGATTGGAAAAAAAAAAGTATCGATAAATACTTGTATTTCGCATCTTGTGTCCAAGTATGCCATTCCTTTCCTCGTGTGTCTTTCCAACTATCAATGTCTATAACCGACATTAATATTAGTATATTACCAAACAAGGATGAAATAGTGATCATGCATCATTGATCCAGCATCTCCAACGTAAAAAATTCTATACCCATAATAATTATAAAAAAATAAACAAACAAACAAACAAACCATACGCTAAGTTTCTTTATAAATGAAGGTTCACATGCCAACTCTTCAGGATTTCATACAAAGGGAAAACCAACAAGTTATTATGTGCAGGAATTATGGCTACATGATACATCACACCCTATGAAATTTGGTATACCATTTTAAGTTGGAGTGTCCAGCTTGTGTCTCACAGCGTAAAAAAAACATTAAAACATTATAAAGTAGTTCACCACAACTACTCTTGATGATAAAGTAATCATGGGAAACAAAGAAAGCACCACATTATACTAGTAAACCACAACGTTAATCTCTAAATTCATTGCATGACACTACCTTCCTTCAAATGACTAGCATCGTTATCATCTTGAACGACCATTTTTCCCCTGGCCCTTACTCTTGGTCCTAATAGAACAATAATCCAAAGTAATCAACAGGATTAATTTAAACACTCGAAAACTTGTTTGTTCAATATTGGAAGCCAATGTCAGACAAACTCAATGGCGGGGTTTCTATTAAATGTTGTTACCTTCAACGGTTGCGGATTTTTTCTCCGCTGGAGGGGCATCATCGACTTTTGGCCTTTCTACAATTTTCAGTTTGTGGCCAACTAATCCTATAGTACTCTTAACTCCTGCATGAATTGTGTAACATACTATCAGATGCGTGTCGTATGTGGAATATCTCATAATCTCAAACTATTAAACCTTGAAAAATCAATACACCAATCAATAAGCCATTTAAAACTAATACTTATTAGAGCTTCTAAGACTTAAAATTAAGTATGTAGATTTATTATTGGTCCACATATTTGTCATTTAAACATGGTCCCATGGCATGTTTTCATTAACTTTAACCAATTACGATGGTTAACCCATAGAGCATCACATCCAATACCCAATCGAGTTCTAAAAATCGACGATGGTGGTTTAGTGATTCATCATAATTGAACACATCCATTATTGTTTTGTATTACTTTAATAATGGATAACGCATCACTTATCCAAAAACTCTAAATTTATGAACCCAAAATAATCATAACAAGGAGTCAAAAGGACAAACCTATGATCTCAAATGCTCAAAACATAAAGGTACATAGGCCAACTGTTCCACAAACCATGAAAATGTAAAAGCAATATTCCATTTTTGTGAATGCTTAATCTTATTTTTATAAGCAATCATGGCTAGTTGATTGATAGGCACGTGAGAAGCTTGCTTATAAGCTCCTAAGTAGGGGGTTTTAGCATGATAGACGTGCGATTTGGGCCTTATTTTCCAATTAATATGTGCATGTGGTGTTTCTGTGTCTCAAGTGTAATGTGCAGGTATTCTAAGGTCATGAGCGTGATTTTGATATATTGGAAAGACATGCACGTCGATCAGGAGTTGGAGGCAAGTGGATTCTGCATGGGAATGGTCGAAACCCGTTGGGAGCGCTACCCCAATTCCTTGGAGCGCTCAAAGTGGGCACAAAAGGGTCCCAAAAATGAACAGAATGTTCTTGAGCATTACACCAAAACCAAAAAGGGTGTAGCGCTACCGGTTCGTTAGAGCAACGGTCAAACTTGGAGCAACCGGTCAACGCACGTGTTAAGTGAAGCGGTAGCGCTACACAAGAATTCCTGTAGCGCTACCGAATGGCTATCAATGGTCACTAAACGCTGTCGTATAGCTATGCGCGATGAATAACTTCCGAATTTTCATTGGATTTTTATTAGGATTTCTAGATTAGTATATATACTTATGTTATAACCAGGATTCGGGTTCCACGAATTTTACAGAGTTTTTAGTCTTTCAAGTTTTCGGCTACAGATCTCATGTTCTCTGTTCAGCATTGATTTTCAAGATTCTTAGCATGGTTTGATGTTTTGCTTCCATTAATCAAGAGTACTTTCGTTGCGCAATATTCGATACTATTTTCCGTTATCGTTTTCACTGTTTAATTATGTTTAGATCTAGGATTTGTGTTATTCGTGCTGCAATTTCAATAATGATTGAGTAGTCGTATTGAGTGCGGCCGTGGGACGAAGGTGTCTCGTGGCTATGCTAAATCATGTTCCAACTCGATGCCGAATCACCCTAATTAATGCGCAATTTATGAATACGGAACTTTTTCCAGCAAACAAACCCGAGCATTACCAATTCCAAATGCGCGCAGAGATTGGTGACAAACGGTGCGCATTTGTTGGAGATTGCCTTCTCATATTTTGAAATCTATTAATTAAGTAATTGTGGCCCGAGTGAGTGTGAATTAGGCTGGCTGCGAACACCGTAGTGCCCACGGCTGTGCTCTCCTAGTTAAATTCAAAAGTCCAATAGTTAAATTAGCTTAATTCAGTTAATCAGTAAACCATTTGAGCAAGGGGTGGCTACATCGTTTGAGTTAAACACCGTAGACCGTCTCTGTGGTTCGACTCCGGTACTTCCGGATTTATTGTGCTACATCGGTCGATAGTCCTACGCTTGGGACGAAATTCTAGTTAATTGTTAATCACCCGAACGATCAAGCATTGATCCATCATAAAAATGATAAATCAAAAGAGTAAATGGAAGTATCAGAGACACATTTGTCAAACAACCCTTGAAAAAATGCACACAAAAATGGTAAAACTATAATCCATGTTCTATTCTTTCATATGGTTTATGTTCTAATGAACTATTAAAAATACAAATTCAAGACAAAATTAGATCTGGATGTACCCAAAACAGGAAGATGGTGAACCAGATAACCATGATCAAATCATATTTGGAAAAATTCATTTTTTCCCCAAAATTAAACCTTGGTAGATTGTTAAACCATAATTAATTTCTGAAGAACCCCTGTTTTCAATCAATCACAAATGAAAGGTTCAAAATGGGGTACAAACCCTAGAGCTTAACCTTGGTAGATTATTGGTGAGAAAATCCAAAAAAATATGCAAAACCCTAACAGGAATTGCACAAACAATGCTTGCATTTTTATCGCCAATCACCTTAGAAATATAAGGAAATAAATTTGGGCAAGCATGATCAGAGTCGGCTCATACATTTCAGAGGCCTAAATCGAACTTATTAAACGAGGCCCACCCTATATTTTGCATACAGAAATTGGCCACTAAAGAGTCTTTATAAAAACTATTACAAAAGATTTACCATTACAAATGCAAATCTATAGATATCCAAAAATATACAACTGCTACAATATTTCAAAATCTATCGTTTGAACATTTGTTGTCTCTCACTTTTAGCGGCAAACGTACTAATTAAGTATTCATAATCAAGCATCTTCACGATATCCTTATCAATGGACAAAATAGTCAATCCATTCAATCTTTTTTGAGACATGGTTGACCGGAGATAATTTTTTTTTATCAATTTCAACTTTGAAAAGCTTCTTTCCCCCGTCGCAACCGTAATCCGTATAGTCAACAATATTATGTATGCAATCCATGCATTCTAATTGGGCCCTAAATTCAAATTGGGCCATTTTTTGTATGAATGGGTTACACAAAAATTGTATTGGGCTTAGTATATATATGCAGGGGTCCTAACTAATTGGGGGCCCTAAAATTTTTGGTTTTTTGGTTGGCCTAAAGCCCAGGGTTCATCAGATTTGTGTATGAGCCGGTTCTGATTTCCGGAAACCATCACATCCCATTACCCAGATTTTATCCAAAGCAAATTCCTAGTCGTGGTACTCATTTTTGGTCTTGTAATAATGATTCTGATATGTTATGTATTCTTTCTACGAAAGAAAGAAAGCGAGCTGGTTATCATGCTCAGAACGGGCTCATACACAAATATGATGAACCCTAGTCAGTTGGAAGAAGTAAAGTGAACATGTTGTGGAACTGGCCGAAATTAGTGGGATGAAAAAGAATTAAAAGTTTGACAGTTTTGTGGGCACTACGGTGGAACTGGCCGAAATTAGTGGGATGAAAAACAATTACAAAGATTAAAGTGATCCAAGGCGAGAAAGACACAATGGAGCAGGAACATGCCAACTAGGCACCCCCGAGCTCCACCGATCAAAACTGACAGAACCCGGAAAGGGAAAAGAAAAACAAACACCCAAGACTGGTTATTTAAAAACAAACACCCAAGTTTTTTGGATAATGAACAAACACCCAAGTTCATCGTTAATTTGCTTTAACCTTATAGTTAATGCAACCCAAAATTTGTCTTCCTGGGGTTTATCCGGTCAAAGATGTTGTCAATGGAGCTCTTTATGTATCCGCATCCGCACAACAATTCTGCATCTTTTGCTGTTCTTGTTGCCATTGCTTCTAGGAATGAGACGGGAAGATGAAAAGGGGGCAGGAAGAGAGAAATTTTTTACATTCCAATAAAAGCCAATAGCATTGTGTCTGTTCGTGCACGGGACAAAAGAAATCACTACGCTAATTGATAAAAAAAAAAAAAATTTTTTTTTTGGCCTTTGTATTCGATGCACTCAACATTGTTCCATTCTATATGTGGGAAGACAAATATTCGAGTGTGGTTATCAAAATTTGAAATGCTAAATTCTTTTTTCGAAAGGTTAAGGGTAGTTTTTACCTGCAAAATATTTGGCTGGCTAGAAATCAGGGGAAAAAGAAGGGGAAAATGGGAGGAAGTTAGTGTGAACCTTTTTCTAAATTGAAACCTCTCAAGGGCCAAAGGTAGTTTTTCTGTTTTTTGTCAAAATGGTAGGAAGTTTTATTATTTTTAGGGCTTCCAATTTTATAGGTTCTAGTTATGTTTTCAAATGACTGTAATGACTTATTTATGATTTTTTTTTCCTTAGTATTTTTAACTATGCTATATTTGAGAGTTGAGGGCTCAATTTGAAAAAATTCGTTTTAGACCCCATACGTCTTAGAGCCGCCCTCAAACCTCAATTCCACGAAATCCAGACTTTCGCCAACCTATCAGCTAACTGCATTCGCCGTTCTTCAGATAAAAACAAACTCACAATATTTCTCAAACTGATTCACTGCCCTTTTAATATCTTCAACAACGACATCCACACCCACTGTGCAAGTCGCCTTACTATCCAAGATTTGAACTAATCCGTGAGAATCCCCTTCGATATTCTTTCTTCATTTCTTTGATATTCTTTCATCCATTAATCCATCCAGTCAGGTTACGGTGAAAATGGGACAAGGCCGAGAACTAAAGGCCAGAACACCTTGTTCAGTTTGGGTTTCGAGACCCATCCTGCAAGGTCCCAAATAAAATTTTCATTCTATCTCTCTCTACTCATTATCCCCAAAACCCTCCATCAAAACCCAAACCGAACAAAAGCGAAGTGAACCCCAGATTGAGATTCTGGTGTGTTCTTCTCCCACACGCTCTTTTAGTATACACTGTAATTCTGTGATGAATTATGTGAATCATCAATTTTTTTTCCCTAAAACTGGGCTTAAGATTTGGGCCATGTTGTTCCAACTTATGTCTAAAATTCAGGTCTCACCACGGGGCCCAGAGGTTGCTCTACTGGCTGCCCCATCCCATCCTTTTTTTGGATTTAAAAAAAAAGTTATTGTATTTCAACTGATAAAAACTCACATATTCCAGCTAACTATCTACTCTCGTATGGATGAACTGTTGAGCTTCTGTTATTTTGTTTGGTTGGGTGCGTGAGATCATTTGGAGGAATGAGCCTCTTGTGTGGGTAGAGGGTTGCAGCATTCTCATGACAGGACAGGATGATAGAGTGGCGGAGCGCGACGATGAAGCTGTGGGCACTCGATGAGGGGATGTGAGCACTTCTATTGGTGAGCGCGGACACTTCTGTTGGTGAGCGCATACATCTCGGGTTTGAGATGTGCGAGTGGAGGCATTCTTTTTTAGGGGGTGCGGTACTCGAAATTTTCTGATTGGCTGCGGAGTCTGGTTTTGTAAGGATACACTCTTTCGGGATTTGTGTACTCTATTTGGTGGTGTATGGATGCTCGACTGATTAGTGACACAGATGCTTGCCAGAGTTAGTTGATTGAAGGAGACGACATGTGGGTGTTGCTGACGACATTGCCCACTCGGTGTAGAGGGGGTGATTGTTGGGATTTCACCCCGTGTGGGTCAGTTAGGCTTAGGCACAGAGGGAGTGGATTAAGGTTTTTCTGTGTAAC
Organism: Vaccinium macrocarpon; assembly: GCA_022606695.1. Taxonomy (NCBI): domain Eukaryota; kingdom Viridiplantae; phylum Streptophyta; class Magnoliopsida; order Ericales; family Ericaceae; genus Vaccinium; species Vaccinium macrocarpon. Next base: position 26,659,582 of record CM040176.1, on the reverse strand, counting down.
TCTATAAATACTCTGTGATGCCTAGGTTATATGTGCGGTAGCACAATGTAGAGAGAGAGGTAGAGAGTGTGAGAGAGGGGCCGGTTGTGGCTCCCCGGAGAGAGAGATACACGAGAGAACTGATGAGGATTTCATTATTATGAGATTAAGTGTGAGTGTGTAATACAAGAACACGAATTTTCTCCGGATTATAGTGAAACTCTCTTCCCCGTGCATGTAGGTCCGATTTGGCTAAATCACGCATATTTGTGTGTTGTGTTTATATCTTGATTTTACTGTTTCTGTGCGAGAGGTGCGCGTTTGGGCACAATAGTATCTTCCTTTCAAGTTGAGTTGAAATGGTTTCTATGCAGCTTCTTAAATATGATCAAAATGAGTTTGTTCCAATGGTGGATAAGGCTATGGATACTCCCTGGCCTATAGCTGTAAAAATTGACAAAGTCACTTTTTCTGAAGATACATGTTGTATTTCTCACTAGGCTAATCAGTTTTGTTGATATAATAACATAACTACATGATCCACCAGCCCATATGTTCCCACTTGAAATTCTTGGAGGAAAATTGTTAGGGAACCACTGCCATCCAATTCTCCAATTCTCTATCATTCATTCATATTCTCTTGTGTTTGGAACGAACTAGTGATGAAGATCTAAGTTGAAACTTGTAGGTGAAGGTTCTTGCTTAGTCAAATATTCAAGAAAGAATATGAGCTGGAGAGGTAAAGAATGGTTAGTGTTCAGTAGGAGAGAATGAAAGATTGATTTGGTGGGGTGGAGAAGAAGGCAAACAGTATGGAAGAGACCTAGGCAGAATCTCTCTAGGTTATCTCTTGTGGGATGCCCTCACTTGGAGACTTTCTCTCTCTAGGGGAGATGGACTCTCTCTCTCTCTAGGAAATAAGTCTCTCAAGCTCTCTCTCTAAAATGTTAGAGGAATTGTGAGAGGGGTGCCTCATATTTATAGACTACCCGGGCCAGTCCTGAGACGCCGAGTGGCCCAGTAAATATTTGACACGTGTCCCTTCCATACTGTACGGCTGAGGGGAGCGATGTTCTCACGAACCCCTTCTGCAGCGATCCCTTCTCCTCAATCCACCGAGCCACTAAGTCCCCCTCCATTCCCGTGAGGATAAGGTCATAGCACATTCGGCCATACTTAAATCACAACCGAAGCCCACGAGGGCCCCTCGAGTCCTACCTTTCGACTTGGCGGAACCACGGATATGCGGGTTGATCTGCGCCGCTTGACAGCCTGTTTGGACTTCAGCGGCATCTGTCTGTTCGGACTCATCGCCGACTATCGTAAGTCATTTGTCTTTATGCGCTACTCGTCTGTTGGACAAAGCGCTATGTGCCTATTCGGACTAATGCTAACTCTTGTCGAAGTTGCTCCATCCGCTACTCGTCTGTTGGACTTCATGGCTAATCTTTTTAGGGCTCAAGATGTTCTCCCATCCTGAGATGAATCTTATTGTGATGGTTGTACACTTTTTGTCGCTGTTCGCTGGGGATGACATGTGCGAGGCTCCCTCAAGGAGATAGCTCTCGCGGGTCCACTTGTGATCCTGCCACGTGTCACTAATCTGGAGGTGCCGCGCGTCTTTTTCTGATAGGGTGGTCAAAGTTCTGACTTTGTCAACTATAAATATATTGACCTTTCCTACAAAACTTAAATTAAACGTTCCCTATGAAGCATAGAAATCAAGAATGAAATGCAACATTTAGTTACTGGTTAGTTATCCGGGCTTTTGCATTGCCTACAACTCTACCTTGGTTAGATGTGGTGTTCCTGTGTCTGTCTTAATTTGGGAACATCTTTTGCAGAGGAACTGATATTACTAGTCCATATGGCATACAATTTGACTTGCTAACCGGCTGTAAATTATTCGGACAGAAAATTATGGGCCAACTGAAATGATACAGGTTCATGCCTTATTTTTTTTGACACATCTATACCATTGTTCAATGCCAAGCATGCTAACTAAGACCTTCCTCTTGATAAATGTGCTACTTTTTCTTGACGGTTGGCCAGATTTTAGCTATTCGTGCACAGGTGGTGGACGATGAAAGTTTGGCTTACCTTGGAGCGATTGGACAACAAGCATCCCTAAGGTTCGCTTTATAGTTTAGTTTCTTATTTTGGTCTTGTAGTCTCCATTTCAATGATGCTAATATCTAATTTATGGTTTAGTTTCTTATTTTGGTCTTGTAGCCTAAGGCTTTAGTTTGGTTTGATTTGATTTAATTTATCTGTGTTATACACGTACATAAGATGTAGTACATTTTTATCCTGCATTCGATGAAGCTAGTGAATTATGAGTGTCCTCATATGTTAAACGAGAAAATTGAACCAAAAAAGGTTTTCACCCATGTCCAATCCATTTATTTGCACATGTACATTTCATTTTCTCTCGTCGATCAATCCACTTAGGGTTTATTCTACAAAATCAATTTTATTGTGCTTTACGAGACAAATTACTCTTACACAATCCATTCACCCAATTTCACCCAATAAGAAGCCCCCTAGTTCCGCCAAAACTTTTGTCACTGGTGCTTTCATTACAGATCGATTTTGCTTCTTTTTTTTGTTTTAACCATAAACTTAAACATGAAAAAAATAATTCAGCCAATTAAATTTCGGACGTAGTACTACCACACTCCCCAAAACAAAAACTCAAGTTTGAGGAGTCATTTTCTTTAACTTGAAAGGGAAGAGACACACACCTCAAGGAAACACAGAACATTAGCAGGCAAGTGGGGACGGCTAAATATTGTTTAAATGTTAGCGAGATCAACGTGACACTCCTCTCGATCCCCATTCTGGTGGGTACCTCTTTTTTTTTTTTAAACTGGATTCCGGGCTTGCATGTGTGTATCTTAACTAATTTTGAAGTCTTGAAGATAACGACCGGGCATAACTCCTAGTGGCCCCAAGAGTTTGTTGACGAGGGGAATCGAAACTGAAAGTTTAGATGAGAGTAAACCCTTAAGTCCCAATACAAGACTACTTTGCCAGCCCATTGGGTTCTGGTGGGTACCCATTTGAGGTTAATATGTAAACACTTCGACAGAGTTTTTTTCATTAAATTTTTGGTTTGGTATTTTTGTACTTCATCGTAATTTTTGAAATTAAGTAATCGTCTTGACGAGAGAAATAAAAAAAAATTGAAAATGTGAACCGAAGTCGGAAAAGTTAATATAGGATGACACTATAAACAAACAATACCAATTGTTTGGTACCTTTTCATCTTTAGTGAATTTTTTTTTCTTTTGGAAATAACTTTTTACTTTTTAAACTCTCATAGTCAAGACGGAAAATTAATCTAAAAAGCAGACTACTCAAGGGAATGTGTATGAGACGGGATTCACAATAACATACTTTCTTATGGTCTCTGACTCCAAGAATCTAAACCAATTTTGGTTTTTTGGTTTGGCTAAATACAAAAAACTAGTTTTTTGGTTTTTTTAGTTTTGTTCTTATTCATTTTTTTTTTTTTTGCATTTGTTAGTTTTCGGTCAATTTTTTGTGGTTTCTTGGCTTTTCTCGACGAGAGGAATCTAAAAAGTATAAAATTAATAGCCAAACTTAACGTTTTGTGAATAAAAACGAAAAATAAACAAAAAAACCGATTTTTTGCCATAATTTTTCTTCTTTATTCATAAGACTTTAAGTTTGGTTAATAATTTTATACTTTTTAGATTCCTCTACTCAAGACAAACCACTAAACCACAAAAAATCAACCAAAAACAAACAAATGCAAATTTTTTTTGAATAAGGACAAAATTCAAAAAGCCAAAAAACTAATTTTTTGTACTTAGCCAAAGGAGGATTGTGTGAGAAGTAAATCTATCAACCAACCAAACTAACTTTTCGGTTTGGAAAATTTTTTCTTCTGTGAGCTGGGGTCCGTGGATCACGTGTCGCTTTAATTAAGTATTTTTTTTTGGGGGGGGCGGAAATAAATGAGTAGATAATTTCCGTAAAATATCAAAGAGAAATTTTGTTTACTATTCTCGCCAACCAAACGGGAAGGCTCATACGCCCCGGGATATTGCACAACTTGGTTTGTAAGGCGTGAACTCCACGCTCTAATCGGATCAGTACCCACGCCTTCAATCATCTCGAAAAGTCTATTCTGTACAGCCACGTGGTAGTAAGCGAGTGAACAGATTTCAGTAAAAAGCACACTCTAACTTATTTTTAAAAGTTCAGTCAAACACTCATTTACTACATTACCATATGCTCCCGATCCCATAACGTTGGAGCCATGCGAAGCAACGTGTAATTTTTAAATTAAAAAAAAGATTTTATCAAATATTTTGAATAAAATATTTTGATGATAAAAAAACGTTCATCTTTTAAAGCATATAAAAAATAATAAGGATACTGAATTTCGAGTTTATTGAATGTTGAAAATGGATTATTAGAAAAGGGCAAAAAAACTCATACAATAGGAAAATATGATTCGATCATGCATTTCTTGATATCTTATAAAGTTGAATTTTGGTAAATTTATTATTTTCAATATGCTCTATCAGGTGAACATTTTCGATCAACAAAATAAAGAACCTTGGTGATAATGTGACAAATTGAATGAAAGTTTGGTTGTAAAAATGGGTGTCATTAGACTTTCCCCCTTTTTATTGACTATGAAATAAACAGAAAAAAAGTCTCAAAAGATTGCCGAGGACTTTCGCAAGTTTAGTCCCTGTTTTTTTGCTTAATTTTAATTGGCCCACTAGTTCAAGTAATCTTTCAACATCTACCAAATCACACTTTCGAACCAGGACAATTATCTTGAAATAAATCTATGATTCTGAGATGGAGTGGATGATTTTAAAATCAAAACTTTGGTCTAGTGTGCTTCACTTTTGTGCTCTTGCTACACTAGAAATAACTTATTCATCCTAGCTACTACAAAAATCATTACATTGAAGACTAATTTATACATAAGTCTAATAATGGTGAGAGGGTTATTGAAGGTAGTTGAGATTTTTGGTACAAAATGAGAGGAGAATCGGAAAATGTTAGTATTTAGTTTAGTATATTGAACAAACGATTGCCCATAAAGAAGGAGTCTTGTTAAAAGCTCTAACTTATAGTACATAAGTCTAATAATGGTGATATGTAAGCAATTATCGCTTTTTTTATCTATCTGAAAAATAAAAAAGGGATGCAGTTCCTTGTTCTACTTTAACAAAAACATTACTAGTACTTAATTTCGCAATTTATGTCCACCAATTGAAGCTCCTATTTCAAGGAAGCATTCGACATTATCTATATATCTTTTTTTATATGGGATAACCAGATATCCAAGCCAACTTATGCACGCCTCGAATTATTTCAAGACCTAAAGTTAAACCGAACAAATCTCAAATGGCCCCAAGATTTGAAATGTCTGGCCTTCCTGCGATTCGAACTTGCAACCTCTTGGACAAATCCCCCGGGTTGGACATCATCCACATCTAACCTTGAAATGTGTTAAATTGCTAAAATAGAAAGGGGGTTGTTACAAATACCCTAGTAATATTTCACCCAATTGAAGGGAACATGTATGGCCATTGACGAAAGACACTCCAACGTCCCGTCACTAATTTTCATCCATATAAATACTGAATTCCATTTTGCCAACTATTTTTCTGAACCCCGTCGCTTACACAGGCCTCTGAAAATTCAGAGGCTCTCCACAATTTCTCTCTCTCTCTCTCTCTCTCTCTCTCTCTCTCTCTCTCTCTCTCCTCTCCTCGACTCGATCGTATACATAAGCTTCACGGAAGACCTATTCTAAGTTGAGCTCACAGTAAGTATAAACTGCTGCAGTTCAGTTGCTGTGCTTTTGTGTTTCTAGGTAAATTAGAGTGTTCTGATCGGACGATTGATTGAATGATTTTAATTGATGTATAAGTTGAATTTTTAGTTCAGTTGGGGTCGTCTGACCGAATTATTGATTGAATGATTCTAATTGACGTATAAAAAACCAATTTTTAGGAAAATTGCAGTGTTCTGAACGAATTATTTCTTGAATTGTACGAATTGATGGATTAATTGGATTTTAGTTTGAAGCGTAGCTTTTCATATTAGCATTTTTTTTTTGACAGTAACTTGAATTTAACAAAAGAATTAAGGGAATTCACGTGATGATGAAACTAAGCAGCCTTTCTACTTTTTTATCCTTTCGTGTCTGATTTTGTATAACTAAAATACGTAAGAGTAGCTTTGGTGATTTTCAAGAAGTAAAAATTAGTAGAAGGCTAGTTGAATTGAATGTTTGTATATAGTGATTAGCTCGATATTGTTGTCTTGGATTGGTTGAATTTATCTCTTATTTTGGTTTGCTGTGAAGGTTAGGACCTGGTAATTGTGAAAATGGCAACTGGAACTGTTCCAGCATCATTTATGGAGCTGAAGATCAGAGACCGTGGCTTAGGGTTAACGAAAAGCATGGATTTTGCAAAGGTTTCAAACTTGCAGCGTGTCAAGTTTGGCCGGTCCAAGGTCTTCGTGATAAGAAACTCAAGTTCTGGCTCTGATGTTGCTGAACTTCAGGCTACTTCAGAAGGGAGCCCTTTACTAGGTATAATTTTGATTTATTTGTTTCTTTGACAGTTCTTCAAGTATTTTTTGCGCTACATTCAGGCTGAGGCATGTGAATTTTACAAATCCTGAAGAGTTTTAGTTTTTCCCGTTGTTTACCCTGTTCTCTTGCTAAGAAAATGGAAGAAATAACATGAAATGAAAGTTGAGTTTTTTAATTCCAGAAGAACGAAAGACGAAGACAAAATGTTTTTCATAACTCTGAAACTAATAGTTTTCGAGATTCCGAATTACGAAAATCATGTAAACTATGTGCATGACTCTTCAGCTTTTTTGAAATACTCATGTCAGCATGACACAACGGGTGTAAGGGGATGGGATATTTGTCCAATATTTCTGTTTGAAATGGATATCTTTTGGGAACTGAATAAGTTTTGCAAGCAAGTTGTTACCCAAATCTTAATTACAGAAAATCCAGAGAAACTAAGGACTGCCAATTTGTGAAAGTTGTAGTAAGTGACCAAATATTACTCGACTGTGTATAGAGGGAAGTAATGGGTGCTAACTTGCTGTGCTAGATGTATATGAAGTAATTTTTTTCACAATTAGACAATGTATCCACCTATGCATGTGTAAATAATTTTGGATCCTCTTCCTAGTCTGGGAATCATAGAATTTTAGAGTTTGATGAGGTAGGTATCTTGCAATACACTTAGATCTGCACCCAAGTCTGTGTAATATATCATATAGGATTTTTAGTACTGAATATCAACTGCTTCATGCTAGCAATATCTGCTGAATAATTTCTTGGATATAGTTCCTAGGCAGAAGTATTGTGAATCCATACATAAAACTGTCAGGAGGAAAACCAGCACAGTGATGGTTGGAAATGTGGCTGTTGGAAGCGAGCATCCTATAAGAGTTCAAACGATGACGACAACCGACACTAAGGATGTTAACGCAACAGTTGAACAGGTTTTTTTTTACTTACTTTGTTCATCTGTGCAGTGATTTACTACGTAGTTTGTCTTAGGAAGCCAAATGAAAGGTGATATTGATCTGAGCTTCTGTGCTCGTATCTCAACCCATGTTAATCTTGGCGACTCTTGTTCGCTAGCATAATATCAATGTGGACAATGTCACACCCCCTGATGGTGTACTTGGTGCTGTTCATCTTGTATGACCAGACCTGTTTAATTTTAATCCTTGCCATCTATGGTTAAAGTGATCTACCCTGACCCACTATCGTCTTCTACGCATAACCTCAGTGTTTTTTTTTAATCAGCGAAAGTCAGTATTGTTAGAATAGTTAGATTAGCATCTTGGAAGAGGAGTTGAACCCCTGGCCTCCTATCTCCTTGACATAACTTCAGTGTTGGTTTACCAGAATCACCCAGACTAATCCCTTGTCACGTTTTACGAAGGTAGAACTTGGAGTTAAGAGATATCATTCAATGATATCTTCTTCATAACAATCATTTCACGTATGGTTCGAGTATTCTACAATTAAGTTTGAAGTTGAATGCCGAGCTAATATTTTAATAGCATGGTTTATGATACGCACCATATGATACTTATTATCCATGAACTTGCCTGTTGTCTTTGTCAGGTGATGAGAATAGCTGACATGGGAGCAGATATTGTCCGGATAACGGTGCAAGGGAAGAGAGAAGCAGATGCATGTTACGAAATTAAAAACTCCCTCGTTCAAAAGAAGTAGGTCTATGTACTATTGGCATTTGGTAAAGTTCAGTATCAAAACTATTCTTGGTGCATCTTATCTTATTAGTTTCCGTTGCTGGGCAGTTACATGATACCTCTGGTGGCAGACATTCACTTTGCCCCCTCTGTTGCAATGCGAGTTGCTGAATGCTTTGACAAAATTCGTGTCAACCCTGGAAACTTTGGTACTGAGTTCACTACTCATTCAAGTTTTTTCATATATATTTTTTTGGTATAGTATAGATGGCATTGGAAGTAATGATTCCTTGCAGCTGATAGGCGAGCTCAATTTGAAACTCTGGAGTATACAGAAGATGACTATCAAAAGGAGCTTGAGCATATTGAGCAGGTCATGCCTCGTTTCAATCCCATGTCAAATTTGTCCAGAAAAGGGAATTAAAAAAATACTTGTGATTATCAGATAATAAGGTTGCATTATTCTACTAGCAATGCTGGACTACTGTACTTAAGTTTTATGTCTTAACAGATCAACAAGATTTTTTCTGTTCCTTTGCCCACTAATCTGTCTGGACACTTGGAAAAAAGCATAAATTCTGAGTTTCCTTTCATGTAGCTCCAACTTTTAAAATCTCACACCTTTTTTTTTTTTGGTGTATGGATCAGGTATTTTCTCCATTGGTTGAGAAATGCAAGAAATACGGTAGGGCGATGCGCATTGGAACCAATCATGGGAGCCTTTCGGATCGTATAATGAGCTACTATGGGGATTCTCCCAGGGGCATGGTGTGCAATTATTCAATCCTATCGCCACAAATTCTGAATTCCTTGTGTTCTGTGTTGTTTTCTAATTTGGACATGGTGCATCAACTGCACTTGTAAAACAGGTTGAGTCTGCCTTTGAATTTGCAAGGATTTGCCGGAAGTTGGACTACCATAATTTCCTCTTTTCGATGAAAGCAAGCAATCCTGTTGTTATGGTCCAGGCGTACCGTCTGCTTGTAGCTGAAATGAATGTTCAAGGATGGGATTATCCATTACACTTGGGAGTTACGGAAGCTGGTGAAGGTGAGGATGGACGGATGAAATCCGCAATTGGCATTGGAACCCTTCTTCAGGTACCTTAGAATTTATCTATTCGTACACAAGTCCTCTTTTAGGGTCTTCCATCCTTCTACATTGGTGTCATCAGCAAACATTGGAAAAATAAACTTTATGGCCTTGTTATTAATTGCACATCCTTCTAGATAATTTTCCCTTTTTGAAATTAGACATTTGTGGTATCTCTTTTCTGCGTTCCTCTTAAAAACTAGAAAAAACTTAGGTGAAAATATAAGACGGTTTTTTCATGATGAAATCTGGCAAAGTCTGTACTCTGTTTCTCCTACAAGACTACATTACCACAGTCATATGGACAAGGAGCAAATACATAGTGCCATAGGGTTAGTAGTGAGTCTGAGGATATTTTTTTATTACATGGGGTAATTATGTACTCAGTGGATCTAAGGAACTTCATTTCATATTCAGGATGGTTTGGGTGATACAATCAGGGTCTCCCTTACGGAACCTCCTGAAGAGGAAATAGACCCATGTCGAAGGCTGGCTAGCCTTGGCATGAGAGCAGCTGAACTTCAGCAAGGGGTGGTAGGTTTTATGTTAGCTGAACTTCGATTAATACGTTTACTTGCTTTGATGTAAACCTTGAAGAAACCTTTTGAATTTAGCTATTTTTGGCATTTTTTATCAGGCTCCATTTGAAGAGAAGCACAGGCGTTACTTCGATTTCCAACGCAGAACTGGTCAATTGCCAATCCAAAAAGAGGTCAGATTTCAACTCTCGGGGAGGTGGTATGGCTGAGCATTCTGATTAAACTTTTCATATTACTGAAACTAGTGGGCATTGCTTAATTTATGAACAGGGTGAAGAAGTGGATTATAGAGGCGTGCTGCACCGTGATGGCTCTGTTCTCATGTCTGTTTCGCTGGATCAGTTGAAGGTCATTCTGGAGATAGACTTTCCTTGTGATAGTTGCTTACCTATTTTATTGAACATTGCCATTTTGCATTAGTTCAAGCTCACTAAACACCTAAACCTTTACTGAGGTATGTTTTTCACTTTGAGGGATTTGCCGCAGAGGCACAGAAAAGTGTTTGGGAGCTCCATTATGTTATGGTAACTCCTGGGGTTAGTGGTGATAGGTATAACTAGAAGGTTTTATTTGAGTCTAGTAACCAAACTAAACCTAGTCTTAAGTCCCAATCAATATTTTCCCTTTCAATATCTTCTTCCCTACCTTAATTTTGTCTGTTGAAATGCGCAAAGAGAGAATCAACTGTCACATGTCCTTTCCTTCTCTTCTAGTCTCACTTTGTATCTTGTTTTCCTTAGTTATCTATCTCTTTGCATTAGACACTTTGGCGTATGTTTCTCCATCTACCTGTAATCAGTTTATTTGTGATGAATTGCATCTTGATGCCTTTTATCCTGTTTTGCCCTGTCAGACCCCAGAACTACTTTACAAATCACTAGCAGCTAAGCTTGTTGTTGGCATGCCATTCAAGGTTTGTTTCTATTTTTCTACATCATCTACTCATTTTATGCATTTTAATAATGCATTTTTGGCATCACGGTCTTAAGAAAAAGGTTTCCCATTGATTTAGGATCTGGCTACTGTGGACTCGATCTTATTGAGAGAGCTTCCACCAGCAGATGACAGTGATGCTGTAAGACACCTACTCACTTTTGCTACTATTATTTCAATGAGAGAGTTTATTTTCTAATTTCTTACACGTGTTTAAGCTCTGGCTTGTACTTCAAACCATTTCATCATTATGTTATTTAATTCAATTTCAAGGTGGAAATTGACTTGACAATATTGTTTATATCATGTTCAGAGGCTAGCACTCAAGAGGTTGACAGACATTAGTATGGGAGTTATAACTCCTTTGTCAGAGCAACTAACAAAGCCATTACCCAATGCCATTGTCTTGGTAAATCTGAAAGAATTATCAAGTGGTGCTTACAAGCTTTTGCCAGAAGGTACCAGTTGTACCAAAAATTTTCTGAGCTTTCTGAACTAAGCATATTGAATTCACATGGTTTAGTTACCAATGCTTTCTGTGTTAACTCTACCTCTCAGGCACGCGGTTGGCTTTGTCTGTTCGTGGAGATGAACCTTATGAAGATCTGGAAATCCTTAAAAATGTCGATGCCACAATGCTTCTCCATGATCTACCATATACAGAGGACAAAATCAGCAGAGTACATACTGCCAGGAGGTATTGATTTTACATTTTCCCAAAAGCTGCGAGTTCACCTTTCTTAAGTGAGTGAACAAGTTAGTGATGCGTTCGTTTACTGTGCTCATATCTACATGCTTGCACAAATAGATATTTGAAGAGACAGGTAGAAAGAGAAAAAGGGGGAGATGGGTTTTAAGGTTAAGCTGCCTTTGGATTTCTCTACTTTTGAGCGTCAGCTTCAGAATATTTGTTGAGATAATATCTTAATTTATTTCATTTTCCCATTACTTTAGCTTCAACCATGTAGGAAGTTGTCTTAATGTGTTTCCCCTTAGATCACTGTGCCCTTGCTACGAAGCACATTGACATGACGGAATTGTATGCAGAAGTAGTATGTGAGCTTAATAGTTTTTCACCCTTCTGTATGCTTGACTTCTAAAATTTGCATCCCCATTGCAATTTTGTTTGCTTCCTATATACATGAATATATTCATTCGACTTTCTCAACGTCCTGAAGGGTAGAATGTTGTCCTCACTGCAGGTTATTTGAGTTTCTTTCAGAGAATGCCCTAGACTTCCCAGTAATTCACCATATACAGTTCCCTAACAGCACTCACAGGTTACCATCCATCCTTGTTTAATGAACAGATGAAAATGTAAGCGAGCTTTAGCTAATGTGGTTCTCTTATGTGCAGGGACGATTTAGTCATTGGTGCTGGTAGCAATGCTGGGGCCCTTTTAGTAGACGGTCTGGGAGATGGCATTCTATTAGAAGCCCCTGATCAGGACTTTGATTTTCTGAGAAATACGTCCTTCAATTTACTACAAGGTTGCAGAATGCGGAATACAAAGACGGTATGGAATTTGTGTTTGATGTATCATGACATGTCTTGTTGACTTAACAGTTACTGTATTTAGTAAACCATGCACGATTTGCTTATATGCAGGAATATGTCTCTTGCCCATCCTGTGGTAGGACTCTTTTCGACCTTCAAGAGATAAGCGCCGATATTAGAGAGAAAACATCACACTTGCCTGGTGTTTCTGTAATTACCAACTCCCTTTTACACTTGATTGTCAGATTAATTGATTGATACCCACTTACGTGATCTTGTTTGTCTGCTCTTTCTCATCCTATTGCAGATTGCCATCATGGGTTGCATAGTAAATGGACCTGGGGAGATGGCTGATGCAGATTTTGGATACGTTGGTGGTGCTCCAGGAAAGATTGACCTTTATGTTGGGAAGGTATCGTACTTATTATAATTCTGCAAAAATCTATGAAATGGGAAGAACGTAGAAGAAGAAAGAGTACAAATTAAAGTGTGGGCAAATTTGCTGAAGGAAAATAACTGCACATGCTCGTATACACGCACAAAAGTACATACATAAGTAGTATGTGTAATGTTGCATTACGAAGCTTCGCGATAAGAATGAGTTAGGTTCACACCTCAAGTTAATATGACTCAAAAAACAGTTACGCAACTGATTCATGTGCATCATGCTTGCCCACTTTCTTAAGACCTGAACATAATGACATCAGAACTTGTGGCTCCTTTGGGTAGAATGCCCAAACTAGTTATCCAGTCTTTTCTGGGTAGCAATTCCACAGGCTCAAGTGTTCAATCGGGAGAATTTCTATCATAACCAAATTTTGTTCCTACCTTGAGGCTTGAGGGCTTGCATCATTTGACATAACATTATGAAATTTTGAGTTGTCTTAGTTCCCATATAAGGCATGAGCGTTGGTCGTTTCCTTTACCAAATCAATGCTTCCATCTTAAACCGCTACTTATCAAATCGTAGTGGTTCAAATTGATCTTTTATTTCACCTACTTTTTTCTTTTTACTGCTATACTAAAGACATATGTATGCATGTTATTTTTCTGCACCCCGTGTACAAGTATTTAAAGTGCTTAATGGTTGTATTTATAGACGGTGGTAAAGCGGGGAATTGACATGGAGCGTGCAACCGATGCCTTGATCCAGCTTATAAAAGATCACGGCCGTTGGGTGGACCCTCCAGCGGAAGAGTAAGTCACAGGCAACTTAACCGCAAATGGGAAATAAACCATTGTTGTATACGAGGTCGATAAAATGTAGCATCTTCAATAATGTTCTGTAGAGCTGAGATGAACACATTGTAATGGGCTGTAACACAGTTGTATTATGTGAAAGAGTTTGCTCCCAGAAGGACTGCTGCTGCACAACTGAATGAAGGAATAAAGTTCGCAATTGATTCCTGTTTACTTAAACAATCAGATAGGATCATTGCCAGCTGAACTTCAATTTTTATGTGGCTACTTTGAAAATAGCTAGCCCGGACATCCAGTTATTAAAAAAAAAAAGAAAAAAGAACCGAATGAGTCATAAGATTAAGCAACGTAAAGCTTGTACTTATTTGTTTTAAAAAATGAACTATAAGATTAAACAACGTAAAAAAAATAAAAAATAAAAATCGGCTGATTGGACTACTTTTAGAGAACAAATTGTCACAGGCTTTAATAATTTTTTACATGTCAAAACTTTACAAATTGCTATCAACCGTCTTACTTTTAGCCTCGCATCACACTTTCTTAGGCTAAAAGTTCAATATGAATTTCAACTCGCAAGCTTCCTCAAGCTCTTTCATTTGCAAAGCGAAACCAACTCGAACGAGTTTCAACCGAGCCGAGCTCTTCACACGAGCATCTGGTTCATTTCCAGCCTAATGACAGTAAACCACTTACAATGTAAGTAGTTGTGGAAATCTTAAAGCACATATAACATTCTTGTGAGAACACAGTTGAAAGTGGAAGGATCAGAAAGTTTAGGAATTACTAGATTCAGCCTAATGACAGTGAACCACTAACACCATTTTATGGTTTTCTTTTGCTTTGAAAAGAGAAAAACTCCAAGGGTAAAGGGGTAGGTTGAGAAATTGCAAGTAAAAGTAATAAGAGAGTGTTGTGCATTCTAGCTCTTCCAATGCCATTTTTTTTTTTTTAAAGTTGTACTTATTTCATTTTTTTTATCCTTGTGATGAATGAAAATTCTTAGTCGATAAAAAGAAAGCATGGCCTTATACATTAGGTAATTAGGGCATGTTTGATTTCGGAACAAGAAAGGGGGACTAAGGGGTGAACCCACATGTTCCTCCTCTTTCCCTAATCCGGCGTCTGTCCATTTAGTAAACCATGTGGGGGAGGGGTGATATTAACTAGTTCCCCTTCTCCGGATCATATCCGTACTCGTCAAACGGTCAAAAATAATTCTCATAATCTTTATCGATCCTATCTTTATCTCACTCTAACCAAACACAATAAAAGCTAATCCCAATATTCATATAATCTCATTTATTGTTCCGTAAACCCCAATAGTCCCCTCTCTCCCGGTACGTACCTAGGTTATCTGGCTATCTAAAATGACTTGCTAACCCGCAGCTCACCCGGACATAGATTCACACTACCTGATGGGTTGGGTCTAAAGCAATAGGTAAAATGACGCCCTCTCTCCCGGTACGTACCGAGGTTATTTGGCTATCTAAAACGACCTGCTTACCTGCAGCCCACCTGAACATAGATTCACACTACCTGATGGGTTGGGTCTAAAGCAACGGCAAAATGACGCGGCACTAATAACAGGCATCATGTGAGAGGAAAATTCTCATTATGTTATCGCAATCACCAGATCCAACATATTTTCTAAACTATTAACCTTATAAAAAGTCGTGTATTTTAAGTTAATAAATTATCACCTTTGCACAGAATTTTTTAATTTGCAGGAAAAAAGTTAAAAAATTATGCACAATTTTTTTTTAATAATCAGAATTCCTTAGTCCCGCTCATATTGGTTGTCATGTATTCTATTTTGCGATAACCAAAGTGCTTGTTCTCTTTGGAAAAATCAAGCTACTCCTCACAAGCGATCAGATTTGCTAGAACCACACACAAGTTACACACAATAATGCATACACATTCACAAGTTTTGTGGGGACCACACATACATTGTGTGTGTGTGTGGGCCCCACAAAACACGCAAGCATGTGTGCGTTTATGTGTGTAACTTGTACGTAGTTCTACAATAACGTTCGGATTGTGATAAAATATCAATAATTAAAGCATCTCCAACGTATTGCATGTACTCAATCATACTTTTACTCAAGTGTAGTAAAATTTTAAATAGGGTAAATTTCACTTACCTCCCCTGAGGTTTCTGACAAATAAAGAGACCTCCCCTGATGTTTCTGAAATTTCACTGCCCTCCCCTACTTTACAAAGTAATTGGCAGATACCTCCCCTGTTCGTTAAAAATGCCTAACGGTGTTAACTTTGACGGTGAAATGCCGTTAATACCCTTAAATTCAAATTTTACTTTATTTCTTTTCCTTTTTTGAGTTTATGTTGCATAAAAATTTGGAAAGGTGAGAAAAAGTAACTAAATTATTTATTTTTTTCTTAAAACTTTCTTTTCTTTGACTCAAACTTATTATTTTTTAATTTTTTTAGTTCCCATTGGATATATTTTTTATTTTGATAATAAAAACAAGAGTGTTAATAACCACTTAAGCCCACTACTTGCATTGGTAGTTTTATTATTATTATTTTTACTTTTTTTAGGTTTCTTTTTCTTTTTCTAAATGTAAATCTCTAACTCGATCCATTTTTCTTCTCCATAATTATAAAAATTTTACCTATCTATTCTCTCTTCTTCTTCTTTTTCGATTATAGGTAATATCTATATAAAAATAAAAATAAAAACTATAAGCATGAAATTTTTTGGATAATTTTTGTAGACCAATTCACTATGTCCATTTTATAGTGTTTAACTTTCCATTTTGGGTTGTCCCTTCATAAGTGTGTGTTTTGAAACGTTAGTGGATATATTTCCTATTTTGCCCTTAAAAGTAACTTCCTTTCTAAAAAAATAGTGGGTATTATTACATTGATTAGGGTAAGTAGTGAAAAATAGATGTAAAAATTTTAAAAGTTGATGTAAGAGAAAAAAAAGTTAGAATTACGAGGCTACACAGTTAAAAAGGGACGAAGGAAGTAGTTTTTTTTTGGGTGCAAAATGCTTGTTTCTCCTAAAAGGATTTTCATATTATTATTTTAAGACTACTATTACCTCTAATGCAAAAAATTATATATACCTTAATCTTCTAGTCCGGGATCCCGGACTAGAAGATTTTGGGTGTTTTTTTTGTGTTGCCAATTGTTTTGGCGAAATCCGACCCGTCCAATGTGTTCAGAAGGTATTTTCCAAGGTCGACGCGACAAATCTTCAAAAAAAATACCGGGAAGGGCTTGATCCAAGAAGTTTTTCGCAAAACTGTATATTTACAGTTTTGCGAAAAACTGCTTGGATCAAACCCTTCCCGGTATTTTGTTTTGAAGATTTCTCGCGTAGGCCCTTGAAAACACCTTTTAAACACATTGGACGGATCGGATCGTCAAAAAAATTCTCGGATCATGGAGGTTCGGAAGTCCGGATCCCGCACTAGAAGGGGGTCCTATATATATATATATATCCAATGCAAGCAGTGAGTTTAGTTGATTATTGATACTCTTATTTTTCTTATTAAATTGTAAAAATTTATCGCATGGGAAGTAAAAAAAAAAATTAAAAATAATAATTTGAGTCAAAGAAAAGAGAGTTCCAAGAAAAAAAAATAATTAAGTTACTTTTTTTGTGTCATGTAATTTATTTTATGCAATATAAACTAAAATAAGAAAGAAAATAAAGTCAAGTTCAAGGGGCATTAAGGTCATTTTACCAGCAAAGTTAATGCCGTCAGACATTTTTTAACGGCAGGGGAAGTATCTATCAATTACTTTGTAAAGTAGGGGAGGGCAGTGAAATTTCAGAAACATCAGAGGTGGTCTCTGTATTTGTCAGAAACCTCAGGGGAGGTAAGTGAAATTAACCCTTTTAAATAAAAAGCTTCACTTATCATAGCGTTCAAATGAAAATTCAAATCTAATCATAAATATGCGTAAAAAAAAAATTAATAGCATAGTTATAAATTTGAGAGGGAATGTATAATCTTAAAAAATTTGAGACTTCTTGATTGAGTAAAAAGGTTTGTAAAATTTAATCTAATGTAGGATGATTGAGTCAATGAATCATTATTGTTTTCCATTGGCTAAAATCAATCGTTGATTTTATCAATGGTTCCAATGTGATATTCGTAAATATTTAAAAATAAACACTTCTACCATTAGAAGGATCCAAGTAGTCCCAAATAAGAACCACCCGGCCCATTATTTTCATGAGGATGTGTACATGAAACCGTTTGTGTGGGGAACCCGGCCCGTTATAAGAAACTCTATTTAACGAATCATCATTAGATCATGATGCTCCCTATGTGACTATAATATTCATTACTTTTGATATATATATATATATATATATATATATATATATATATATTATCTGTCTTTTTATTATTTGAGTAGAGGGTAATTGTACTTAATTCATTTAGCTAGGCATGCAATTGCTAACTAGTGACGCAGACCCTTTTAACACACACACAAGCACAAAACAGGAAGCCAACCCATGATACAGACCCCTTTTCCATGGTTAGAGTTGGGCCAAGGATTTTTTTTAATATGTAGAGAGTAAGAGGGTAAGAAAGATCCACAATGATTTGTGCAGCAAATTGGATAACCAAAAATTTAGCGTAACATGCTTTTGGTTATCCATTTTTAGAAAAATTCTTAAAGTTAAGAATGTCAAGTCCCACATTGGTGTTTTTTGTCCATAACCAAAAATAATGGACACCCTCCATCACTTATTCAAATGATAAACAAAACTTGCCAATTACTTTTTCAAACTACAAAAAATAGTTTTGAAATTTTTTTAAAAAACTATTTTGAATTTTCTTTAAGTACAAAACGGTTTAAAAAAAACAGTTTTTAAAAATAAATTTTGAAAAAAAACATTTTTTAAAAATAAACTTCTGAAAAAAACAGTTTTTAAAATGAACTTTTGAAAAAAAAAACAGTTTTTTTTAAAAGAACTTTTGAAAAAAACAGTTTTTAATAGGAATTATTGAAAAAAAAAACGGTTTTTTAAAATGAACTTTTGAAAAAAACAGTTTTTTAAAATAAACTTTTGAAAAAAACCAGTTTTTTAAAATAAACTTTTGAAAAAAACCAATTTTTTTAAAATTAACCTTTTGAAAAAAAAAAAAAATTTAAATTAAACTTTTGAAAACATTGTTAAGAGAGGAGAGAGAAGGTTTTTGTCATTTTGTGTAATGGTGGGTGTACTTGATTAGGTAGATGTGGAGTCCATTAAATTTGGTTATTGGCAAAAGGTTGCTAGTTTTGGTTATCCAAGTGACAAAATTTGGTTAGTTGCTAAGAGGTTGCTAAGTTTGGTTATTCCAATGTGAAGCACTTTTTAAACAAACATTGCTAACTTTAGCAACTTTTTGGTTTTGGTTATGCCATTGTGGATGCTCTAATTTCACTAAACTCAATCAACTAGGCAATTATTGACTAATGAGGTGTATGAGACAGGAATGACAACGAGGCGTGGTGGGTTTTGCCATGTCCCGACCTCGACCTAGTAATTCATGGGTGGCCGTTCCCATCTTGGTCGGAGAGCAGGGTTACCCGCCCAAGAAAAAATGGGAACAAAATAGTATTTAAAATTAAAAGCAAATTAGAAGAGGAGTTTTATATAGGTGGTACATTAGAATAATGACGAAAATATAAGGGTAAAAATATTTTTTTTAAGCATAATGAGAAAAATATTCGGGTGTAAGAATTTATTTTTTTTAGTTTAATGATTAAATATTAGACTAAAACTACTAATTTTATATGTCGAAATATTTCAGGGCGGGTAACGAAGGCCGACCCCAATCCTGATCGGGTTTTTAAAAAATTTCCCCGATCTGGCCCTAGTACCCGAAAATTTGACGAAAATTGCTCTGATCGGGTTGCAGATGTGCAGTAGGGTTGGGTCAAATTATTATCTCTAAGTAAAATGACCTTTTTAGGCTTAGTTTGGCTAACTTGGAAAAAATAGTTTATTGGTTTATTTGGTTTTGTCCTTATTCAATTTTTTTTTTGCATTTGTTAGTTTTTGGTCGATTTTTTGAGGTTTCTTGGCTTGTCTCGATGAGAGGAATCTAAAAAGTATAAAATTATTAGCCAAACTTAAAGTTTTGTGAATAAAGACAAAAAATTTAGTCAAAAAACCGGTTTTTTGGATTATTCTTCGTCTTTATTCACAAAACTTTAAGTTTAGCTAATAATTTTATACTTTTTAGATTCCTCTCGTCGAGACAAGCCAAGAAACCTCAAAAAATCGACCGAAAACTAACAAATACAAAAAAAAATTGAATAAGGACAAAACCAAATAAACCAATAAACCATTTTTCTTAATTTAGCCAAACAAAGCCTTAATACACACAAAGTCACAAATCCCAGCATTATTATCTCTAGTAAAATGGGATCTGGGGTGGGTGCTATGCGGTAGGTGTTGTGCGGCAAAACTACGTCATTTTGTTTGATTTTTGTGCACACTTCTAAAGCTTCTAAGGACCTTGTTTGGAGGAAGAAAAAACCATTACAAAGTGTCTAAACCTTAAATCTGAGGTGTCTAAACCCAAAGTGTCTAAATCCAATTGCCTAAATCAACTATATCCTACCCCAAAGAACCTAAATCCTCTAAAATGGAATCCCAAAATTAAACCCTACACTTAACTCTCCAAACAGGGCCCTTGGATATACTAAAAAAATGAGTTAAATAACGTAATTTTAACACACAACACCTATCACACAACGCCTCTCCCGATACTAATGACCTTTTTAATACACGAAAAGTCACAAATCCAAGCTTCCGATGTGGAAAGCCTTTTTGGTCAGTCTTTCACTCTTTTGATACTTTAACACCGGCCGTAAGTACATGTTAAGATTCCTTTTTCAGTTATCATTCCCCTTTCAGTTTAGTCATTTGACTTTTGAAACCAAATCCGTTACTTCATAGATTTGGTGAAGCCTTAGAGCATTCTAAGTAGAATACTCAAAAAGAAAAAATTACTTAAATTTGGGTATTTGGGTAGTCAAAAAAGGTTCACAATGATATTTGGATAAATACTCAAAGTTAGCAATATTTTTTATAAAAACTCAAAACTACCAATATTTTTTTAATAATTAAACTTGAATACTCAAAACTATCAACATTTTCTCTTTTTTTGATTATGGACAAAAATGAATCATTGTACAACTTCACATTGCTAATTTTAGAAACCCATTAAATGAATATTCAAAAGATGATATGACAACATTTGAGTATTCACATTTAAGTATGTCATTAGTGATGCTCTTATACACTCGGAATTGGATCTGAGGTTGATAGTGCCTCAAAGAACTTCAGGGTCATAGTCACCAATCACAACTGTTTAAAAGTGTTTTTAATGATTTGGATTCGCAAATATTTTTGGATAATTGTACATCAGACAAAAAACATCTGTGAATCCAAATCATTAATTGCAAAGTTTGATAGTTGTGATATACACATTTCAACCCTGTAGCGTTTTGGGGCGCTAGAGACTCCACATGTATCTTGATGAACTGATCTACTTATAATCACCAAATCAATTAAAAGAAGATAACTAATCAACAGAGAATTTATGATTCAGCAATATATCTCCATTTTTGAAAGAAAAAAAAAGCAGGGATAAATCACTAATCTTAAACAACAAAATTATTGAAAATTTATTCCCACTAAAGTATCCAAAAAATCATCATCCTCAACCGTCATGTAACGTAATCACTAGATCAAATGCTATACGATAACAATAGATCAATAAAGAAATCTAGGCCACCGTTCATAACCGTAAATGCATATGTATATAGGTTCATGTGCATTTAACGACTTTGAATATAGTTGCGTTCGGAGTCTATGTTTCAAAGTCATGTGGTTCGCATTGCTCGGTCTATATAAATGATAAAGGTAAATGTGTTTATAATTTGATATATTTATCTAGAGAAAATCACTCCTCGCTGCGTACCCGTACTGAGCCCGTTGTATGTTATGCTGCCGCTTCTTATACACAACTCCTCCAAATCCAACCAAACACGCCCCCGCCACCACTCCAAACACTATCCCCGCCTTCTTTCCACCACTTATTCCGCCTGATTCCTCCCCGTTCCCCCCCTCCTCCTCCGCCTCCGCACTTATATCGCCCTGATCCGCCGGCGCCGGAGACGGTGACCCCGTCGAAGGCGACGGAGATGGAGACGGTGACTTCGTCGACGGAGATTCCGCCGGGGAATGTCTGAAATTGAGATCCTCCGTCGGAGGTGCTGGAGGAGAACTGTATTCCGGCGAAGAGATCGAGTCGCCGCCGTGTTCCGGTGCCGGTGCCGGAGCAGTTATCGGTAGATCTAAGGATAGAGATGGTCGAACAGAGAGAAGCGCTAAGAGAACGATTGTCAACAGATTTTGGAGCATTCTCGTCATTGCTAAGATTGGAAAGAGAAAATCAGAGAATGCTTTTCTGAGAACTGAGATCCAGTGGTTTTAATTCGGTGATGATCGATGTGGTGGTGATAAAGTAAACGTATCGTGCGTGGAGTAGAAAGTAGAGAACTGGAGTTGAAAAATGGTTAGAGTGAGAGAGAGGGAATATAGATCTGAGGTTGGAAAAAAGGTGTGCGAAGGAGTGAGAGAGAATCTCGGGAGGAGGGAGAAGAGAACGTGCATAGACGAAGGTAAGGCGGCGGCAGCGGCGCGTTGAACTTGATCGGCGGCGGTTGGTTCGGCTAGAGAAGAAAGCGAAGGGTACTGTTGTTTTGCTTAAGGGTGGTGCTTGGGTAGGAAGAAATGTTTCGGGATTCTGAAATAAATAGGCATCTCTCAAATTCTTAAATTATTATTATTAATGTATTATTTTTTTTAAGTTCTAAATTTGAAAGAATAGAAAAAGGAAAACTCAAATACTTCATGGGTTTCAAATTGTTTGCCCCTGCGTAAACTCGTTCACCTTTTTTATAAAAAAAAAAAAATTACTTTCAAGCCTAAATTTTGTGAGAATTTTAATTATATGTAGAAATTAAATAAATTATGCACAATTTTGTTTTTAATCTCAAAATTGGGGGACTTTTGGAAGGGGCTACACGTTAGGATGGAAGGAGTATTTTTTAGGGTAAATATTTACAGTATTTATCACCATGTTCATTGTACATTTTTGGTGTGCGGCACCGAGTCTTCAAATGTGTTTTCAATAGTTCTGATTTTACCTCGGCACTTTACAAATTCGAGTCGTCCATTACTAATATAAAATCCAAGTCATAAATTCCCAAGATCAAGGATTTGGATGCACATACCAAGATTGCACACTAGGGGGTGTTTTGGCTAAATAAGTTAAACTACTTTTTACTGTTCCTTTTTTTGTCCTTATTCAATTTTTTTAAACTTATTTTAACTTATTCTGTATTTTTGAAAAAATTTAAGAGTTTCGGTCAAAATTTTTTACTTTTCCGATTCTTCTCGTCTAGACGGATCAATAGGTCACAAAAGTTTGACGCAAAACTAAAAATACAAAAAAAAAGAATAGTAAAAAGTAGCTTTACTGCTTAGGTCAAATCCCACCTAGGTCTAGCACCATGGGTTCATCAATGTTACGTATTTTTATAACAAAAATCAATAACAAGGTGTACCTATAAGAATAGCAGTGAATAGTGAATGTCTTGAAATTTGATATTCCGTTTTCTCGAAACATTTTTTTTTTTTTTTTGTGTTACAAAGGAAATGTTCATACTACTCTATTTGTAATAGTCGTGTCAATAATCGAATCAAAAAAAAAATACAGTTGGGCTTAGTTAATTTTTAATTTTTCGCTCCGCACTCTAAAAAATTAGTTAAGCATGTAGAAAATCAAAAAATTATACACAAGAGAACGTCATTTTTATTTGATTTTTGGTCAAACGATAAGATGTTAGTACGTTGGTATATGTTAGACTACTACGATGGTCAACCTCATGTCCATAACAGCCTGTTTGGATGGAGTCTTAGTGGGAGGCCTAAATATGAGGGGTACCGGCTAAGTTTTTAAAATATTTTAGCGACCGAGTTGCTAAAATCAACTATGATTTTAGCAACTGGGTTGCTAAAATCTTTTGAAAATACCCAGGCCCACAATTATGGAATGGTTTGCCAAAATTAAGTGTTGAGGACTGAGGTGTTATTTATCACCCGGACTAAATATCACCCCTGTAGGGGTATTATTTATGGACACCTCATGTGGTGTCCATATTTATAAACCCCTAATACCCCTTACAAATGACCATTGTACCCTTTTTAATACCCCTAGTATTGCTACCATTGATGCAAATTCTAGGCATTTTTTAGGCTTAGCAATTTTCTTCGAATAAAAAACTAAAATATTTTCACCCATAATTTTTTCGTTATTTTTGCACTAAATTAAACTACTCATGGTGATCTTTAATTCAATACATAAAAATTAGAAAAATTATACTCTTTAGTATTTTACAGCAATATCCTTTGGATAAAAAAATAATGTACTTCTACCCATAATTTTTTTTTAAAATTTTTTTTGCACCAAAGTTGTGCTTTTTTTTTTTAAGCCTTTATAATTGTATTCAAATAAAATTAATACAATTATTTGAGAGTTGAGAGTTAATTAGTTATTATATCTTATTTGTAGGCAAGTGTAATAAATTAATAAGTTTTGTATTTAATATTTAAATACCGCTTAAAATTTAAAGTGGGCATGCATCAGGGCAAATCGATTAGTTACTCTCTTTGTCCCGTAAAATTTTAGGCTTTTATCCCATTTTTTGTTGTCTCACAATTTATGTCCCTTCACGAAATTCAGTATCCAAAAGTTGATACATATCCCACTATATATGTGCTCCTCTGAGTGATGGGTGCATTTTTAGAAATGGGAAGAGTTATTAATGGAGATTGAGATTGGAGTAAAGGAAAGCTGTATTGGCGTACATGGTACAAATTGATTGAGATATGGAAAAACGAACAAGCAAAGGAAGTTTCGTTTCGTGGCTTTAAAGGCGACGAAAGCAACAGATTTGCAATGAGAATTCTCTCTCTCTCTCTCTCTCTCTCTCTCTCTCTCTCCCTCTCTCTCTCTCTCTCTCTGATTTGCAATGACAGGATGGATTCTCTCTATTTATATTTATATTATTTTTTGCTATTTTCTTGCAAAATCAGTAATTAAAATTTTTCCCCTTTTCCAAACTGTATGAATCTACTTCACCCAAAAAACAATACTCCTATGTTTTTCGATAATCTTTTCCAAAAATACATATACGTCTATAATTTTGTTTTTCCTTTTTTGAGATTCTACGTCATTTTAAACTAACAAAATGTATTCTGAAATTAGTATATCTTCAACTAAAAAAATGGATGGTTAAAAATTCAGCATTTAATTTTTTAAGACTTACTTTTCCAGCTTTCATTCTTGAGTTTTTCAGTTTTATAAAATAGCACCTATATTTTTTCAGAGTGATCGGTTCTAGACAAAAAAACAAAACAAAACATCTAATTAAAATACAGACTCCGTCCACTGTCCACACCTTCACTTTTTCTATCAAATTTTCATGATCCGAACTGTCCAATGTGTTTACTAGGTGTTTTTAAGGTTCCATGCGAGAAATCACTTAACAAAATGGCTATGAAGGGCTTGATTCGAGCATGCATTTTTATATATAAAAAAAAAACTACTCGGACCAAGCCCTTATCGGTTTTTTTTTTTGAGATGATTTTTCACGCGAATCCTTAAAAAGTACCTTTTAAACACATTGGACGGTTTGGATCATAAAAATTTGATTAGAAAAGTGAAGTTGTGGATGGAATCCGCATTTTAAGGGTGTTGAGTTTGTTGACTGGATCCGTGGTATGTGTACACATACACACATAAAAAAAATACAATCTGTTTCGAAGCCTCCCCCTAATAATCCGAGCCGTTAAACTTATTTAAAACATACTTTTAAGAACACCTGTAAAAAATTAACACATTCAAATATCGGTATGTGCTTGATTTAAACAATTACGAGAACACCAATTCATGTCAAGTTTTAAAAAAAAAAAACTGTTTGGATCAAACACACTTATCGATATTCGATTGAGCTAGATTTTTGCAGGATTTCCTATTTTATCCATTTAAACAAAGTGAACAGTTTGGATTATCACAAAATAACCCAGAACAAAAGCGAGTGTTTTTTACGTGTCTCCAAAACCAACCCCGACACACACACACTCCCTATGTCCCAAAATTTTAGTCAACTTTCATTTTTTCGATTCTCTTTTCAATTGTCTATATCTTTCAATTTGTAATATTTTTATAGATTTCAAAAAAATTATTTAATATAACTAATTGATATCTATGAAATAAGATTCATATGGCAAAAGTAAAATCTTAGATATTACAAGATATAAACTTTTTTTTAATCAAGTTAGAATAATAACATTGACTAAAATTTTAGGACAGACGGAGTTTGTGCCATTCACTCTGCTTGGATGGATTGGGAACCACAACAGCTAAAATAAATCCAGAAACCAAACCATTTGACACCATTTGTAATTTCTTAAAGCAGAACATCTGGTTACAAAAAAATAAATAATGCCGACCATTTTTAATTAAGTCCAATCCCGATCCTGAGTATAAACATAGCATTTACATTAGTTCCAGCGTTTGATGTAAAGTCAAATTTGCAACTTTTAATTTTGTAATTCTTTTTATCATTTTTGTTCTCTCTTTTTTGTTAGGACCTTTTGGTTCTTTGGATGTAGGAGTATCTATTATTTTTAGGCACAAGGGCTAGACTCGACTATGGGTACCGAAGGATTGGGATATAGAAAATGTATAACAGCTTGAGGGGCCTACTTTTGGCTTCCACATGAATAATCCAAATCGTTCACTAACTTCAAAATAATTTTTCAACTGTCCCCCGCAAAAATCAGCATAGTGAAAATGCATAAATGATTGATCAAAACTTTAACTTGTCATTTGGAATTCTGAATGACAAATTTAGATCAACCACTTCCATATACCCAACTAAACTAAGTTTTTTAAGACACACACAAAAAAATTATTTTAAAATTTAATTAACGGTTTGGATTAGGCATGTCAATGGATCTGTGGATCCAAATCCAGAATCCGATTTTCAAATCTGGATCCGAATCCAATAACAGCAATCCGGATCCAATCCGTTTTGTTTTATTTTATTTTAAAATTTGGGTTGGGATGTGGGGCAACTTTTAGAAAAATAAAAGGAATTTAAGTCCATTTATATTAAAATGAAGGGCTTTGTTTTCGCCAATCCGGATCCGAATCTTACTCGGATCGGATCAGATGGGATTTGGATTTTATTTGGATCCTCAGATCCGACTATCAGGCTCAGATCTAAATTTGAAAATCCGATCTATTGACATGCCTAGTTCGGATTATTCGTGTGAGACAAAAGTAGGCCTTAGAAGCTGGTGTACATTTTCTGTACCCCCATCCTTCAGTTCCCTTGCTTTATCATTTCTCCTACGTTCTCCCTGCATAAACGAGGCACTCGAGGGGAAGAACATATAGTCAAAGCTTGAAAGCAAGAGAAAACCCTAAACAAAGTTAGCAAACAAATTTGAAGTCGCTTGTGAATTATATGTTCTAATTTGATTGTATGACTATTCCTGCCGATGTGATCTTTAGGTCACAAGCAGCTACATGTTCATTGATGATACCCACCAGGCCACTACAATCCTCATAATTCATCCTTCAAATCATTGGCGCTGCTTTCACCGCTTTCTTTGACAAAAGAGCTCTCTGTTTTTGGGGTCGAAACGGGTTTCTCGAGCTTGAAAGGGATCGACGCGTGCTTCTTCAGGAATTTGTATAATGCAATTACCGTACGATCAGCATTGACAGTTATCTGTGAGATCCGGAAAACAACAGATTCTTCATTCAAACTTTAACTCATTCCAGTAAAAGCTAATAATATATGACGAAAGTAGAAACAATAATTAGATTTTGGAAAGTAACTCACTGGATCAGAGCTTTTGTTTCCTGCTGGGAAGAAGAGAAGCGTGGGGAACCCATCAGCCTGCAAAGTGCAAACAACAGAAAAATGTATGAATTTGAGAAGCCATCTGGAATGTTCCAGGAACACAATGCGGCCATGTGCTCCGACCAATAATAGAGGGATGCGACCATTTTTCGATAGAAAAGGGGATGAAGTGACCAAGTAACTGCATGATGGGAACATAGCCATGTAGAATTATAGATGACTTTTGCTCTCGCCAACTATGGCCTTCAAATGTACCCCCAAAAAATACTATTTAAAAACAAAATCATTTAGCAATCCAAACACCATGCAAAAGCTTAGTCCAATATTACCTTTGCCCTAGGGTGTTCATTTGTGGTACCGTCCATTTTGGCAATAGTAAGAGATTCAATGCTGCGCAAATGTTTGGCAAGCTTGTTGTAAGTTGGCTCCAAAGCTTGGCAATGCCCGCACCATGATGCATAGACCTGGACAAAAAAAATCCATCAGCATGATAGAATATCAAGTAATAAACATAAAATCAAAGAGCACAATTTGTACGGATCCATCCACGATGATATAAATGATACCTCAAGCAGAACATCTTTTGATTCATCTAATACAATTTCATCAAAGTTGTTCCCAACCACTATTTTCACATCCCCATCATTCTGCGTCATAGCAATGAAGAGGAAGTTATTGGACTTGTCCGACCACAAACAAATTCAGCGAGAAAACTTAAATCAACAACTCACAGTCTCTGGAACTGGATCGGACTTGTAAAAAGGTTTAAGATTGTCTTGGAAGAAATCCTGCCCGAACGCCTGTGGATGAGAGATGAGACAAGTAGCACAAAGGTTCCCCTCAAGTCCAAACTGAGCAGAAATAGAAATAGGAATTAAACAGATGAAACAAGAGACTAAACCTTAATATTATCTATTGTGACCTCGCCATCAAGTATGTATTTCCTAGAATCATCATTCCCTGCATATCCGATGACCTGGAAACAAAAACATAGCAAAGCAGAAAGTAAAAACAGCCAGATACCATTTGTATGAAAGAGGATAACAATATACGAGAACTGGTGAAGGCTGGAGAAACACTTTACTTTTGGGGTATCCCCAGTGATACCAAAATAATCTGCCACAGGTCTGCCCACATCTTCATCGTCCATTTCAACGTAGACAAAGATAAGCTGAAAGTAAACGGGAAAAGAAGTGCATAAATACAGTATCAGCCGAGCAAAAAAAATAAAATAAAATACAGCATTCACTATAACATATTCGCTTTTGATTTCTAGAAATCAGGATGAGGTCACCAGCATGTCGATAATCAAGTGATGGAAGCGATCTATGTTTAGATATGCTGCGAAAAGTAGCATAACTGAAGGCCGTCGAAAGGAAGAACCAAGATTGGAAAATGGGAGGATGAAAAGCATGAAGACCCGCAGAACTTGGACATCCATTTGTGCACCATACAGGTCACATCCAATCAACCATAACATGTGGCCAGCTCATCTATACTACATATTTTCTTGCTCGCTATAGCAATGGGAAAAAAAAGGATCTACATTGTACTTGCTGGTTCTTTCCTCGTTCAAAGAAAGCACTGTCAGTATCCTATTCCAACCAAATTTGGTTTTTCTGGGGTAGATTAGTCCAAAATACCAACATGTTTTGCAGAACTGTTGATTCTGGGTTAGCACATCCCCTGGCTACTCACAACTCAACTTAATGCATCAAACACAGCAACACCAACCTGCATCGCTCAAACCACCCTAGGGACCAAAGCGATCTTAACAAGAAAATTTCTGACCTTGCTCATATGGTGATAGCTTTACAGTTTATCACAATGCAAAAGGCCAGATGGCAAACCCAAGCTTAAGTTAATACTCAACGAAAGATACGTGAGGTTGTATATTAAGGTCATACAGTACGTTGAGACACGAATGACACCTACATCCTTAAGTTTCACCGGCGGTTTTGAAATTGAATAGTCTCAATTCCAACTCAGATCCCAAGATATAAACAATTCTCTTGAAGTCATTGAACTAACAGAAACTCATCTCTTGGTAAGAGAGTCGTCAAAGAATCATATACCTTACTAACTTAGACACCCCGATGGATGACCAAATGGAAGAAGCTAACACATTGTGAGATTAGGATTACCTGTTGTTTTCTTTCTTCGAAATCAAAGCATGTCAGACAAGCTAAAATGTACTTCTGCGAACAAATCTTAAATTACCTTGCCCTTGAGGTTTTTTGCAGCTTCTTGAAATATAGGAACAACCTTCTCTGTGTCATTTGAAGTGGCAAAGAGCAATATCTGTGATTTGAAACATAACATAAATGAATAACCAGCCAAGAATAACAATGGTAGGGACACCAAACACTAGCTTTGATAAACATATCGACAGTCAACACACACAAACCAGGATAGCCCCCACCATCACTTGGCTTGGAGCCTACGAAGGATTGCGAGTGAGTTTGTTGGTCGTTTCTTGTAAAATTTCATTTCACTAACGTGTTCCAACCAAGACATTGTGAAATATCCGGAATAAGAGACTCATAATCCAAGACATATATACTACACATTCCACTTTACCTGTTTTTTAATATGACTTTCAAAAATCACAGATGCACTTTCTCTGGTAAAAATAGTCACCAATGGAAGCTTGTTGGAAGACACAAATTCAGCTATTGCGGACTTCACAAACTGACCATCTGCAAAATAAGTGCAAAACTGGAAGTGGAATTACTGTTTCCCTACAGTTTTTAATTTAGAACACCAAACCAAAGTGACAAAATTTTGAAACATACCAAAATAGCTAGGTTTCTCATCCTCACTCTTTAACATGACCAAAGCTGGGCGTTTAGCATCAGGATCCATGTGGAAGAGCTTTGCAACCTCAGGATTTGTAGTTTGGTAAAAGTTGACAGCGTCCTCTTGTTTAGAAGCAGCAGCAAGCTCCTCACTTTCAGGACCCTATATCATCAACCAAAGAGAAATGGAGTAATAATTTGTACATAAGGAGAGAGAATCAGTTGAAAAAAAATATATCGACAAGAAACTCTTCTTTTACTTCAAAAGTATATGTCCCCTTAAATTAAATTAATATATATGTGCGTGTGTTCTGGTATACATTCGATCATTCGATGTAATATCTCTGTCGCTGTGTATGTGTGTATACCTCACACACACGTGTGTGTATTGGTATATCGCAGTATATAACAGTGTATATATCTTGCATATCAAAAGAAAAGTGTATATATCTATGTAATATGTATAATCCATCTGTTTCAGTTGTATTATAGGAGCAGCCACTTTGTGCATTTATTGCCAAAGGTTAGGTCTATCTCCTATCCATCCTCCCAATTATTGGGGACTAAATGGGTTATGTTATTGTTGTGTTGTATTATCTTTTTCTGTGTCCCCCATCGCGTCCCTATTTTTTTTCGAATTCCCATGTCCTGTGTTTGTATTTTTGTCCATGTCCACACTACATAGATGAGTACTTTTTGGGGTTCACTGTATAATGAAGGAAATATAGTTCAAACATTGTTTGCTATCCACCTTGCCTCCCCAAAATAAGAACATAACAATAAGCATCTAAGTTGATAACTATGGAAAATAGCTGTAGGAAGTACGTACCACCAAAGATTCAAGGAAGCCCAAAACAACTTTATTCTCAGAAGTCAATACATGCTCAGCCTCATCTGCTGTGGTTATGTTGGAGACACCTGGTCCTATTTTCTTCTTTATCCAAGTTACTATTGCTTGTCTGCATAAGTACATAATTATCAGTCTCTTTAGGGATGCGTAACTCCATAAAACAACAGCAGTAACTTCAATAGCAACAAAAATAACCAAAAAATTGACGAGTTTCTACTCTCACACTTCCACCGTCTAGAAATTTTCTAGTCAGACAAAACAATCACCCCAACCATCCTATCTCCTTTATCCCTCTATCAAATCAACAAATAATATATTTTCACGAATAATTTCCTACATTTATTCCACTAATTAAAGATATTGCAGATAAAGTATCTAAAACAATCTAGAAAAGATCAAACAAAATAACAACTATATTTTGCTACATCCGGAGGACTGAAATATTAGGGATAGAGGGAGTACTACGATCCAACTGAACACAATCTACTCATCTCTAATTTGCGAAGTTCTGATGTCATGCAAAACAAATGACAATTTCAACATGACCGGTTAGGATCTATATATATGTCGAGTATAATGCAGTAATGCTGAACTCCTGATCTACTAATCTTCAGTATGTACACGTAAAAGACAAAAATCATGAAACCACAATAATAATCCCGCAATGAAAAGCTATGCTCATTTGCGACAGCAGGCAAATCATATCCAGGCCAAATTGACAAATAGCATACTCGAGTTAGGTTCACTTCGAATGTAGAAAAATGAAAAACAGTAGTAAAAGATCTCGCCAACATTACTTGACCTTTAAGATTCAGTTCAAATAGTGTTGTTTCCAGGAGAAAAAGAACACATTGACGCTACGTTCCAATTCCAAACTAGTGTTCCACTAACAAAAAACTATTTTTTCCAAAAACCAAGACAGATCATCCTCTCAAAATACATCACATGAAAAACCGTGAAAAGCCAAATTATGCTAAAAGCACCCTCAAAGAACACCCCCGATTTGTTGGCAAAGGAAAAAGAAAGGATGATTATGTAACTAATTCAGATTATCTCTCAGGTACATAATCCTGGAGAAAGTGTATTCCTTTTTCACTCTGTTTTCCAATTCAATCAAATCAAGCTAATAAATTCATCTTTTTTCATATCTATTTCTCCTCCTATTTGACAAATCCTAGTTCAACATGTCGTGAAACACTAACACTGAATTCTGATTCGACAGATGCTACAAGCAGTTAAAATAACCTAAAGAAAGCGTATAAGACGTAGATGGCATGTATGTATGTAGTGAGAGAGAGTACTGACTTGGTCCTTTGGCCAGTGTAAGCCTTATGTTCACCGTCGACAAAGAAGTACACAGTAGGAAAGCCCTGCACTTCGTACTCCTCCGCCAACTCACTCTCCTCCGTCGCGTCCACCTTCGCCAGCGCCACCGCCTCTCCCTTCAACTCCGTCGCCGCCGCCGCGTACTCCGGCGCCAGCGCCTGACAATGTCCACACCACGGCGCATAAAACTCAACCATCACGAACCTATTCGCCTCCACGAAGTCACTGAAGTTCTTCTCTCCCAAAACGACTACGTCCTTCTCGTCGATCTCAGGCAAACGCGAGTACTCCCCGTCGTCGTCGTGGTCCAGCCCCGAGGGCACTTCGAAGTCGTCGTAGTTCTCGAAGTCATCGTCGCCGGCGTCGTCCTCTTCGTCGGAGAATTGTGGATCGGTAGAGTGGGATAGTGCGCCGTCGTTTTGGTCGTCGTCGGAGGACTCAAGGAAGGTGAGGAACTCGTCTTCGTCGTCGGAGGGTTTGGAGAGACAGGGAGAGAGAGTGGTGAAGAGGAAGAGAGCTGAAATTGAGAGGGCGAGTGCGAGAGTGAGTCGACTCGTCATTATCAGCGAGTTTGAACCGGAGATTGAGATCTGGATTTTTGGACCGTCTCTGGTTTTGTGTGGGGGGTTTTTAAGGAGGTATTAAAATGGAAATCAGAAGGCACCAAACGATGTCGTTTAATTCTTTTTATATGCTTTTGGAGAGAGGAGAGGGTAAGAAATATACCAGAGAAGACAATAATTCTACCTGAACTTTTTATTATTTTTTTCATCATTTTTAAAAAAATTTATATTCACATTATATTATTCAAATTAATCACCCACCTCAACTAGAGGTGTCTAATATGCAAAAAATTATAAACAAAAGAAGAAAAAAAAAACATTTGCTAAAGACAGAAAAAAATACAACACAATTGGTCTTTTTGTCATTCAATGAATTTTTTCAAAAATTCAAACCACATTGTCATACTTTTCTAATTTATCCCATCGATATGAATGATTAGTCTAAAAAATTATGACGAAAAGCTAAACAAAAAAATAAATAAATAGGGGAAAAAATACTAAATAGAAAACTCAAGGAGAATGGGGCTACGAGCCAGGGAAAGTAAGTGGTAAAGAAGAGGATAGTTGCAATTGAGAGAGCGGTTGCAATGATGACTCGATTAATCATTATGCAGCAAGTTTGAACCGGTGATTATGGTGGTAAGATCTGAATTTTGGCCCGTGTCTTATGGCGTGGGGGTTTGAGGTAGAATGGAAATAAAGATGGGCCGGCTGCCAAACGATTGTGATTGTAAGCTAACCCAAATATTGAGTTATCAACAAAAACGATGTCGGTTGCATTAATTCCGATGTCAAGTTTTGATTTATACACTTGGTGAGAAAGGAGAAGGGTAAGAAATTAGGAAAGAGAAGATAGTAAAAAAGGAAGAATAACAATAAAGAGGAGGAGAGTAAGAAGTGTAAATCTTATTTTCTATTTCTCCTTTTTATGTTGGGTCTATATATTTATACGGGGTCCATACATTAAGTAGCGGAACCATAAGAATGTGTTGTAGTGAAGTGTCTGGTCCGTCCGAAGCATCGCGTGGCAGTACTCCGACAACACTGAATAATTAAACTAGTCTCAAATGAAGACATGAATTGCAGCTGTGAACCTCAAGTAATTCATTCACATATTGGCTCATAAGGAAAACTACTTGACACTAGAATCTCTCTTGTTCTTGTATACCCTGTAACTCCAAATTACTATGTGAAAAGATCACTGCCAAGAGTAACCATGCCAATCTCTTCACCCAGACCACCAGAATGCAAATGACCTATTTCCGCTGCTCGAATCCGCTCTAGCTCTACGACGACGCGCCTCATCACCGGTCTTCTTGTACCGGTATCTACACAAAGCAATGCTAGTTCCATCATTTGTTTAACCGTGTGCAGTGTCTGGTCTTTCACTGTCTTGTCAACAAAATTGTCGATATCACAAGTGCCCTTGGCCTGCATGGTTAGAAGGATGCTTTAGCATCTAATAGCGGTTTTGAATTAATAGAACCTTGGTAGAAACAACGAGAATTACGGGACCATTTTTACCAGCGACGCTAGATTTCCTTGCACGTCTGAATGATTCCAGCCGAGTGCTTCACGTCCACTGATCAACTCCAGCAAAAAGACACCAAAACTGTACACGTCGCTTCTCTCTGAAAAGTCGTGCAATGATCTCAACCTTGAGGAAAAGGTTCACTTCAGAAATTAGGAAAAGAGTCACAATTCTCAAGCTTCAACTATGTTAACTATGGTCGGTAACATGTGGAAAAATAGGAAGACGGTAATCAATTTGGCTAGAAAAAACTCAACCATTGGACTTAGAAATTGAGTGCAACTGCAGCTTTAAGAATTAATTACAGATGTCTCATCGGCAAGGATGTGTTCTTTTCCAGACGGGATTCATGATCAAGAGAAATAATCTCTAAATTTCAGAAAGACGAAAAAGAATCAAAATGGAGATTACGTACTCAGGATCACGAAAGCAGTCAAATGCCGAAGATGATTCAGCATAGTAACCGCCCACCGGCAAATTTGAGAGTCCAAAATCAGAAACTTTGGCAGTAAAATTTTCATCCACAAGGACGTTTCTTGTCCTGAAGTGCATATGTACGATAGGGGGCACCAAAGAGTGAAGATGCTCAAGTCCTGATCGAAGATGCAAAATTTGTTGGATCAAATAATTTCATAATTTCATGTCCATTGCAGTCAGTGAAACTGATGGAAATATTGAGTCTACCTTTTGCCGCACCTAAAGCAATTATCAGCCTTTGCCTCATGTCAAGCTTTCCAATAGGCAAACCTTCACTGTCTAGAGAAAACAAATGTATGAAGATAGAGTACTTCTTTACATAAACGAACGCAGTGAGAAAGATAGAGAGAGACTGAGAGAATACCGTATAAATGATTCCCGACATTTCCATTAGGAAGATAATCATAGACAAGAAACTGCTGATGGTTTTCTTCACAATAACCGATAAGCTTGACAAGATGCCTATGGTGTACACAAGCTATTTGCTTTACCTGAATGATTAGTGAGAAGTTAGTTTTGCTGCAAAGTGTTTTCACAAAAATCATAAAACTAGAACCGGGTACTAAAAACAAAGGAAGTAACCACTCGTGATTGGGAAGTATGACAAAAAGAAAGTCTTCTGGGGGCAATTACCTCATTCACAAAATACTGAACGGGGTACTGCAGGCGTCTCTTGATAGCCACAATAGATCCATCACCTAGTAACCCTTTGTATACTAAGCCAAATGAACCTTCTCCTACAAGATTAATTTGGTTGAAGTTGCCCGTAGCATGTTCAAGCTCCAGAATTGATAATTGCCGTACATTGTGAGTATCATAGGGAGAAACAGCACCAGAACCAGGAGAAACACGTTCCAGTTCCAGCAGAACTAAAACAAAAGAATTAGGCAAAGCCAGAAACAAAAATAAGTAGCCAAACCATTAGGACACTAATTCAACAGAGGAACCTATTTTGCAACTGACGGTGGTTTCCAGAAAATATATTGAACGTGTGATCTCAAGTATGTGATCCATGAACATAACTTCAACACGGACCAGTTATGTTTGATATACGGTATACCAACTTGTTTGGTTTCTTAACCGTTCCTAAGGGTCAATTTGATTGTCTTTTTCTTGCAAAAGAACACAGGAGAAGACTCCAAAGTTCCAACAAAATGTCATTACTGTTATTTGAGTTCTAAACTTATCCTTATTTTTCTACATGATAGACAAACACAAGTACACAAACAAACAAACAAACAAACAAAAAAAGTGACTTTCATGGCATTGAGCACAAAGCGAACTATTCTTTCGCCTTTTACTAAATGGCATGGAAACTTTCCGAACTATCCATCAACAATTTCATCCTAATCAAGCAAAAGCGATAAAATCTATTTCCACATCTTTTTCTGTTGAGAGTCATCACCGACTTTTCTAGAAGTTTCTAGATGTTTCTAGAATATTCCGGATTGCTCTAGATTATTCCAGACTCTTCCAGAATATTCTAGATTCCACTAGAACCTTCCGGACTCCTCCAGAATGTTATAGGTCATTCTAGAACCTTCTAGAAACTTATGGAAGATGATAGAGTCTTCCAGGTTACTCTAGAATCTTCTAGAGTATTGTAGAAATATTTAGGCTTCTCTAGAATCTTGTAGAATTATTCTAGGATAGTCCTTTTCTAGAAAGTTCTTTGGCTCCCTATAAATAGAGATAGGAGCTCATTTGTGTAGGTGTGTTGGAGAGAAACACCAAGTGTGTTGGTGAGAGACACCAAGTGTTGTGAGAAGCACAAAGTGTGTGCATGTGAGTGATACTCAAGTGTGAGTAAGTGTCTTGTGTACAAGTGTACTTGTGTAATTTTGTATTGAATAAAAGTGAGAATATTCAATACAAGTTTATAGTTTGGGGTGTCCAAACTCAACAATCTGCCACTTACATTTCATTGTCTACCATTTTCACTTTCAATAAACCCAACCCTAAGCCCATGGCATTATCGTGAGACACCATGTCCCACATCAGGAAATTGAAAGAAAGTTAAGTTGTATATAAGTAAAGGCCCACCAGCTAATGTTAACTTGAGGTTAACCTTTTGAGCCACGTGATGAGACTAAGAGTTAGCAGGTCAACTAGGGCAGGTCATGACAGAGTTGGTATCAGAGCACAACCTTGGTCTACATGGTGGGGGGCACCTCGAGAATATGTATGAGCCACCTCTTGAATCCCAGAGTTGGAGCAAAATGCTATATAGTTTTAAGAGTGTCACACCATGGCCACTGGGGGAAGGTTTCTAGGGTAATGCAACAAGGACGTTGCATTACAAGGTGGGGAGATTGTGAGACCCCATGTACCACATTGGGAAATTGAAAGAAAGTTAAGTTGTAATGTATAAGTAAAGGCCCACTAGCTACTCTTAACTTGAGGTTAACCTTTTAAGCCACGTGATTAGGCTAAGAGTTAGCAAGTCAACTAAGCCGGGTCATGACAGAGTTGTCTACTGAGGTGGCAACTAATTGAAAGGTGTGTCTAAATTGAAATCATTAAATCGCAGCACCAATATTTCATTTGCATACAACAACAACAACAACAACAACAATAACATAACCCATTTAGTTCTCAATAATTTGGGGTATGGGCAGGGGATGGATAGGAGACAAACTTAACCTTTGGCAATAAATGCACAAAGTGGCTGCTCCCAAAATACCACTGAAATAGATGGATTGGAGACAGACTTAACCTTTGGCAATAAATGCACAAAGTGGCTGCTCATAGAATACCACTGAAACAGTGGTCCCCCTACACCATCACGTTTGTTGCGGAATCATGCCCTCAAATCAAAGCTAAAAGGCATCGGAGAGGGTAGACCCAAGAATCATTTTGATTTATGTGCACATTCCATGCTTCTTTCATTCAACATCCAGAGCATTAGCATTGCACAATACCAATATTTCATTTGCATAACGAAAGATATTGTAAATGTTGTCAATTTCCAAGGACACTGAGAAGGTTGCTTAGTTGAGTTACCATGAGGTGATGGCACAGAAGAAGCTGTATCAGATGCCCTCCTTATAAGTCTTTTGAGACGCATCAAACAGAAGCAGATAATAACTCCAATGACTACCACAAGCAAAGCTGCACCAACGCCACCAACAATTGCGGCGACTTTCTGTTTACTTGGTTTCTTAACTTGAGCTTCTCCCAAAGGCGTGAGAGTTGGAACACTGCTATCCCCACCAACTGTTTCTGCGATTGTAAGTTTTCTTGATCTAGAGAAGTCTTCTTGTAACAGAGATGAAGCGTGCAGGAGGGGGAGAGAGGCTGCAGAAGTTGGCAATTTGATTTTTCTGATCTGTGGAGAAAGTGGATAGAGTCTAGGAAACCTGATAGAAAGTGTAACAAGGGCGGAAAGTAAAACCATTGCTAGTCTTAACTGTAGGGGCAGAATATAGAAGATGGCAAAAAATATCTACGCTGTCACAATTTCCTGTAGTCTGAACAAGTTTTGCAGTATCAAGCAGCTTTGAGTACAGAATTCTGATGGTATCAGGTGCATTACTGTTATTATAATCGCACCCACTTAATACAGCATCAATGAAAAACTCATAAAAGTAGTGGAAACAAAGATGATTTTGCCTATTATTTAACTAGAGTATGGTAAGAAAGCTGAACAGAAAAGGAATTTCTCAATCCCTGCCCAATAATTGGGATCCAAAAGAGGGAAAAGGTGGAATCTTACCATGGAACAAGTCCGTGGTGTTTCAGTTTCTGGTGGTAAATGCATTCCCGTTGTCCCTCACAAGGATATCTCCTGATTCTACCAGCCGAATGTCGAGAATTGCCGACCGTGCTTTTGAAACCAAATAAAGCTTCAGCTACAGAAACAGAATCAACACCATGAATGAACTTCTGAAGTAACCCTCTACAATAATTTTCATGTTTATACCGGTCAACATTTCAGCAGATCAGTGACATGGTAAGTTTTTGGTTGTGGGCTGTTTGGATCATGAATTAATAGAGGTATTCATGGAGGGAAGGGAAACAGTGAAGTAAAAGATAAGAAGTCCCTTTGTCATAAACCTTTGGTTTCACAATCGTTAGCTTTCTACGATAATTCCATGAAAAATCCATGATCCACAAATAGCGAAAGAATTACAAAAAGAAGTTTCATTAATAACTTCCCGTAGAAAGATTAAAACAAAATCAACTGAAAGAGGAGAAATCTAACCTTGTAGTTTGTGGGTCAACCGAAAGGGTTCCAAAAAATGAATCAGAATAAGAAGGGCCAGATGTTGCCACCAGAACAATGGCATTGTGGACAAGCATTACTATTTTGAATCCCCAAGCAACCATTTAGCTAAACACATTTGGAGTCCTGATAAAACCCCTGAAGTCAATGAACCACAAAAAACGCTTCTGCCCACAAATAAACCCATGATTAGGTGAATCAAAGAAGTAGATATTGAACAAGTATATAACCTGTAAAATGCTAAGGCCAGATGGATTCCTTATTGCATATTAAATGATGCCAACTTGGTTGGAGAAAATGGGTGATCCATTGAATGATTTTCTTGGACTTCAGACGAGAATTCCAGCTAAGGTATGAAAAGGAAAACTAAAGAAAACAAGGGAAAAGTGCTGGACACGGGGAGATAGATTTTATCTTTATTGAAATGGACAGAAACACATCCCTAGTTTTTCTTCAAATCTTTGGAACCCAACAAATTCCAACCTGTCACCAAAAAATTCAATTTTCAAATACCAAAAAGGTCTTCCCCCAGGAATCTCAGAAAGCTGAAACAAAAGTTACAGAACAAATAGAGCAGTGGATTTGAACAAACCCAAAATCGCTTATGGGTCCTCTTGACATCCAAAATCTGCACAAATCCCATTAAAATCCAAGGGAAAAGAATCTTGTCAGAAAATTTTTACAGTGTGAGCCCAAAGCTACTTCAAATTTGGCCACCCACCCAGTATACAACTTTTATTTTTTGAAACCCAATTCCAGGACCATTTTGTAACTGTTGCTGTCTTTCCCCTCCATTCATTCTCTGGGAATGAAGCCCTGGTGTTTTTTAACTAGGTTACAACTATACAATAAAGTAGGACTTACAATAAAGTTCATGAAGTCCTGAAAAAATGAGTTCAAAGAACAATATTCCCAAAACAGTAAGACTGTGTTTGATTGGCTGAACTAAGCAACCCCTTAGATTGTTTAAGCACATAAATTGAATTGGGTCTCTCACCTGCATCCATCCCTATGTTTTCCAATGTTTGGGTCATGGTTCCACAGCTTTGATTTTCGAGGTATATGGAACACTAAATTTTTTTTAGAGCAGTTACTTTATGCATACCTTATCGATTGGGATCCCATGGTACTATTATTGTTGATAGAAAGGGAATCTCTCACGGGATTTATGATCTAATCTCATTTTCAAACAAAGGGAATTGTTTTGAGACAAGGAAAGATGAAAACTAAACGACGATAAGCTAGTACCACTGGAATCAAATCACATTACATGGCAGTGTTTTCCTGCATGTAATTCCAAGAAAGGGGACCCCTTTTGACAAAAGAAGTAGCCAAACGGAAAAACACCCTCAAAAGTGTGTTTGTATATATATACACTCTGAGAGAGAGAGAGAGAGAGAGAGAGAGAGAGAGAGAGAGTACTAGAGAGTAGAGACTTTTGCAAGAGACTTGTGCAGTGAAGAACACGACTTTCGGAGGAGAAATGGGAGGGTGCAGGAGCGTACAGTGGATAAATGGAAGTCTCGAAGTAGGACCCAGAAGGTTCCTCTACATCCTCAATCGACGGTGAGAAAGGGTGAGATAGGGAAGGAGAGTTTTCTCTCACCATTATTCACTGAGATTGGATAATAAAGGGCCGATACCTCTCACATTTTTGTATTTTTTTCTTCTTTTTTCATTAGAATACTCTATCTAAATGAGTGATTTGACAAGAAACTCCAACCAATTTTTTTTTTTACCTTTTATTTTCTCCTCAAATCACGCGATCCAAGGGGCTGTTGCCCGATGGTGCAAAACAACCATCAGCATCGAGCTTCTTTCAACATCCGTATCAAAAGGGACCAGCACGGAACCTGTTATTATTTAGGAGGCATTTGAGAGTCTACTTTTTAGTTTTTTATTTTTAATTTTTTAGTTTTTTAAATTATGGTTAAAATATGTTTTGAATCTAGGAGGAGCGTTTGAGAGAAATGTGCAAAATACATTTTACAACAATGATATTGTCTGGGAGAACAATGATAAAAATAAGTTATGGATTAATTGTTTATCATTTTCCTCTTGTTTCTTTATTATGGTAAAAATATGCACGCATATTGCTTTTAGCAAACTTTTATAAGTCATATAGGGAAATGTTTTTGTAAGCACAACCCGTCGAAAAATTATTTGTGGAATTACTTTATTTTTTTATCCGAACGATATTGCAAATCAACAAGCCGCCAGTATAAAATACTAAATTATATATTTTTTTAAAAAAAAATTGTATTGAATTAAAGATCTCTATCAGTAGGTTAATTTGGTGCAAAAGAAAATAAAAAATTATGTGCAAAAGTCACTTTGTTTGGTTGAGAATTTTGAGAAATATTTTTGAGATAGTGTTTGTATGAGTTTTTGGAAAAAGTAATAATTAGAGAGGTGTAATAATTGGAGAGAGATAGAGAGAGAAATGGAAATAATGATTGGAGAGAGGGGTATGAATAGAGAGAGAAATGTGATTAATGATTAGAAAGATGAGAGTTGGGGAAAGAATCTTTTTGGAATTTTTTTTGAAAATGTGAAGTGAACACAA
The DNA here is from genome assembly GCA_022606695.1 of Vaccinium macrocarpon. NCBI lineage: Eukaryota > Viridiplantae > Streptophyta > Magnoliopsida > Ericales > Ericaceae > Vaccinium > Vaccinium macrocarpon. The sequence continues at coordinate 26,617,758 of CM040176.1, read as the reverse complement.
TATTTATTTTTTTATTCGAAGGATATTGCAAAGTGGCTAAACAAGTCAAGAAAGGGGTAGAAATGAGAGAGTGAGAGAGAGAGAGAGAGAGAGAGAGAGAGAGAATGAGGGGAGAAGGGGAAAATAAAAAACCAGAAGTACAAACCGAAAATGAGGATTGGACTGCTTTTTCTGGGTTCTTGTCTCTAACATTAAAAATTGAAAAAAAGTTATGGAGGAATAGATTCTAAGGTGTTGTTGCCAAACACCCAAAAGTGAAAAACGAAAATGGGAAAAACCAAAAACTAGTTGGCCAAACACCCTCTTAGTCCATCGTGTTTAGGCTGTTTTTCATGTTTGGATCCAAGTAGGGTGTAACAAACCAAGCTACTATTTTGATAACAGGATGTCTGACCAGCTTGCACGCACCTCGACTAATTTCGGAGCCTTAAAGGTAACGACCGTGTATAACCCATAATAGCCCCAAGAGTTTGCTGGTCAAAGGAATCGAATCTTAAATCTTTGGTGGAAGCAAACCCCTAAGTCCCAAGGTAAGACCACTTTGTTAACCCCTCGAAATTAATGAACTAAGCTACTTGTTGGCATTTTCAGGAGCTTAACATGTTAAAACTGCAAAAATGTTATGCGCAAGGAAGCTTATATAGAACTATACACAGAATATGAGTGTTTTTTTAAAAACGTATTTGTAAAACATAACTTCATGTTCTCATATTACTCACATTATGCATTTCTGTTAAAACTGGGTTTGTTTATTGGGGCGATTTCCCATGACAATCCTGCCATTAGCCAAGGTTGACTAAAAGAACTAAGTCAAATTGTTTCTAAAAAAAAACAATTTTTCTTTGTCTTTATTATTATTATTTTTTTGCGCTAAACTTTTGTAAATTATCTATTTGTCTCAACTATAGGAATTGGAAAAATGCCTTTATGTTCTCACAATTTGTATAAGCTTCCTTGCACATAACATTTCTGTTAAAACTAGGCTCATTTATTGGGGGTGTTTCTTGTTATAATCTCGTTATTAGCCAAGGTTGACTAAAAGAACTTAGTCAATTTTTTCTAAAAAAAAAGGACAATTTTTTTTTTCCTTTATTTAAATTTTTTATGTGTGTGTGTGTTTTTTTTGTGCCAAACTTGTGTTGTTATTGATTTTTCTCAACAAGAGGAATTGGAAAAATATAAAATTATGATTGAAACCCTTTTTTTCTTAATAATCTAAGAATTAGTCGGTCATAATTTTATACTCTTTTTTTATTGCTCTCATCAAGATGAGTCAACAATTCAAAAAAATTTGGCGCAAAATTAACAAACGCAAAAGCTATTTGAATAAGGACAAAATAAAAAGCCAAATTGAGATTTTTGGAAAGTGATTGTGCTAAAGGTCTCCCCAACTAAAAACGGGAAAGGGGATCTAAGTTTGGCTCGTCGAGCCGAACTCAAACACCACCAACCTCAACTCAACTAGACTCGTTTGCCGCCCTAGATTCAAGTGCCTCGACAGGTGTGAATGGTCTTTCATGTCTTTCCAAAATATAGTAAATGAATAAAATTTACGACAATAAATATAGAAATTAACAACAATAAATATAGAAATTGACAACATGAAACGAAAATTGAGAAATAAAACCGGAGAATTATGTCTATTTTATGTCTAATATTTTAATACAGTACTACTCAACAACTTTTTCTTTTTTAGTGAGAAAAATAATAACGAGATTGTAAAAATCTGATTGAAAAAAATATGATGCAAAGACATTTAACAAAGATGTTACTTTGCTTTTTGAATTTCCCAAAATATTTGTGATGTAGAATATAATTAAATTTTAAAAAAAAATTCTCAACGTATTTTTGTAATTCAATAAAAAAATAAAAGAGGTGAGAAATATCTAACATATGGTGTCTTTTTTTCTTCCCTTTTTTTTAAATTTTTTTTTGCAAAAGCAATAGCAAAAGGTCAAATTTTAAAAAATATTTCTTCTAATTTGCATGAAATCTCAATTTAGTCCCTCTGGGGTAAAATGACAATTTTGCTGTTCAATTTTGTTTGTTTCATTGACTTCATTGGAGAGACCGGGAGAGTGACGAAATTTAGACAAAATGTATAATACAGGGTTTGAATGGTGGGTGGGATGGTGGGAAATAAAGTGTATTTTTGTTTTCATCGTTGTTGTTGGCCAGAGTTGTAGATTGTTTGTAGTGCTCTTGCCGGTCATGGCCGTGTTTGGTGGGGATCGTAATGTCCAGAAATGACAATATCCCCGGATCGGCTCGTGGTTTTTCTTGCTTGCTTGACATAGCATTGTTCCGTTGTCGAATTGGGTTTGTGCGTTATTGACACATTAAAAAAAAGAAAAGAGAGAGACCATTTCTAAAAGAAAATGTTCCGAAGAAGTTTGAAACTGAAACCACATTCTTGCTTATCTGACAGAATTAATTTAAGGCTGAGTTTTTGAATGGCTTTTATGAGATAAAATCAAAAATCTAATTTTAGTTGGTGTTTTATGAGAGGGTGATAAAATCACCTTGGTTTCCCAATGGATAAAATCTAGTTGTGATAAAATCTCCACTAATGCCATTTTTACCATTTTACCCTCTTTTTGTTCCATTACATAAACACAGAAAACATCTCTTTTGCACACGGAGTTCTCCTATCGATAGGAGAATAAGTCCTATCGATAGGGCAGTGAAGTCCTATCGATAGGAGAATTGGTCCTATCGATAGGAGAACTCCTTTGCACACGAAGGCCAATCTGATCCTTCTCCTATCGATAGGACTTATTCTCCTATCGATAGGACTTCACTGCCCTATCGATAGGACTTATTCTCCTATCGATAGGAGAACTCTTTGCACACTAATTTCCTATCGATAGAAAAATCACACTTTTGTCTAATTACCCCACAAAGGCACAAACCAATAGAAAACAAAGAAAAAAAGCAGAACTGGACGAATAAATTCCACATTCTAGCCTTTTAATGGGTGATTCCCAATTCCACCAATTATTATGCAAAGACCTACTCTCAATCCCTCTCCAAACAAGCGTTCAAAGTACTCTTCATCGCCCTCATCCGGTCTTGGTATCGCCGTCATCCTCGACACTCGGAGGAGGAGGGCTCTATGCTCACCAATCGAGACGATCACCCCGCGGTCCCGACTAGGGGCTCATATCTACTCCCACCGCCTCGCCACTTTCGATTGGGCCTCACGATAGTCCAACTTGTGATTAATCCTTCCCATGTCTTCCTGAATTTCAACTTGTCAAGCATTGGGATGGATTTGAGCAACTTCATGATAGTGACACCCTTTTTCTTTGGAGTGTGAGTGGGTGGAGCCGCTGATGATGGCCCCGCTAAGTCTGACACGGAATGCAGAGGGTTTTGAGAGGGATCCTTTCTCTTGGGGGCTTTCTTAGAGTGACTCTCGCTCCTCGCCTCAGAGGTGGCGTTGATTGGCCCGGGCTTGGCTTTGGTCCAGTTGGTTGGGGTAACCTTCAATCCCCCCTTGGCTTCACAAAGTTTGGTAATCATCACGGTGGGAAGGGAAAACTCGAGATTGGCTTTAGGATTAGTCTTAAATTCAGCTATGTGGTTGAAAATCCATTGCGCACAATCTATCACCTCATCATCCTTCATGAACACGTACAAGAGTTCCAACTCATTAAGGCCAGGTGCTTTCTCGCTTCCGCGGGGGTAGAGATTAGCATGTAACACTCTATTCATGGTTCGGTATCCAGGTTTCAGACTACTCACACCCTCCTGGATCTCAACATCAGTATAGACTGCTTGGTCTATGTCACCCTCCTCAATATCATCACGTGGGTAAGTGACTTTAGCACGTTCAGGCCTCGTATACTTCAAGTATTGGGCAATAACATCAGGGGATACCGTAATGTCCCTATGGCAAACAATTGAGGTGATTCTCTCATCCTTCTCATTAACAACCATATTTGAATAAAAAAGCTCACCTGTGGTCGCACATAAACTTTGACCTCTTCAAACCAAAACTCCATACCTTTGGTTACAATTTTTTTTCGATGTAGAATGCACCCGTTAAACTCTTGTCATCGAAGTTGCCTTTTCATTTCGTGCACCCTCGGTTCTTCAATGATTCCACCCACTCACTTTTCTTTTTACTCTCCTTATCCTCCCTCAATTTTTTGTTTCGTTCATCAACCTCCTCCGCACTAAGCCTATCCTTCCTCCTCCTGGTACTCATGTCCCTCATTGCCACCAGGCATGGCTTGGGTTTAGTTGAGTTCAATAACAATAATCGGCCAAGACAAAGTACTCCCAACACCTGACCCATTTTTTTTCACAAATTCAGCTAAGCATACACAAAATTTTAGCCCACGCGGATAACAAATAAGAATCACAACAGTGAGCACCAACAGTTAACAGAATGCGGACCATCGAATCAGAACCAACCGACCCCCTACTTCAATTTGATTCAGACAGTTCACACAGATATCAACAATAGCAGATTACAGTGATCAACCACAAATGACCCCTAAATCGACAATTTTTTTCTCAAAAGGCTTAGTAATTTATCCCAATATCAACAGCAGAATTTTCAGTGTAAAGCAACAAAAACATGACCCAAACTTGCCATTTTCATGTTCCAGTTATGGAGATCAAAGCCATACTGCCCAGGAGAGGAGAGTGATGGATTTACCTCGAAATTTGGAACGGGACCTGAAAATATGATGAAACCCTGATGATTTGCGCGCCTCCTGACCTGATTTGTGGTGTTTGGAAGGTTGAAATGGTAGATTAAGGTTAGCGTTTGGTTCGGGTTAGGGATTTTGTTGGGAGAGATGAGGGAGTTACGGTGGAGAGAGAAACCGACTGGTGGGGTATGGGTTAGGGTTTTCTGTGAGCATCATGGTGGGTTTTGTGATGAACCGAGAGAAAGAGAGAGATAGAATGGGAGGTGATGGTGGTACGGGAAGGAGAGGGGTTCGGTGGGCAGGTGTGGGGGTTGATTGATGGTGGTGGTTTATGGTTGAGAGAGAGAGAGGAAGAGGGGTTCGGGTATGGTGGAGATGAGAGAGAGAAAGGGGAGTGTTAGGGTTTTCGGTGGAGATGGAGGAAGGAAGATGGAGGTTATGGTGGATTTTGGTTGCTTCGGCTGAGGAAAGAGAGGACTATCTACATCAAGAGATTTTTTTTGTTGCTAGGGGCTTCTTTCCTATCGCATATCACTTCTCTCCTATCGATAGGATCTGATGTTTCCCAAAATTGGCCAAACTGCCGTGTATCCTATCGATAGGACTTATTATCCTATCGATAGGAGAACTCCTTTGCGCGCGGATGGCCAATCTGATACTTGTCCTATCGATAGGACTATTTATCCTATCGATAGGACTTCACTGCTTCACAAAATGGCCGACCGGACACGCCATATCGATAGGGCCATTTCTCCTATCAATAGGAGTTGCTTGGTAGAAAATGATGGCCAATCTGATCCTCTCCCATCGATAGGACCAATTCTCCTATCGATAGAAGATGCTCAAAATATGATCTTATTTGCTCGTTTCTCAACTTGACTTGGGCCTTTGCTCGGGCATACTTGGCCTTCCTCCATGACTTTTTCGTTAATTTCTAAGACCAGAAGCGGCGTGCCACATGTCCTTGGACCTTGGGTCACGGATTGACTTGTGTTCGAGCCATGGCACCAAAGAGATGCTATATTCTTCCGAAAAACCTATGAACGACAAAAACACAACCTACGCCGCAATATCAATCAAATAAAACATGTTATGCTGGCGGTGTGTGACAAAAAACGAGGTAGGGAAGCCCCTTTATTTACACTATTGGGGGCTTATCACCATTTCCACACACGAAAAAAATAAAAAGTTCCACATAACGATACATATTTCAATCTTCCTCTCCACGACGCACTACATTGCCTTATGGGGTTCCTCTTTGCCCTCAGGATCTAACAAAATTTGATTTGAATTTCATTCCAGAATGATTCCATGTAGTCATCAACCACCGCGAAAATCCGATTGTGCTCAAGACGGCCTCATTAGCCTCAACATGGAGGTCACGGGAATTGGTGTCATCAAATACGTAGTCCTCATTTTCCATATCCGCGTTCTGGAAATATTTGTCTGATGGGCAAATGTATTCTTATGTAATTGTGGATTGCCATGGAGATTAGAATAAATTTTTTGTGGTCGTCAAGCTTATACCTAGGGGCCGTCTTCATCATTCTCCATCTAGCTTTCCACACTCCAAATGTCCGCTCCACACAACTTCGGGGAAGAGTGCACCCTATTGAATTTTTCGATTCGAATCATTTATTGGCCTCCTCTAAATGCCCGAAATCATCCCGGTGATACATATACCCCTTGTACGGGGCCATGTATCCCTTCGCGTTTGGATACCCAGCATCGACCAAGTAGTACTTCCCTAAGGTAAAAACCAAATCATGTGTTACTATGTACTTTTTCTCTTACCTATTCTCCGAAAATGGGATATTGTAAGAAATTAAAAATAAAAAATACCTTCCGGAGGGTGGGGGAATCGATTCCCCGTTTTCGTAGTCTCATGCTTAAAAATGTTATAGTCATGCATGTTGCCTTCAGATATCCGAGAGGCAAAGCAAAGGTGAAAACATGTGTTAAAAATCGCAAAACGGCTATCACATTGAAGGTTGTTCCACCCTTACGGCTCCAATACCGTGCGGTTTTGGTGACTCGGTGGGCTACATGGCACGTGTGTCCCATCTATTGCTCCGATGCAATCCTGTCATACAAAAACAAATTTGATGTTTACATCACAAACTTTGGAACAAGAAACAAATCTATGAACAAAAAAATGTATGTGTACACTTCATTAATATGTTCAACATTACCTTGAAACGGCAGTATCTTTTGGTTCTTTCCAAACATGCACGCCAATACTCTGGAGACCGTGACGGCCGTGATCCAATGGTAGGCAAAATCGCCAAGCATGGGGTTATTTTCTTTATTTGCTTTGATATTGTTCCCCGCACGTTTGGAACCTATCATCCATTTTTCTTCACTTGTCGAGCCACGCAACATTTTCAAGAAAATAGCCAAACACTCTAAATGACGCCAACGCCAAAAAACTTTTTTCGGTTGTTTGAATCCATGTTCGTTGACCAAATCATCACATAGTTGTTTAAATAAGTCTCCGACATCCCGAACACATCGCGGACTACGTTTTGGGATTTTTTACTATCAGAACTTTGCCCACCCAATCTTTCCCCGGCCATTTCGTCACAGATGGTATGGAATCCTTTCGTGTTTCATTAAACTAGTCCATTGGTTTGCAATTTTCGCATGACACATACCTTGACAATGTTGTCTTTTCTTATTATTATTGTCGCGGTGGCCGGACTTATCAACTCAGAAAAAACTGTAGATACAAAGATCGTAATGATCCGGACATATGTGGATCGAAAAGACCGCCAGATTGGGTCCGTACTATAATCATTCGCGATCCCGCCCCCGCTTCTTCTTCAATCGTTTCCATTCCTCGTACCTAGGTATCCGCATAATTGAACACGTCATTTCATGGTGCGCGGAATTGCACCGTGCGGGTATGGGTATGAAGAAGTGTAGGGTGCCGTATATACACGCCACTACTCCCTCCTACGTTGATTGAGGTATCGCATGATTCAACTCGGGTACCAAAATGGAAGGATGACCTACTTTGCTCGGGTTGTAACTCTGCCCCAAAATTAAAACCAACGTCACTACTCCCTCCTTCGTTGACTGAGGTATGCCCTGATTCACCTCGGGTACCAAAATGGAAGGATGACCTACTTTGCTCGAGTTGTAACTCGCCCAAAAATTAAAAGCAACGCCCTCACTTTTCATTCCAAAATGAAATGATGATCGTGTAGGTTCTAGGCATTCGGATCGTTTAATCGCGGTACCGGTTGATCATTGGGGTCACCAAAATGAAATGAAGACCTCGGAACATTCATGTATGCGGGTTTGGTCGTGTGACGGACCGCCATAATGAAATGAGGACCGCCCACTGTTCAATACAAAAGCCGTTTATATGAAGGCAAAAAATGCCAACCTTAAATTCACATAAAAAAAATTATGTGCATTGAAATGACAAGGAAAATATCATTTATTTTGCAACTCAACTTATAAAAAAACAACAAAAACCCATTAACTATTACATCTATACTAATAATCCCTCCGTGCCCTATGGGAGACTCGGCTACTTTGACCTTAAAAAAAAATTAGGCAAGTTTGTTGTTACCTTTTGACTTTAGGAAAGTTTATTTTGTTAACTTTACAGTAGATGATAAGCCCCCAATAGTGTAAATAAAGGGGCTTATGTACCTCGTTTTTGTGACAATACACGCGCATACCATGTTTTATTTGATTGATATTGCGGCAGAGGTTGTATTTTTGTCGTTCATAGGTTTTTCAGAAGAATAAAGCATCTCTTTGGTGCCATGGCTCGAACACGAGTCAATCCGTGACCCAAGGTCCAAGGACACGTGGCACGCCGCTACGGTGCCGAGAAATTAACAAGAAAAGTCATGGAGTAAGGCCAAGTATGCCCGAGCAAATGCCCAAGCCAAGTTGAGAACAAACGAGTGAAGATCATATTTTGAGCATCTCCTATCGATAGGAGAATCGGTCCTATCGATAGGAGAGGGATCAGATTGGCCATCATTTTCTACCAAGCAACTCCTATCGATAGGAGAAATGGCCCTATCGATAGGACAGTGATCAGTCTGGCCATTTTTGTGAAGTAGTGAAGTCCTATCGATAGGATAATTAGTCCTATCGATAGGAGGAGGATTAGATTGGCCATCCGTGCGCAAAGGAGTTCTCCTATCGATAGGAGAGTAAGTCCTATCGATAGGAATGTGATCAATCTGGCCATTTTTGTGAAGCAGTGAAGTCCTATCGATAGGAGAATTAGTCCTATCGATAGGAGAAGGATCAGATTGGCCATCCGTGCGCAAAGGAGTTCTCCTATCGATAGGAGAGTAAGTCCTATCGATAGGACCTGGGTTTTTCAGCCAATTTTTTTGCCCGACCAAATTAAGATTTGGGGGTTTTTTGGACATTTCAATTGTAACTTTGGGACTATAAAATGCCCCAAACTTCAGAAAATTGGGGCATCTTACGTTTTTACCTTCTCTCTCTACCTCCCTTCTTCTTCCTCACATATTCCCTCTACCTTCTCTGTAGAAACTAGGTGTCCTATTCTAAAACAACGCTAGGTCGCAAGCAGTAGACTTTGAATTTTTTTAACAAAAAGTCGAAACAAGCCAAAATGGGAAATATTTACGGATGATGACAACCGAGTAGAAAAGTTTTTCTTCTTCCATCTATCTTGGTTGTGTTTACTGGGGGTATTTTCCCCCAAAATGGTGGCTTATTTTTTTAAAAAAACCAACATGATAATAAAAAGAATATTGAAAAAAAACAACAAAAATTATTTTTACATGACTTCATTGTACAGTAATACCTCATGGGATCCATGTATGCCTGTTGATTATGTGAATGAGCATACGGTTGGCTACTGACTTCATCATCGTAACACGAATCTTCCGATTGCTTTGCCTTACCTCTGTCATTGTCACCGAACAACCAACTTGTAAAGGACATTGTACTTATTGCAAGATAACATACCCTTGAGCTACATACAGTAGTGGATATGAAGACATACTTGTATTGCCACACCATGGCTTATGGTTACAAAAGAGGCCCAAAAAAGAGAATAGATATGTAATTTTGTGAAATGAGTATCATACGTCATCACCTAAAAATCCCGCAAAATTATTTCACAAACAGTAGAACAAAGTTCATACATGCAAACAAGATGTCAGTACCCAACGACAAGAAGTTCATACAAACCAACAACAACAAGTTTATCGATAGAAAGAAGAAGTTCATACATGCCAACGAAAAAAAATAACATGTCCAACTAACAGGCCAAGAATATTAACTTAGTTCATAATAATCAATTTCCGAAAAATTTAAAACCAAATTGCAAGTCGAAATTATCATGGATCATAGGGTGGGGGTGGGAAGTCAGGGGGTGGAATGGCCTCATCCCTTGAGCGCCCAAATCGGTTATCATTTATAGCTGCACGATGCTCATAATATAGCCATGTTTGCCGACCCACGTCCGAATGGAATCCAAGAAAAGCATCCACCTTGCCGGGCTTATCAAGCAGCCGAATTGCCCACCAATGGAGTTCCTGAACTTCGTGGTTGGTCTCATCTTTGAAAATGGGGAGGGACGACAACACTTTAATTGCTTCAATATGCAAGTCCCTACCAGCGTCATGAGTAATAACACGATGTTCAGAAGACTTCACCGTTTGGATCAGCTCATTTATGGACTCTGACATGGCAGCCGGTTGTTGCGGCAACCCCGCTTTTGGACGATCAAGCGATCCACTCCCACCTGCATCGCCATCCGATTTTAACCTCTTCGCAGAAGCCGGGGCCAACGGGTCTTGGGATTGAACTGCATTTGTGCCATCAGATTGCAGTTCATGTGAATCATCCGATTCAACTTCAGCCAGTTGTTCTTGTCTACTTCGCGGTACGTACGCCCCATCACCGGTTGCCGTTACATCACGAAACACCCTTTCCATCAAGTCAGCATGTTCCAAGCCGGCATCTTTAAACTTAGCAACAGTTTTGTTTCGCTACATTTAAGGGAAAAAAAACACAAACAAAACAAAAAAAATTGAAGCAACTGTCAATAAAGAAAAGAAGTATACCTTCAAACTCAAGTAGACACAAATGGAGAACTTGTATGGAGGTTTGATTTGACGAAATGCAACATGCGAAAGTTGTTAATAGGGCACCCAATGTCAATGATGAATTCGAAATGCAGCCATGGAGTTTTATAAAGGAGCACAATACTGATGTTGCAATCAGTTTGTAGGACAGAAATATTGGCAAGTGGTATCACATGCCAAGTGTCAGGAATATACAAGTTGGAAAGCAAGTTAGACCTCTAACATCAGTTAGTTTACAGACATGTGGAAGGCTGCATATGTGGCTTTTTTTTCCCAATGAAGCCAATTTTAGTCAGTGTCCACTTGGTAGTCCCCCACAAAACACACCAACACAATGTCCCACAAGATAAAGTATGAATCTTTCATTGTACTATAAAGTAGTAGGAACAGTAAAAGTAATTCTTCACAATAGTACATGTTTGTCCAAAGTAGTACATGGATTTGAATCACATGTTTCACAGTAAAAGTAATTCTTGATTTTACAGCTTTTGGACACACACAAGAGTTTTTCCTTCCTAAAAAATGCTATTTAGGGATGTGAGTTACTACAAGTAATATATATGGTAGATTGTACCTTTGTAGTTATGAAATATTCATTTTTCATTGACTGAAATGCTTCTATAAACATGAGTCACTTGAATTCAATGTTCACTACCATATATATTCTTCTAATCATGCAATTAATTACTTGTACTCTCTCATACTTGCTCTGTGTCTAATAGTACATGTGTGTGTGTGCGCGCATGTTTTGCGTGGTGAATGTGTCTATATAAACTGTATATAAACATTAGACTATAGCAAAAAAGAATTGACATGCTGCATGTATAAAAAGTATGTTAATAGGGTCAAGTTTTAATCCCGTTGTGGGCTTTGCAACATCAACAGTGGACCCTAAGAAGACTACACTTCGTTACTAGTATATCTTATGACTAACAACTTGACCCTAATACCAAGTTCTTGTAATCATGGCTTAGGACTTACAACTTGACCCTATTAACATACTATAAGATGAAATTTATAGTGTAGTGAGTATTCTATGAGAAATACAAAAAGGTACTTACAAGAATCATCGTTGCCCACCAATGGTCTGGGCCAGTAACTGTTTTCTTATTGGAATCCCAACCTAGTCCTGTCATCATGTTTGCGGTCTGGGTACAAGATTCTCCATGCGACCCACTCGTTTCAATTTGGTCCCAACGATTTTTGAGTTGTGTATTTTGGAGATTGGAGTTGGTGCGTTTGTTGAAGTCATCAACCACCCTAAGCCATGCGTGATGGTCCAAAGACGAACTTATCCTACCGAAATTGTCAATCTCGTCGACACAACATCGGAGGAATATCTCTGTCAAAGCAGGAGTCCAACACGCTCGTTCCTCAAGTTGGAGTCGTTGCCTAACACAAGGCTAGTTCGCAATCTTATCTTTGGATTTGCGACGCGGACTTGATTTCGAAGGGGTACCTTGGCTTCCCAGAGATGCCATATTTGGTCCTGCATCAAGTAAGAAGTCTTTGTTACAAAATGCGTAAATCAATGTGACTGTCAAGTACATTACCAAACTTATGAAGCTGAAAAAATAGCTCACGACAACTGTCGGGGAGGAATTATAGATTGTTTACTTAAATTGGGGAAACACATAAAAACTCCACATTTCAAACTAATGTTCTTATACTTCAAGATCAATTTTTAGCCTTCTTTCATGAAGGCTCATAGTCACGAAGTCGATCTCATGACATATGATAGTGCCTCTATAAGTTTAAGAAGTCGACATTTCAAACAATTGTGCTTCCTTCAGCATCAATTTGTAGTCTTCTTGCTGAAGCCTCACAGTCACGACACATGATAGTATCAACCTATTTGAATCTCAACTAAAGAGTAATAGACATCGATAAAGTACGAAATCAAAGGTCCCAAAGCACAGAAATTTCCTACATCCAAGAAGGTGAAGATGTCTTTTTCAAGTACTTAACTAACAGAAATGGATTCTATAGCAGGTTTGTCATCAATAAGAGAGTTGATATTTTAGCCCACAAAGATTGGCTTTGGAACCTAAAAAAGTAATGGATAAATCTGGGTCTCATATTCAAAAACATGATTCCATCACAAAAAGATCTAAGATAAGGTATGGCACAAGATTTTTTTGTATTCCCTAGTTTCTAATTGTGGAATAACATTGGGTTGGTCCAGTGGTTTGTGGTTCATAAATATGGCTCTTTCCCAATTGACAATGTGAGCTTTTATTGTGCGTGCTAGGAAGAGCTTTTTAGAGCTTTGAGGGGTCTTCTCGAGGATTCAAAGGGGTGGTGAGAAGGCAGAATGTTAAGAGACAGACTATGAATGCAATGAAAATGATGCAACTCTTAGTTCGGGTCCAAACTCAAATTCAGTCATGGAGGATCCCGATGTTAGAAAACCAGACACTCCAACGCTTTGATAGCAGGGGTGAGATTGATGAGGACAAGGATGACGATGCAGAGGCAGAGGAGGATGGCGAAATACGCACCATCTAGTCAAGGAAAACCAAAAAGTTTAACGCTTAGACACTTAGGCTTTTTCGCTTTCTTTTATTTGTGCATACAGGTAGATTAGATGTTGCATATATTGACATCGTTTGTTATCTTTTTGGACATATGTACCACGTGGACTCATGTATGTTGTTGTTCAAGTAGTGAATCAATGCCGATTTTTTTCAAATGAAGTTTGGACGTGGAAGATATTCTAAATTATATGAATTGTGTTTGCTGTTGTTGTTGACTGTCTGATGAGACACTTAGATGTCGGGCTAGGCAAGAAAATAGGGTAGATGCTATCAATTTTTTCCAAAACAACCTACTTTTAAGCATGTGTAATTCGCAATGTCCCCACTTAGCAGTTTCACAATTTTTAACATCGAAAACTACTTTTCTACACTTTTACAATCGGGCCAAAGAACTACAAACTAGTTTTTGCAAAGACCTTCACACCCGTATTTTTAGGCTAACAAGATAAACTACACAAAAAATACTACATTCACAGAGATGAAAAAATGGACACAAAAATGGTACAAAAATAGACAAATATACCAGAACCATTTGCATAATAGATCTAAATCACATGCATTAAACATACACAGGTTTCAATACGAATACATCTCCGATTGGATTGAGATGGATTATAACAGGTCATTGCACAACCTAAATAAACGGGAATGGAAATTGAAGTTCATTAAGGACCACAAATCTAGAATTTGAGTTTCCGAATGGTTTTATGAGATAAAATAAAAAATCTCATCTTTTACCGAAAAGCCAATATGCGATTACAAATTTCTATATCGATTTTTGCAACAAACGTTCATAGATCTATAACGGGACGTGAGAGTTTCGTAAATTTTGGGAGTATTTCGGAGTTTACCTGTCGCCGTCTTTCAGTTCTGTCCGTGGCCGGAGGGGAGATTGGCAGAGGGGAGCCGAGGGAGAGACACAATCGACGATCAGTTGTGCTACAAAGGATATTGATTCAGAGAGAAAGAGAGAGAGAGAGAGAGCGAAATGGGGAGTGGAGTAGAGTCGTGAGAGAGACAGAGCGAAATGGGGAGTGGATGAGAAATTCTGTACAAATGGATCCGAAGGAAGAGGAAAGTAAAGGTAAAGGTAAAGGCAGAGGCAGAGGTAAGGGTATAACCGTAATTTTGGTTGCCATCTGGAGTACATGAACACGTGGATGAGATAAAATCAGATTTTCATTTTATCTGTTTAGAAATGAGGTAGATAAAATCAACTCTCTATTTTTATCAAAAATCCATTCAAAAACTTGGCCTAAGTCACAGCATCTCCTCGGGGAATTAGAGTATCTCTCTCTCTCTCTCTCTCTCTCTCTCTCTCTCCTACCTAGAATTCCCATAGTTGTCTATTTCAGGGGTTTTGGGGAGCTTTATTTTTTTACATTTTGCATTTTTCTATTCTTAGATTTTTAGATTATGGTCAAAATCAATTATGAATTTGTAGAGTGTTTGAGATATATATATATATATATATATATATATATATATATATATATATATAAACATATTTTTCAACAAAAATTGTGTTTGAGAGATATGTGCGCAGTATATTATGTAGGTCTTTTGGTTAACTACATGCATAACGTAAACATAACCCATTTAGTTTCCAATAATTGGGGGTATGGACTGGGATGGATAGGAGACAGACCTAACATTTGACAATAAATGCACAAAAGGGGCTGCTCCCAAAATACAATTGAAACAGATGGATTGGAGACAGACCTAACTTTTGGCAATAAATGCACGAAGTGACTGCTCACAGAATACCACTGAAACAGTGGTCCCCCTATACCGTCGCGTTTGCTGCGGAATCATGCTCTCAAATCAAAGCCAAAAGATATTAGAGAGGTCTTTTGGTTAACAAAAACGGAAAAAATACAAAATGAAAAGTCAATCTCCTCCCTACTCTCAAGTTTTGTCTCCTTTCATTAAATTTGAAAATGCATTTTTGGGAATGGGTTTTAGCTTTGTCTCTCCCAAACACCAAAAAGTTGAAAAGATTAAAATAGAAATACGAAAAAATAACCTCTCAAACGCCCTTGGATGAAAACATTAAAAAAAAACTTTTACCGAATATAAAGTATGGTTGCAAATGAACCAGTTGTTCGTGAATTATTCGAGGCTCGACTCAGTAAAAGTTCGTTTGAGTTCGATTTGAGTACTAAATGAGATGAAATTAACTGAGCCTCAATTTTAGGCTTGTTTAATAAATGAGTATATGTGTATATCTCATAAGAATATCACATATAAGTTTGAATATGTTTAAACTATTTTTACATGTATATCATGAATTTTTTTTAACTTATCCATGTATAAACTTTTAAATGTATTATAAATCTCAACATCCTAAAACTTAGCTTAATTCGGCTCGTTTACATACCAGCAACAAGTACAAGTACTCCCATTGATGTTTGTGGTTTTCGCTATGCCACATGCAAGGCTTGTCTCTGTTGCTGAAATGTCGGCGACTCAGAATTAATAGAAAATTTTGTGCATTATTTCTAGCTATGGCATAGGCAAAACTAGAAAGATGCAGTACTTCAAAAAATTTACAATTTCTGCAGTAGAACTGTAGGAGAAAAGTTGCCCTTGTGACTTTATCCACGATCTTATCACCCCGTTTGGCAACCGGAGATGACTATGGGTGGATTTGTAATGAGGGTGGATTTGAAGGTGGATTTGTAATGAGGGTGGCCCCACCTCATAAGAAGGGTGGATTTGTTAGTGAGGTGTTTGGATAGTATTTTGAGAAGGTGGATTTGGAAGGTGGATTTGATAGGATAAGTGAGCAAATGACCCTTTTACCCTTGGACCGAATATTTTGTTAAACTAATTGCATTAATTCGATTATAATATAAATAAATACATAATAAATATGAAAAAACACATTAAATGAAATAGAAATATTAAAACCATATTTTAGAGAAAAAAAATTCGGGAAAAAAAATAATAATTAGGAAGTGAAAATTTGAAAAATTAATAAAAGACATTTTTTTTTGTTTATTTGAATGAATGGTTAATGGCTCGTGAATTAATATTCGTTTTTTTGTTTATTTGAATGGTGAGTTTAAATTATTTGATATTTAACTCTCATACTTAATTTAGTTGTCATATCATAATATATCTTGGTGTTTTTTTATAGGTCCATCCATTTGGTAAAGATGAAGAATGGATTGATTGGGAAGATGAATAATCAACTTCAAACCGGGTGTTTGAATAACATATCTTTTTTGTAGGCTTTTTTAAAATAATAGAAAAACACTGTATAATCCCTATGTTTATTTGAGAGTGTTGTAAGAAATCTTCAAATTTATTTGATAGTGTAATTTTGTTTTTAATAATGAAGTCTTTATTTCTAGAAATTGAACCATTTTCGTAAATGTTCAAAACATAGAAATACATTTCATAATCCTTACATTGGAAATACAAAAATACAAAATAAATACATAAAGGACAGTAAACAAAAAAATAACCTATGTCACTTGATTACAGTAAGTCATTACTTAATTAACATGCGCACAAGTTCATTCGGAATCGAAAATAAGTGGCAACAAAACACAAGGTACGAAACCGAAGAAGGAAATTACAAACAAGGAGATTTTGCCATCGGGCCATGTAATGTCGGATAACCGCCGCTTGCTTTATATTTGATTTGTGCCGATTGAATGTCTTTGTTGTAGATCCGCGGATGATATCCAACAAACACCACCCTGTACGACTCACTATATTGACCTACCATTCGAAAATATTAAACAAAAAGAAGACATGTAAACCGTTGGTGTATAGAAGGGAACACTTTTTCATAGGCTCAGATTTGAATCGCGGCACACATTGCACATGGCGGTCTACAAATTATGTTGCCAAACGGTTGTTAAAAACCATTGGCCCTCACAATTTGTTTTTGAACACTAGTGCTTAGCCGTTTTGTACGAATACCATCATAGCCATTAGAAATTATTGTAGTTAGTAATGCTAACTACTTCAAATCATACTACCAAAGATACGCAGCAATTACCCCGCCGAATCGAATCAAGAACTACTACCATAATGCATGTCTCATGAGTGGCTGTTTTTGCTGCAGTTTTGTGGCCAATTGTTTATGCAATTTCACACACACACACACACACACACTTCATGAGGCTCAGAATTCTATTAAGTCATTGGTCGTGAATGTATGCCTTGGCTGATCCTTATGTTGCCAAATGGTTTTCAAGCCATTGGCCTTCATAAGTACCCCCGCCAAGTTGTATGCCTCGCGTTACTTACTTTGTACCCTAATTCATCATAGCCCACAACGATTACACAGAATAGTGTAGCAAAACTGCCCACAAAATTACAGTTATAAACCACAGAAAACTGCAGTAAAACAGCCTTGTACAACTAAACCACAAGAGGCCACAAAACTGTAGAACAGGCCACAAAACTGCAATAGAACAGACCACAACACATTCGTTGCGTAGTCACCCTTCCTTGACCTATACCGTGCCCTATCTTCGGCTGGGGGCATGACAGGTACAAAGGTACCATCTAAAGCCCCTAGACAATTCTGTTAGGCACACATTTTAGTACTCATTATGGTAAACATAAGGAATAAAGTGAATGGCATTTATATACAGGGAATTAGAAAGGTCATTTTACCTCAAACCACTTCCACCTACGGTCTGGCTCATTAGCTGGAACAGGTTGGGGATGATGCCACAATTGATTGTAAAGTCTCAAGACTGCCAACAACACTGCGTTGAAATGCCTACTAACTGTTTCCCCGGACCTCACAAATTGGTACTTGGTTGGCCTATTCTTGTTATGGTGCCCAAGGATCCACAAAAAGATAGCAACTTTCTCCACAACTGTGACGTTCCTAGAGTTTTGTAAGCCTCCTTCCTCAAGCATGTGGCATAACCTCATGAATGTATGCCTATTTACCCTCAATTGATCGTGACAATTTTTGTCATCCCCACGTACTAACCTATTTAGTGCATCAACTTGGTTTTGGTAGACATTGGGGTTCAAACGAATACAAGGGCTTCGTCGAACCCTCATCAAATCCATTATTAACATGTACAGCATAAGAGTAGTATTCACTACTCTCATGAAGCAAACGACTGCTACCAAAGCCTTACGTTTAGCCTTCTTCCTTCTTTCACGTTTCGGTAATCTTGCCATCTGTTTTTACATGAACCATATTACACAATTGTATTATATTGGACGAAGGTATTATATTGAACCTATTAACGTCCAAATTAGGGCATCATAACCCCCAATATAGTACAAACCAACCACTTACGTAAACAAACTACATAAAATATTTGTCTCAACAAACACTTGTCAATCAAAACCCAGATAAATACGGCTAACAAATCTCAGTTCAAAGCGCACAACTTAGGGAAAACATATTTCATATTGAAACCCTAAATATTTGGGCAAATTATTGTCTTTGAAAACCAAGAAATTAGGGCTCATTCTTGTCATTGACGAACCCCATAAATGGCAGCCAAGATATCTCAGATTCAAACTCTTAACAATTGCAGAAAATTCTTGTCAGTACAAGCCCACAAATTAGGGCTAACATATGTCAGTAAAAAACCCTAACAATTAGGGGAAAACTTTCTCAATCGAAACCCAGATAACTTTTATCATTTCGAAGCCAAGATTTTATCCAATATCTTCTCTTACGAAACCTAGAAATTAGGGCTAACAATAGCCCTCATGTCAAAACCCACAAAATAGGGCACACATACTCAGATCAAAACCAATTTACAGCCAAAAACCCCCAAACCAGTGGGTGGGTTTTCTAATCTCCATCGAAACCCTAATAACAGCCCATGAAAACCCCCAAAATCAGTGGTTTTTGTTAACAAAAATATGTAAATCGAGTGCGTAGAATGGAGTATTTCGATTACCTGGCGAGATTGTTGAATACGAGCTCGAGAAGTTGGAAGAATGGAGTCACCAGTAACAACGGCGACAGGTCTCTGTCTTCCCCTCTCTTCTTCGATCGCAACAATAGAACGAGCAGCCACCAAAACCCTCCAGATGACCAGGATTTGGAGGGGTAAAAGAGGAACGAAAATACCCAAATCCACCCGGAATACGTAACGATAGGGTCGACCCTGTCGTTGGCAAATCCAGGTGTGCCTGGATTTGCAGTCCCAACAGTGAACTGAGTCGGGGAGGGTAAACGGAAGCCAAACGCCGGCATAAGGTGGGCCCTGGATATCAAATCCGGGGGTAAGCCAAATCCGGGTGCTTTATCCCGTCGCCAAACAGGGTGTATGTGTCTAGGACCCTGCTTGGCAAACGTATGTAAGAGGCAGATATGCGGAGAGAGAGGGAGAGGCCGAATATACATATTCGGATTGAGTATATTCGGCACGTGTTTAGATTTTAGCATCCGGATATAATTTAACTTGGATTTTTATATGTCCTTGGAGGGGAATATATTTTGGACACCCCTAATCCAAATTATATCGACCCTCCTCTTTACCATTTAATCCCTTGACCCCACTCCCACCCTACCACTATTTTTGCTTTTGTTTTTTTTCTATTTTTTTATTTGCGACAAAATAGGAATTTCACATAATTATATATAGCAACACATATAGCATGCCATTGGAGATGATCTTAGCTATATATATATATTGTGCTATATTTGACACAACATATACCTACAGGTAGATAAAACACGTGTTTTACCTTACTATTGGAGAGAAGATTTGGAGCTTCATGCAATAATATATAGCTATAATATAACAACACCTATAGCATGTCATTGGAGATGCTCTTACTCATTATTCTTAATTTAATTTTAGTAAACATATGAATAAAAGTTTCGTTAAGTTTCGACTCATTCTAATAGGTAAATCCAAATATAAGCAAAAAGCTTCATTAATGACATTGTTATTAGGAGTGAAACCGGTCCAGTTCTGAGACATTTTCGAGGGAACCGAGAAACTCGGTTCAGAGAAAACATAGAACCAATACCGATTTTTCAGAGATCGGTTCAATTTGGGGAGAGAGAGAGATTCAAAGTGCAGACAATATATACTCACAGTATACAAAATCTCTATCTAAATCAAATTTATATGCGTATATACACATACATTTACAGATTCATAGATCTATATACGCATGTATACATATTATATTAATATAAGAAACAATGGGTAGTGAACCACAATATTTATAGATCTGTAGATCTTTTTTGGTGAAGTTGGGATATGCGTATACATAAACATGTATACAGTGGCGGAGCTAGAAATATCATTCAGAGGGGGGCATCTTGTCACAATAAAAAAAAATCACAGTGAAATATAGAGAATAAAGAAGCACTAGGAACAAAAGTTTAAACATTCTCCATTAGACACAAACTTAGCATGATATTTTAAAACGATTCTAAACATAAGAAGAAAAACTACTTATTTGTTGGTAATTTATTTACAATTGACCTAGACAAGTTATCATTTTTCGAAAGTTTTGCATAATTGTTTCATTACTAATCCCATAAAAACATTTTATTTCACGAATATTGTCAATGCCGGTTCAAAGACTCTAGCTAAGTTCATTTTTGAAGAGATCATAAAATTATGGTAGTTCACTTAACTATTTGGTTCTTAATCCTTAAAACAAAAAAAATAAATGAACTGTAATAAAGATCACTAAGATTGTTTTTCAAATTTTTTTTTTGTTTCAAAATTAGTGAAAACATGATCAATATATGTACTATTTTAATTATACTGTGTGAAAAAAGAAAATGATAATCGCACACGCCAGGAATTGAATCTGGGCGTCTAAGGAGGGAAGGCTAGCACTTGGCCACTTGAACTGACAAGCACGACATTAGCAAAGGAGATAATTATGTAATATATAGTTAACTTTAAAACCGGTTGGAAAAAAAAAACCCCGAAGGGGATAAAAATCCAGGGGGCACGTGACCCTCTGGTTCTTAGCTAGCTTCGCCCCTGCATGCAGGGCCGGCCCTGAGCTAAGGCTCGTAAGGCCGGCGCCTTAGGCCCCCACGAAAAATGAAAAAAAAAGGCCTTCAAATATTTTTTACCACCAAGTATGTAGGCCCATTTTTGGGTTTTTTCCGTGTTAAATACATGCATATAGTTTTGAAACGGTGTTTATCAACTTTATATTTAGTTTTTTCCTTGTTAAGGACCTTCATTTTTAAATTTCGTCTTAGGCCCCTCATTTGTCAGGGCCGGCTCTGCCTGCATGTATACAACTACTAATCAAAATAAAAATAAAAATGTATACAGCTTAATAAAGGGCAATGTACAAATCGAGAGAGTGAGAGAGAGTCGATGATGTCGGTGATGGCGATGACAATGAAGGACAGAGTTGAGGACGACAGCGGCTTTGATTGCGTCCAACTATTGTTGCTTCGATTGGGTTGACGATGGCAATGACTATTGTGGGAACTAAGAAGAAGATGAAGTCCTGATCCCATTGCATCCGATCCTTAATCTTATCTGTGTGTGTGTGTGTGAGAGAGAGAGAGAGAGATGGGCGGTGTCGTCTCAACAATAGAAAGAAAGAGAGAGTGGGAATGTTGCAGGGTTGGGATTGAGGTGGGTTAATAAATTAAAAGTGTATATAGGCTACAGGAATCGCGAATAAATAAATATATTTATTTCCGACTTTAAATGTAAAGAATAATGATAGTGACACAAACTTTGTGTCACAATCAACCATAACCTCACTCACATGGGGTGTGGGGCCTGCAAGTGGGGCACATGTGGGACCCACACCCCGTGTAAGTGGGGTTGTGGTTGGTTGTGGCACAAAATTTGTGTCACAATCATTTTTGAAATGTAAAGGCTTGCTTAGCCAAGTGGTTAAGTGCTGTGAATTTTATGTGTGACAACGTGGGTTTGAATCCCACCCTTAAATTTTTACAAAAATGATTGTGACACAAATTTTGTGTCACAACCAATCACAATCTTACTTACTGCGGGCCCCACACCCCATGTGAGTGGGCTTGTTGTTGGTTGTGACATAAAATTTGTCTTTTTTAAGTGTATACATATGCATATCGGTCTGGTTCAGTTCTACTAGGTTCTTAACACTCCTGAACCGGAAAACCGAACCCCGGTCCTCCCCACTCACTGAACTAGAACCGAACCGATGAATTAAAAGATAGCTGAAATTGGCCGGTGAGGTCTGGTTCCTCGGTTTACCCTTTCACCCCTAATTGTTATAAATTTAGGAGGAAAGATATTACTGTTAGAACATAGAGAGAGAAAGAGAGATGAAAGGTTTTTCTCATTAATTGGTAAAAATGGGTCTATACACAGACATATACAAGACCAATACTATACATGACCAAACTATCCCTAGGAATAGAAAACATAACAAAATGAACCATAATTTAACATAACTT
The DNA here is from genome assembly GCA_022606695.1 of Vaccinium macrocarpon. Classification (NCBI taxonomy): domain Eukaryota; kingdom Viridiplantae; phylum Streptophyta; class Magnoliopsida; order Ericales; family Ericaceae; genus Vaccinium; species Vaccinium macrocarpon. The sequence continues at coordinate 26,595,077 of CM040176.1, read as the reverse complement.
AACACTCCCCCTCAAGTTGGTGCAAAGATATCTATCAAGCCCAACTTGAATACAATGGTGTGAAAGCTTTTACTACTAAGACCCTTAGTAAATACATCGGCCAATTGGTCTTCGGATCTCACGAAAGGCATGCATATCAATCCGTTGCTCAACTTCTCCTTGATGAAATGCCTATCAATCTCAACATGCTTTGTTCGATCATGTTGAACAGGATTGTGAGCAATGTTTATGGCTGCTTTATTATCACAGTAGAGCTTCATGGGACTAGCATCAGGGAATCCCAGATCACGTAAAAAGGTTTGGAGCCATAAAAACTCGCAAACACCATGAGACATAGCTCTGTATTCAGCCTCTGCACTAGACCTAGCAACCACTGCCTGCTTCTTACTCCTCCAAGTAACCAAATTTCCTCCCAGAAAGGTGCAATAGCCAGAGGTAGATCTCCTATCATCAATAGAACCTGCCCAATCGCCATCGGTGAAGGCTTCCAATCTCAAGTGACCATGATTGGAGAACAAAACTCCTTTACAGGGCAGATTTAAGATACCTCAAGATAACGATAAACCGCATCAAGATGGCTAGTACGAGGTGCATGCATGAGGCGGCTCACAACCGCCACAAAGATATAGGAAATATCCGGTCTAGTGTGAGATAAATATATCAGGCGACCCACAAGTCTCTGATATCTCTCCTTTTCTGTAAGCTCCCCCACATTGCTACAAAGATGATGGTTGGCCTCAATGGGAGAATCAGCAGGCTTACATCCCAACATACCAGTTTCTTTCAAGAGATCGAGGATGTACTTCCTTTGAGAGATAAAAATTCCTTTGTCAAATCTAGCCACCTCCATTCCAAGGAAGTACTTCATAGACCCCAAATCTTTAATCTCAAACTCTTGAGCAAGAAGAGCCTTAAGGCTAGCAATCTCATCCACATCATCACCTGTCATGATTATGTCATCCACATAAACAATAAGAATGGCAATCTTACCATTACTTCTCTTGATGAACATAGTATGATCAGCATGACTTTGTTTGTATCCAAATCTCAACATGGCTTTGAGAAACCTGTCAAACCAAGCTCTAGGAGATTGCTTCAAGCCATAGAGTGCCTTCTTCAATCTGCACACCTTCCCCTCGGTCTGAGACGACGAAAAACCCGGTGGAATAGCCATGTACACCTCATCCTCCAATTCACCATGGAGGAAGGCATTCTTCACATCAAACTGGTGAAGAGGCCAATTTAAATTGGCAACACAAGACAGTAGAACTCGCACAGAGTTCATCTTTGCTACAGGGGCAAACGTCTCCTCGTAGTCAATGCCATAGGTTTGTGTGAAACCCTTGGCAACAAGTCTGGCCTTGTATCTTTCAACTGTCCCATCAGCTTTGTGTTTCACAGTGAACACCCATTTGCACCCCACAGGTTTCTTCCCTCTTGGAAGAGATACTAGCTCCTAAGTGCCATTCTTTTTTAAAGCCGTCATCTCCTCTACCATAGCTCCTTTCCACTTAGGTATCATGAACGCATCCTGCCAATTCTGTGGAATAGATATAGAAAAAAGAGACGAAACAAAAGCACGATGCAAAGGAGATAAACGGTCATAAGAAACAAACTGGGAAATGGGATGTTGGGTACACGTTCTAACTCCCTTTCTAAGAGCAATAGGAGCATCAAGATCATCAACAACAGTAGGAAGAGAGTCATTACCAGATGAGTTACCTGAAGAGTCAGAAACTGGGGTCGGTGATGAAGATTGGCAAAGTGGCACTGCACATGTAGACTTGCCTTTATTCTTTCGAGAAAAGGTCTGCAAATCTGGCCTATCTAGTCTTTCCCGAACATCATGCTCTGCTCTTTCTGCAGGTAAAGGTTCTTTCTCCCCCTCACCATGACAAGGTAAAGGATAAGACCATGACTCAGGAGTATGAAATGTCTACATCTTTTCCTGTCTATCATTCTCCCCCTGAAGAGATGAAGTGGACAGAGGATAAAGGGATTCTGTTTCCCAAAAGGTGACATCCATGGAGACATACATTTTGCGAGAGTGCGGGTCATAGCATTTATAACCCTTCTGAGTGGGAGAATAACCAAGAAAGATACACTTGCGGGCTTTGGGATCCAACTTACCACCTGGGTGCTTAGGAGCATGAACAAAACATACACAGCCAAAAACTTTGGGTGGGAGAGATGAGACCCGAGAACAACCTAAGAGAACCTTAATTGGAGTTTGGAACTGAAGAACACTAGATGGCATGCGATTGATAAGAAAAGCTGCTGTAAGGATAGCTTCGCCCCAAAAGTGTTTAGGAACATTCATGGTGAACAATAGAGAACGGGCTACCTCAGCAAGATGGCGATTCTTGCGCTCGACAACTCCATTTTGTTGTGGAGTGCCAACACAAGAAGTCTGAAAAAGAATGCCATAGTCATTAAGATATGCCCGAAAAATCCCATCTATATACTCAGTCCCATTGTCACTACGGAGCACTTTAATATTGGCATCAAATTGAGTACGCACCATTTGGTGAAAAGATTTAAAGCAAGAAAACACCTCATTTTTTGTCTTTAGTAAATACACCCAAGTGACACGAGAATAACAATCAATGAATGTCACAAACCAACGATAACCAAACAAGGATGTGACAGGAGAAGGACCCCAGACATCGGAATGAATGACCATAAATGGCGAATCACTTCTGTGATTGACCGGAGCATAAAAGGAGCGCTTATGTTTCGCAAGCTCACACGCTTCACAAAGGAATTGACTCCGAGAACATTGTTTAGCCAAACTAGGGAACAATTTTTCAAGAATCCCAAATGAAGGATGACCAAGTCTACGATGCCATTGCTGTAACAAGGAAAGAGCGTAACCCAGTGATGCTGCAAAGAGCTCGACCACATGACAAAGGTGGGCAAACTGGATTAGGTTCAGACTCCAAAAAATAAAGGCCCCCATGTGTTTTGCCCCTGCCAATCATCCTTCTTGTATCCAGTTCCTGAAAGACACAATGTGTAGGAAAAAATGTTACGGAGCAATTTAAAGATTGAGTAAGACTACTAACAGATAAAAGGTTAGTAGAAAAGTTGGGGACATGAAAGACTGAGGAAAGAGAAATGGTTGGAGAACAATGAACAGAACCTTTCCCGGAGATAGTAGATAAAGAACCATCTGCTACTCTAACCTTATCCTTACCAGAACAAGTAGAGTAGGAATCAAAAAATGACGAACAACTTGTCATATGATCCGTAGCACCGGAATCTATGATCCACGGAAGAGAGGCAGTGGAAGTGGAGGTAGAAGCATTAGCATGTATCTCTTTGTGAGCAAAGAAAGTGGTAGAAGCAGTGATAGGAGCAGTGGTAGATAGAGTGTCAAGCCTAGTCAATAGGCGCCTGAGAGTTTGTAACTCCTCCTCAGAAAAAAGGGCGCCAACTTGATTAGTTGTGAAAGCCTCCATAGTACCAACAATTTCTGTTTCAAACCACCTTAAACCGACCTCACGAATGGATCCGGAACGTCGAAATTAGTTAGGAACAAGTCTCGGACCTCCCAAAAGTGGTCCGGAGCAGTCAAAACATGTCCGTAACAGTCAAATTACCTTAAATTGACCCCGCAAATGAATCCGGAACGTTGAAATTAGTCCGGAACAACTCTTCGACCTCCCAACAGTGCTCTGACCCGGCAAAATAGGTCCCTGGACCCTCCAGATGAGCTTTCGGACCCTCTTGAACCCTCCAGATGAGCTTTTGGACCCTATTGAACCCTCCAGATGAGCTTAATAACCTTTTACAAGGCCACTGACCCCCAGGATGACCCTTTTGACTCGCGGAAAGAGCCCTTTGACCAAGTCTCAACCGGTTTGACCAAACCGTGACCCTTTTGACCCAAGGATCACCCCTTTGGCCTCGTGACCGACCCGTTGGGTCGTACCTCGGCCTTCAACCTGGCGCGCACAAGATACACACCACGGCGTCCTAGATCCGACGCGGCGCCTCCCCGCGCGCGCTTCTTCTTCCAGCAGTAGCGTGACACCTCTCGGCGATGTCCTCCGGGACAAGAGCTTTTACAATTAACGCGGATCGTCTCGATGAGACGAACAAACTCCTGTGTTCAAATCTCCACCCCGATCGCGCTAGGTAAGTCCGATAGCAAACAAACCAAGGGTCTGTATTCCGCCGCCTTCCGTCGACTTTCAAACTCACCGTGAACGAAATTCCGGTGACGAAACACAACCGTGTCACCCCCAGTGAGGTCGTCGGAGTGAGCAGCACAGTCCTTGCTAGTCCGATCAAGGTCCCAAACGAGTTTGATCTCAACTCAAGCAAGAGCCGACTTCAACGGCTACTGTGCAACAGTGGGTATTCTCCAACCTTGGGCTCTATCAAAAAACCGACTGACAAACACAACGAACAGGGAAAAACGATCTCTAAAGCTCTACAAACCACGATCAATGAAGGACCGATGCTCTGATACCATGTTAGAACGTAGAGAGAGAAAGAGAGATGAAAGGTTTTTCTCATTAATTGGTAAAAATGGGTCTATACACAGACATATACAAGACCAATACTATACATGACCAAACTATCCCTAGGAATAGAAAACATAACAAAATGAACCATAATTTAACATAACTTAACAATTACGTTGCAAAATTTAACTCTCCCTTGATTTGAGTAAAAGGGTTGAGTGAATTTTTTTTAGGATTGTACGCAAATTTGAATTAGAGTAATCATTGGAGATGAGTAGAATTGCCAATGAGGTGGGGCGGGTTACTGACTTGAAAATCTAGCTCCGCCATGCCTCACCTCGCCCCGATCCTATTTTGTCTTTATACATTCAAGAAATATATTTTGGGCTCCAAAATAAGTGAGTATAAATAATAAAAAATTCACAAAATAACTAATCTAACGTAACCAAAATCTACTATCTAAAAGCAATATATATATGGGAAATGCTAACGGGCGCAATGTTGCACCCGTTAAGAGTACAAAAAAGTACACTTGTGGTTCTACTAATACTTTAAAGTACAAAAAGTACATTTTTAAAGTGTACTTTAACGTACAAGTTTACTATAAAAGTGTATTTCAAAGTACAAATGAGATCTAACAAGTATACTTTTGTGTACCCTTAACGGGTGTAATAGTGCACCCGTTAGCAAGACCTTACACACACATTATGTGGGATATTAATTGTAAAGGTAAAAACAAGAATAAAAAGTACAATTTTATCCATAGAAAACTATCTCAGGACAGAAATGTTACATACCCAAACACAAGTTACTCAAAAAATACTCAAACACATACACAAGTGTGGCCTCCACACACACTGCACCTCCAGTGTATGTGGGGGCCACACTTGTGTGTATGTGTTTAGGCATTTTTTGGATAACTTTTTTGGGTACGTAGTTTTGCTCATCTCAAGGCAGTTCTAGGTGGGGGAATGTCTACACGAACCAGGTCGAGATTCTTCAAAACTTTCCCAATCTCATCCCGATACTCGAAAACATTAACAAAAATCTTAACTTGATCGGAGTGGGGCGAGATGAGATGCAAATTAACAATTTGTGTGAATGATGAGAAATCTCACAGAATCAAAGAACAAGACAAATAGAAGAAGAAGAATACTGACGATAATCTCCCTCATTAACTTTCCCGCTACGCTGATGTATATTGTATGGCAACAAAAAAAAAAGAAAAAGAAAAAAAAACTTTGCACTATTAGGATAACCTATCTCTTTGAGTGTGGGGAAAGGGTCCTGTTCGGTTTTTCGGCTTGGTCCAGTTTTGGGCTCATCTTAGGTCCACAATAATGATCAAACTCGTTCATTTTATAAAACTTATTGAGTAAGTTGTCCACTTACACAAGTAGCTTGATCGATATCAATAGATACATAAACAAAAACAGACTTGTACATTAAAAAATGGGCAATTTGAAGTTTCTAGTTATTTTTTGTCTTCTCATTTTGCTTATACAAATATGTTTGTTCGTATATCTATCAATGTCTGATCAAGTTAATTTTTTTTTGGATTACTTACTCAACGAGTTCTACAAAATAAACAATTCCGATGATTATTGTGGGCCTGGAATGGGCCCCCAATGACCCAAAATTAGACGAAGCTGGAAATTCAAAAAAATGGATAGGACCTTCTTAGTGTGTTGGTCCTACAAACAAAATGAGCTTTTTACAAGTAGCTTGAGACTCAACTCATTAAGGGCTCCGCTCAATTTGTTTGGTACAGGAGTCGAGTTCGAATTAATTTTTTGCTCACTTAGAAAACAAACCGAGCTCGAGTTAATCGTAGCTCGACCTAGTGTACTAGTGTAGATAAAGTTCGGCTTGCATGTGCGGGCTCACCTTGTTTAGTATTTCAACCTCAATCAAGTAATAAAACTAACTGATATCGAGCTCTAGTTTAGACATTTGGGCTTTGATTCGAGCTCGAGCTCACTGAATTCTCGGCAAATCCAACTTTATACATTTTTAAACTCTATAACCCTGACTCCACACATTAGAGTTTCTCAAAGTACTAAACTCTGATTTCGAAAGTCGTTTTCTTTACGCACATCAACTATTTTTAACACTTTTAACCAATGTTTTAAAACCCGAACCAGCCCGGACGGTTCAACCGGTTGGCCAGTCAACCGGACCTTGCTCCGGTCCGGCTCCCCCCGAAAACCGTCTTCAGTGAAGAACCGGCCTTATAAGTCAAAACCGTCCTAACCCAGCGGTTAAACCAGCAGCCCAGTGGAACAGGTCCTGGGTCAATCGAACCGGAACAGAAATTTTGATCTGCATTATTGCTATATGAGGCCACCAGCTGTAGCACAAATGCCAAGAAAGGCAACTTTACTGCACCCAGGCTATTAATTAGCGCCTTTCTTGTAGAGGGAAAGGCTTTGCAACCTATGATAGAAGCAAGAGGTATCAAGGATTGTATTTTTAACGATGTGGGATTGGAGAAAATTTCTCTAGACTGCACATCTTTCCAATTCCTCCTCCTCATTTTACTCCAAATATTTTTATATGTTTTATTTTGGTTACTATTTTTTTAAAAATATAATTTTAAATATATTTATGATGTCACGGTTCAACTCCGATTTGACCACGGTTGAACCAGTGACCTATCCGCCCGGTCCCTTTTCCGGTTCGCTCACCGGTTCAGTTTTCAAAACATTGCTTTTAACACATTGCCCCCTTTAGCACGTTTTAAGAAATTCGGCCCCCTTCAACTATTCGGGTCGACCCGGACCAAATCTGAACTACCTGCACGGGTACACTTGTAGCCCTCCCAAACAAACCTCAAAGAAAGCACAAACAAAACTGAGCTCCATTGTAGAGGTTTGACGGAACAAGCGTAGAGAAGCCATGATCAGCATCCTTGCTCAGGTCTGCCAAACAATCTCTCTCTCTCTCTATCTCTCTCTCTCTCTCTCTCTCTCTCTCTCTCACATACACAAACTTATAAACGATGCGTATTTTACACTCGTCGATATCCCGCAGGAGCGCTTGCTCGGCGCTGCTTTGGGTACCCTGTTCGCGTCGGCCGTTGTTTTCGAGCAACGCAGAAATATCAGCAAATCAATTTCAGATAACCAATCTGAGTCTCGGGTAAATTTCGCAGCTATCTTTGCTTCACACCGCAATTACATTCTTTTTGCTTTTTGAAACCCTAGAATCGACGGCAGCGCGTGAGCTTAATGATCTTTGTTGTTTGGGTAGAGCGGTAGTGCATCCATTTAGGGCTTAATTTTCCCTTCTGTTTTACGAACTCCTGATTGCCATTGAACCTGTTGCAGAAAATGATGTGAAACCGAAATTATACCTTCTGCGGTTTTTAGCTTGAACACTTGCGTGAGAATTTGAGGATGTACTACTAAAATCAATTGAAGTATCAAATCTTGTCTGACATTTGTGTACTAGAGGGAATGAGATAAAAGAACAGAGGAGAATTATGGGGTCAAATTTTGTAGTTGTCTTAGTCGTGGTGAATAGAAAGAGAATGATGAAAACATATGGTTTGATAGTTGGGAAGGAATGCGGAGTGCAGTGTAGAAGGAATAGCACAGCAAGGCGCAATAGGTTAGAACTTTCGGGATCAAAGAATAGCTGGATTACAACATATCCCCTTCAAAGAAGAAAAAAACCATTACTCTGTTGACTGAAGGGAGTTTGGCGGTGCAGCACTGTTTTGATTAGTGTCTTGAAATTCTGGAATTGGTGTAACGATGGTGCGCAAATCTTTACAAATTATTGCAAAATCAATTTTGCGAGGTACACAACATTGTCTCGTATGAATAACTCTTGTTCTGAGACCTAGCCCCATAAAAGTAAAGTTTCAGTCATGCCAATTGTTTATGGATTGATTATCTTATTTCTTAACTAGGTCCTGATAGTATGAGGTCCTGCAGATTGTTGTCCACATGGGAGATATTAGTAACTTTGAAATGCTACTAGCATTGCATGTATATCACGAAGAATTTTTATCCGAGTTAATGATTTGAGGATGGGAGTATTGTTTGTTAATGATGGATGGAAGGGGGAATACATTTCCCATTTGGACAACTAAATGCTACTTCATTATGGTTTACTGCTCGGAATAGTGAGCTTGTATTTTCTCTACATTTTGGATGTGATCAGGTTTTTTTAGGATCAGCTTTTTTGTTGCTTTGCTTGGTTTATGGTTTAACATCTCTATGCTGTCATGGATAGACAGATTTTGTCCTGTGATCTGATTTGTTTTCTAGCATCCCGTTATTTCCATTTGAGAATAGGAATAGTTAATGGGCGCATGCAATGCTTTTGCTTTTAGGTATAAAATTTTGATTTTTGAATAATCTATCTTTTTTCCCTTTCCTTTTTTTTGTTGGTGCTGCAAGTCCCCAGAGAACTGGTTGGGTTTCCACGATTATTTACATCACTTAATGGTTTATTTCTATTTAGTCTTTTAAGTGCTTGTAAAAAGACAAAAAAGATAAGAATGCTTGAGTTTGTTGTTACTGTAACATGTGACGAATTCTTCAAAGCATCACCCTGTTTGTGTTCAGAATGTCATGTATTTGCTAAAAAGGAGATTTGCTAAAATCAAGTGGGTGATTTTAGCAAATGAAGTGGATGAGTGCTAAAATCAAATGGGCCCCATGCTAAAAGCACATTACTTTTAGCATGGGGCCCACTTGATTTTAGCACCCCTCCACTTCATTCGCTAAAATCACCCACTTGATTTTAGCAAATTTCCATTTTAGCAAATGGAAAACTACCTCTAAAGAAAATTACTGGTGTGCCATTGCCTTGATGCAGTGTACTTGCTTGTAATCGCACCTGTAAGACTTTTCTAGGGAAATACAATCTTTGCCGACTGTATATGCACCATTAGAGATCAAATAGACCTAAGAAACAATATCTGCTTCTAGTTTCCACTAGATGAAGGCTGTTCGCTTAGTTGTAAAACAATTGGCCGTCCTTTGAATGGAACATTCATGTGTGAAGGTAGATGATATAGACATTGGCTTTGGTAGACCTCGTTTTGGATTCTAACTTTGGGATTTCTTGTTAATGGTGCATGCATTTTTGTTTCTTCTCCCTTTTTTTTGTGGAATTTTGAATATTTATTTTCTTCGTGTCGAGTAGACCTTGCCATTAAAATCAGAAGTATGTGCCTTTAATGGTTTCTCAGATGTTGGAATTTGCATGATTTCTTTAGAATGAGAAATACCAGATAACTAGAAATTTACTGTTCCGTGTGATTTTCATTTAGACATGAAAACCATATTCTTTCTGCAATCTACTACCTCATCAAAGCTTTTTGCTTTGAACTTCTTGCAGGTGAGAGAGCCCATTTTGGAAAAGAGATCCTATTTGGACTTTGGACACTTGTGGAACAAAGCTGTGGATCAAACATTGGGACCTGTAATCGAGTCTCTCAGTTCGCGTCGGTGGTAGAAATGTTGTGTAATACAACTCTGAAACATGTATGTTTTGCTTTCCATTTTTTTGTATTGAGAGTGCAATGACTTGCATCCAAATGAAGTTGATGGTTCAATTAAAGGATTGGAGTCAAGGTCCATGATACAATTCTTTTCTATCTAATGCATCGTGAAACCCCAAGTCTGACTCTGTTTGCCAAACCCAGTAAACATTAACACTCTTCCCTAAAGACTTGATTATTTTTTTCTCATGATAATTTCAGTTACATTTCAATTATCCAAAATTACATTCTGATCAAGACCGTGACTGTTTTCTATTTGTTGGACCAAGGACAATCATGCATTTCTGTATTCATCCTTGTCCGTGAATCATGAATGTAACCATGGGGCTACTCCACTTGAATGGAGAAGTTTGTCCCGAGTCCATTGGAAATCAGTTCCTTGCTGTCGGTCCGTGTTGAATCCATCTTAGTTCAGAGCGTTAGTGGCAAAAATTTTTAGTCTTGCAAGTGCTTCAAGAATTAGCCGGGTCCATAGTCAAATGGCTGTACTTTGTGCACAGTTCCCGCTTATAGGATGGTTGGCCTTAGCTTCACTTTTTTGTGCTGAGATTGATTCCTGTGACTCGACCCATATTGTTGCTTTCGAAAACATGTTATTTTGCTATGAACAGGTACAGTGCTGTAGAAGCTGAAATTATAGGGTAAAATTCCATTCCACCAACACTAACAAGGACCAACGTGATCGTACAGTACATATCCAAAATCAGAAGACATCAACATATAAAAATCCAATGGTGCCTACATGAGGCTCCATCTAGTTCTGATGCTTCAAAATACTCATGGTGAGCATACATTGTATCTGCCTATATGTCTTTGTATCAAGCATCAGGTTGAACAGATTTAGTTCGAGTCAAGTTGGCTTTACGCTTGACCACTTCGTAGTAAACGCCGATTGCCAAAACCACAGCGCACACAAAACCAAACACAATGCCAGCGAATCCACCAGCTCCCAATCGCCCCTCTTCTGGCGGTGATTTGCTCTCGTGTGCGAGAGTTGATGCCACCGTGGCTGCTATAGGCAGTGGGGAGCAGTTTGATTCAGCACACGGGTCTTGGGTACTGGGGTGGAAAAAGTCGACTGCCGATGGAGAGAGAGCCATGGGGTGAGAGTAAGCGAGCCCGTGGGGAGCTCTGTCTTGAGCTCTTGTGATGGTGAGGAAAGAAAGGAGAGTGAATAACAAGATTGAAGCCATGGGGAACTTTAGGAATGCTCAATTTGGTGGAGTGACTCTTAAGACTTTGAGGTGAAATTAATGGTAGTGTTGAGATCTATTTGGTTGTTTTGGGGTGGTTTTTATAGTGTCCTGAAGGTGGTTGCTTGGAGTGGAATGTTTACAAGAGGGAACAGAATGATGGGTGGGGCTGCTGTGACATTAGTTAATTGAAGTAGTGATCTCCCATAAATGCCCTCACAGTGTCAAAAGGAAGGCATAGTTTGGATCATGGAGTTTTAAAGGGACTTGGGAAAATTCAAGAAAGGTTAAGGGCCAAAAGCTAGCAAACTATTTATCCTCTTTTCTTTTATTGGTCTTGGTTGATCTATTATATCTCATGTCTTCTTTTTTTTGCGGACAACCGGATGCTTGGCCAACTTGCGCACATTTTGACTAATTCTGGAGTTTGAAGTTAACGACTGTGCAAGCCCTTAAGTAGCCTCAAGGTTTGGAATGTTTGGCATCCACGGGACTCGAAGATGTGACCTCATGGAAGAGAAGCACTTATTGATTTCTCTTTATTCGTGGCTCATTTTTCACTTTCACCTTGGGTAACGTTAGTTAGGGTGGAAATAGTATTTTAATTCCTTGGCATAAGCTCATTACTAAGTTGCTGGCCTCGGGTTTCTCTCTACTCAAAAGAGTTTCTAAATTTAGAAAGTGTGGGGACGGGAGAAACAAACGGTATGTTCATTAAGTTTGCTCCACGCTAGATGCATGGTATTGATAAAATGCTTTCACTTGCGTAAGTTATAATGTTAATTGAATGTAGTGTTGTTAAGGTTACATTTGTTGTGTGTGCCTTGACTTATTACGGATCCTGGAGTTAACGACGGGACAAAAGTACTCATTCTCTGGGGTTGTATATTCATCACTGGTTATTAGTTCAACCAATCGGGCATGACCATGATGTAGTTTCGCAAGAATTCGCTGTGGTTTCTTACATGGCGCTAATCGCATCACGGCTCTCCACCTGTAATTGCCGCTCTAGATGGTATCTAAATGAGGTCACTGTGATGTTTAACTAGCTTAAAAGTTGCTATGATTTCATGATAGCGAGGGTGATAACAATGTGGCTACTCAATTTTAGCTTCATGCTAATCGAGATACATTGAGCAAAAGACAAAAAGATCCTTATGAACAGTACGGAACCATCATTATGCCTCTACACCAAACACTATCCCTTTAGGAAAACATTCTTGTTTTTATGTAGTATTCTTGACTACAGATGCACGCATGTAAAACCTAGTATGCACTTACATTCATGGAGTCTTTAGGTGGCCCCATTAAGGGATACTAGGACAACTATATTTCTTTTCCTATTCCCATTAACTTAAAGGACAGAAAAAAAGATGGAAGAAGGGTACGTAGGCTAGCTTAGCTTAAAGGGTCAGCAAAGTCCAGAAGCAATACACACATAATTGTATACATTGCTTATAAAGTTTGATGTGGCAAACTCACATAATGGGTTTCAGCACTTAGACATGATTGCAAAGGTGCATGCTGGAGCTGAAATCAATACACCCTAATTTCCTTTTCGTCATACTTGTTTACTACCTCCAGGACAGCTCTGTGTGTGTGTGTGTGTGTGTGTGTGTGAGAGAGAGAGAGAGAGAGAGAGAGAGAGAGAGAGAGAGAGAGAGAGAGAGAGAGAGAGAGAGAGAGCGTGAGTGAAGCCCACTTGGACATTTACAATTCTCACAAGGTCCATGTCTTAGAACATAGTAATGGTTTTCTAGGGCTTTCACATGTTGAGCACATCCCTACTCACAAGAATTGTATACGAGTCATAAAAGAGCATAAAAATTACCCCTCAATTATGACACACATGGAATGCCAAACACAATTAAAATCACTATGGACTCTTATGAGTCCCAAGTCCTTTGGAATTTGGGATCCCTATAGCGCCCCCTTTCATGTTACACCATGTAGTGTGCATTCCAGCTCTCTAAAAATGTTTTCAATTGTTTGAATTTAAAATAAACTCTTATAGCTTTTTTAAAATCTGGACTATTGATTGCCAAGATGGATGACTAAGAGCCCGAGATGGGCATTACAGGGTGTAGCGCGGAATGGGCACTACGGGGATCCCGTTTCCAGTCCTTTGGGGGTTAATAAACAAGAAGAAGAGGGTAACTAGAACCCCAAAGCAAAAATCTAAGTTTAGACGAAAAATAGAAGACCGAAGATGACATTGATAGAAGAGAAATGCTCTAGGGTTTTCGGAGAAACGACTCTGGCAATTGTTGAATGAGAAGCGCCACAAGGTAGATGATTTTATATTGGATTTCATTGATGCCTTGAAACATTGAAATACATAAAAGATACATATGTGAAGGTAATTGACTGTACGATTATGCCAGAAGAGAATAAAAAAGAGGCAAACTTTTTTATTCATATGCAATTATAGAGCTAGTTAGGTCCAGAAAATGAACATAGTTGCGCTTTTCGCATACCTGATTACTGGTAAAGTGAAGATATTTTAGAAATATCTCACAAAGATACTTCTTAAATTAATTGCGCAAACCAAAATATGAGAGAGAGAGATGGAAAATGGAACAAAACATTAACCAAACATATCTAACGAAGGAACCAAATACAATCAGAAATGTGGACTATCGACTGTAAATATTCAAAAACGACTGAAGTTACAGTATGAGACTAACAAACATATCTATATCTACTTAACTAACGAATGAACCATATACAATCAAGAAAGAAGTATAACGAAAAACCTAAAAGCGTAATCAGCATCGGTTATTATTATTATTTTTTAATTTTTTTTTATAAGTAAAACGGAAGTTCAAAATAAACTACCAGGAGGGAAAAAAAAAAAAATAGAAAGAGAGACTAGCAACCGCTAATCTCTAAACTGCCCTACCCCCAGGGCGTCTTCAATCACAAATGTGCGTATAGATTGGGGGGAATCCTCCATCACCACCAATGTGTCCATTTGTTCAGCTCCAAGATGTGTGAGATGATCAGCGCACTGGTTTGCCCCTTTGAAAATATGATTTAGCGATGAGTTTGTGCGGGTCAAGAGGTGTCTGGCCTCCATGATCAAAGCAAACTGTGGATGTTCTTTGTTAGGGCCTTCTGTAATCAGTTGAACAGTAGTCAAAGAATCAGATTCAATAAAAATGATGCTATATCCCTTTCCAAGCATGATGGTTAAGCCATGATAGAACCCTGGCCTGTATCTCAAACTCCAAACTAGAGTTGCAATCTAGTTTTCCATAGAAGCCCAATAGCCATTGGCCTCCATGATCTCGAAAGAGTCCCCCACGTCCAGCTAAATTCCTGCTCTCCATCTAGCAACCATCACTATTTAGTTTAACCCCAATTGCACAAGGTGAAAGACCACGAGATAAGAGCATTGTTCTTATGGCCATCAGAGAGAATAGTCTTGAATGCCTCGGAAATTTTTAGGGAATAGGTAGCTATATTTCTCAAACTTTGATGGGCATCAACATCAACATTGTCAAAACTTCTTTTTTATTTCTATCTTTCCATATTTGCCACAAGATAAAGGCAAATATAGAAGATTGAGAAATATCTTTACCATGAATCCTGACCTTCTTTTTTAAATTAGAACAAAGGATTCAAGACTATTTACCCCAGCAGCTATTCAAGCTAAGAAAATATGACATGAAGCAGTGCACCATGGGCAACAAGCAACGGTCACACCAAGGACTCCTACCTTCCAGCAGAAATCTATGTTTCATATAGTTAAATTCAAAAGGAAAATGTAAAAGATTTCTGAGTTTTCCAATTGATTTTAGAAGACAAAATGTAGTTTTGATAAAATCTAAGATACTTAAATGATTTTATCAAAATTAAATTTTATATCATAAAATCATTTGGAAAACACTCCTTGGTGGACTAGATTTTATTATTTGGGAAGATAATGCGATTTTATTACACCTCCAAGTAAAACTAGATTTTATCTCATAAAAACAATTGGAAAACTCAGCAAGTACTGCTGGCCAACATGTTGCACATACTCACTAGCGGAGCCATAATTTTGCACTCGATGGGGGCTAATATGGGAAGAATATTTTTTCTGTAAGGCGATAATAAGAAATAAACTTTGGTTCTTCTAATTCATAAAGAATGTTTTTTGAACCCATGTACTAAAAATAAAATTGATCCACGTACTTTCATTATGGATGAAAATTTATTTTTTGAGTATTGAACAAGATTAGAAAAAAAATTACTCCCTTCGTCCCATATTGCTGATCATGTATTTATTTTGTGATGTCCCAAAAAAAAAATTTCCTCTTTAAAAAGTCAAACTAAAATACTCCTAGTAAGTTGCTAAAATTTACCCCTCATAAATAGTGAAAAGTTGTTATTTAGAGAAAATAAGAAGGATAGCATTGGAAATGCAATCATACTTTCTAAAGAGATATCCATTAATTGCATGTCTATTTAAAAAGTTAGATGCCCTATACATGACAAGCAATGTGGGACGGATGATAGTATCATGTAGACAGAGAGTCAAGAAATCAGGCAAAATAAATGGTGCCCCAAACTCCTTCTCACTTGTACATTATCATGGAACTTAAGTACTAAGTATATGTATGAATCTCACATAAATCTACTAATAAAGAATGAATGTGGAGCAACAAATGGGTGTATATCTAGCAGTTTGGCTATGCATATGGACATATGCCTATGCAAAATACACAAACAAATCTTAATCGTTCATTCCAACAAATCAACGGTCTGGATTTTCAACAATATTTGGCCATTAAGAATTAACTCGTATGGGTTAAAGAGCAAAGGCCAATGCAGACTGTTGAAAATACTTTTGGACGATTAAAATGCACCATCCATGCATTTGACGTACGCAAAACTGCGCATGTGTAGTAATTTTGTATATCTAGGGCTCAAATGTAGTAGTTTTTGTATATCTAGGGCTCAAATTTCTCTCTACAGAGGGCCAGTGCATGGGTAACCAGAAGAATTGGGCTTTGTTGTTGCTTGAGTGGGCCAAAAAACTGGACTAGTAAGGTCCCGTTTTGGTAACAAGCTTTGTCAATTTCAACTCTCCTTTTTGATTTCTTAATAAGAAGGGTATTAACTAACCTTTGCCTAATAGGTACACAAAAACAAATGAGTTCGGATTCCAATATACATTTAAGAGATAAGAATACACTTTCACGGATATTAATATATTTTTCTCGAATATTGATACACCCATTACACATTATCATACACCTATTTGTTGGAGGTTAGCATTTTCCTCTAAAACCGAAAGATATATTATTTGGCTTAACAAAAACAAAAACATGTATTATTCGATTATTCTTGTTTTTATTTCTATACCTTTAGCCTTTAGGGAGTGTAATTCGATGATTGCCGAAATAAATTAGCTCTTTTTGGTTTAATGTGTCATTTGTCAAGCAATTTAATTTCTGTCGACTCGATAAAATTAAATAAGAAATCCTGTTGAGAGAGTAGACATAGAACAAGGGAATGCCCAAAACACAGAGGGAGAAGGGATCACTATAATCTGAATATATAAACAATTAAGCACTGAACCACAATCTGTTAGGGCCAAATCCACACTACATTACAGTGATAAAACCATAAACACATCATCGTCTGATTCACAAGCTACGAAAGTAATGTCAACATGTCTACTTGATGGAACGAAAACACCATCATGATCAAATCTACAGAAGTCGACTAAAGCAAATCAATAGAAGTCGACTAAACGACGTTACTGTCCGTACGAAATGTGACTAGCTGAATAAACACCACTTTCATATGGAGTATTTGGATTTTTTTTTCGCCATACGATATATATGAGCCAGAGGTTAGCGGGAAAGTTAATGTTTTGATTGTTCGAAGTCTCTCCATAGACTTGAACTCCAGATCTCCCCATTAAAAATTCAACCAAATGAGCTAAGGCTAAGTTTGGCTAAGAAAGCCAACTTAACCTTTTGTTTTGTTTTTATTTGGTTTTTTTTTTTGCATTTGTTAGTTTTGTATCGATTTTTTGAGTATTATTGATTCGTCTCAGAGAGACGAATCCAAAACGGTAAAAGATTGTGACTAGGACTTTTAATTTTTTGAATAAGATTGAAAAAAGTGTAAAAAACTAACTTTTTGACTTATTTTTGTCTTTATTCAAAAAAATTTAAGCTTCGGTCATAATTTTATACTTTTTTGATTCCTCTCGCGGAGACAAATCAATAATACACAAAAAGTTGATGCAAAACTAAAAAATGCGAAAAAAAAATCAAATAAAGACAAAACAAAAAGTCCGTCCAAAACAGGCCTAAGCCTAAGAGCCACATCTATATTCTATATTCAGAAGTTTGAAACGCCAACTTCGTATACCCATGCGCTTTATAAAATGGTATGCAGAAATATTTTTGAAAAGGACAAAAATAACAGCTCAAGTTTTTTTTTTTTTGAAATGAACACCAGCTCAATTTCAAAAATCCCTTTATCTAAAATGGAGCTCTTCCTTTGGCATGTGACAATCAGCCAAATCCTCGACAACAATAACATAAAAAATAAAAAAAAGCAGCAGTTTTCTCTTGATGGGTGATTCACCAACCACTATTAAAATCAATTAATGAGTAATCTCTCTATAATCTGCTCTTTAATCATTTTGCTTAAAAAGTAAGTGGACTTCGTCTTTGTGAACCAACTTCTAGAATGCTCTAGAGTCTGCATATTATATGAATCACGCTCATCTTTATGAAACATCAAGTGAAAGCAATGGACACTGCTGGGCGTATAGAAAATGTACATAGCGAGTGAACCAACTTCGGGGATCCACTTTTGGGTCTCATACGAGTGATCTAAATCGTTCATTATTCTTAAAACATTTTTCAGAGGGAGCTCACAAAAAATCAGCTCAATCGGACGGTTAGAAGTGCTTGAACCAAACTCCCACCGTTTCAAATCAAAAGTTTTTATTTTGAGCCCCCTTGGAAAATTTTGTAAAATGTTTGACATTCAACGTTTAACATATAAGGGGAGGTGGGGACAAGAATCAACTAAACAACGATAAACACGATAATAGGATTACGGTGGATGCTTGTGCTTTGTGCGCTATATGATGATGATTATGCAAGTATGCAAACATGAACCAATAAGGGTGCAAAATAGTGAACAACAATGTTAATATCTGTAGAAGGTCAACAAGAGAGCACAAAATAATACAATGAGCAGCTTTAAACCAAAACCAATTTGATCCCTTGTTCAGGGTTTGAGCGCTGAAAGGGGAGGGTTTGATTGCTCAAACGCCACACTCAACCTGCATACTCCTGTTGACTTCAATTTGTGAAAAACATGATCATGGCTCATCTGACTTTTTGAAAACTGAAACTTTTGATGCTTGTTTAAGGCAAAAAGATCATCAAATCATTGATTCAAAGTTGATTGATGAACTAAAAAGAGATGAATAGATTTGATGAGTGAAGAAAACAAGGACAAGGAGCCATTTGAGACATTTTAAATATGATCAGTAGATGAAGGGGATGAAAGCTAATGATGGACCGGGGAACTGTTTGAGCGCTCAAACCTTAAGGATTGAGTGCTTAAACCATTTCCTTGGTTTGTGTGTTCCTGAGCATTTTATCTCTTCTTTAGGCCATTTATAAACCCAAATCAATGTATGATGTCATACTTGTCTTTAACTATCCAGAGACATGAACTTTAAGAGCTTTCACAAGCCAATGATGAACTTTGAATCAATTTTGATGATGCTTGAGAGATGAACAGAGGATAATCAAACTGGTATTGATGTCATATCAACTCATACACACTTTTATAAACTTTAAATCATGATCCAAGATCAGAACAAGCAAAAATAAGAGACAAGACAGAAAAATGTTTGAGCACTCAAATGGTAGGGTTAGAGTGCTTAAACCCTTTCCATGTTCTTGAGCTTTTGTGTTTTGTCCCTCTTCTGGATGTTTTTCTTTGACTTTTGGCTACTGATCTCCATGGATAAAGTTGAAATACACCCTTTTGTTCTTTGAGATGAAATCATCTTCCCTTTTTATGGCAAAAACATCACCTTTGTGGTGGCTATTTTTGTTCATTTATGGATGATCAAAAGAGGTATAAACTAATTTCATAACATAATGAACAACAAAGTACCCATCTAAGGTGATCATGGCATGATAGACTAATCAAAACACAAAAACCAAGAGATGACACAAAAACAATTTAAGCGCTCAAAGGGTATGCTTTGAGCGCTCAAACCCCTTTTGACTTGAAAGTTTTAAAGTAATTTTTCTTGACTTTTTGGACCTTGTAAGCTCACGGCAAGTATGATTTCACATGTTTTTCCACTTTTTTAATAGGGGTCATTTTAGGGTCCATTATATGTGAAGAAGAAGAAATACAGTGATTAGACGCTCCCAAATAAGAAGAATCTCATGATTAAATGCTCTGCAAAAAGCTGATTGGATAGGGTTTGAACCCTCAAAGGGTGGCTTTGAGCGCTCAAAGGGTTTTGAGCATTATTGGGTGGTGTAAGGCCCTGATCTTTGGAAGCATTAATTTAAATCATTTAATAAAAGATTAATATAAATAAAAATGATCTCATTAATAAAGCAACGACAATAACATAATTGTCTTAGTTTGGGTACAAATAAACATAGTACTTCTCTTGGGAAAATTAAATTACATTTGTCTCACAAAATAAAAGAGGTGATGCATCTCTAGAGGTTCAGGTTTATATCTCAATCTTCTGTTGTCATCTGTTCGATAGGAAACTCCTCCGTCTGGTAGTATGCTTCTCCTTCAATATCTGGCGTAAAATGTCAGGGCCATAACAGCACCATGAGTGATAAATCACCCAATAGATAACTCCTACCCACCAACCCTTACATTACAATTAACCACAGTTCATGCATATTTGAAAGAAAGTACAGAATTAAATAACAAACAAATGATTTCATTAACTAGCTTTGAACTTATGTTTTCTTCTAAGTTCTCAACCTAGAGAACAACCTCTCGAATAACTACCAAGTCTATGGCCATTTCGTGATTCAACTCCTCCTTGCTTGCCTTGACTGGAAGCCCGATGAAAAGCCTAAATTATCTACTTAGTCAAAATTCATCAAATCCCTCACAAGGATGAATTTCTCACGGACTGACGTACCACTGGGCCCACGAGGAACTAATTGTAACCTCAGGAGTATATAGCCGTGACTTGGTCTATAATACAAATCACCCTTATGTCACCAAATAATTCAATATGGAATCATCACAAAATGCCACAACTTAGGGTTCTAAATCTCGTCGATCCATAATCAAAATATCTCCATTTCCAAAATCACTGGCTGACTGTCATCTATCTCATCAAATGTCATTCAAAATCCTTATTTAATTTTCCCATTAACTTAACGTCTAGGTGAATTCTACACACGAACACCAAATCCGGGAACCTATTTGTCTATTCTAACAATCAATATTTTCATCTAAGTTTGCCATAATAAAATAAAGAGCAAAACGATATTACAGTTGATAATGTGCATGCAATTCACGTATAATTTATTCGCGATTAGTCCAAGTGACTTTTGGGTTTGTCGTGACTGAACACATAGTTTGATTTTTGTAACTACAACCCAAGGGGAATAAATTTATATTCGTGAGCCTTGATAATTTCATCAGTACGTAGCTTAGGAAAAATAATATGATATTTGGTCTCAAAACATTTATAGCAGATAAAGTCTAATAGTAAAAAAATAAAAAATGAAAAATAAAATAAAATAAAACTTTTAACGGTTCTTGAGAAATTTATAAAATTCTAAGCTCTTTATAAGTCTTAATAATTCTAGAACCTTTGAGTAACTTCTAATAAACCTAAAAAGAAATTCTGAACCTACTTTTTTGTCAAACTGTAAATTAAAGATAAGCATAAACTTTTACTTTTATTTATAAAAAGTTTGACCTACACTTTATCAATCAAGTAGGTAAAAATTATGAGAAGAGTTGTGTTACTATATTATACATTTGAGATTGCATAAAAAATTATTATAACACCAGTACTTGGAAAATTTATAAATCACAAATCCTACATGAATAATACTGGGCTATTAACTACATAAGAATGGTTAGTCAAAATTGTGAACTAGATTTTAATGAATGATAGAAAAAATATGTATACTTAACAGGTGAATAGATTAAGTCTATTATATACATATTCTATTTAATTAAAAATTCTTAATCTAAACTAAACATGTTAAAAGTAACATAATTACAGTTTTGCATCAAAATAGAAAACCACGTAAGTAAGCTTAGACAATAGCAACATGAGTCATGACAATGTGATTAATTAAGTGTAATAACGAAATAATCATTTTTAAAAGCTATTATTAGACCACGTTAAAGTTGAAACCTACAGGAGCCCTTTCTTTCTTTCGTTCTTTCTTTCCCTTGTTCTATATGTAAAACCGAAAAAATAGAGCATCTCGGTTGAAAAGGTTTTGATGCATGGGTTTGACTTCTCACACCATGAAACCTTAAATAACATCACAATATACTTAGGGAAGATGGAGAAAAGTTATTCTACCTCTCCTCCGAAGATCAAAGCAAGAAAACGATATTTTAGCAAAAATGGACATCGGAGAAAATGGCCGGCAAAACGAACTCCAGGGTGGCTTTGAGGTGGTTGGTTGGAAGTTTGGTGGACATTTGAGAGTAGTGGAGGTGTGTGAAACTGAGATTGGTTGTGTAGGAGTGTGTGTGCATAAACCCACCTAGTTTCGCACTCTAAAAATCCATTAAAGGACCTAAGCACTAACTCTTTTTCTTTCACTAGTATATTTGCAGCAGAAAATGAGTGGGTTGTGTGATTTTTGGAGTGGAGGAGAGGGGATAAAAGGGCAAGTGGTTTAGGCCCATAAACCGAAGGATAATAGGATGCTTAAAGGAGGGGTTTTGTTTGGAAGTTAAGGGGAAGGCCTTGAGGTTGTGTGAGCACATCTTATTGACTAATTTTGAAGAAGAGTAAAAATGGTTAAACATTGGATGATAGATTTGAAAGAGTGATGGGTGTAGGTGGTGGTTTACTGTGTAAAAGAATGCTTTGGGATAATAGGGTGTTTAGTTGGTATAGGACTTAATTAGGGTAATTGGTTAAGAACTAAATGAAATTGGGAACTAAATTGATACACATATTTATATGTAAACAAAATGTAGTAATTAATAGAATTTGAATGATATAATAAAATCGAAATTCTTTTTCTTAAAAAATATCGGACCATTACAGGTGGCTTGGTTTTTTTATTTTTATTTTTATGGTTTGGGGGGTATTTTGGTCACTTTGATAGGTCCAAGGTGGTTTTAAATGGGTTTATGATGGTGTTGGAAGGTTAAGCAAGTTCAAGCTTTGTTTTTAGCTTTGAGCTATGCATGGTTTGTCCATTTTATCATTGGGAATGCTCAAGAGAATTCCTAGGTCAAAATCAGGGTGTCTACACCTTGCTTCCTCCTCCTCCTCCTCCTCTTCCTCCTCGCTTCCACTCTGTGTGTGTGTGACAAATGCATCAAGAAACGATAAAAATTCAAAAACTTCCACTGTTGACTCCCATTATCGTCGTAGCCACTGCTTGCAGCCCCAACCTTGATGCAGAACAAGTAGCAGCACAGTTCTATGATCAGTTGGATCGATCGAAGCCTAGCAGGCCCAAACAACTCTTCATTGAAAATTTTCAATTTTGGCAATCGATCGATGAGTCCAGAATAGGGCCAAACTTGGTGGCCTAATCGTGACTGATAGTGGAATTCGGCCAAATTCCTTCGTTTAGGCCTTCAATTTAGTAATTTTGCTATTTTAGGTAATAATTAGAATACGGACTACTCTTAGCGTGTAATTCCGTTTATGTTGTTTCCAATTTGGAATTTCTTATTTTTCTTTCTATTTTCCAATTTTCGGAATACTTTATTTTTTTGGTAAGTTTTGCTTGGGTTTGCTAGTTTTCCTTATAAAAGAGCATGTAACTGTTGGAAACTCGGTTTCAATAATCTGGAAAATAAACAAAAAACCAAAATTAAGAATAAACAGTAAACGTACCGGGCCAATTTCAGTACACCGGAAATTGGCGAGAGACGTTTCGAGTCGAGGCGAGTATTAGAATACCCTGTCCTTAAGGCAAATTCGCCCTCCACTAAGGTGCTGATGGAGAATCTTGGGCGTTTGCCTCCCAGGAATACTCGACTTTCACCGCCGAAGCAAAGACCGCAATCCAACGTAGGCTTAAATCCGTGAAATGACACGTAACTCGAAAAAATATTTAATGCAGTAGTGCGGTATGATGCAGAGTGAAAAACGTGAAATGCATGAGAGGAGGAGGGTCCTATTTATAGAGAAATAGGCACCCAACTAAAAAGACACGAAGTTTATAAGGTGCGGCCGTCAGAAACGGAAGGACGAACCCGCCGTAATCAGCCATAAACCATGACCGTCCCTGCAACGTATTACATAACCGGAAGAGGAAAGGATATTTCGGTTGGAACACACTGATTCGTTCTGGAGAAGGAAGTAAAACGGACCGGTTCGACCCGACCAAGTCCATGTAAAATTTTAGTAAAAAGATAAGAACTTCTTGGGCCTAAGCCCATCTTATCTAATGACCCAACCCGGTTCGGTTGGACGGCCGGCGGCGGCGCGCGTATTATATGGACTAAAGCCCACTATGTCCATGTCTTCTCCCCCAACAAAAGTTGTAATGACCCAAAGGGCCAACCCTTAGTGTCCAACTTGGGATACATATACCCAATGAAATAGTTGTGCCTCACCAATGTGGGACAACACATTTTTCCCCCTTCTACCAATGTTCATGTAGGCAATTTCAAGGTCAATTTCTCATTCACCTTAACTTGTTTTTATCCAACCAAGGGTTCAATCTTAATCTCCTAGCTAAGACGAACACAACGGTATGTGGGTCCGGCCACGTGGACGTGTGGGACCCAATTTAATAATTAATTAAAATCGGATAAAACCAAGTTTTTCCAACAATCTCCCACATGAATGAAATTGGCAGGACAGACAGTGCTATGCAGATGCAAATTTCTGAGAGTTACAATAGGAAATCTCCTGCATGGGGTTAGGTAGCTTTTGGCTTTGAACCTCACCTTGTGAATAACTATCGGACTTACTAGCTAACCAGTGAACGCGATGTCTTGAATTGTTCAGCCGTTTGTGTAAGCCAAGACAATAGTCAACACACAGGATCATTCCAAACGCAATTTGGTTCTTACGGTTGTGCTCATTACGGCCCTGAGACACTCCTGGTCTTCATGAATGTTTTGTAGAGAATTCCGCACGTGACATTCTCATAGAATCGGCCCATTCTACATCCACATAGGTGATTCTCAATAAGAGTATCCTGCTATACCCTATTCGGATTATCCAAAGTTTAAGAATCATTAAAGGCAATGCCCAACCTTTTACGCCGCAGCATCCTTTGTTGTATCATAGGAATGGGTAGAGACATAGTCTCCACGATGATTCTCCTAAGTCTCATATAACTTCGGTTGTCGGTTGAACCTAGATCTTGGGATCTCCCGGCTACCTAGGTTGGGTTGCCGTTATAGAGACTTTTAAGTTATAGGCTTCAGCCCCATTCCCCTCGATGATTTAACAACTAACTCATATGATAACCCTTTGGTTAGCGGATCCGCGATATTATCTTTTGATTTTACATAATCAATTACGATAATTCCATTTGAGAGTAGTTGTCTAGCGGTGTTATAATCGCCGGCGTATGTGTCGAGACTTTTCCGTTATACATGCTAATTCGAGCTACGCCAATTCTTCGCCCGACTATCACGCGTGTATGCAGTTGGATTGGCGGCGGAGTTTAGACCAATTTGGAATATCCTCCAAGAAATGACGAAGCCACTCAGCTTCCTCACCAGCTTTGTCTAAAGCTATGAACTCAGACTCCATTGTGGATCGTGCAATGCATGTTTGCTTGGTGGATTTCCAAGACACAGCTCCACCAGCCAATGTAAATACATATCCACTTGTGGATTTCGAGTCATTGGTGTCGGATATCGGTTAGCATCCTTTGTAACCTTCAAGTGCAATTTGGATACGAGTATAGTGCGATCCATAATCAATGGTGTGCCTTAGATATCTAAGCACCCTGATTATTGCCGTCCAATGATCCTTCCCAGGATTGCTCGTATACCTACTCAGTTTGCTAACAGAGTAGGCAATGTCCGGCCTTGTACAATTCATCAAGTACATTAGACTGCCTATTATCCGTGAATATCCCAATTGATTAATACTTTGACAAGTATTCTTATACAGATGCAAAGTTAAGTCTACTGGTGTTTTGGCTGTATTGACGTCTTCCCTATTAAACTTTTCTAGTATTTTCTCAATATAGTGTTTTTGAGACAAGATATATCCCTCAGGACTTCTAATAATCTTGACTCCTAGGATGACGTCAGCCAAGCCCATATCCTTCATATCAAACTTGGAATTCAACATGTTCTTTGTAGATTTGATGATCTCATTATTGCTTCCAAGAATGAGCATATCATCTACATACAGGCAAACAATGACATAGGTAGTATCGATATATTTGACATATACACATTTGTCAGATTCATTGATCCGAAAACCACTAGAGATCATGACTTTGTCAAACTTCTCATGCCCTTTGTTTTTGGAGCCTTTGTTTTTAAACCATATAAAGATTTGACAAGTTTGCACACTCTCCCCTCTTGTCCTGGAACCTTAAACCTTTCAGGTTGTTCCATATAAATCTCCTCATCAAGGTCACCATTTAGGAAGGCGGTTTTTACATCCATTTGATGAATCTCAAGATTGTTTAAAGCCGCAAAGGCAATTAACATTCTTATAGATGTTATCCTTGTAACAGGAGAATAAGTGTCAAAGTAGTCTAGACCCTCCGTTTGTCTATAACCTTTGACTACAAGTCTCGCTTTTGTACTTGTCAATTGATCCATCCGCTTTCAACTTTCGTTTGAATATCCATTTGTATCCTAGAGGTTTGCAGCCTCGAGGAAGATCCGTGCGGTTCCCCAAGTGTGATTTTGCGGGGATGGATTCAATTTCACTATTTATGGCTTCTTTCCATAAAGGAGCCTCGGATGATGACATTGCCTCTTGATAAGTTTGAGGTTCAGCTTCTAACATATATGTTAGAAAGTCTGGACCAAAAGATGTCGAAGTTCTAGCCCTCTTACTACGACGAGGCCCATCAATGTCATCATGATTTTCTTCAGGAACTGAATCAATACCTATGTCCATATCATCAAATTCCTGAATTGGCTCAGTTTCAAGAACTGGCCTAGGGACTCTATTATCCCTAAAAGGAAACACATCTTCAAAAAATTTTGCATTCCTTGATTCCATAAATGTATTAGGATGGATGTCGAATTTCGATTCATACACAAGAAACCGATATGCACCTTTGCTATTATAAGCATAACCGATGAAGACACAATCAAGCGGTTTTAGGTCCTATCTTAACCTTCTAAGAAGGCCGGGGAGCGGCTACTTTGGCCAAACACCCCACATTTTTAAGTATTTATAGGAAGGTTTGATACCTTTCCATAATTCATAAGGAGTAACATTTGTTTTCTTGTGTGGGATCTTGTTCAGAATATAGTTAGCGGAGAGAACAGCGTCCCCCCACAAATACTGTGGTAATCCTGAACTAATCAACATGGCATTCATCATATCTTTTAGAGTTCTGTTCTTTTGTTCAGCAACTCCGTTTTGTTGTGGTGTATAAGGAGCGCGTTTGGTGAATGATTCCATGTTGGGCACAAAATTCACCAAATGGTGCCTCATATTCACCACCTCGATCACTTCTAATCATTTTGATCTTTTTTGCCAAGTTGATTTTCCCTTACGCTTTGTAGTGGATAAATGTGTTAATGGCCTCACTCTTAGCCTTAAGCAAATAAACATAACAATATCTTGTGCAATCGTCAATGAATGTAATAAAGTACTTATTCCCATCGCTAGTTTCAATAAACTTTAAGTCACACAAATCTGTATGAATTAAACCGAGTGGTTCAGTACTTCTTTCAATTCTTTGAAAAGATTCCCTTGTCATTTTCGCTTCTACACACACTTCACATTTATGATCAGAGTTAATATTAAATTTTGGAATACTTTCTAAGTCTATTAGACGTTTCAAAGTACCATAATTAACATGTCCTAATCTGCCATGCCACAAATTAGAGAACTCATTCATATAGCGTAAGTTGTGTTCATTTCATTGATACAGGAGAGTAGGAACCTTTGACACACCCGGAGAGGCCGGAACCTTAGTTAGTACATTCATCTTAAACAGTCCGTTAACCATGTATCCCCTCCCTACATACACACCATGTTTTTTCAGCACAACCTTATCAGCTTGGAAGTTGACCCCAAAACCATTTTTGACCAAGAGTGAGCCAGAAATTAGATTCTTGCGAATCTCCGGCACATGCATCACATCCTTGAGAGTCAGATTTTTTCCCGAAGTCATTTTCAGAACCACATTTCCAACTCCTTCAACCTTGGAAGTAGAAGAGTTTCCCATGAAGAGTTGTTCGCCAGAACCCACCGTTTTATAAGTGGTGAACATCTTCTTGTCTGAGCACACATGGCGAGTTGCGCCAATGTCCACATACCACTCCTTGGGATTAGAACCAACCAAGTTGACTTCGGAAACCATAGCCGAGATATCCAGTTCTTCCACGCCATCGGAAAGAGCTTCCATTTCAGTCATATTGGCTTGTGCTTGTTTTTTGCTACGACATTCAGCAGCCTTATGACCCTGTTTGTCACAAACAAAGCACTTACCAATGAATTTGTGCTTTCCCTCAAACTTAGCCTTTTTACCCACACCACCTCGCGGACCGAGGTTAAAGCCTTTGCCCGGTTTCTTCCGTTTGTTGTTGTTTTTCCATTTGCTAGCCTTGCCCTCTTGCTCAACCATGTTGGCCCTAGCCACAACCTGACTCATAGTCTTTTTCTCCAAATTCAGAGTGTTCTCTTCCATTCTCGTGGCGCGTGGATCGATCTTCCAAAGTCATTTCTTTGGCGCTTTTATGCTTCATTTGCTTCTTGAAATCCTTATAAATGGGTGGCAATTTCCAAATGATGGCAGCCACTTGGAATGATTCACTCAAAATCATTCCTTCGGTATGAATCTCATGAAGCAAAACTTGGAGTTCTTGGACCTGATCCAAAACGGACTTGGAGTCGACCATCTTGAAATCCAAGAACCTTCCCACAACAAATTTCTTCAAACCAGCGTCTTCAGCCACATACTTTTTCTCCAAGGTAAGCCATAGTTCCTTGGCGGTTTTAGCCATGCAATACACGTTGTACAGCGCATTGCTCAAACCGTTGAGTATGTAGTTTCGGCAGAGAAAATCGGAGTTCTTCCATTCATCGAAAGCAATTCGAACCTGAACATCCGTCTCATTCTCCGCGACAATAGGGGCATCTTCAGATAAGAACTTTGCCAAGCGGAGAGTCGTAAGGTAGAAGAACATCTTCATTTGCCACCTTTTAAAGTCCACTCCAGTGAACTTTTCCGATTTTTCAACATGACTCAATGGCACCACGGCCGGAGTCGAAACCGGAGCAACAACTGCAGTAGGAATAACAGGTGGAGGAGTAGGTGGAAAATCACCAACTTTTTCGGTAGTCATTTCTGTTGCACAAACAGAAGATAGACACAAAGATAAATAACAAATTTAACTTTTACCGAAAACCAAAAATAACACTATTTTATTTGTATTAAAAAAAACAGTAAACAACATATTACTAATGTGCAAAACAAAATTACCACACACTAACAATAGAAAATGTGCCTCAAATAAAAAGTAAACACAACCTAAAAAGTTTAAAACACAAACAACCAAAAGTACTGTTTTGTTTTTTTTTAAAAAAACAAACAGGAAGTCAAGACAAAAAGTCTTACTGGAAACAACTTTGAATCAAGTCAATGTCCTATGACAAAAAGTCTTACTGGACACAATCGAAATCGACTAATTAACAAGTATCATAAAGCAATTTAACACACCTAGGATAATATACCAACACAACTCAAAATCTTAAACAATTAGAATAAATCTTAGACTAGTCAACAAACATGCACTGTTAACCAAAAAATAAACAGAATATCAACCAGATGTACAAGAAATAGTGAATTAGTAACTTATGACCCACTATTAGAAAAATTAGAAACAACTTTAGTCACCAATGGCATTAAATTTTCACACTTACAGTCTTGAAAGAAATATGCAAACAGTGAATTCAAGCAATGAGTACTAAAATTATTGAGAGGCTGTATAATGATTAAAAATTAATATTGTAATAAATTATCGAGAGGCCTATTAAAACTGTGATAAAGGAATTCATATTATATGCTTTGATAACTTGGACTATAAAACAAAATAAACCACAGAACCAGATTTCAAATGCAACGAGAATATAAGTTGATAAATTCAAAACAAAGACCACGGTAAAGTTTCAGATAATCAACCGAGTTGGAAAATGAATTTGCCTTAAGATTGTTGGAAACTCGGTTTCAATAATCTGGAAAATAAACAAAAAAACCAAAATTAAGAATAAACGAAAGAAGCGTCTAGGGCCAATTTCAAGATTTAACCGGAAATTGGCTAGAGACGCTTCGAACAGGCGCAGTATTGTATCACACCGCCCTTACAAGTAAATTCGCCTCCACTACGTAAAAAGTAATGGAGAATCTTGGGCGCTATTCCCTGTGAATACCCGACTTTCACTGCCGCATGACCGCACCGAATCTGTAGGCTTAAATCCGTGAAACGACGCGTAATCCCTTGTTATTTAATGCAAGAAGGCGGGTATGACGCAGAGCGAAAAAACGGAAATGCATGAGAGGAGGAGGGTCCTATTTATAGAGAAATAGGCACCCTGACTTAAAAGACATCGAGCATAAGGCGCGGCCGCTCGTGAACGGAAGGACGCAACCCGCCGTAATCAGCCTATAAACCGATGACCGCCCTCAGCGAATGGTATTACTAATCGAAGAGGAAAGGATATTTCATTGAACACACCGATTCGCTTCGAGAAGGATAAACGGACCGTTCGACCCTACTCAAGTCCATGTAAAATTTTAGTAAAAAGATAAGAACTTCTTGGGCCTAAGCCCATCTTATCTAATGACCCAACCCGGTTCGGTTGGACGGCCGGCGGCAGCGCGCGTATTATATGGACTAAAGCCCACTATGTCCATGTCTTCTCCCCCAACAAAAGTTGTAATGACCCAAAGGGCCAACCCTTAGTGTCCAACTTGGGATACATATACCCAATGAAATAGTTGTGCCTCACCAATGTGGGACAACACATTTTTCCCCCTTCTACCAATGTTCATGTAGGCACTTTCAAGGTCAATTTCTCATTCACCTTAACTTGTTTTTATCCAACCAAGGGTTCAATCTTAATCTCCTAGCTAAGACGAACACAACGGTATGTGGGTCCGGCCACGTGGACGTGTGGGACCCAATTTAATAATTAATTAAAATCGGATAAAACCAAGTTTTTCCAACAGTAACCTCTATCATTATTCAACTTTTATTCAATCAATGTAACTTTGAGAATTTTTTCTCTTTTTTTTGTGGATTCAAGAATATCTCGTGGATTCGAGAGCCTATCTCATTTGGACTAGTACGATAACTAGTCTCTTGTGAATTCCGTTGCGTCAAACCTACACCGCTGTCGACTCCCCTTAATTTCAATCCTAATTTCTGGGCCTTACCTATTCCTAGTATCAATTGCAGTCACCACGTGTTACCTGTGCCTATCTACGTACATATGAACGTATTGATACAGTGATGTAAATAGAAGAAAAAAATGGGCATGTGTGCGTGCAGTTTATTCATGTGGGTTTGATTGTAGCAATCATATAAGCAACTTCCTCTAACCCCTCCCCATTTACCAACCAAAATCCCAAATTTAAAAAACCCAAATCAAAATGCCATTCAATTGCGCAAGCCTAGACAAAGTTCACAAAATGGGCAACAGAAACCCAACAAGAACAACCCAAAAATTAAAAACAACCACCTTGCGTCTACCTCTTTTGCATCGATTTCATAGTAAAACACAGAGACAAAATCAAAGACTGGGTCGCTGAAATCAAGTGTCATGGCCTAAATTGTGATAAATTGATCGACCAAATTTGTTGCCAAGCCCTAATAGCTCCGAAGCTATTCGAAAAGTGGGGCGATGCTAGGAGAGAGGATTGTGTTAAGGTTCAATCGGTGTTATTGCCCTACCCCAACAGGGGGCTAGAGAGAGAGAGAGAGAGAGAGAGAGAGAGAGAGAGAGAAGAGGAGGGGAATGGGCATTGTATAGTATTTTTTGTTCAAAAATAGAAAACAGGGGGTTAAGAGAGAGAGAGAGAGAGAGAGAGAGAGAGAAGAGGAGGAGGAGGAGGAGGAGGAGGGAATGGGCAATGTATAGTATTTTTTGTATATATACTATTTTTTGTTCAAAAATAGAAAACATGGGGTTAAGAGAGAGAGAGAGAGGGGGGGAGGAGGAGGAAGAAGGGGAATGGTCGATTATACCCTTGAAAAGTGATCATGTGCTAGGCACATGTCATTTTTCTGTCCAAATTCCAAACGGAAGTTTACCCAAGGTTAACATTTCAACCAATTGGGAAATGCAAGGTTTAATGTGTTGAAATTGGAACATGAATGACCAAAGCGAACTTTCGAGTAAAGTCGAAGGGCTATAAGAATTTTTTTTCCTTTTTTACTCTAGAGTAGAGTATCTTTAATATGCAATATGAATCTTGTTTTATAGAGTTCACTTAGTTCTCTAATTCACAAATTTTAAAGTCTTAAAAAGTGGAGTATTAAATATTGTTAAACATAGACAATTTTTTTAAAGTGTGAATTGTGCAATGGGGACAATAATTTTGGAACGAAGGTGACGTAGCGAAATTCACAAGAGAATAGTTAGCGTACTATTCCAAACGAGATAGGTTCTTGTATCCACAAGAGTTTCTTGAATCCACAAGAAGAAAGAGAGAAAATCTCATAATTATATTGATTGAATAAGAGTTACTGAATAATAGAGATTACATACCTTTTTATACAAAAACCCTAGCAAACACTACTAAAAAATAAAGTATCCCTGAAATTAGTTAGACTACCAAAATTGAAGATTAGAAAGAAAAACAAGATATTCCCAATTGGAATCAACTTAAATGGAATTATACGCTAAGAGTAATTCATAATCCAATTATTTCTTAATATAGCAAAAATACTAAATTGAAGGCCTAAACAAAGGAATTTGACCGAAATTCACCATTAATCATGACTTTTAAGGTCGTGAGTCATGATTGTACTACAATTTTGCTTCAGTCTACCAAGTTTAGTCCGATTCCAGGCTTGTCAATAAATCACCGAATTTAGCAATTTTCGATTAAAAGTCGCTTGGGCCCTTGAGGCTTTTGTCAATCCAATTAATCATACTTGTTCTACATTAAGGTCTTGCTTGGACGGTTACAAGGAAGGGGTAATTTTTTAGAGGGGGTATAAAGCTTGATGCGACACATTTAGCAATTAGCATGATTTGGGTATCCAAAAATGCAGGGGGATAAATTTTCGCCCCTTTAAAAAATAATCTGGCTTAGAGGGATATAGGGATATTATTTTTGGGCACCCTTCCCCCCCTCCCCAAGGCCTCGTTTGGATGAGGGTTTCGACCCCCGACTAAATCATCCGGCCTCCCCTCATCCCGATCTCCCTACTCATCTGTGGTTTGGGAGCACAAAAACCCTCCCCGACTAAATCATCCGGCCTCCCTTCATCCCCCTTCCCCCGGACTAAACATAAGCAGGGGGGGTGCTTATGTTTAGTCCGGCTTCTAATCCGGGACCAAATGACCCGTGTACCCCTCTGATTCAAGCACAAACACAGGCACAAACCACCATTTTTATAACAAGTTTCAAGAAAAAAAATTCTCAAAATTTTCAAATCTAGAAATTTTGAAAAATACAAGCGATTAGGGGGAAAAAAACATATCTGGGTGAAATTGTTGACCACCGCCATCACCATCGCTGTTGTTGCCGTGAAATTTTCAATCTACTCGTGGTTCTGGGTTCTTCAGGAGGAAGAAGAAAGAAGAGAGAGAGAAGAAAGGAAGAAGAAAAAAGAAAAAAAGAGGACAAGTGTCTCTCTCTCTTCTGCGTGAGAAAGAATGAGAAACAAGTGGCCCAGCCACTTGTACTTTATTTAACATGCAATTAGTTTTTGTATTTTTTTTAAATTTTACCACTGACTTTCATGTATTACACAATTTTGTAAAAAAAAAACTTTTAGGAGTAATATGCAACATGTTTCGAATATTTAATAATTTTAATTTATATAAAAAAATTATTAGGACTTATTATAGCTTAATTTTTGTTAAGTATAACAAATTAATTAAAATTTGAAATTATTATATAATTTATTTAATTAATAATCTAATTCAGGCTTATGAAAGGACAAAATAGTCATTTGGCTGATTTTTCCATCATCCACCCTTCTTATCTCCCTTTTTTTTTTTTTTTATCTCTCATCCAAACCATTGACTATTTAATCCATATTTCCTAACTGTGGGTCTACCTTTCTTATTTAATTCCCCAAATTATTTTATCCCCCCTTACTATTTAATCCCTCCAAAAATAATACGCCATCCAAACAACCCGCAAAAGTTATCCCCTAGTATTAGCCAAGAATAATACATCATCCCCCTTATTTCAACTACAAAACAACCTTATCCCCCCATTTTATCCTCCATTCAAGCCAAGTACTATTTATCCCCTTTTTTTAATACTCCATCCAAACCAACTATGGAGAGTTGTTCCCCAGTCCACTATAGCAATTTGTTATGGTCACGGGTCCACTCCATAGATCCTTAACTAGGGTTGGCAATGGGGAGGGGCGGGGCCGGAGACTACTATCCCCGTCCCCGATCCCCAAATCCCTCCCCCATCCCCGTCCCTGCCCCAATCCCCAAAGGGGATTATTTTTCCCCTCCATCCCCGCCCCAAACGGGGAACGGGGATCCAAACCAGGGATTCGAGGAAATTCGAAATTGACGAGAAAAAAAAACTTTCAAATGGTGCCTTAATTAGGGTTCACTAAAAGAGGAGAAGAGATCAGATATTCACAAGTTGACATTACGGTAATCAACAAAATATAACTTACGGGTGCAAAACATAACAAATTTAAAGAGTAAAGTGCAGATTTTCATGGATTAAAGTTTGAATCATGGATTTTCAAAGGCAGGTAAACTAAACTAATAAGATGATAGTAAAGTGCAGAAGGTAAAACTAAGTTTGAATCATGGATTTTCACAAGCAGATCGCCATGTTCGTCTTTGTAGCAGTTGAAACTTGAAAGTTGCAACGAGAGAGGGAGATGGGAGATCAGGTCTCGAGAAAGAGATCGAGTCTCGAGGCGGCGGCCGGCGGGTGAATGAGGACGAGGATGGTGACGGCAATCGCGATGCCGTAGTCGAGGCCAACGCCGGTGGCAGATTGTTCCGGTGGGTCTGCGGTGGACATGAGAGAGAGAGAGAGAGAGAGAGAGAGAGAGAGAGGACTGTGGGCTGTGGCGGTTGTTAGATCTGAGAAATGAGAATAGGATAGGAGAGAAAACTAAGGATTGAGGAAGGACTGTGGCGGTTGTTTGTGTAGACGTGTAGTGTCAAACCCTAAATACATACTATAATATATATATATATATATATATATATATATATATATATATATAAAATAATAATAAAAAAAATATAAAACGAGGATTCGGGGACGGATCGGATCGAATTCGGGGCGGGGATACACTGCTACCGGTCCTCGATCTGATCCCCGAATTTTTTTTTAAAAAAATTCCCAAATCCGACCCAGTCTCCAAACAGATCTCCAAAACATCGATCCATTCGGATCGGGGAATGGATCGGATTCGATCGGATCGGTGGAAATTGTCATCCTTATCCTTAACATATACAGTCCACACCCACATCCAAAAGACACAAAATACCCCTGCCTATATAAATCAAATTTTGAGCCATGAACATCATTCCTCTCTCTCTCTCTCTCTCTCCCTCTCTCTCTCTCTCCACGTCACTTTGGCCTCTTCTCTCGATCATGAAATCGGCGAACCTCTAGCGAACACCACCACCTTAAACTTCGATAGAAACAATCAAATCATGACCTAACCACGTTGTTGTCATCTCTGGCTAAAATCAAGTAGTCTGACCATTTTCTGCAACTCCGGCGACAGACAATCTCTGTTCGAGTGGAAAACTGTTCAGATCTGTGTGTGTGTGTGTGTTTGAGAGAGAAATCATGGCGTCATCATCATTTCTACCTACTCTCTGATGATCAACGACTCCATCAATTTTTTGATTTCTGTAAGAGATTCCTTCAGATCTCGTCAAAAAAGCTCTAGCTGACGTTGGGGTTGCTAAAATGAACCGTAGCTCCGGAGATTCAGAAGATCTTGTGTCAGATTTTGGGACTGCCATTCCTAGAGAGAAAGAAGAAAGGCAGATGTGGTCATCAGAGAAGATGGGGGAGGAAAGAGAAATAGAGAGAATAAAGAAATGAGAGAAGAAACTGGTGGGGTCAAGAAGCACATAAGTAACAACAGATTTTACTAGCTACACTTGCATTTAGAAAAAGGGACGTGAGTACAACTGTACTCATCACAAATGGCAGTGTGCCTTGCAAATGATGTCAAAAATCTGGTCAAAAGTGGGATCACGGTCCTTTCCCTTGGATATTACCCGCAAATGATGTTTGGAAGCAAAAGTAGAGGCCACAGCCTTTTCGATGGGACCAATTTTTTTTTTTCTTGTCAAAAATCAACTTTACAGTAGCCTTTCAGTCCAATTTTTCAAAATGAACTTTTAAATCCAATCCGGGACAACTATATTATTCCTAGATGCACGTATAACTGTACAAGTGAAGAATATTAGTTTTATTATAAAAAAAAATATGTTGTACATTCATTAGTGGTGGGTGAGCTTTGGTCAACAAATATCATGACTGAGTAGGAATGAAAACAAAATAAGTCATTTAGAGAGAGAGAGAGAGCCGTGTGTAGTGGGAGTTTCTTTCTTTCTTTTTTTTCTTTTTTTGAAGCTTCCCAAGTATTTTGTTTGAAGAGTTGCTCTAAATGTGAGTCTAGATAATCACATCTTTTGATTCTAGATAAACAAATCTGATCCTAAGTGGGCTTTTAAAAAAAAGATATAGCCTAGATAACCACATCTTCTGAGTACAGATAACCACCTTTTGCAAGTCAAATTAACCACATCTGATCCTAAG
Organism: Vaccinium macrocarpon; assembly: GCA_022606695.1. NCBI lineage: Eukaryota > Viridiplantae > Streptophyta > Magnoliopsida > Ericales > Ericaceae > Vaccinium > Vaccinium macrocarpon. The sequence goes on along the minus strand of CM040176.1, from coordinate 26,558,545 downwards.
TAGGGTTTTAAAAAAAAATGATATAGTTTAGATAACCACATCTGCGCCGGTCACTTTTCCGGTGAAGTCCAATTTTCAGATGAATTTTCTGGCACTTGCAAAATTTCTGGCGAAGTCCAATTCCGGTGACATTCGGAAGCCGGTAAACTTTTCCGGCAGGCTGCCCGGCGCCGACGACTTTTTTGGCAAAGGTATATTATGTATTAAATTTAATGTAAGAGTATATTTGTCTATTAAAAAAATAGAACGGACCTAAGAGAATAAAAAATGTGGTTTGGTGGATTAGAGTTGTTATGACAACATTAGGTGGACTAGAGGTGTTATAAAAAGCTATAATGAACCCTATAACAATTTTTTATTTTTTTATTCCCCCTCCATAAACATCTCATCAATGTGGGTCAATCCTCTCCAAAAAAATACTCCATCTTATCTTATCCCCTAAAAATAATCCTTCATTCAATTGGCCCCTAAAGCCCCCTTTGGCAACCAGAGATGGCACCCGGATTTGTAATCCTGGCCCCACGCATATCTTGCGTTTGGCAACAATTTCCACCTCTTCGTCTCCTCCCCAATTTGAACACTATTGGGAATACAAATCCACCCTCACTGGGATTTGTTAAAACTCGCTTCCAACCTATAGTTAGCAAATCAAGGAGGAATTGTGGGTTTCTGGTAGGGCTATTCAAAAAAATTAGTGAATCGTGAATCCAGTCCGAACTGAACTGATCCGCACGTTTTGGATTTTAACAATTGATTAATGGTCCGGACACGAATTCAAAAAATAAAAAACCGCGACTCACAGTTTGGACACAAATTTTGATTTTGAAACCGTGGATTAACCAATCCGGACCTTGAGATTTTTATTATATACATTTTTAAATATATATATATGTGTGTGTGTGTGTGTGTGTGTGTGTGTGTGTGTGTGTGTGTGTATAGATAAATAATTTTCCAAACAATATTCAACACCACTACACCACAAGGAGCTCTTGTATAAATAAATTATTTTACCAATTTTGTAGCCTACTTTGTTTAGAATTTCAAAATGATATCTGAATTTTGTGCTTGTGACCGTCTATTTAGATGTGTTTGTTGCCATGTTTAGCAAGTTTGATGTTTACACTTTACAATGATCAAGCTCCAATTTTATAGTCTACTGTGTTTGGAATTCCAAAATGAATTTTGGGTTTTGTTTTTTAGCTATCTAGTTTGATTCTGTAATGTTTAAGTTTATATTTGTTCAATTAATTTGTTGGAATGTTCAATAAGCACGCTTTCATTATTTGTTTCTAGTGACTGCTTTTTCTTTGTTTTTCTTGATGCTTTATATTCTCATCTACTAACTATACTACTGAAGTGTTTGTTTCAATATTGAGTTTCGGTTTTTGAATGAGTTGGTGATTTTTTTTAGAATAAGTTGAAAATCCGTGGACAAATCCAGAACCAATCCGTGACTTGCAGATCGGATTGAAACCGAACCATGGGACTTTTGGATCAAACATGAATTTTATTTTCAAAAAACCATGACTGGCGGATTAAGATTGGATTCTTGTCAATCCGAACCGTGAGCACCTCTAGTTTTTAGTACCATAATACCCTTTCAAATCCATCCTCTTCTTTCCATATGAAAACCCAAATACAAGAGAGAGAGAGAGAGAGAGAGAGAGAGAGAGAGAGAGAGAGAGAGAACCTTTGTCGGCGTCGGCGGCAGAGTGGATGGTGGCTAGGAGGTCAACCACGATTGACTACCTCTGTCTTAAAATTGATAAATAAAAAAAAGCTCAAATCTCTCTGATCGTTGATTGCTGGAGTTGCCGAACTTGCCGACGAAGATGGTAACGGTGGTGGTGGGGGTTTAAAAATGGGTTTTGTTATTGGGAGCTGATTTTGGGGCTCCCTTTTTTGATGCAAGCACTCCAAAATTTAATGGAGTTACAAAATTACCCTTTTCAAAATATAAAAGTTACTAGAGACACTCCATCCCAAAATTATCTCCTCATTTGCTTGAGGCACTCCTAACGGAAATATGAACCAAAGCCTCTCTCCGTTGGCAGCAGATCCTCTGTCTGAAGCTGCCTGTCTGACACGTCTATCTTACACCCTTAGTGTTGCCATGTCACCCATATTTGCCCTCCACCCACCAACTCTGTTGACGGCATTGTTAAGTACTCAACGCAATTGTTACTTCTTTTTTTTTTGGTTTTGCAATATCCTTTGGATCAAAAAAATAAAGTATTTCCACATACAATTTTTTATTTTTGTTTGCACCAAATTAAAATTCTAGTAGAGATCTTTCTTTTGATGCGCAAAAAATTAGAAAATTATATAGAAAAGTATTTTACATTCTTGGTTTATTGAGTTGGCTTTGTACTATCTTTCGGATAAAATTATAAAGTAAATTTGCGCATAATTTTTTATTTTCTTTTGCAGCAAAATAAACTACAAAAGAGATTTTTAATTCGATTCAAAAAAATTTAAAAAAATTTATATGAAAGTACTTTATATTGTTGGCTTGTTGGGTTTAAATTATTTCGTACAAAAATTTTCAATTTTTTTAGCAATGAAAAATATATAAAAAATTATGTGCGCAATTACTTTATTTTTTTATCCGAAAGATATTGCAAAGCCAACTCAACAAGCTAACAATGTAAAATATACTTTCGTATACATTTTTTCAAATTTTTTTGCACCAAATTAAAGATCTCTATTAGTAGTTTAATTTGGTGAAAAAGATTTTTTTTTTCCCACGAAAGTACTTTATTTTTTTATCTGAAAGATATTGCAAAGTTGCTCAACAAGCTAACAATGTAAAATACGGCCCAGATCTCTCTCTCTCTCTCTCTCTCACTCTCCCCTTTCTCTCTCTTAATCCAGACCGTCCAAAAAGTGTTTTGGATGGTCGAAATATGCGATTGGGCACCATGTAGGATGGTGCCTGCTCGGCACTAAAAAACCCCTCGTTAACAAATGAGGAAAAGGAGAAGAGTAATTTTTTTTAGAGTGCCTGAAGTAAATTATAGAACTTGCAAAATGGTAGTTTTGAAAAACCATTGTAGCTTGGAGCCCCTCCATCAATTTTTGGAGTGCGATTATCAATTCCCTTTGTTATTTTGTGTAGATAGTGTCGGTGGTGGGTTAACAATGGGAGGAAAATTGTCCAGTACATACAAATAATAGGTATTGGAATTTCTTTTGGCTACTTAAACCAAAACATTTGACATTTTTAAAGAGAAGGACAATGAACTTTTGCAATCAAACATAAAAACAAAAAAGATTTGCCATTTTTAAAAGGAAGGACAATGAATTTTCGCAATCGAACATAAAGACAAAAAAAATTAGTGAAGTGTCATTAGTTTTTAAAAATTCAAATTTCGAACATAAAATTATAAAAATATCACCATTCCACCTCCGACCGACCACCACCCCACCTCCGGCAACCAAAAAAAATTAGTGAAGTGTTACTAATTTTTAAAAATTTAAATTTCGGACATAAAATTAAAAGGAAATTAGCACCCCACCTCTGGCCAATCACCACCGCACCTCTAGCTGAGCACTTCCGGTGACCAAAAAAATTAGTGAAGTGTCACTAATTTTTTAAAATTCTAATTTCCAACATAAAATTAAAATAAAAAAAATCACCACCCACCTCTAGCTAACTACCATCCCACCTCTAGCCGACCACTTTCGGACACAAAAAAAATTAGTGAAATGTCACTAATTTTTAAAAATTCTAACTTAGAACATAAAAATCAAAAAAATCACCACCCCACTTCCGGTCGACCACCACCCCACCTTTGGCCTATCATTTCCAACGACCAAAAAAATTAGTGAAGTGTCACTAGTTTTTCAAAATTCAAATTTCGAACATAAAATTCAAAAAAATCACAACCCCACCTTTGGTGAACCACCACCGCACCTCTGGCTGAGCACTTCCGGCGACCAAAAAAATTAGTGAAATGTCACTAATTTTTAAAAATTCAAATGCCGAACCTAAAATTCAAAAAAATCACAACACCACCTCTGGTGAACCACCACCGCACCTTTGGCCAAGCACTTCCGGCGATCAAAAACATTAGTGAAGTGTCACTAATTTTTAAAAATTCAAATTTCGAACATAAAATTAAAAAAAAAAATCAGCAACCCACCTCCGGCCGACCACAACCCCACTTCCGTCCAACCATTTCCGGCGACCAAAAAAATTAGTGAAATGTCACCAATTTTCTTAAATTCTAATTTCCAACATAAAATTCAAAAAAATCGCCACCCACCCTTCTAGCTCACCACCATCCCACCTTTGGTCGACCACTTCCAGTGTCCAAAAAAATTAGTGAAACGTCGCTAATTTTTAAAAATTCTAATTTAGAACATAACAATAAAAAAAATCACCACCACACTTTTGGCCGACCACCACCTCACCTCTGGCCGAGAACTTCCGGCGACCAAACAAATTAGTGAAGTGTCACTAGTTTTTTAAAATTCAAATTACGAGCATAAAGTTCAAAAAAATCACAACCCCACCTCTGGCCGAGCACTTCCGGCGACCAAAAAAAATATGTGAAGTGTCACTAATTTTTAAAAATTCAAATTTTGAACATAAAAATAAAAAAAATCAGCAACCCACCTCCGGCCGACCACAAACCTATCTCCGTTCGACCATTTTCGGCGACCAAAAAAATTAATGAAATGTCGCTATTTTTTTTAAAATTCTAATTTCCAACATAAAATTCAAAAAAATCGCCACCCACCTCCTGCTGACCATCATCCTACCTCTAGCCGACTATTTCCCGTGACCAAAAAAATATGTGAAGTGTCACTAATTTAAAAAAATTCTAATCTAGAATATAAAAATCAAAAAAATCACCACCTCACTTTCGGCAGACCACCACCCCAACTCTGGCCGACCACTTCTGGCAACCAAAAAAATTATAATTTCGAACATAAACATCAAAAAAATCACCACCTCACTTTCGGCCGACCACCACCCCAACTTTGGCCGACCACTTCCGGCAACCAAAAAAATTAAAAAATTCTAATTTCGAACATAAAATTCAAAAAAATCACCACCTCACTTCCGGCCAACCACTACTCGACCTTTGGGAGACCACCATACTCAAGTTTAAGTAAAAATTACTTGGGAAAATTATCCAAATGGTTCCTATAGTTTCACCCGAGTCTCGATTTAGTCCCTCTAGTTTCAATTGCACTCCAATGAACCCAGTAGTTTCAATTTTGGTCGAATTGAGTCCCTGACGTTAACTTCCGTTAGCAAACTTAACGGAAATCCCAATTTGGGGGTTTTTTTAGGGTTGAACTCGTCTTTTCATCCACCATTCTTCTTCCCCAATATGTAACCCTAGCCCTAACCCTAAATCAAATTCAATTTTTTTTTTCTTTCCTTTGCAAATCCAATCCCCATTGGATATCTTTTCCTCTTCTACCCCAACTCTTCCAGACTTACAAGAAGCCCAAACCAAACTTACAAGATCCAAATCAAGAACCCAACGAAAACTCTTTTACCACCATATCCTCCGATTTGTACCAAGCACTCAGGCGGGACCCACCAACTCCGATTAGTTGTTCTCGCCCTAGGTGGGTTTCGTCACAGCAATTCGTTTTACCTCTAGCCATTATCCAAACCATCTTCCTCTGCTGTTGCTTACGCGTTGTCATCGACGTGGCCTTGTCTTCCGTTGTCGGCACTGGTAGTTCCGGAAAAATCGACGGCGACGGAGAGGGGGGGAGGGGAAGGATGAGGTGCACCTTTCACTGTCGCTATTGTCAATTTGCGGTCAGTGTGGTTGATTAGATCTGTATCGGAATTATGCGGATTGATTGTTGTTTCTTGATATCTGTGGGTGTAAAATTTGGTAATATCATCAATCCAATCCAATTCCGGATCCCATATGTTAATTGTGTAACGAAATATTAGTAGATTTGTGGGTGTAAAAAAGAAGAGTTAGGGTTAGGGTTATAAATTGGGGAAGAAGAAGGACGGGTAAAAAGATGAGTTTGACCCCAAAAAAAACTCTCAAATTGGGATTTCCGTTAAGTATGCTAACGGAAGTTAACATCGAGGACTCAATTCGACCAAAATTGAAACTACAGGGTTCGTTAGAGTGTAATTGAAACTAGAGGGACTAAATCGAAACTCGAGTGAAACTACAATGGCCATTTGGATAATTTTCCCAAATTACTTAGTAGTTTTTTTATTTTTATAAACTTGAGTATGGTGGTTACCGGACTAACCCTCCTTTGCATCTGTGCTAGCTCTGTCCAACTAATGGAAACATACAAAATCACACATGCAAGAACAATAGGAGGAAGACATACAAAACACACACAAAGAGACAAAAGAAAGCCAAATCGACAGACATCAAATAAATAAAAGCTAACAATGGTACCACCAAAAAATGAAATTATTACATTGTAATGGCAGAATAGCAAAGCGAGAACAGTTAACTATATTCTCATCCTAAAATCAACGGGCACCGTAAGATCACTGAGATGCTTACACGGTGGAGGTGTGTTCTTGCCATATGGTTAGTACCACAAAAATACTTTTCAAATTGTATTGTTAATCTCTTGTGCTAAGAAAATCAAACGGCCAAATTATTATTCAATGATTTTTAATCCTTTTAACATTTAGTGATTTGACTTTATAAAAAAATTATTAAAAGGAATTGTTATAGCTTAATTGTTGCTAGGTATAAGAAATTAATTAATTAAAATTTTAATATACAAATTATAATCAAATCAAATCAATTTATCTATTAAAATAACATACCAAAGACAATTAAGTCTTTTTTACAACTTATCCTATCATATCTATCTTCCAAATCCTCCTACTCAAAAAATCATCCAAACACCCAATGTACAAATCTACCCTTCTTAGGAGGTGGGCTCACCCTTTAGGGATAGCAATTTCCCCATATCCAATGGATACCCACCCCACGCCTCCCATATGGAGGCGGAGTTTATCCAAAAAAATTCCCCAATAGTAGCAAGTATGGTGGGATTTAAGAAATAACCACTCGGATATAGAGCATGTATGATTTTGTTATCCCCACCCCCAAATCCCTGTACCCAGTTATATATACTATATAAATTATACATATGCATATAGGTAGAAAAGAATCTTAAGTATTATTTACTTATAGAGCAAATCATGTCAATTATTACCTATTATAAACTACATAATATAACATTACTGATTCTATTTCCTAAAATGATGTTCTTGCTATATTTTGCTCTTTCATTTTATTTTTAAAAATTTATTTGTTTCTCACTTTATGAAACTTAGGGATCTGGGGGAGGAGTTGTGCGGCAAAACTACGTCGTTTTACTCATTTTTTTGGTACACCTCTAAAACTTCCGAAGGCTTTGTTGGAGAATTAATTTTGGGGTTCAATTTTAGAGGATTTAGGCTCTTTGGAGTAGGATAAAGTGAGTTTAGACACTTAAATTTATGCGCTTTGGGTTTAGGTTTAGACACTTTGTAGTGGTTTTTCTTCCTCCAAATAAGGCCCTTTGAAGCTTTGGAATTGTCCCAAAAAATCAAGCAAAATGACGCGGTTTTGCCGCACAGCATAACGCACAAATTGATATTTGCTTGGATTGGTTTTTGATTGTACTATTGTTATTTTTGCTACATTTGTGGTCAAAATAAAATAATTTGAAGTTTTTTACTTTATATTTTTGTTGGTTAATTTGAACTATCGGGTTTGCACTTTAGTTTCATTATTGACTTCTTATATATTTTGATTTGGATATGTGTATATTTAGAAAAACCCTGATATGCAATGGGACGTGGAATTGGTGCTTTATCTAATATCCCAGTAGGGATTGGAGTGGGGATGATAAAATATTCCTCAATTGGAGATGAGAGATACAAATAGAGTCACCCGATCCATACTCTATCCGTTGTCATTCTTATACTCATTACAAATTCACCCTCATTACTAATTCATCCAAAATTATCTCCTATTGTCAAACGGGGCCTAAGGGAACTGTAAAGAAGTTCTCCACGAGTCCATGCAGCCTAACAATCCAACGTTCAGTTGACGTCAAACCGCTAAAAAACATCAAAAGTTTCCACTCAAATAATAATAATACCTCCAAATTCTCCACCCCTACTTTCCTCCCCCCTTCCACCAACAAGCCACCTCCACATTTTCTCCTCTCCTCTCTCTCTCTCTCATAAAAAGCTGAAAGGTAGAAATACTCGTTTTTGTAGCTGACTGAAGTGTTACACGTATACCTCAACTATTGAGACGACTGCCGACCCTTTTCTCCAGCGAGTACCAGTTTCAGAAGTCCAAATCACTCCGGATCCGGCGCCGCTCCGTCCGGAATCTCTTTCCCGGTGGTATCTTCCCCGGAAAACTTCCATTTTTTAAAGCAGAATTCACACACCCACACATTCATACCTACATATGCATATATAAAGAAAGTGCAGAAATCAGGCGGAGATGTACAAGAACCAGCTGCAGGAGTTGGCGCAGAGAAGCTGCTTCAACCTCCCATCCTACACCTGTATCCGAGAAGGTCCCGACCACGCGCCGCGTTTTAAGTCAATCGTCAACTTCAACGGCGAGACCTTCGAGAGCCCCAGCTACTGCTCCACCCTCCGCCAGGCCGAGCACGCCGTCGCCGAGGTCGCGCTCAACTCTCTCTCCAACCGCGGCCCCTCTCACTCCTCCCTCGCTGCCAGAATCCTCGTAAGTACTGCAACCCCTAACCGCTTCGACTCCGTATTTTGGAAATTACAGATTGGAAAATTTGCTAATGTCTGTGCGAGGTTTTAATTGCGATTCGTGCTCGTTGTCTGTTTGATTTCTGGATTTTCCGGCCACTAATCGCCGGTGAAGTAGAATACGCTATCATGCGCCGTGTAGGTGGGCAGCATATCATGCGCTCACCGTCTTTGATCAATCCGCGGATGTTAAACCTGAGTTTATTGCTTTGGTCTTAGTCTCTTAGAGATGAACTGATGACTTTGGAATGTATTTTGGGACGAAATGACTGGAATGCCCCTGATCTGTTACCTTCAGCTGTGACCTTCCGAATGTCTAAAAAGTAATTTCTTAGTTTTGAATTTCCTTCAGGGCTGTTAGCAGGACTGCGCCTAGCCAAGCTTTGAAGTGTGCGAGCTCGGTTGTCCAAATTAGGTGAGTTGAACTCGAATAAACGAGGGGTTAGTAAGTATAAACTTGAACTTGGCTCCAGAATGAGCTGTATGAACGAGCTGAGCTTGAGTCAAACAAATATAATGAGCTAAGCTCGAGTTTGAAATCAGAGAAAACTTTGATAGAACAGATAAAATTCCAATGTATGTTACTAACACAGATTGTTATATATATATATATAGAGAGAGAGTCTCCTTCCTATCCAAACCACTAAATCCGAACCTACTGTCCGGACCTCACTTTCCGGACCAAATTTTGATGATCCGAACTGTTAGATGCGTTTAAAACGTGATTTTAAGGTCCAACGCGAGGATTTGGCAAAAAAAAAAATACCCGGAAGGGCTTGATCGGAGCAGTTTTTCATAAAAACGCTATAAAATCCTCGCGTTGGACCTTAAAATCACGTTTTAAACACATCTAACGATTCGGATCGTCAAAATTTGGTCCGAAAAGTGGAGGTCCATAACTTAAGAGGGTTCGGGAGTTTGGACCGGAAGTGGACTCTCTCTCTCTCTCTCTATATATATATATATATACACTCTCTCTCTCTCTATAGATATATATCTCTCTATATATATATATAGAGAGAGAGAGAGTATATATTATATATAGAGATATATATATAGAGAGAGAGTATATATACACTCTCTCTCTCTCTCTATATATATATATAGAGATATATATATATATATATATATATATATATAGATAGAGAGAGAGAGTATATATTATATATAGAGATATATATATATATATATAGAGAGAGAGAGAGAGTATATATTATATATAGAGATATATATATATATATATATATATATATATATATAGAGAGAGAGAGAGAGAGAGAGTGTATATATATATATATATATAGAGAGAGAGAGAGAGAGAGTCCACTTCCGGTCCAAACTCCCTTATTTTGTTAAGTTCCGGACCTCATTGATCCCGATCGAATTTCGACAATCCGAACCGTCCAATGTGTTTAAAAGGTGTTTTTTAGGGTCCTGGTAATAAATCATCAAAACAAAATACCCGGAAGGGCTTGATCCGATCTGTTTTTCACAAAAACGGTATATGTACAGTTTTGTAAAAATGGCTTGGATCAAGCCCTTCCCGGTATTTTTTTTTGATGATTTCTCGCGGGGACCCTAAAAAACACCTTTTAAACACATTGGACGCAAAGATGGAGCCAGGGGGAGACAAGTGGTGGCAGCCGCCACCACAAGATTTTCAAAAAATGCAATTATTACATAGAAAAGAGATTTTTATTTCCAAATTATATAGACTCGCCACCACTAAATTTTTATGTTATTATAATTTTTCATAGAGTGAATGAATTTTTGTAATGCAGTTTGTCTTTTTATTTTTTAAGTATATATTTTCGCCACCACAAAGGTAAAATCCTGGCTCCGTCCCTGATTGGACGGTTTGGACCGTCAAAATTTGATCAGGATCAATGAGGTCCGGAACTTAACAAAATCCGAGAGTTTGGACTGGAAGCTTGGGGTGTGTGTGTGTCTATATATATATATATATATATATATATATATATATATATATATATATATATATATATATATATATTTCTATGTTCCCAAGCGGCGTCATGTGCTTAGCTAACTCAAATTCGGCTTGTTTACTGAATCATCCTCCATTTCTGACTTGAGCTCGTTTATTAACTGAGCATCTTATCAAACCAAGTCTCCAGTTGCTTGCAAACAGCTCGACACGGAAATAAACTAGCTCAAGTTGTTTTATAAGGCAAGTAGTGTATTTTTTGCTTCCAAGAAAGAGAGAGAAAAAAAAAAGGAAGCTACCTAAAATAGACAGCCGAAACACAGTCTCAGTTTCAAAGCTGTGGGATGTCCTTTTTTTTTTTTTTTTTGGAGCATAAAGCTGTGCGGATGTTGACAAAAGGAAATTTCAATTTGGACAGAGTGGTGGAATTGGAAGTTTCTTCGAGTGGCCGTAGTTGAGAGTCGAGAGATTCTCAACCCATTTAGTCTGTGTCCAAAATTAATTTCTTAAGCATAAGGGGTGTACCAGTCTTAATATTAAGTTATTAACGTGGTTTTCAAATGCTTGTTTACAATATGTTGGACCTATTTTTCTTCTATTTCATGTAGAATGAGAAACCAGGACCACTGTTCCACTAGTAGAGTGGGAGTAGCTTGTTTATTTGACAAGTTCAACTAACTTACCAAGCCAACATCAACATTTTAATAAGCTTTAATATTTGCTAAACTTGGCTTGTTTCATGTCCCGAGCCTATCCAAACTCGAGATTGACTTAAGTAGCTTGATTTGTTTATATAACCCATGTAAGTTAACGGTGACCCCAACTTGGGTAATGGCCTGTATTCTATACTAATTAGTTATTTCTTTTTCCTTCGACCCATATTATATAGACTGATTTATTGTTGACTTTGGTTGCTTCATAGTATATGCATGAATCTATGTTTGGAAATGTTGGGCGTTACGTCCAATAATCATATAAGTCATATAGATTTCAATTTTCACAATTGTGAAGTATTCAATTGCACATGGGTTACTCTTTATGTCGTCTCCCTATAATTGAATTGATAGACTTAAATGCCTAGCTGCAGCATTCATGTGATATATGGGTTCACTTACCAGGAGGGCCTAACTGATTTTATTGGTGTGTTCAAAGGCACCACATTTGTTTTGTGCCGATTTGGTGCTCCTAGGTCATGAAAATGGAAAATTTCCATTTTCATTTAACCACAGAAATTTCATTTTTGTTGATTTGAAATCTGTAGGAGTATGATTTTTCTGACTATTTATGTTTACACCTCAGAAGAGGAACCAGTTAAATCATGTACTGTAGTTTGGTAGCCATCTGATGTTGACAGTAGTTTGTCCTCAAATGGTAATTGTCAAAGATAGCGTGACCAAGGAAAATTAAACCAAAATCATGAAGCTGTAAACAAGGAAAATTAGACTAAAGTTGTTAAGCTCAGTGTGCAATCTAATTCCCTGTCTGGATAGCGGCATGGTCACATTATCTCCTCTCAACACAGTGAACTGTCGGTTTACTGCATGGGCTAGGGCTTAGCAATGCAAGAGCCATCCAGAGCCAAGAGACTAGACTGGTTCTTGTAATTATCTTGAGAAGCCATTTTTTCCTTAAACAGGCTGGATTTATCAGTTTGATTTCTTGCCCAACTTGCATAGGGCCTACTGACCTATAGGCAATTAGGCATTACCTTTGTAGCTACCTAGCTGGACAATTCATTGGAGGTCACGTACTGTATCGGACACCGACACTCTCTGGACATGGGTCCAATGCTCAAAACTGAAGTTTCTTATTTTTTCCAAATTAGACACTTCGGGTACACTTTAAAAAATGCTTCGGACACTCCTGGAACCTTGCAAAAGAAGCGGGATGTTAAATGAATTACATGACTCAAATTAAAATTTAAGAAAGTCGTATTTTTTATGTGACGGGTGATGGTTTCTTGATTATAAAGACACATAAATGATGAAATGCTTCTTTTCCGTATACTTTTGTGAATACTAAAATGATTTAAGGTGTATGTCGTGTAACATCTTTGCAGTTATAGCCTTATTTTGTACGTACCAAACCAAAACGAGCCTTAAGTCCTAATTAATTGGGGTCGGCTACATGAATCCTGTTTTTCCAGTGAGTTTTATCAAGGGCTACCTTGTCCTCCAATTTTTTAAAGTTTAAGCGTATCCATGTCGGTGTCAATGTCTGTGTTTTGTCACGTTTCCATGTTGGTGCTATATAGGGCTTCACCAAACTTAATTGTTGGAGTTTGGCTTGATGAATTTGTGGCCACAACTGTGGTAGATTGCCCAGACTCCAGAGAGAATCCGTTACAGCTGAATGTTTCATGCATAAAGTAATCAAGGTTTCTATTGTATGTCCTTAAACTTTTCTTTTTGCCCACAATTACTTTATCAGTCTCAGCATCGTTCACTCACCGTGCAGATTTTAATGTGTCAACATTACAAATCATGGATAGTTTTGGATTCCTTTGACTCACTATCATTTTTTCTATTCCGGAACATTTGTTTTAACAGAGTTTATTTTATTATATCATTGTCTCTGTGTGTTTGTGAGTACTGGAGAGTGGAGTACCATGTAAGGTGTCCACCAAGGCCGACACTATGCATGAGCCAAGTTCTCCATCTGGGCTGCCTGGGTAAAAGCAGTATGTGTACATAATTTAGAGAATAAATAGCCTAGTGCTATGTAGCACGGACACGGATATAGATATAGGATAGGGGACAGGGGAATTCTAGAAAAAGGGAACATGGACACGGTGGGGGACACGGGAAAAAAAGTAAATAAATAACTATATATATATATATATATATATATATAATATGATATATGTATACGCAATAATAGTTTATATGCATAAATATGTATACTTTTCTTTTGATATATACCGGTACATAGGCATATATGTATGTAAACATATACACATACACATACACAGTGACCAGTAAATACAAGAGTGTGTGTGTGTGTGTGTGTGTGTGTGTTTGCTCGTGTGTGTATTAGGGTATATGTGGGACATGCGTGGCCATGCCGTGTCCCCCTTCAATTTAATTCAAGGGACATCCCATATGTGCCCCTGCATGTCTCCATGTCCAATTCACAGACACAGCAATCTCTTGGAGTGTTGGTGCTTCATAGGTCTAGTGATATCCGATTTTGAAAGTTTTTATGAGGTTAGAAAGCAAAGATTGTATGAATTGCTTAGCAAGAATATTTCGAATGTGACATTTTGTGTCTATTTCTGAAGTACTTGTAACTTACCCTTGGCCTGTTTCAAGTAGTACATACTTGGACGCCTAAATTGTTTTCCTTATGGCTATTTTTCCCCTTGTTTTGGCAAGAACTTTCATTTTTGCAATAGTTTCTCAGAAAAAGAACAAAGAGCTTCTGCACAATAGTTTCTCAGGAATAGAACTGCTGCTCTCGTGTTGATTTGCCTTTGCTATGGCTATAGGATGAGACAGGTGTTTGCAAGAACCTATTACAGGAGATTGCACAGAGAGTCGGGGTCCCATTGCCCCAGTACACAACTTACAGGTCAGGGCTTGGACGCCAACCCATCTTCACTGGAATGGTAGAACTGGCTGGAATTATTTTTACTGGGGAACATGCCAAGAACAAAAAACAAGCTGAGAAAAATGCCGCCATGGCGGCGTGGACATCTCTTAAAAAATGTGAGTCCCCATCTCCCATTTCTTTGGTAAATTGTACAAACCATGTTCTGACGTTATCTGCATCATGTGATCAAATGTCTGATTACTAGGCCAATGAACTTGGATTTTGCACTCATGTCCATCTTGTCTCCATAGTCCAGAGTACTACCTCCATGCCTCAATTTTGGTCAATTTTCAGTGAATCCGAGCATAAGTTGCCAAAATTATCCTTTCTGTTGATTATGGGGGGCTCTTCACTTCCAAAGTGAAAAGGCAGAAAAAGAAATCTTTTCAAAATTTAGTATGACTAGTGACTTGTCATCGTGGACATGAAATATGGGACATACGAACATGGAATAGTGGACTCAAATTGATGGAAATTCAATAAGTTTACTGCATGGCTGAAACACTAGTTGATATTGATGTTGAGTCAGATATTTCCCGGTTTTACCAAGGTACTCAATCTTGTGCATTTCTGACAAGTGATAAAGGTTTTAAATATCGGTATCAGGATACGTAACGGTATTGGTGATACAGTCAAATATCGGCCGATATCGGCTTGTATCGGGCCGTATATCGTCAAATATCGGTGTTGGTCCCTTAAAAAACCGATATGTATTGGCCGATACACGGTATTTAAATCCCTTAAATGCCAACAGAAAATAAATAGGCACTCAAAACAAGTACATGTTCCAGCATCATTAACCAACAATTCAATTGACTAAAATAGAACAAGTACAGAACAGAGTTCTGTGCTCATTCACTTTCAAAGCGTCGTTGAGTGTTGCTAACTGGGTTAACCATGGGATTTTCCTATTTTAAAACAGAAGAACTAAGAATGCTTACTTTCCTTCTTGTTCTATATTATGAATTGTAACTGGCTTGATGCACTGCACATTAACATCATCTCGTTGTAGAACTTCCTTTGCAGTCTTAACCAACTTTCTTTAAAAAAAAAAAGGTAGCTTCTGTTCCTCCCTTTATTACAGCGCTTGAAACTCTTCCTGTAGAACCCATTTGTGGTTCTCATGCTAGCTATCTCAATTTACAAAATCTGCTATTTGCACGAATCTCCTTTGGAGAGATTCATATTCCCTCGGGAAAAACGGGGGTGTTATAGGTTAATTCTGATCCGACCCATCTTGATCATCCTTGTTGACATAGATATTATCATGTTATATATTTTCTCGAGTGATGGATTTACATTAAACCCCAAATTATGTCTCTTGACTCCCTCCGTTTATCCATCTCTCTTTTTGTCTACATGATCAGTGGCACAACAAGATGCAACTTCATCGAGTGAAACAGAGAACAACGATGAGCTAGAACAAATCAAAATTGCCAGAGCACTTTTGAATTACCGGTTGAAGGAAAAGATGGGAATGTCCAACTCCAGCACTTCTATCCCATTTGAAAAGAAATTCCTATTTCAGAACCCGAGACCATCGAGTCCACAGCCTCGCCCAGTTCCCACATCTAAAATCCTCCCCTTAATCTGCCAAAAGAGGGCTCCTCAATACAGACCCTCATCTGCAACGACAAACGACGTCTCCACTGGATCTTCACAGCCTCCTCAAAGGTTTCCGGCAGCAGGGGTATCTCCTTACATTCCCGTTCGGCATTGCAATACACCATACCGGGGGATTGCTCCACCAGTTACAGTGAGAACCGCAGTGCCTGTTTTCTCTGCACCACCCTCTATGCATCCTTCACAAGTGGTGCAGCGCCAACCTGTGCAAATTGCACCTCCTGTCTGTATTAGGCAGGCTCTGCCAGTTCAAAAGGAAGAGCCAGCCAATCGAAAGGAAGAGCCACCCGTAGGAAAGGATGGATCACTGGCAGTCGTGGCTCCTCCTCCACGAACCAAATCACTAGATCAGGCGAATGAGCTATTGGAGCAGCTCAAAATCTGATGAACGATGGCAGGGAAGAGGATTTGAATCTACTAAGAACCAATGTTAGTATATGTTGTACTGATTTCTAGTTTGTATTTTCATCTCGGTAATGGTTCTTATTTTATTCTACATTTTTGTCCATCATCATTTTCTCCTTGTTTATTTCACGCCATACATAGAATACATGTGAGCAAACTAAATAGACCAACTATACAGCAGAGACATAACACGACGTGAGGAAATTTGGTCGCACATGATTATATATGTTGGCAAATTGGTTTAGAATGAACCAGTAAATAGTGAATGAGAAATTGTCTCTGTAGATGGGTTGTGGGTTGATTGAATAATGTTACGAAGTTTAGTCCCACATCTTGCCGTGTCGGGTGGCGTCAAAAGATATAAAAGGGCTTGGCCCAACAGGTGATATCTTTCATGGGAAAAGAATGATGCTATTGGAAAATTCTATCTTCAATCCACTGGGCGGACAGTATCAGTATTCTTTGATGGGTAAGAAACTCTTTGACCAGTAAGAATGCACTCTTACCGGTCAATGAGTACTATTATCGTGTGCATTTATAAGAGTACTGTTATCGTGTGCATTCTTACTGTTTAAAGAGTACTCTAATAATAGAAGGATTGCTTCTAATTTAAGTATGTGGCTATTTGGATCTTTTTACCATCGACGGGCTATATTTATTTCGAACAGCCACCTTCCCTAAATTAGTCTCTCTGCTCCTTATTTCATTACCGGAAAATTTTCAGAAATCCTCCTGCATATTGTTCGTTTATTCCTTTGATACACTACCGAGTATGGATGGCAGTTTGGCACACAAGGGGACGGAGCTGAGCAACTAACTAAAGTTGTTAGTCAGTTAGCCCTTGTAACTGTTCTGTATGCCAGTTTATTGTATCAGTTAGTGGAGAGGAAATTGTATAAAAAGGAGTGTTATTGAGAGAGAAATTCATTCTGTAATCGTGAAAATTGTTAACCAAGAGGATGAGAGCTCCCCTTGGGCTTACTGGACAAGAGTTCTAGCCTTCCATCAATAAAAACTCATTCTTTTCCTTCCATCCCTTTCTTTTTGTTGTGATTCTCCCATTTTCTTCCTGAAATTTCTATTTTAGTACGTGATTGGTATCAGTGGTATCAGAGCCACCCATTCTCGGCCCTATGAAGAACCAAGAAGCCAGATATCAATAGATAAATTATGAAATTAGACATCTACAGTGGTTGGAATCGCTGGAATCAAGAAGATGAAGAATGATGGTGAAGAAGCATTCGAAGAACTTCTTCAACTAGGGCAGTTTGCTAATGTTGAATCCTACCAAAGAAGGTTTCAAGAATTAGCTTCCATTGTGAATGACTTACCTGAAGAGTTCCGTGTGAGATGTTTCATGAAGGGTTTGAGAAAAGAAATCAAGTTTGGTGTTGAGAAATACAAACCTACCACCATGGATCAAGCTATTGGCCTTGCAAAATTGCAAGAAATGACTCTTGAAGTAGTTGCAAGGAGATCCTACACCCCAGAGAATATTATTGGAGAAAAGATAAAGCACATCAAAAGCACTCTACCTATCCGATCAATTGTCTGTGAAAGCGTGCCTACGGTAGAAGCTACCTCTAAAAAAGAAATCGATGAACCAAAGGCAAACCGTGAACAGTGGAACTCTATTGATAAGGATTCCCAAGAAATCAGAGCATTATTCTCAAGGTTACTTGAAGTCTGCACATAAATGATCAAGAACAATAGAGAATTCAGGGCAAATCTTGATTACCTTGAATTTTTGAATGATGAAATGGGTCTTGAAGCACGGGAGATTACAAATGAAGATGTTGAAGATGAGTTGCGACATGAGTTTGAGAAGGCTACGATGGTAGACCCCGACGAATCAGTGGGAGATAAGGAGTGCTCAGAGACGGTTATGTGGACGGATAAGCCCCAAAATCATCTGAAACTATTTGTTGTTGGTATTCGTGTTCATGATTTATGGGTTCACCATGGCAACTCCAAGACGGAATCGAATGCAATTCATACAGGTGTGATTGATTTCCTCAGAAAAAAAGAAGTTTTCTCTTCAATTTTTTGGTTTCTACTAGATAAGATATGGGATCCCGGGAAGTTTTCTCTTCAATGATTTCCTGAGAAAAAAAGAAGTTTTGTCTTCAATTTTTTGGTTTCTCCTAAACAAAGTTTCAATACTTCCTAAAATCATTCTTTAAATAGACATCCCTTTCTTTGGTCCCAGTAATCTTTCCTGCTTTCTCTCAGTTCTCCTCATTAAGCTCTATTATCATTCACCGAGTATAATGAGGGTTTTACTCTGCGTGATCTTTCGGGCAATTGGGTTCTTATTCCTCTCTGATTGTTGGCATTTCCAATTTGTTTTTCTATTATCGTCTCCATTCTTCTTGGAATCGTCAAACATGTATGCTGAATTGGGTGTCTTAGATTGTACATGCTTGGTGAAATTACCTATCCAAATTCAGCCACTGCAGTTAGAATTGTGACTGCTTATACCAAATCTGGTGGTGTTCTTTGTCTTGTTCTTGTTCACAATGAAGATCCTATTATTTCTTAAGTTTGTCTCCACAGTGTGCTTGAATATAATCGAAAGAAACGGCCCAGGTCAATTCTTCATTTTTCAGGCGCGAGTAGCATATTGACAATTGTTGGATATATTCCTTTCTTGAAGGATCGAACAGTGAAATTCCATAAAAGAGGCGAAGAGCAAACAATTGTAAGGAGACGGGATCAAGATGTGATTATGGTGGTTTGTGTCCACACGATTTGGGGTCTAGGTGGAATTGATTCTAAGTGCAAGATAGGCTTTATGCCATTCGTTTGGTATTGTTGGTTACTGGCAACTGGGATGAGGGAAAAGACAACAAAATCTACATTTGAAGCTTACACACCTTGTGCAACTGGTTTTCCATTGGATACCGATTCTATTGGGTATTTGAATATATTGATTTTGGCAAACTATATGGGATTTGATAAGCCCTCAATATTGTAAGTAGTGGGGCTTATCTTGCTCATTTTGATCGCACACATGTGCATTTTGTGGCTTTATACGATTGAATTTGCGCGATGTTGCTTTTTGTTAGTTTCAGGTAAAAATGGAGAAATAAGGCATGTTTTGACGCCATTGTTAAACCAACGGATGCCTGAGCACCGAAGGCCACATGACACCCCGCCACTGAGTCCCAGGAATCAAGGAATGAAGCATTGAACAAGACTCGGGAAGCCTAGGAGTCGTGATGACAAGCCGGAAGGTCAAGAGATCAAGACAAAGAAAAATCTTAGTTTTTACACTTTTAACCGGTAGACACTTTTTGCTCTACTGGTTAAAGCAAACCAGTAAGTTTTTCAACTAGTAGAGCACTTTTTGCTCTACCGGTTGAAGCTGCATTTTTCTGCAACTTTTGAGCCCGATCAGAAAATATCTTGTGACATTTTTGTAATAACTTTGGACAACTTTTGGGGCCTTTATAAGGTCCCCAACCTCAGAATTTTAGGGTTATCACTACCTAAGCTCACATTTTCACCTTCTCTCTCTACCTCCAATAGTTTGTTCTTAGTTTAAGCTCTACCTTCTCTTTAGATTTTCAAGCTCTTCCATTTAGTTACAAGGTAATTCCTCTTCTTTAATGTTGTAGTACGTATTGAGACCTTTATATAAATCTAGTTTGTTTCCGTTTTATCAGTTAATTCGTTTTCTTGTTTTTCTATCTATTTCCTTTGAAAACTCTTGTTCTTATTAGTTGTTTGATTAATTCTCAATTGTTAATGTTGTAGACAAACCTAGGATTAATCATAAAAATTAGTTTTTAGAGTTATTAAACATGTTTTTAGTTTTCTTCCAATTCATAGGGTTAATTTCTAGCATAATGTATGAGTAGTTTTAATAGACTTAGTCATGGGGTGATTAACACTCCATGACTTGAGTTTAATCCGTCCATCTCGTGTATAAGGCATACATCGCTTGTTTACCGAAAATTTGAGATTTCATTTTTATGTACCAAAGAGTGGGTTTGTTAATCCTTTTGATCACCCGTAGCCCAAAGCTTGGCTACTTGGCACGTGTGATGCTTCAGGCGATGTCAACCCATCCGTTTGCAAAATGTACTAGAACCCCCTAATCTTTGGTAAACACATTTTCTTGTAAATGGTTTTAAAATCTAAATCTTCCATTCGTGGGCATTTAACAATGCCCTAAGCCGGTTATCAAGAGGGGACGGATTAACCTGAGCCACGGTAGTTAAACACCCTTAGACTTCGCCTTAGTTTAAATTTGTCTTTTAAATCTCGCGTCATTCATGAAGTTAAGTGAATTCCACACCCAAACTACAAAGCCAAGTTTGCCGCTTTAAGGCTAAAACCAACATTCGCGAATCAATACTCACGCTCAGCGCATTCGGTCTTCGTGGATTCGACCCGGTCTTATCGGTTATTATGCTACGCGATACCTAGCCCTACGCTTGGGGTGACACCATCTACGATACAATGTAAGGTCTCAAGCAAGATTTAGACATCTAGATGTTCATATGGAGGCCAACTTATTTCAACTACATAGTGGTTTGCAAAGCCTGAGCTCATTACCATGAATGCAACTCTTTACTAAATTTGGAAGTCATTGAGTGACATTAGCTTCATAGCTTGGGCAACTCAATCACGTTTAATATCATCTCGCTTGGTTTTTTTTGATTGGTTGTTTGGTCCTCTTTCTTGTTTATAGTTGGGCCTTGAGGACAAGGCCTTCTTAAGGGGGGTGGAATGATACGCTACCAACTATGGATGACAGTTTGGCTCGCAAGGGCACGGAGCTAAGCAACTAACTAAAGCTGTTAGTCAGTTAGCCCTTGTAACCGTTTTGTATGCTAGTTTATTGTATCAGTTAGTGGAGAGAAAATTGTATAAAAAGAGTGTTATTGAGAGATAAATTCATTCTGTAATCTTGAAAATTGTTAACCAAGAGGACGAGAGTTCCCCTTTGGCTTACTGGACGAGAGTTCCAGCCTTCCATCAATAAAAATTGATTCTTTTCCTTCCATCCCTTTCTTTTTGCTGTAATTCTCCCATGTTCTTCCTAAAATTCCTATTTTAGTACGTGATTTGTATCATCCTTGTTTACTGCTAGTTGGTTCGCTGGACACAGGATATTGTCATACTTTGCTACTATTCAATTTTCGTATAGGCACCACAGTTCTTAATTCTAATTGTAACTGCTGGAGGAAAGAAGATGTCTTCTTGAAAGTTTTTTCGCAACATCATACATTGTCGACTTGTTCAATCTTCGCAAGTCCAAGATAGTTCGATTATTGAGCTACAAAAGCCCGATTGACCTAATATATTATTGAGATAATTTACTCAATAAGTTTTATAAAGATAACAGGGGTAAAGTTTGAAGTTCAAAATGGATCCCATTTTAAATAATCTTCTGATGGTCCCCAAGAGGCCTTTGGCCCTTTGGCATCAGGAGTGCACTTATATGTCAGGAGTTGGAAAGTCACGAGTTCAACTCTTCCTCTCTTCTTGTTTTTTTTTTCTTCTATTTTTTCCCCCTAAGGTGCAAATCTAAATATTTTAAAAATACGGAATTTCGCCAATTAGAAAAAATTAACCTTCTGATGGTCAACTTCCAAGGGCTACGTAAAAAAAGATTGTCTTCTTCTGGAGAAAAAAATTTGTATCGCGTTCAGCCAACCGCATCATCACAGATCCGGCCGTCCAAATATGTTACGGGCCATTTCGAATCGTCAACCGAGTATACGTGGCGGTACCCTATCTGTATACAAGTTTTTCTCCTTCTTCTCTGTTCTGTACTGTGTATGTCATTGAATGCCTTGGAGATTCCAGAGCCAGATCAGGACATGGCTTAACAATTAGTTAAATTTGTATGGGACAACTCTTCCAGAGGAAAAAGGCATATCATCATCTGTATAAAGACATACATAAAATCAGATAACGCCCAAGAATTTTTCACCAAACAGGCAATTTTGTACTTCTGTTTACATTAAATTAAAGAATTTTTCGCCAAACAGGCAATTTTGTACTTCTGTTTACATTAAATTTTCCATCTTTCACGGAAAGACCAACATTGCAGAAGCAATGGTCCCTATGCTGGAGTTACACATTCCTATTTTTTGACTCCTAGTTAATGGTGTAAATGGCCACAAGTCCGCAACCTTTTAGGTGGGTGATCAAAATTGCACTCACTCCGACCCATGGCACGAAATGGCACATCCCATTGATGCTTGCCATGCCATTAGCCAATAGTCGATGTCCTTTGATTGCTCTTGTTTCAGCCTTTGTTTTATAAATTTGCTTTAGCACAAAATAATAAACAGTCTCTCCAATGCACAAACGGCTGAGAGTTCACATTCTCATCGTCTATTTGAAGTGGCTCATTTTCTAATCGAGAAATGTAGGTATGAAACACAGATTAACTTTACTTCCCGTGAGTAATGGCACGCTCGTCTATTTGAAGTGGCTCATTTTCTAATCGAGAAATGTAGGTATGAACACGGATTAACTTTACTTCCCATGAGTAATGGCACGCAACAGCCACAACTCCAACGTATTTCGTGAAGCATTAATTCTCTCTTTCTATAAATACAAGAACAAAAACATGATAGGACACCCCTCATTGAGCCCTATAGAATGCTGAAAATGTGTAATTGGTTATGCACATTTAATTTTCTGACCAGAAATTGCTAATAATTATTATCTTTATGACAGACAATGGGTTTTACATCAGGTTGTTATATCATTAGAATGAAGAGTCACCCTTAATAAATAGGGCCTATCATTTAGGCTTTTTCCCCCACAATAAGGGTTTGACCCCCCTCTAGTTTTTTACTTGTTTTTGCTTCAACAACAATCCTAACCACCAGAGATACACCACTGGCATCTTTATCCATTTGTGACTTAAAAGCTTTATGGTGAAAATAACAGTAGCATAGAAATAGGAAGGGTGGTGAAATGATGTGAGAATTTTGGAGGACAAAATAAGTGTGCTAAACAAGCAAAGGTGGAAAGGACAGTGCCACTCCCATGTGGAAATTTGAAAAAATCTTTTTTTAAGTCCCTTTCGGATCACTGTCACGTGGTGTTCCAGCCTCCACGATCACACTTTCGCGTTGGACTCTGTATGTACGACAAATATGTGTGGTGGTGGAGGTCCCTGGAACACTGACATTGAATAATCACGCCTTTTCCGCGTGCGACCGATAACCGAGTATGTATATACTGTGTGAATGTGTGCGGTGGCGACGGTGCTCCGAGAGTGCTGAATAATCACTCGTGAAAATGGGATTAGAGGTGGTGGTGGGGTCTAGTCTCCACTTCAACGACACCAACCCATCAAAGCAACGTCCATATCAGGATGTTATTTGATTTACGCAAACATATCTCTCTTTTAATGTGTAAGGCTGTAAACAACATGAGCAAGTTGAAAAGTGATTATGTTTTAAATTTGGTGAAAAACTTGACAAATTTGAAAAGGTGATGGAGCTTGGTTTAATTATTTATGTTGGGTTTAGCTTAACTTAGGTATGGTTGGGGTAGATCAAAAGTTAATTTGAAAACTATTTTAGAATTTTTTTTTTTTTTTTTTGCAATACTCTCCTGTCACCACGCAAAAAGAGCTGGATCAGATTTTAAACAGGTTCAGTACAAATTCAAAAATTAATTTTTTGTGCTTGCTTTAACTTGTGTTTCTCTTCTGAAAATTTTGAGTTTGTTTTACTTTTCCAATTTCTGCCGCTAATATGAATTTGTAAAACTTATAATGTCTAAACAAAAAAAAAAAATCTTTAAAGGTAAAATTAAATAAGCCCCCGAAAGGTTAAAGCTCGAGGCATTCAAAACTCAACCTCTTAAGTTAAGTTAATCTTAAAAGGGTTTTAATCGAGTTGTTCATGAGGTTAATAGTTTTATTTTTTTTCTCCCCAAACAATATAAGCCGTTCAAGCCGAATAGTGAATATATATATATATATATATATATATATATATATATATATCAATATCTAGACTCTCAAACTTAGCTGGCTTAAAATTTTTATACAGCATAATAATAAACAAAGTGGAACGAGCTTGTAATAAAAAGAAGCCGGAGAGTAGAAAGCGTTTGCTTTGTCATAAGGTCTAGGTTTAACTTCTTTGTCAGTAATTCTTAAAATCACCTCATCCCATGTGAAACGTTTGTGGTAAGAGTAATAGGTTCGTCTGAAATGTTCACAAATTGACCCGGAAAACCCTCCATCGTCAAAAACAGGAACGAAAGGAGGAGGGTGGATCATGTTGTTGATCTAACGGCCCCGATCCTTTTATTAAGAGAGGAAGTGGTGATATGTGAAGCAGCCTAGACAAGATGGGCCCACAACAAGGTGGGGACTCTCGATTGGACTGTAATGGGGCCCAAAAAGCGTTGAGGAAGCACTGGGGATTTATTCCTTCCCTATGAGAAAAGCAATGGCTCATGGCAAAAGCAGATAGGAACCCTCCACCCATTAGGAACATCCACAGGAAAAAGCAAGAAAACAAAAGAGAAAAATTGAGAGAAGGAGGAGACAAAGTGGAAGGATGTCAATCCTCTAATCTACAAACTATAAAAGAAGAAAGGGGGAGAAAAAAAAAAAAAAACATATCTACCCTGTTTGACTTTGTTGTTGCTCATCATATATCATTGATTGTACCCAGTTTTGGAGCACATAATGAGTATAGGACTCATTATTCCATATCTTTGTATGTGCCTATTGGCATGCCATGCTTTTATAAAAAAAAAGTGTTCGGGTCAGTTTTCGGCTTTATGCACGCCTCGATTAATTTTTTGGAGAACTCATTGTTGGATATTGACGTAATCGGTTTTGTTTTCGGTTCTCATATAATAAATGGAAAAAATAGCAGTGTAGATTCAATGATTTAGCTGCGGATCAAAAAAAGATTCTATGGTTAAAATAATAGACGAGTCACGCCAATGAATCTAATTGGTTTCAAGTGAATGTAATGTTCATTGTCTATCCAGCGAGTAAACGTACATAATTATTTTCAAAATATACATGTACAATTAAGCAATTCCTTTCCTACCATTTAACAAAGTGTCAACTTCATTTTCATAGGAATTGAACCCACAACCTCACTGCATCTATCTAATACTACAGCGCAACCCTTTGCTAAGTGCTCTAGTTTCATATATATCAAGTCGACTTTGGGTACCGACACCCACATATAGATGGTATATCGATAGGGGTGTGGGATCTATTTTGGGATTCTAGAGAAATGATCCGAACCGCTTATTAATTTTCAAATATTTGTTCGAGTCGTTAGAAAATTAGCTCAATCAAATAATTGAAAATACTTCATCCTAACTTCTAATTTTTTAATTCAAAATTCAACATCGGAGTTCTGAATGAAAATTTGAAGAAAAATAAGATGATATGGTTAATGCAATAAACTTCCAATAAGGGATCCTTATTTAAAAATAACATGCGGACCTGCCCTTTTTCAACTTTCGGACCAAATTTTGACGATCCGATCCGCTCAATGTTTTTAAAATGTGTTTTCAAGGGCCTCATCGAAGAATCTCTGAAAAAAATATCCGGAAGGGCTTGATCCGAGTGTTTCCAATAAAAACTGTATATGTATAGTTTTTATCGGAAACTGGTCGGATCAAGCCCTTCCGGGTATTTTTTTTTCGGAGTTTCTCCCGAAAAGGGCCTTTGAAAACACATTTTAAAAACATTGAGCGGATCGGATCGTCAAAATTTGGTCCGGAAAGTCGAAAATGCCCTTAGATCTGCATGAAAAGTTAATTAGGGTCCCTTATTAGAAGGGGGTCCTGATTAACGACTTACAATTATTCAATTGAGCTATTTTTTTTCAATAAATTTTTGAAAAAAAATCGTGAACAGCACATATCATTTTTTAGGACTCCAGACTGGACTCCATACACCCCTAGAAATCGGTGCCTATACTATTCGGCAATGGATCGATCATGTTCAAACTGATTTACACGCGGAATTGAATCCTCTCCGGTCCTGCATTAGAAAGAAGGGGACAGTTTGTCGCAATCAATAGTTCGAATTTACTCACAAACTCCTCCCTATGAAAGTTAACTGTTCTCGGGAAGAGTTTTTTTTAGCAAATTTAAACTTTTGATCGCAGTAATGAATGGTCTAAATTTTCACTATTTCCTCCGGTCCAAAAGTAGGACAGGAGAGGATCTGATTCCTTTATACACAGTTAAACCGACAGCAGCCTGGACGAAGCATGAAGGCCTTTTTTCAAGTGTGAAAAAAGCCAGTTTCCTTTTGCTTTCCAATATTCCTCCCAAGTAATAGTGCGTGGCCTCATCCTATTGGCTTGTCGGAAGGGAGACGAGGCCAAAAAAAGCCATATTAGTGGGGGTGATTGGAAAATCTCCCTTCCCAGCTGGAGTAGAATTTAAGAATTCCCACATCAAGTCAAAGAAATAGTACGCAGCACCGGATCGATATCATAAATTGATCACAAACATCTGATAACCGAAACAATTTATCGTTGGATATATCTTTCATTTATTTTGATTTTGTTCTATGTTCTTCTCGTATGTATTATGTTATTTTTGTTGTCATTTGTAAACGGTAGATTATACTACTAGCTTTATTATAAAATGAAATTCTCTCTTTAGAAAAAATAAAATAAAAATCATACTAAATAATATGTCTATTGATCAGCTTTCATATTTAATTTAGAAGAAGATAGAGATAGGGGTGAAATAAAACCGGAAAAAAATTGATTCAACCAAAAACATCAGCCGAAAAATTGATTTGGTTTTGTTTTCTCAAGCTGTAGTCTTTTTTTTTTTTTTTTTGGTGCAACGGAATTTGGGGTTGGGATGGTAAAAGCAACCGACGATAATATTGATAAATAAAAATGTAATGATCAAAATAAATGTGTACCATATTTTTGGCGACGTTATTAGCAATCATAGATTCATAGGTGATATCAAATTGTAGTTAAAATTGCTTTTCTTACCTCTATGTTGCTCTTAATTATCAAAATTTACGTGACTCCTGAAAATTATGGAGAATTTCTAAGGTAATTAATTGTGGATAATGATTAAATGTTTATACTTATAATTTGAATATGACTGTATGTTACAGAGTAATATTATTCGAAATGTGAATAATAATCAGGAATTATAAATTTTCAACATAATGTGTATTATAAATATGCATGTAATACACGATTATGACCCATTTAAAATGGTTTAATTTTTAATTAATCAAGTTCAAAATGCTCGCTCAAGCCCAAGAACTGAACAACTTGAATCAGGCAAATTCAAGCTTTTCATGAATAAGTCGGTTCATTCACAATCCTATCTGGATGGAATCATTATATAATCCTATTTAAAATGGTTAAAAATCTCTAACATGCTTTCGAGTTTTTATTTATTTATTTACCTGAATACTTTGTGTTCATGCGGCGACCTCAAAATTTTAAACTACAAAAAATACACAATCATTGAATCTAAAAGATTAATTTTAACTTGACACAGACGCACAAGAAAATATTTTTTAGGCCTGTCTTTTGGCTCATTGCTTGCGATGCAATGTAGCCTTTCCAAATAGAAAAGATGAACATTTGTCGTTCATATCATAAAGAACTAAATAAAAAAATTGATTTGCTCATTAATTATTTTTTAATTAGGTATAATATTAATTAGAATTTTAATTTGGTACCTATCTGTATGAATAAAGAATTACAAGCACATGCAGTGTGTGTCTGTGGTGGGGAGCACGTGAGGCTTTTCTTTTCACGCATGCGAAAAGCAGATGAAAATGCAATTCCAGACAAATATAGTACTCTTACAATATTCTGACTTCTATATAATTAATCCAACAATTACGTGATATTGAAGAATTTAGGAACTCTCTCATAGTTTCGGCGTTGATGATCTGTCATTAACCAAACTATCTTAAGAATGGTTTAGTTGAAGTGCATGTAAGTTAACTCAGACATTCTTAATTGGCGAAACCAAAAAAAAGGAAAGAATTCAGCATGGGAACTAACAAGAAAAAGAATTACTATTATATTATACTCCCTCCGCCCTTTTTTTGTGTCGACATTTTAATTCTGGACTGTCCCATAATAAGTGTGTGTTTTAAAAAGTTAATGGGTAAAAATTTATTCAATTATTATTTTGCCCTTCTGAAAAGTGAAAGGGTAAAGAGTTAGTGGGAAAAAGTGAAAGATAATTTTGAAAAGTTGATGTAAAAAGTATAAAGTGGATGTAAAAATTAGTAATATGAAATATGTAATGATAATATTTCTTTAATAAATTTGATTTACGAAACAACAAAATTAAAAAACGCCGGTGGGAACATAATTTTACAATGCATCGCAACATCCTATTTATAGAGAGATGGGATAACATTTAATTTTTTCGCATGGATGGTTGGTGTTTTTAAAAGAGTAGCAATTTTTTTTTCTCATGCAGGATTGTGATTAATGGAAGGATAAGGAACTGGGACGGTCAAAATTTTAGTCTATCGAATATCAATCAACACATAATCGCAATATTTTATCTTGAGATAAAGGAATTTTCGTTTCATTGTGGATGCAAGTTTTTTCAAGGTAAATGTGCTTAAAAGTTATGTTTACCCATACTCAATCGACGTAATATTTGAAAATAATTAGTGTGCGTTATTGACGAGCTCTAAAAAAAATTGATCATGGAAATGGACCTAAAAAAGCTTAAATTGAACAATTGAGTCCTTTTGACACTATTCCAATCCAAACCCCTCCCACCCCCCTGCCACTATTTTTCAAGTATTTTGAAGAGTTATGTTCGTAAAAATTGCTTCAATCCACACATCAAAAAATAACACCGAAATTGAAGAGCATTTCTCTCTCTCTTTGATTCTAGTCATTGAACTTCACTCCTCAAATCCAACTAATTAAGCCACTTAATTTCTCATCCATTAAAAGATTTTACAATAACAAAAAATTTCGTGAATAGTAAAAAGAGAAAAGTCGAAGAGTAAGTTGTATTTTTCTTTTCTTTTTTTGTATTTTTTTTCTTTTGTCATTTGTCATTCCTAATCTATTACATGAGCAAGGGGGGAATCAAACTCGATCCCAAAATGTAGTGTGAGACATCCAAGAGTTCTATCGCGAGCCACCACTTACAGAGTAAGTTGTATTCACGAATTTACAAACTACCTCATGTTTTTTTATCTTACAAATGGGTTAACTTGTCTCCGAAACAAGACAGCCTCAATTCCTTTATCCAGTCAAAGAACGAAGATGCCCAGTTGATTAGTAGATTTGTTCCTTACATAAATTGACCATGGTTCAATTTTTGGGGTTAAGTTACAAGAAAAAAAATTCTTGCGAATCCCCCAAGTCTGCCTTTGATTCGACTAAGAAAATAACTAATCAAGATCTGGCGTAAGTTAAGCCAGGACATATATCAAAGACCGATTCATTACCAAATTCTGACGATTACGGATCGTCGATCGCCGAGGAATAGGAATAGACCCGGAAAAAAAAAAAAAAAAAAAAAAAAAGAAGATAGAAATTAATTAATTTTGACACCCTAAATTAATCTTGACAGTCCAATCCAAAAATCACTTTGAAAAAAGAAGTATGATATAGTATATGCAAGTATATGGAGTATTCACCGACCGGTCTAAAGTGCGCCGATAGTGCGCGCCGGAGAAAAGATAAATGTATGTATAGTCGAAGAGAATAAGGTCAAATCCACTTTCATGCGCAGTTTCACTTTTCCTATAATGTTGGTCTGGAATTAAGAAACCAAAAAATCAAACAAAGCCCCATTTATGTACGTATGTATAGTCTTCATCCGGATTGGTCCCTTTGCTTTTGCTCAACCAAAAACAAAATTAGGATTGGTCCCACTGCCACCAAAAATTGTCACTGGTTCCCCCCTCAACTTCACAATGTGTTCTTCTTGAATCCCTTCATATTGCAATTTCAATTGATGTTCCGTCGTTTTGCGTTTCGCGCTTCGCTCGGGACACTATATAAAGTAGTACTAACTAATGTACCAATGTGCATGTTGTAACTTTTAAGTAGATGATTTCATCCTTCTATTGTATCATGGACCGATGTGTTTGTGCCGTGTGTACATTTTATTGTAGTAGTCAGTAACGTAGTTTAGTGTCGGTAGCATTGCTTGTTGTGGTTTTGAGATGTTAATTAGTACGAGTATTAATACTAACATTAAGGTTTAGGATAATCCTGTTGAGTCAAGAATCCAAATACTATAAAAAGAATAATAAAGTATTTGAAATCTAATTTAGAACAAATATTTACTATATTTTACAAGGTTATAAAAGATAGTACTAGTAAATAAGACTCAACAACAAATATTTTTAAGTTATTTTAAATATTAGATCGATGGATATGCTAATTTAATATTTCTCCAAATTTGTTTTTGGTAGGGGTCCTTATCTTGTAAGTACAGCACTCCACGATTGGATTATATCGTAATAATCCCAAACATACTAATTAGTCATTTTTACTGAACTTTGTCAAAAATATTACTCCTATGTATAACAAATCAAGTTAATCGAATTTAATAATCACATCGACATTTTTTTTTTTTTTTTGAAGAAAACTCGTAATGGGATCCCAAGTAAGCCCAACGCTGCTGCATTCACGTCACCTGTATTTTTCATTTTGACCACATTGACATTTGCATTCTTCAACTGGAGACTATGAAAAGGAAAAAAAAAGAGTACATATATAATTGCACGATTGTATGCCTGCAACCAAATTTTAATGGATTACTTGTGCAGAAAATGCAAAGAAGATTACGTGCATATTAATAAGTAATTTGGATTTCTAACTATTAACTAAACGTTAATAAAGAAATGAAAATACAAGCAAAAAATACTTTTTGTTTGATTAAGCTAACGAAATAAAGGAGAAAATATGCTTGCAGTTGAAATTCATTTTTATGTTTGTAATTGATTGCCAAAGCTAGCTAGTAAGAGCAATGAGTAACCGTCCCTCAATTTACCATACAAAGTATTTTCAGGGTCATAAGAGCACGTTCACTCTTGTACCAACTCTGATGCCAAAGCTAAAATTTGACATCAAGAATGGCAAAATCATTTTCACCCTTGTGCCAAATGCAATGCTAGATTTTGACAATGTCATTTTTTGTGCCAAATTTTGAATTCGGTTGGGCAATTTTCAAAGTTGCAAAATCATTCAAGCCTTTTATTATCCATAGAAAAAAATGAGTGAGTTTAATTTAGTGGTTGAGATATGGGATTGTGTCAAATTTGTGGAGGGACATTACTATTTTCCTGACTTTTTGATATTGTAAAAAGCTAAAAAAATAACATTGTAGAGAGGGGAAAAATTGGATGAGAGAGCAGGGGAAATATTCGTGGTTTTTGTTTCATTTGTCTGTTAATTTTTGCGCATTCACTCTCTCTATCTCTCTCTCTCTACTACTGTTTTGTGGGAACACAAGATTTTTATATATGGGTTGGATTATGGTAATCCAATTTATGTAGTTTTGTCCAATACAACAATTGCATATATAATGTGATTCTTTTCCCACTTTTAAATAATACTAAGAAATGGAGAAGAAAATAGGCTAGACACTAGAGAGTGAGAGTGCGTGGAGAGGGAAAGAGAGAAGAGAGCGTGACGGTTGGAGAGGAAGATAAAGAGAGACGGTTCAATTACGGGTAACACACCAGAGCAACCTTTGAACCCCTGCATGTATTCAACCATTAGCATCTCGGAGCTCCACCACCAAATCCACATAGGAAGAAGGCCTCCTTGCACATCACCAAAACTAAACACCACACCATTCCAACAACCAACCACAAACACTGCCACTTTTAAGGATGCACATATTTCCCTTGTCCCACAGAGTCGAATGTTGAGAACTACTTCTCTGACTACATATCTTATGATGAAGATGAAACAGTATCGTCCAACCTTCACATCCCCGTCACCAAAGAGGAGAAAATTGTTGGAAAAATATGGATCATAGCGAATTCCAAAGAATAGTTCTATTATTCAATAAAACTGAAAGTACAAATACTGAAATCAAAATAATAGATTACAAGTTGGAAATCGAATTAGAAAAAGCAAACCGAGTCCTGTGAAAACCATAGTTTTCTTAAAACATGTTTGTCGTCGACCAAAGGTGTTGTAGGTAAATTGGCGTCTACTCCCAAGATAAAATGATTGCACCACGAACAACGAAACAACTCTGATAACAACCTTATCAAAGTAAACCTTGTCAGTCTCTCTTTCACAAACATGGAATTCAAAGTAGTATTGAGGTAGCTGGAACTTATGGTCCGACCAATATGGGATTACAATCTTATAACCAAAATATGACTCTTGAGATGCTAAGGTTTAAACTTCCACAATGAAAACAGCCATCAATTTGCCCATTCTGGGGGAGGTTACAGGCGTTAACAAGCCTCACATTTAACTCCATTGCCAAGAATTTATAAACCATGAGATGGGTCTTTTCAGTTGGCTTGAAAGACCCTTTAACTGACCAGAGTTCATTCATCTGCAATTAGGGAAATTTCCAACAAAAATCAGAATCCGTCAACCTATGAAATTATCACTCATCATTAAAGTGATTGGGAGAAATTTTGGTTTAAACTATTTCCTCCCTAACCTCACTAAACTCTATAAACCAAGTGGTTCCACTAGAGCCATTAAGCTTGTAAAGTTCTTCAATCTTCTTAATTTCCAAGACATATGTGATCTTTTGAGGGTTGTTGAAGGCGGACCCTAGTTCACCATCAAACACTTTATCTTGATTCTCCAATAGGAATGGAATTTTCAACCATCATCTACCTCCATTTCCACTTCTGTTTTTTGGTTGCACCTTGTTGAAGACCTACTTGAATTCTATGACAAAATGATACTACAAATAATTAGAGCTAAGCTTGAAAACATGCTAAAAATTGACATGACCATGGAAAATGGCAAGAAAGGAAGTTTTACTCGCCTTTGTATCCAACTAAACCCTAATAGCCACTTATCCTAGAAAAAAATTGGTTTGAAGGGATTTAAGCCATTTGCTTCAAATGCAGAGTTTTTGGACACAAGCTTGTTACACGCGGTTATGGAGATCCACCTTTCTTACAGTCTTGTGCAAACTCTTCGATTGATGACGCATTGAAAATGACACGTAGCACATCATTTGCCCCCACCCCCTCCCAAAACTGAATCAGCCACCTTGTTAGCCCAACAAAACCGTTGCACCAAAAAGGATATATGTGACCTTTGGATGCTTGCGCCATGGACAGAAAACCCACAAAAGATTTTATAGACAATACTAAAATCAAAATCATCATCAATAATCACTTGAGAATGGTATCCTCTTGAGTCTTATCTCTAGCCCTCTCATCCCTTCCAAATCCACTCTATTTGTTTGAGATTGTTGGTCTAACAACTTTTGCCTAATTTCTTTTGATTTCCTTGAATCCATCGTCCGCATCATCACCAATAATGTTGTCCACAACACAATCCCAATCCAAGACAACATTGCTTGGAAACCCTCTGCATTGAGTAAGTTCTTAAACCATACTGCATCCTTCTCCACTAAGGCTTTCACACCCTCTGCACCCCCTTTCAACTGGACAACACCACAAATTTAGTAATTCATTTGGTTTATAATCCAGCAATGAATTAACACCCTTGTGTGTCGTAATGTCATCCAATCTAACTCATGCCCATATGGCCATGACCACGATGAAACAACCCTCTACTTCCAACAATACTATGAACTAGCTATAAAGCTTCTGACCTCCTATTTATCACCTCAAACCCTAGCATCTTCATTCAAAACAGATCTAGCTCAATGAATCAAAACCAACTTTCCAACGCGTTGTGCTCATCAGTTTGGAGCACATTGGAATGTTTTATTCCTCGTTACTATTTGGAACACCTAACTTCATATAAACTCTGTTATCCACAATAAAAATCCAGCACCCCACCTTAGACGACCATCTCCACCATTCTTGCTAAAGTCTTTGAGTGGAAATTCTTTGTCCAACAAACCATAACAACCACCCGTACCCAACCCAGACACACCTTCATCGGGTGGGCTCCACCTCTGATTGGCCACTTTAAACTAAAAGTTGATAGCAATGGAAGTATTACAGATTCTAAGGCATGTGCTAGTGATTTGATTAGAGATTATGAAGGTAATCGGGTAACTAGGTTTTTATAAAAAAAAATGGGGCTTGATTTTTGGACTGGCAGGAGATATTTGGGCTCTCTATCATAGGGTCAAATTCTTTAAGCAACGGAATCTATCAATGGTGGACGTAGAATCGGATACTTCAAATGCTATCAATCTCATCACTTCAACCATAAGCAGCTATCACTTCTATGATCTTATCGTTGTTTGCAAGTCCATTCTTTAGGAGCTGGGGAACACACTAGTTAGTTTTGGACCAGTTAGTCTTGGAGGGAGGTTAATGCAAAATTCATAAATTTGATGGTAATTGTAATCACCTAAACAATTAAGGGGGTCACCGTAATATCACGCTGCTGACAGCGCACAGCAGCCCCATTTAACTGACATTTTCGATTTGCGAGCCAAATGAACAAACCAGACACCTGTCCCTCTCTCTCTCTCTCTCTCTCTCTTCATTTTTCTTCACCCCGCACCAAAACCCCTGTTCTTTTACTTTCAGAAACCTCTCGCTCATTCTCTCTCCTCCCCCTCCTTTTTTCCTCTTCCTTTGTTGTCTTGCCCAGACATGTCTAGGGTTTCTTCTCTCCCCTTTCTCTCTATTTCTCTAATGTCGCCAGATTAGTACAGAAGTAAATACACAGAGTGAGAGAGGGGCGTCGACTCGACTCCTCTGTTTTAAATCCCTTTCGAGTCCTCGCTTCTTTCGTCTCTTTTACTCGTCGTGCTTCTACTATGTTCTACGTAGATTCAACAAACGCCTGTGTGAATTTCTTACTTCGACGACGTTGTTAGTGGAATTTCGGCTGTTATTTAGCTGAAATCGAGCATGTATAATTCGGGTTGTGAAATGCGTCTTGGTTTTTCTGCTTCTTCGGATTTTTTGGTGAGAAATCAGTGTAGTTGAGCGAAGAGCTTGTTTATTGGCAGGTTGGAATTGAAATAGACCAGTAAGACCTTGTTAAAGTTTGGACCTTTGGGTACTTAGATGAAATTGAGCTTCTCTTGTAAGCAGTAGTATTATTTTCTGGCGTCACTAAACACAGAACTCTTTTGTCAATTTATTGGATAACTTTTCGTTTAGCGATTTGGCTGTACCTTCAAAATCAGGAGTGGGTGCGTAAAAACCTCCCAAAAAAAAAAAAAAAGAAGCAAAACCCCGGGGAGGAATTCTTGAGGTTTTCAGGTTCAATTTGGGCCGTACGTTTCATCTTCTGATATCACGAGGTAGAAAAAAAATACCGTAGCAGTGTTACTTTTGGGAGTGGTGGAAAATGGCGATGGTGGTGGCGAGGCAGCAGCACAGTGGGAGTAGCAGTGGTGGGAGCATCAGCAAACATCTAGATGCCGGAAAATATGTTCGGTACACCGCGGAGCAGGTGGAAGCGCTCGAGCGGGTTTACGCAGAGTGTCCTAAGCCGAGCTCGTTGCGCCGCCAGCAGTTGATCCGAGAGTGTCCTATTTTGTCTAATATCGAAGCCAAGCAGATCAAAGTTTGGTTCCAGAATCGCAGGTAAAGGAAAAAATTTGGATACGTTCATTTGGGTTTTACTTGCTTTTGTTCAACTTAATTTAGTGGCATTGTCAAATGTGTTAGTTTTCTTAGGAATTCCCTCATGGTTAGGGGAAGGTTTATCTATGTAGTTTGGTTCATAGGTCAGATTTCCCAGTAATTCAAGAAATGGTTCTGGGCTCCGTTTAGTGGGTGGGTATTTCAAGTGGAGGATTTTGAATTTTGGTGATCAATGTAACAAAAATGTAAGAAGTTGAATTACAGGTGCTTTGTGAAACTAGAAAGGAGGATGGA
Source organism: Vaccinium macrocarpon (assembly GCA_022606695.1). Lineage (NCBI taxonomy): Eukaryota > Viridiplantae > Streptophyta > Magnoliopsida > Ericales > Ericaceae > Vaccinium > Vaccinium macrocarpon. Next base: position 26,522,254 of record CM040176.1, on the reverse strand, counting down.
TGAGAGGTAAAAGAGATTTATTTGTTTGGGATACTTGTTGAAGTACAATCCTCTATAAGAAGGATTCCAAAGCATTCCTAAAATTGTCAGTTCAAATCCATCACAAAGAATCTCCTGAACTATGGCGAAATCCCTATCTAAACTATCAAAACATGAATTTGAGTTTTTCAAACAAACAATAATGCCAAAATCCTTCCATTTGAAATCCGTCATAGTCAAACAGAGCCCTGATTTGTGATTATGTGGGACTAATTGCTTTTGTTTTTGTTTCGGATTTAAAGTTTCTTGTCGGAACAATGACTACACATTTTATTTTTGTGGATGTAGGTGTCGAGAGAAGCAACGAAAAGAGGCTTCCCGTCTGCAGACTGTGAACAGGAAGCTTACGGCTATGAATAAGCTGTTGATGGAAGAGAATGATAGGTTGCAGAAACAAGTGTCACAGTTGGTTTCCGAGAATGGTTATATGCGGCAACAACTGCAGAATGTATGTCTATTTCGTGTTTCCCTATTGTTGCTTTTGGTAAATATTTTTGGATCCACAATTTCTCTCTTATGTCCTAACTGGATGCTAAGGGTTTTGGAAAACATGTGATTTCAAAATGTCAAAGGGGTGCTTGTTGTATTAGTATAATTATGATATAAAGGTCCCATTTTTGGGAAACACACTCCCTATTTTTCAGAAGAGAAACCCGCTACCTCTGAACAACTAAGTATTGCGGCCAGTAGTCAGGACTGTATGTTATCATATTTTATGATATTTTTCCCTTCATGCTTCTGGCTCCTCAGATGCCTATTATATCTGCTCTCCATCCCGAATAAGATGTCTTTGATATTCTCCATTCGAATCTGTGCAATGCTGCTGAGATGTTCAGTGAATTAAAAGCATAGGTAGTTTGCCCATGTTAATGAAGGAGACTAATATCCAACTGTTATGGTACAGAATTCAAATTCCAGTTTAGTTTTGTAATTTGGCATAGTTTCTTATCTTCAATGCACGTTCTGCAGGCATCAGCGGCAACGACTGACGCAAGTTGTGAGTCTGTGGTAACCACTCCTCAGCATTCTCTGAGAGATGCTAATAACCCCGCTGGGTAATCTTGAATATAAATCTCTCTCTCTCTCTCTCTCTCTCTCTCTCTCTCCATAGTACAAAGTTTGTCACTGTTGATGATTCAATTTTTTTTTGCAGACTCCTCTCAATTGCAGAGGAGACATTGGCAGAGTTCCTTTCAAAGGCTACGGGAACTGCTGTCGATTGGGTCCAGATGCCTGGGATGAAGGTTTGAGTTTTCTCGCATTGAGTTTTTTCTGTGAAATTCACTGTTCATTTACATGTCGATTTCTTGCTCAGTGAAGTTAACCTTTTTCTGAACCCAATTTTGAATCTATAATCAGCCTGGTCCGGATTCGGTTGGGATCTTTGCCATTTCACACAGTTGCAGTGGAGTGGCAGCTCGAGCCTGTGGTCTAGTAAGTTTAGAACCTACAAAGGTAAGCATTGCTGTATTCCTTTCAATTTTATCAGCTGGTAATTTGCAATGTAGACGAATTTTTGTGAGATGCTAATGGAAGCTTGCTTCCTCATTTTTTTTTTTGGCGATTTTTTGACAGATCGCTGAGATCCTTAAAGATCGTCTGTCTTGGTTCCGTGACTGTCGGAGCCTCGAGGTTTTTACTATGTTCCCTGCTGGAAATGGAGGAACAATTGAACTCATATATACGCAGGTGAATGATAATGTTTGGAGCTTCTCTGAGAGTCGTTTATGAAGCTTTCTACTTTTCCAGCCAGTTTGCTGAACTTCAATTTGCTTTCAGATATATGCTCCTACTACACTGGCTCCTGCACGGGATTTCTGGACGATAAGATACACTACAAGTTTGGACAATGGCAGTCTTGTGGTATGCCTTTGAATTTTATTCATCCGATGCATTGATGTGGTGTAGTGCATGTTGCTGGTTAAGAATGCAGTTGAAAGATTTGATTCAATGGATTGGTTCAGCCATTCGAGGCCGTGGGGTCATTTATTTTATTGCAACTTCCTGCATGAAGAGCATGGACTATCTTTAATTGGACCCACCAACCTTTCTCAGGCCAAATCCCGGAGAACGAAAAAAAAAAATCCTTTCTACCACATGGAAACTGTTGATTTATTGCGGGAATAATTTAGTTACATTATTGCGGGAATAATTTATTACATGAATGTACATTATTGTATGTTTGTACTTTATTTATAGATGGAGGGAAGCTGCTGTTTATTTGATCATTGTTATTATTTGTCATCAATCTATCAAGGTTTGTGAGAGATCCCTGTCGGGTTCTGGTGCTGGTCCAAATGCAGCTGCTGCTTCTCAGTTTGTGAGAGGGGAAATGCTTCCTAGTGGCTATTTGATTCGGCCATGTGAAGGTGGAGGGTCCATCATCCACATAGTTGATCATCTGAACCTCGAGGTTTGTTCTTTGTGATTTGGTGGTTAATTCTTGGTTACTTAGTGCCGATGTACTTATTATAGTCTATTAGGCTTGGAGCGTGCCAGAGGTGCTGAGGCCACTTTATGAATCATCAAAAGTTGTTGCGCAGAAAATGACTATCGCGGTAAGCACAACTTTTTCAGATGCTTTGCTATAACTGGGACTTCTAACTGGTTTGCCCGGGTCTTTTTAATCATATCCTAATCTGTTCACTGCGAAGCGCCTCCTCAACAAACACGAATTTCACGAGACGAAATATCTTACCATCTTGATTGTCTCTTTATTCTTCATTGATTGTCTTACACAATATTTTTTATTCTAGTTCTTTGTCGAAAGGAGAAACTAAATTTATAATTTCTAGGGTGATAATCATTACCTCCAAATTAATCTCGTGGTAGTGAATCTTTTTTTCTTTTTTTTTTAATTGTGCAACGCCAATGCTCTAGATGCGGAATGAAAGAAGCATGGTAATGTGCACATAAATCAAAATGATTCTTGGGTTTGCCCTTTTTGATGCCTTTTGGCTTTGATTTGAGGGTATGATTCCGCAGCAAACTCGACGGTATAGGGGGACCACTGATTCAGTGGTATTCTGTGAGCAGCCACTTTGTGTATTTATTGCCAAAGGTTAGGTCTGTCTCAAATCCATCTGTTTCAGTGGTATTCTGGGAGCAGCCACTTTGTGCATTTATTGCCAAATGTTAGGTCTGTCTCCTATCCATCCCCGCCCATACCCCCAATTATTGGGGACTAAATGGGTTATGTTATTGTTGTAGTGAATCTTTTTTGATGTACTAATTCCTTTGGATAATGAGTTCTGCTCATATGGTTAAGTTCCCCTTTCATGAGACTAATGGATTAGTTAGCTCTTAGGCCTGATTAACTTAGATCTTCACTATTGACCAAAACAAACTTGGGTTCAGTGTGCATCAAGGCGCCAAGGATCTATTTTCTCATGCGTGTCTGGCAAAGTTCCATCAAAATACTGACTCAGAGCATAGTTCAGTTGTAAAAAGAGTAGAGAACTTGAATTCGAGTTTTTTTGTGTAAGCGAAAGTTTACGTGGAAGTAATTAGGGATTTTTCTTTGAAGGCATTGCGCTATATCAGGCAAATAGCTCAGGAGACAAGTGGGGAGGTGGTGTATGGATTGGGAAGACAGCCAGCTGTTCTGCGTACTTTCAGCCAAAGATTGAGCAGGTAGCTTTGTGTTTACAGATTCCTGCTTCTTCATCTTTTATATGATGTACGGTTCATTGATTTTCAATTCGTGTGTGGATTGTAATTATAGAGATGATTCTTCACATTTATCATATGTAATACAAATTTCGTATTTTTTCTTTTCTTCTCTCTCCCCATCCCTCTTTTTCAGAGGCTTTAATGATGCTGTCAATGGATTCAATGATGATGGCTGGTCGATAATGAGCTGTGATGGTGCTGAAGATGTCATAGTTTCTGTTAATTCAACCAAAAGTTTGTGTGCTACTTCCCATTCTAATTCCCTTTCATTGCTTGGAGGTATTCTCTGTGCAAAGGCATCCATGCTACTCCAAGTGAGTTCTGAAACTATCATCATATGCCTACCTTTGCGTCCTCTATTTGAATGATAACAAGCGACTGTTTTTACTAATGGCCTAATAGCTGGGCTTCATTTCAGCATTCTGTCATTATTAGATTCTAGTCCGATGGTTATAAGGGCTGTGTTTGGTTAGATTGTTTGGTTTTGATGATGTCATCAAGTGTAATGAGTAGAGAGAGATAGAGAGGGAAATGATGATGTCATCAAAACTAAAACTAAAACTAAACTAGGAAACGAACATGGCCAAGAAAGTCTATTGCATCCATTGTCCCTCAATTGGTAATTTAGTCCCTTGCAAATTTAGGCATTTTGATTCTAACCAGTAGATTACTTGTGGGTCTCAGCGTATAGTAATTCAGTGATAGGTTATAATTTTCTAAGTATTGGGAATAAATATGCATTTTAAGTTTTTCTTAGGAATTTATTTGATAGAGGTGAATTTGCAGACATTGCTGTATTTGTTTTCCTTAGTTCATAATTTTGCTAAGAATTCTTATTATGGTTGCTGGAGTCTTTCTGTTGTGCTCAAGTATGTTCTCTTTTATCGTGTCAAAGTTATTTAGCTGGGATTACATACTACTGTTGATTATAAGTTTATAATCTTCCCCATAATAATATAGGCATATTGAGTACATGCAGCATGTGCATGCATTAGTATTAAAAATCGTGTGTTCCCTTTTTTCTGCCAGAATGTTCCACCAGCTGTGCTGGTTCGATTTCTGAGGGAGCATCGCTCTGAATGGGCAGACTTCAATGTTGATGCTTATTCTGCTGCCTCACTGAAAGCTAGCTCATTTGCTTACCCAGGGATGAGGCCAACGAGGTTTACTGGAAGCCAAATCATCATGCCGCTTGGTCACACAATTGAACATGAGGAGGTATGTTCGCAATTATAGTGGTTTCTCATATTATTCTACTCAGCATGGTTTATCTTGTCACAGTGAAAAATGTGAAGCAATTTACTCACTCTCTTCTGGAATAAGACATCCGAGAATATTACATTTTTTGGTTATTTGTGTATATTTGTTTTATGTTTTCCCAATATTTGTTATTGAGGGACTTTTTCCATACGCCCCAGATGCTTGAAGTAATACGACTTGAAGGCCATTCTCTTGCTCAAGAAGATGCTTTTGTGTCGAGGGACATTCATCTTCTCCAGGTTTGTTCTTCAGTATCTTGCTTGATGACGCACAACAAAATGAATTTGATGCTTCAAGTGAAAGATTGAATATTGGGCACTTCCAGTATATTTATACTAGTGAGTTGCCCATGGTCTAACTTCACATCCCAAAATAAAATGAGCTTTGAGTAATTCAAACCAAAGTAAGTAAATTTGGTAGAAAGCAAAGAATTTCATACACTTTCTAGCAACAGTAATTGAGATCCGACTTGCATCAGTTGTCATTCTTAATCATGTCTCTTACATTGCTCAAATTTTGTAGCAATCTTGAGAAAGATGGTAAGTTAACCTGCATTCTCAACAGCAGTTAAAAGTAAAGTCATATATAAGACAGAATTTGAAGGCAGAAGTAAAGGGAAGGCAATAAATGCCCATCAATCTGAGACAATAGGAAATAGAGAAATGATATGTCTGGTTTATGTCCAAAGATCTTTGAGGTTCAATTTTTTGTTCGGATGATCGAAACCATTCTAACCATTTTAAGAGGATCATTCTGAAAAGCTCAATTGTTAAATTGGATGGATTGAAAATATTCAGCGTTGAATTGCTTTGGCTGCAGATATGTAGCGGTATTGATGAGAATGCTGTGGGAACCTGCTCTGAACTTGTTTTTGCTCCAATTGATGAAATGTTTCCCGATGATGCCCCCCTGCTGCCCTCTGGTTTCCGGGTCATCCCCTTGGATCCAAAATCAGTTGAGTTAAACATATTCCAGTTGGACCTCCATATCTTGTGTTAGTAAAGATCTTTATTAGCATGCTCCATCTAACAACAGACTTCAGTAAAGTTTTTTCTGATGCACCCAAAGTGAATTGTTTAATAGCAGATAAATATCTGCTTAACTGAAACCCCGGTTCTGCTTAATCACATGGCTCATCTGACTTCTGTTACTTTCAAGAATTCGATGCTCTCTCAAGAACTAAATAGTATAATATCTCATCTTGTTGTATGCTATATCAAGTCTGGTTCTGGTTGCAAGTCCTTGAAATGTTTGGTCTATTTATGGCTTTCCTCCTAAATTGCAAATAATGAGATAGTGGGTGAAGGTTTTGAAATGTGTTTGAATACCGAGGTCAACATTGAAATTCTAACTGCAGCTTTTGCCAATTTAAAAATAATAACTGTGGCTTTCGACCATTACAGAATTTTGTTAAAATATTATTGTTCCTACTGGAGTATTTAACATTTTTACTTTTCAGAGTGATACGCAGGATGCTTTGACTGCCCATCGGACTCTGGACCTGACATCCAGTCTTGAAGTTGGCCCAGCAACAAATTGTGGTTCGGGTGATGCATCGTCAAATTGTAACACCAGATCTGTGTTAACTATTGCTTTTCAGTTCCCATTTGAGACTAGTCTACAGGATAGTATCGCTGCCATGGCTCGCCAATATGTCCGAAGTGTGATTTCCTCTGTGCAGAGAGTTGCAATGGCCATTTCTCCATCTGGATTGAGCCCTACTGTGGGACCAAAGCTATCAGCTGGATCCCCTGAAGCCCTAACACTGGCGCATTGGATCTGCCAGAGCTATAGGTAAGATGTGCTTTTCGGTTTTTTGTCTGTCATGTTCAGCTTGTTGCAGAGTTATTAACATGGGTTCAGTCAAGTCTTGTGAACAAGTGCTAAAAATAAGTCCTTTCAGAATGAGAGAAATCAACTTGTTATCTCGAAGTACCACCATTTGTGATTTTGCTGGACCGCCCAAGTTGCTGTCCACTTTGTTTCTGAAACAGGTTTATTTTTTCCCATATGTGAGTTGTTTCATTTGATTCTTTTTCTCCTCAGTTACCATTTAGGCACAGAATTGATGAGGTCTGATTCTGAGGGTGCTGACTCAGTGTTGAAAAGTCTCTGGCACCATCCAGATGCGATATTGTGCTGCTCCTTGAAGGTAGTGGATCAAGCCTATTCTTGTTACATACCTGATTCAGATATTAGTTCTCTGAAGCTGTTGATATTATTTTGTACTTCTCCATTTGTAGTTATCTTTTTTCTCAACAAGCAAAGCTACATCAATCTGCTAGACTTTGAGAAGGATAGACTCTGGATTCATACAACATCCTGATTACACATTTCTTTCCAGTTATCTTGAAATTGCCAGAAGGAATATGATGTTATGAATAGAGTCAAACATATGAATAAGATTAGGAGGATGATAGATTCATTAGGTAATTCAGGTTGTAAATTTGAGTATGGTGATTCTAATTATATGATATGTCTGGGCCGTCTGGCGTCTGCTTTGGATGTTTTAGTTTTATTGTCCATCTCTGGTGCTTATGTGTTGATTGGGGGTGGTTGTGGTATATCAAGTTTTCTTTTTGAATCACGAATCTTCTTCGGTTGTTGCAGCCGCATCCGGTCTTCGTATTTGCAAACCAGGCAGGGCTTGACATGTTGGAAACAACTCTAGTGGCTTTACAAGATATCACTTTGGATAAGATATTTGATGAATCCGGACAGAAGGTGTTATTTTCCGAGTTTTCCAAGATAATGCAGCAGGTACTTCCTATATGAAGATTTCCTTGCTTTACTTTTACGGGCCTGTCTTTCTTGTCCAAAAAAAAAACCCATTACGTTTGAGATGAAAGATTTTGATGGAGTTCTGGAAGTTAAATAAAGTTTTGTATCATCATGCTCGTCTCATTAGTAAATAGGAGCGAGAGGGGGATGGGAGTTTTGGGGTGTTCAGGTTACCTTGTACATATTTATCAGCCACGCTCTAAAACTCCTCTTTCGTATTATTTATGATCAGTAAATTATTGTATATCTGAAGTGGGGTAGGTGAAGAAACATCTTAATTGGATATCTCAATGTTTTCTATATGATATTTGCAGGGTTTTGCTTGCATGCCAGCCGGAATCTGCATGTCAACAATGGGCCGACATGTTTCGTATGATCAAGCCATCGCTTGGAAAGTCCTTGCTGCTGAAGAGAGTACTGTGCATTGCCTTGCATTCTCTTTCGTTAACTGGTCATTTGTGTGAATCTTATTATTTATTCGTCCAGCTCTCTCCTCTTTCCTCCGGGTGGTGGGGAAATTAGAGGGGAGAGGAGAATAGAAAAGTTGCCAATGGAGAATGGGGAAGAGAAGAAGATTAAGTTTTGTTCTAGTATTTAATCCCAGCCTGAGGTTTGCGTTACATTAGTTTAATGAATTCAACCCCCCATGCTTTGGTATGTCTATGTAAATTTTGCTATCGTCCGTGAGTTATTTTTTCTGAGATATGGCAAGAAATTCAATGGACAGCTAATGTTAGGATATAGGAAATTAGGTCCATTGCGTGCTAAATCTCCCCCTCCTTGGTGACTCTTACAAAATAGTAGAAATCCCTTGTCACTGGATACCGAATAAAAGCAGCCGAGGCGCTTGTTGCATGTGAAGGCACGGGCCGTGCCAAAATTGTTTCTTTGGAAAACACACAGGGAATAATCACTCCCTTAGGCAGGGAATGATTAGTGTTCGGATGTAGTGTGTGCCAAGATTGTGACTTGTCTAACCGGGAACAAGGCTACAGAGCTTGATTCTGACTTTTGAACAAACACTTGCGTTGTATCCCATTGGGAAGGTTGTAAAAGTGATCTGAGGGTGCCTTGCATGTTAATGACTTAAAATTCAACGGATGTTTGTATGAAAATAAGAAACAAACCAAACATCACTTGCATTATTGGAAATAAAGTTCGAACGTAGGGGTAAAAGATTGCTAATATCGAAATTAGAAGCTTGTCACTTGTATTATTGGAAATAAATTGACCAAAGCATAGGAAAAAGAAAAACAAAGGGATAAAAGCCTGCTAATGTTGGAATCGGAAGCTTGGAATGTAGATAAAGCTAAAAAGCTGTAAGAAAGAAAAGACATTGAGTTTTGAGGTATAGAGCTCTTGGCCTGTCTTGTTTTTTCCTTTTTAAATAATAGTGAAGTCCTTGAAAAGCAGCACATCAATGCCCTGAATGTGTGCCAAGTGGACCACACTCCAACTTCATCTAATATTGTTCTCGCTAATCTAAAAATACTTAAAATATGCCCAACCGTTGATATTCACAACAAGGGCCTTGATTGCTGCCACATGTCCTTTCATAACGGCAAAAAACGGGTATAGCTCCTATTTTCCGGGGGCCTATTCCCACTTCTTTTTATGCACAAACCATTTTGGCTATATCCACAACTCACTTAATCTCCATGTAGTAAAACCAAAATTGTAGCCATATCGAATAATAGAGGAAATTCCCTCCTGAATACCTTGAAAACTTGCTAGTTGTCCCTAGGATTAGGCCTTGAGAATGCGACACGTGTCCATGTCTCCAAACCACTTTCTTCTACTTCTGGGAACTCAGATTGATTGCAAACTGAAGCCTCCTAATGGCTGCCACGTGACCCATTGATTTGGTCAAAAGTTCAAATGCTCATCTTTTTTACCATCTTCAACTAAACTTGCTTCATTAAGTACCAAGTGGCATTCTTGACCCAATCCTCGTGTATTTATCCTTGTAATGTGTAAAATCTAAGGAAATGTAAAAAAAATTATCTGGATAAACCATGAATATCGTTGCTAAATGACAGGGTAGGATAGATCCAGTTTTCCTTTGTCATGTTGCAATTGGTTTCTTCATTTGCAATTGACTCGATCAACTTTGGCTTTTCGTTGACCAAGAATGCGGGCCCACTAGATTTTAACTCTTTGTTGACCATAAACAGGCACTTGTCAAATTGCTCAATTTTTTTTGTTTTTTTTTTAAATGCCAAAAATGGGTGTAAACAACTATGCAATACATTTGTTAACTTAAGACTACTGGGAGAGCTTCAATAAAAAATTTTGTAACAAAAGTCTTGTCTGAAACTGGCCTCATTCTTCCCTCCAATTGGCATAATTGCATTGAGACAATCGATTCAATGTAAGCAGCATCAATGTTGTTAGCAACGGTAGTTGAATTGGAATTAACAATCCAGATTATGTTACATGTAAGGTAAATAATTTATATGTAGGAACATTTGAAATATGGATATAAAAACATTTTTAGACGGCTCAAATTAGGTACTACTGGGATCCTGTTTCCGAATTATTTAAATGGATTCATTTGAGAACACTTGCTTATTCGAATTACTAAGGTAAGTGTGTGTGGGCTTCACACATCATATGAATGTGTTGGAGCCATATTAGAGACTAATTGTTGTATCTTTATCATTTTTGTTCTTCTCATACGCTTATCTGATACAATAATCCTATCCAAAAGCCAACTCTTCCCTGGGCACAATTATTCATCCACACTTGCTGGGGGCTAGGGCACTTAACACTTCACAGAAGAGTTGCTATCAATATCCTCTACCAGTTCAAGAGGGCAGGGGGGGTAAAGATTTATTCATTGCTGCCACTTGATGCCCTAGCCTGTTTTTCATCACATTGTGGTAGGACCTACGCAATTATCTTGAACCCCAAACCAAATATATGGTGGAAAAGGGGGCAAATTTCCAAAACGACGATTTTTTTTATTTTTTTGGCGAAAAGGAAAATCCACTAATACCGTATGAAAGATTTAATCCTTGAGGCTCTAGATTCACGTAACTCCCTCTCTCTCGGTTTATTTCAACAGTGGCCTACTGTTGAAAAACTAGAGAGAGAGAGAGAGAGAGAGAGCATAAACGCATAAGGTTTTGGGGGGAGGCGGCAACTCCTTCCCGTCGCCATCCCCCCTCGTCTCTATGGATTCTATATCACAACCGAATATCCCCGCAATCTTCTCGTCATTGGTTGCTTCTTAGCCAATTTGTGTTCCGCAAGCGCCCCATAATCCCTTGCCATTGATCTCTTCATGCCGTCGTCGCAAGAGGCCCGCGATCCCTTGCCATCGATATCCTCATGCCGTCATCATTCTCATCATTCTCAGTGGGTCTCTTTGGATCTTTGATGTTGTGACTTATAAGTACTCTCCACCTGGGTGCTTTGAGTCACTTGGTTGATTCCAGTCAATTTCTGCAAGAAAGACTCGTTAATAATGGAACTACTGACTCAGCTGCTCATCGAATTTATGCGAGGGGATCTCTGACAATTGCCATATCAAATTTTAGCCAGATGTATCCATTTAATATGGTTGTGTCTATTGCCTTTATTGTATGCATTTTGTCTTTTCCTGTTGTATTAGTTTATACATGGTAAGTTGTAATATTTATTATCAATGAAGTTCTTAAACTTCCACTAAACAAAAAAAGCCGGTTTTCATGATCAGGATGCCTTGTCCCCCAGTAAATATGAAGCTTCTCGTGTTGAATTGAGATACTTCAGGGTGATATTGATCAGCAAGAGAACGATAAAAACTCAACTTTTTCATGTGTTAGTTTATGGACCACACATCCAACTGCTGACACGAATATTAATATTCATAGATTTCTCAATTTACAGATGTTACTAACAAATGAAATCTGAGAATCAGGGCATATGATAACAATTAGTCCAATATACTCGTCAATTCACAACCCTAAAATATTTGAGGAATACTTTTGCCTGATTCACCCAAGATATATATGCATGGCATAGATACAGCAACCGAGTTCCAATTTGGGAGGGATACCGAAAGACGCAAACAAGGTCAAACCACAAGTATCACAAATGAAATGGAATTCCTAACTGAGGTGTGATTCATCGGGATGCTAGTGACCAGAAGTTCAAGAGAAAAGACGGGAGTGCAGTGAACCAGCTAAGGAAAGCCATTGCTGTAGAAGTCTCAAACTGTAAGCAGTGATTCTGATTACAGATGCCAAGATCATTACCGATAAGGACAGTGATGCCCGCGGATGCACAGGCTGCGGCGAATGTAAGAGTGGATGTAATCTGCAGCAAATAGAGACAATAATCTGTGTTAAAAACACATGCCAGTATAGATAATTCGACAAGAACATTGAGACATTGACAAACAACAATAGCTACATATTCACCCTGGGAAGTTTAGATTTAAAAGGAACAAACTTTTCAAAAGTATTTGTAATTATTATTTGGGGGCATCTCAAGAGTGGCAAACTAGTCCAATGTCTAAATCTTAAGCATAGACCAAATATGCTGAAAAACTCACAAATAATTATACACCTTTCGTTACCAAGGCAAAAGTCGAAAGTGAGCCAAAAAAATACACCAAGCATGTTTCAAGTAGGGAACTCTATTACTCCAAAAAGAAAAAATTGTTCTTCAGTTATCACAGACAGATGCTTCTCTACCTTTTTTTCTTTTTCCTTTTTTGGTAATGAAGAGTGTCCTGATGAATTAGACTAATCTCTCCAACCCCTCCCACAGCCATTTCCCACGAGAGGTGAGGTGGCCCAAGGACAAATCACTGCCAAGGGGAATCAACCCTGTGACCTTGTCGATTAACCATTGCGACTACCCCCTCCACTCTTCTTTACCTTGTTCAGAAAATAAAAGAAAACTGCATGCATCTCAGTAACCCCAAAACTAGCCAAAAAGATGAGTTGGGGTTCTATATTCTCACAGTTAATCAGGAGTTCTACAGTAATTTCAATTATGACTTGGACCCAGAGTGGGACAGAACTACAGCCCGCTTCACCATTAGTGAAGACTACATAGCTTGTATAAAAACTAAACAAACAATATACAACTACATAACTTGTAGAAACCTAAACAAACATTTAACAACTACATAGCTTGCGCCTTGCAGAAATAATGAGTGACTAACTGACCACGAAAACCAAAGCCAAGATGATAAACCAAACAAACATATTTCATAAATTCCAATGAGCCATTATCTTGCCCCTCAAGATTAAGAGCAGCATGACTCAATAGCTTAGGTGCCATGGCGTGGTAACTCAGTGATCGCTTCCACAAAATATTCTCTAACACGTATATATGCCAACCGTACAAATAAAACAAACAGAACAGAAGGCAATCTTTCACTGGAATTTCAATATTCAATGGGATATGAAAACATGCATATCTTTGTGATCACGCAGTTTGTTGCAAGTAATATAGCTGGAAGTTATCTTACCCCATCACCAATGGCAAAGAGACTAACAACACGATAATTCTGCAGGCAACGGCCCACTAGAAGAGCATATATGTCAACTATGGAAAGTGCAAGGCTCCATAGGCTCTGCAAGCCAGCAGCAGCAACAAGGTAGCTGGCACAGAAAATATGAAAAGACCTTGAAGTGACGGGGTTAAAACACATTTCTTAACCTTAATAAAGAGTTAATGACTCCAAGATAGAACATGTGCACACGAAATAAAAAATTGGAGGCTGTAGACACAGCATGCACTAAAGGTAACAAGTAACAACTATACCGTGTTTGAGTTAAAAAGATTGATATGGTTTTGGTTGCAGCTCTTCATATAGACTTGCACAGTTGCACCAATGGTTTATAAAATAAGCAGCCCTTTGATATTTTACAACCTCAAATAGAGAGCTATATTTCTGTCACCCTAACAATTGTTTTTTCAAAATGCAATTATCAATGATCACTAATCAGAGATATAAGATTGTTCCAAAATTGACAAAATCACAAAACGAATCTCTATCTGGCATCCATAGAACAGCATCACCGTTCTCATTCTCAAAATACATCAGGCACACTGATAGTAAAAGAAAATCTTAAGTACTACCAAGATTAAAAGCAAATTTTAATACGGTTGGATACTGTCCACTGTCACCCAAATCACTTTCAATCCTGCACCAAAATTCGTGGAAGGAATTTCATATTGAACTTTTCACTGTGAAAAACTCCTCTTTCATCCAATTTTCTATTTCTACATGCTCGGTTTAAATCAACCTAAGTTTTCACGAAATCTTGATGAACCATCAGGTTTTAAGTTTTAACCCACCAAACCCAATTCCAACAAATGTACTTACAAAAAACATATAATATCAAAATTCAGCACCTGATGCGTCTACTGCAAGATTAGGGCAGAATTGAGATAAAAGGGAAAAAAAGAGAGTGAATCTCCAATTATTCATACTGGGTCCAAATTTACATGAGTTCTCCTATTATTTCGATGTACCAGTAAGGTTCGAACCCACAAACCCCAATTCAAAGAATGGACTTACAAATCACAGATAATATCAAAATTCAGCAGGCGATGCGTTTACAGTAAAATTAGGGCAGAATTGAGATGCAAGAAGAAAAAAAAAACTCCTTGGGAAATTAGAAAGAGATGGACGCAATGGCATACCAGAAGGCAGACACAGAAGGAAAGTCGTTGGTGGTGGCCATAATACAGAGCGCGATGACTGCGAATACGAACTGACACAAACGCAGTACCAGGCCACCGATTGTGCCAGGCATGCCTTGGATGTCCTCCATCCTCACTCTCCGGACCACATTCGCGCCCTCCGTCGCAGGCGGCGGGGCCTCCACTGGGTGCACCGACGGATGGCTCACGTTCATTTCTTCACCACCACCACCACCTCACCCAATAAAATGAATCTATACAAATCCACACATCATCGTATGCGTGTGTGTATGTATGACTGGATTGATTTGCGTGTTTGTAACGTGATTTGTGTCGGGGAATTCGAAAATCGATGATCGAGTGGAAATAGGAGTGGAATAGAAGCCCTAATTTGGGTGGTTGCTCGCTTGCTTAGATCTACGCGGTGTTGGAGGAGATAGATATACTTTAGGCATGTTTAATTAGTTGGACCAGAATGTACCCATATAAAAACAAAACAAAAAAGGAATAGTTGGACAAGCAATTGGGATTAGCTTAATTTATTGATGAAGTATGTGTTGNAGGCTAGTTTACGCGTATTTTGGTCAAATTTTGTTTTGGCTTAGTGTCTTTAGAGCAATCCCATCGTCGATCGGCAAGACTTAATTAAAATCCAGGCAAAGTTTTGTAGTCCTGTGGTTCGATTGATGATTTGTATTGCCAAATTCTACAATTCGTGAATTGAGTAGAAATAGAAACCTAATTCGGGTGCATGGTTTCTTTTAGATCTGTATGGTTTTGGAAGAAGGAAATTGAGAAAGCGATATAATTGATTCAATGAACACTTTTTTTTTAATTGTGTTCGAGCCAGTACGACTAACTTTTTGATCAATTCCACCATTCATTAGCGGGAGCTCAATTAAATTTGGAACAAGATTCTATAAATTTACTGTAAAGAAGTTAGTAGCCTTCACCACCACACAAAATCGGGGTTACCTCAGCTTCGCATATTTTATAACTCTAAACATGAAGTTAATGAGGTTATTTGTTTATTTGGCCCCTCAATATATGAAGATTTGTTTGGTTTACATCGTTGTAAACTTATGTCAAGTTTGATGTAATTCAAATATTTGTATAAATATGAGCAAAAACAAAAATATTACAAATTTAAAAACTGAATTATTGTTATTGTTATTGCTTATTTCTAAATAAAATCACAAGACCACCAAATAAGAAACAAAGCAAATCAAACCCTTACGACGAACTGCTTGAGACCCTAATCCTACTCTAGTTGGCTTAGGCACACTGCCACAACATTCCAATATTGTGGTGCCTTCGACTCAAATAGAAGCTCATCTTATGTATCAAGGTCCAAATGTGAGGAACTTTCAGTCTAAACACATTTTAGCTAGAGATAACGATGTCGAGGATGCTCTCTCTCAGAATACTGAGCTGAACTCTCCCGCCAAAATACGAATCCTGCTACATGTACAACCATTTTGGCTCCAACTATTTACAATCCCCTCACATACATGTGGAGCCCATACACAATCATAGATGTAGGCTTCACGTGTATGTGAGGAGGTTGTAAATGGTTGGAACCGAAATTATTGTACAAGTAGCATTTTTATGCACAATATATAATTGTACAATTAAAACATAGAGTTCCATTTCGAAAAGCAATGAAAAGGACGAAAAAAGCAAAGATAAAAAGTGACAAAGAAAAGACCAAAATGGATGAAATGGATTAAATAAAAAATGCTTTGAGCCTCATAGTCGTCCATCCTGCTATACAAAAATTCGGTTTCTTGCATATAGATTATCTATCTAACGCAGTGGAATTAATAGCCACTGTTTATTTTTCCTCTTTTCTTATAAGTGGATTGGTTTTTTATACCATATATATTAACTCGATTATCTCAGTCATTTTTTGATGACTTTTTTTTGTTCGATTTGCTGCCATTCCAGTTGAATAAGTGAAATAAATAAAAAAAATTAGTTCAAAATTCTGAACAAAAAATTGAACGGATTAATTACGAACTTATTGATATTAGATTAAACTGGTTTCTACCTGAGACGTTGAAAAACTATTCTAGAAAAGCTTTGAGATCATTTATGTTAGCCGAAATGAGCGCCACACAAGGAGTGTACACTATCAGAACCGACCCATCGATACCTATAGCATTTTTGGAGTATTTCATGTGTTAAAAATAGTAGTACACACAACAAAAATGCACATTAAGTACACAACTATACATGAACATGTGTTGGGAAAAGTTTGAAAACTACTTTGAGAAGTTGAAAAATTTTGGATTTTTTTTAACCTTAACCATCACCGACTTGATATTGTTTAGGGAGACACCCTTCTATTAAATTTCATAATAAGTAATTAAATGCAGAAAAACGTGATATATCCAGAAATTTTGCAATATCAAGAAACCCTTTAAGTATTACTCCTTTTCCATTTTGACCCTTGACGACTCAAAAAAATTTAAATTGATTGGCAGGACCGCAGTACCACAACCAACTACAATTATTCATGTAGAATATGAAACACTAGTGTGTGTATAACAACCCTTCCCAGCTGACCTGCTAACTCTTAACCTAAACCATGTGACTGGAAAGATTAACCTCGAGTTATGCAGTAGTTAGTCATGGTTCGTTATACACCATTCTCCCTTCAATTTTCTCACCAATGTGGGACAACCCATAGTGTATTCTCACAATCACCCCACATTATGATGCAATGTCCTCGTTGCATTGGCCTAACAACCTTCCCCCAGTGGCCATGATGTAGCATTTAGTTCTACATAACACTTTGTTCCACAGGTGGCTCAAGCAGATTTTAGAGATGCCACCCACCATGTAGACTGGGTTGTGCTCTAATACCACCTATATCTACCTGCCCACCAACTAACTCTCAACCTAACCCGTGACTCAAAAGATTAAATACGGTTGCTGGTCGTGGTTTCGTTATATACCATTCTCCCTTACAAATTTCTCACCGATGTGGGGCAACCCATAGTGGGTTCTAATAGTGCGTGTGTGTTGCTAATTCTAAAACCCAATCTACGACATGCTAATATTGGGAAACATGTCCACATTCCATTTCTGAAACGAACTACTATAACATCCAAGTTACCATTTATTTCCATGCATTAATTATTAAACCCCACCCTGAAATACACAAATAAATAAAAACTAAAAATAAGCTCCAACTCTAGTCTTTAGTAGTACTACTGCTCACTTGCTTCTAATTCCCGTAGTGGCAACGTAGGAGGTTGTCTCAGCTTCCTGAATAGCTCCTTTCCTCATCTGAACGACCACGCTGTGAGAGTTTGAGTGCAAAGATGGAACAAATGTGGGACTCCCTGCCGGGCGGTATTCTGGAAAGAGACGGCCTAACCTGTATCTGACACCACATGCATTGCATAGTGTGCTTGGACCCATTGGTCCTTTCCTCCATTCTGGGGTCGTTTTTGTCCCGCAATGTGAGCATTTTCTAGTTTCAGTGGCGCCTGATTGCTGCCGTAGTTTGAAGTGCAACTTCAGTTTTCTTTTGACGGGGTTTTCCTTGGTATTCATGAGATCAGATTCAGAAACTCCTTTGGATCGAGACACTTCTTCAAAACGGTGTGGGTTGGTAGTTGAAAGCCGCGAATGCGAACGCGAACGCACATGAGTGACCATTCCAGAGGTCAAGGACACGCATGTTTCACTTAAGCATGAGCTGCTGCTGCTGCTTTGATGGGCCGAAACTGGGCTGGGTGTTTGGAGCACTCCGGAGTCTAAACCAATAGAGTATTTGTTGTCAGGGGAACTGCTTGATCTGGAGTTTTCTTCGACAACATTTGGCTTTGGTTTGACCTCAGAAGATTCCTCATCCTGAAGATAAGATCGAAATTTGATTAATTGTTTCCCTACCAATCTATCTAACTGAGAGTTTTTCCTCTAATCACACATATGCAGGATGGTACATAAGTTACATAACTGAATATGCAAGAAGTGCTACAAATATTGCGTTTCATCTTTTCCAAGTTATTATCAGTCTTTCCATTGCTTCTCATAAGAGCTCCAAGCTATACTTCCTTATTTCTTAACAAGGCTATGCAAACCCATAGAGTGGAAAATTAAGTAACAGATAACAAGATCCAGGATCAGAGAACTTCTCACCACAACCGATGCAGCATTGCCACCAGAAGCCAAGGATGAACCAACCAAAGGTGGCACAAGGTCTTGGACATTCTCTCTCATCTCAAGGTCTTGGACTTTCTCTCTCATCTCAATGACCTGCTTGTGGATGTTTGAGTGCAAAGATGGAACAAATGTGGGACTTGCAGCTGGACGGTATTCTGCAAAGAGACGGCCTGACCTGTACCGGACCCCGCATGCATTGCAAAGTGTTTTTCGCCCCATTGGTCCGTCCCTCCATTGTGGTGTTCTACTCACTTGGCAATGCAAGCATTTTTTACTTCCAACAAATCCTTGCATTCTCTGTGTGGCACCTGATAGTTGTGACAGTTTCTTTTTCTTTTTCTTCTTCGGTCTTCTGACGGGGTTTGTCTTGGTTTTGGGGGGATTAGATTCAGAAAATCCACTGGATAGGGGAAATTCTTTGGATGCAGAAGAACGGTGTAGATAAATGGTTGAAAACCGTGAACGTTTAGAGCAAGAGAAAATTTCAGAACTTGTAGGCAACCTCTTTTCACTTAAGCACGAGCTTCGGCTTCCATGGACCGAAACTGGGCCACCAGAATAGTTATTCAGAAGGGAAATGCCTTCTCTAGAAGCTTCTTTGACAGAGTTTGGGACACATTTTAGCTCAGGCTCCTTGCTCTGAGGACAAGATAACGCAGCAAACAAAAAGAGATGAGAGAGGCAGGGAAAGTCTTAAACCATATTTCAATCTACTGTGGTTTAATTTGTTCCTCTTGTCAAGTGGTATGCTAACATTGACAAAAAAGGAAATATAGATATGAATAGACAGTGACGTATATCAATGCAATAAGAAAGCTATTAACAGTCACTTCGTAGTTGCAAGCATTTTTCCTCCTGAAACTAAAGAATAGGCTAAATATTGTCAACCGCAACAACCAACAAGCAAACAACTGGGGCTGAAATTTCAAGTAAACAACGTGCAACCATGAGACACCGAAACGTGGTTTGTCAAGGTGCGTACATCCACAGGTCGAAAGACTTGTTCAATCATCCAATCATTAATCATCTACTACTACAAAACAATGGGGTCACAAGAAACTACTCTCTAGTATCAAACCAGACTCCTACAAATATCACCCAAAGGTGGATTTCAACACTATCAACAAAAGAGAGAAGTTTAAGTCTCACTGAACTAGATGTCCCTAACTGTATATTCCAAAGAAAAATTGACAATCCGCTCCAATAAAACACGTAGAACACATTGGGTTGATCAACATATTAAAATATCATCAACATTGGAGAACAAATGATAGTTCAATCTTGGCTTAAAAAGAAGATTAAAACCTACCTTTTTACTTGGCACTTTCTGTCTCATGAAAACGCTAACAAGGAGCCTTTTTTTCAAAGCATCCAACAAATTTAAAAAATGTAGCTTTAGACAAATATTGATCTAAAATGAACAAAATATAATGCCCGGTCAATAGGCTTTGTCAAAGCTTCAAAGCCTATACACTAATGTAGCAAGTGATTTAACATTTCAAAAAGAGAATCAAATCACTCACGTACATATTACCAAAAAAGACACTCAAGTAGGAACTTGGAATAAACCAAAATAATAGGTGTGCAAAGATGATCAAGTGAAAAGTTGGAGAAATATCAAGAATGGAGTGAAGATACATAAGAATCTACAAATAAAAAAGGGTATACTCATTTCTTTATTAGATCAAGATCCATGAGTGAGCCCAAATAGGCTGTCATAGAAGCCCACTTGATAGCCCAAAACAATGTTACTAAAAAACCTCTAAATTAAGATTTTTTTTAAAAAAAGAGCCTTGATTGATTTTGTAGCTCAATTAATATTTGACATATTTCTTCAGTTACTAACCGTACTGAGGAAAAAAGGAATACCAAGGTCATTGTTTCTTGAAAAGAAATAAAGAACAAAAAAGAAAAAACGTCTCTGTCAGCATTGAGAAATGTAGTCTACTGTTCATTTCATGTTTCCAGGTCAATTTACTAACATGTAGTCAGCACTATCAACGCTCTTGAAGCTTCATTCAACAATCAGTGCATACCAACATTCTAAACAACTTCCAGAATGTATAATAAATAGATGTCTGACGAAGAAAGTTTGAGTTGAGAATTGTTAGAATATGTTTTGTCCCACATTGGTATGAATTGTAATAGGTTTATGCATAATATAAATAACACTGTGTGTTAGGGTTTGTTAACACCCTTACACTTCTTCTCTCTCTCTCTTTCAAACATCATGGTATCAGAGCCTAATTCTGATCCACCGTAATAACCACCACTACCTCTATCGTAACCCACCTTCTTAGCCGACAAACCCAGAAATCCTAACTCTAACCCCAAATCGACACACCTTCAACCTTCAAAACTGGAAACCGACACCCATCACCCCTTCAAAACCCTAAATCGACCCACTTCCCACCTTCAAAACTTTTAATCGACACCTAACACCCTTTCGAACCCTAAAACGACCCATCTAACACTCCACCTGGGTTTGGGTTTGAAAATCGATCAAACCCAGTCACGCTCTCCATCAGAGACCTAAGTCGACTTCGATCGGAGCTGAAATATCAAACCCAGTTACGTTTTCCATTCACGATAGTGCCAGATACAAGATTTGATAGGTTTATGCATAATATAAATAACACTTATGTGTGTTAGGGTTTGTTGACACCCGTACACTTCTTTCTCTCTCTCTCAAACATCAAGAATGACCCAACTGAGTTCACAAAAGAGAGAGTGCGCAATGGGGTGACAGGACTTGAACCTGAGACCACATGGAATCACAGCTCTTATATAATGTCCCACATCTCCAAGAGACATCCCGAATACCAAAAGTAAAATTATTTGAAAGGATTAATCTTTTTCATGCTCCTTTACTTGTAGGTGACCATCTTGGACCAACCGATGTGTAACTGCCGGAGTCCTATTTGAAGGCCTTAGGCTTTAGCCAAAACATTCTGATTCCCTTCGAATGACAAAAGAATATTACTTTGTATGTTGGACCTTTCGTTTGTCTGATCTCTTGTAATTTAGCCTTTTGTCTCCTGCAGATAGCGCCCTTCTACATGCATAAAATGATATAATCATTTTTTGAAGGTTTATCTTTGAAAGGTCTCTTAGACCTCAAACATTCATAAGTTTACATTGCCATGTAATACAGCAAAGTGCATTTTCAGTGTTAAATGTTGAAATGCCCAGAGATCACCAATTTTCGCAAATGCTTGAGCTATCAGATATGGAACCTGCAAAGTATGTAAAACTAAGGTGTATTCTACAACGCCATAAATTCAGCCCAAAACACAACTGGAGCTACAGATACTTTTTCGTATGTTTTTCACTTTCAATGACCATTAACTATTTGATAGTCCTCATAAGAGCAATAAGGTATATTCTGTTGGAACCCGGTTTCAAAAAATATTAAAAAATAAACAAACAAAACAATAATCTAAATTAGAAATTGATAGCAATAAATAATCATACTGAACCAATTTCAAATTTTCAGTACACCAGAAATTGGCAATAGACGAATCGAGGCAAGTATTTGATACTCTGTCCTTGAAGCAAATTCGCCCTCTACACTGGTGCTGATGGAAACCGTGGACGTCTGCTTCCAAGGACTACCCGATTTTCACTAAACAGAAGTAGCACTCCCATCTGTTCATTAGGAGAACTAGAAAACTATGCAGAACTCTCAGAATGTTCGATGTATGAATGCGCAATGCAATGCATATATTTTTCATAAATGAAATGAGAGAAGAAGGGTCCTATTTATAGATAAATAGGTATCCGATCGGAAAGGTACAAAATTGGAAAGACATGGCTATTTAGTACTAAACCGTCATTGGACACACTGTTCCACAGTTCACGAACAGTCATGACGGAAAGGGAAGGAAAACGTCTGTTGGAACAAAACCTGTTCGAGGGAAATTAAAATATGAAACTACCTGGACAAGATCCGACCTAGTCTAGAGTAACATTTTAGTAAAAAGATGAGAAGCACTTGGGCCAAACCCAATCTTATCTATTGACCGAACACAACACAACACAACCCGACCCGACCCGACCTGGTTTGGTCAGACGGACGGACGGCGGCGCGCGTGTGGTTAAGCCCACATTGTCCATTCCCTCTTCTCCTACAAAATTTGTATGACCCAAAGGGCCAAACCCTTATGCCCAACTTGGGTTACTTATACCCAATAAACTTGTTATCCCACTCCAATGGGGGGCAACAATTTTTCCGCTTCAACCAATGTTTATGTAGGCATTTTCAAGGTCAATTTTTCATTCAACTTAACTTGATTTTAACCAACCAAGGGTTCATTCTTAATCTCCTAACCAAGATGAACACAACGGTATGTGTGGGACAAAATAAAATAATAGCTAAAAATTGAATAAAATCAAGTTTTTTCCAACAATCCCCCACACGAATGAAATTGGCAAGATAAATAGTGCATAACAGATGCAAATTTCTGAGAGTTACAATAGGAAATCTGTTGCATGGGGTTAAGTAGCTTTTGGCTTTGAACCTCGCCTTGTAAATAACTATCGAACTTACTAGCTAACCATTAAATGCGATGTCTTGAACTGTTCAGCAGTTTGTGTAAGCCAAGACAATAGTTAACACACAGGATCATTCCAAAGGTAGTTTGGTTCTTACGGTTGTGCTCATTACGGCTCTGAGACATTTCTGGTCTTCATGAATGTTTGTAGAGAATTCTGTCTGTGACATTCTCACAAAAGCGCCTCCTTCGACAATCACCAAGGTGATTCTCAATAATAGTATCATGCTATACCCTACTTGAATTTCCAATGTTTAAGAATCATTAAAGGCATTGTCTAACCTTTATACGTTGTAGGCATCACTGTTGCATCATAGGAATGGGCAAAGACATAGTCTCCACAGTGATTCTCCTAAGTCTCATATAACTCGTTTGTCCCGTTGAACCTAGATCTTGCAATCTCTAGTCAACTAGGTTGGGTTGCCATTATAGAGACTTTTAAGTTATGGGCCTAAGCCCCATTCCCCTCGATGATCTAACAACTAACTCTCTTAATAACCCTTTGGTTAGCGGTTCCGCAATAATATCCTTTGATTTTACATAATCAATTACAATAATTTAGTTGTCTAACGATGTTATGTCGTCAACGTATGTGTCAAGACTTCCCATTATACATACAATTCTGAACTCTGCCAATCGCTGATTAACCATCACAGTGTGTGCAGATTGGCGGCATTGGTACCTGTGTTACTTGGACTCGGGTGCGGGTACGAATCTAGATGTTGGACACGTGAAGTCAAAAAATAGAGGATACGCAAGTACGAATCCTAATTTGGACACGGGTGAGGGTATATGGCATATAATATTTTTTTTTATTTTACATTTAATGTCAAATGATAAATATTTTTTACATTAAAAGAATAGAACATTTTTTACGGTTGTAGTTTATTGTAGTGCTGTACACCTATACTACAATAGTTGTGTTCGGCTACCTCACAGAATGGAACATTTTTAGTGATGCATTTTGCATTTATTATAGATGCATTTTTAGTTGCAGTGGGACCCAACCACATGTGCTAGTGGAACATGACTCCTTCCTTTGACCAAGTGGTTCATATACAGGTGTGAACCATTTTACGGTGGGCCAGGCATGGGAATAATTTCCTTTGTTTAATAACCCAAAGGTAGCTTTGAATTCACAGGAGATACTTTCTTTATTCATCAACAGTACTGAGGCGGGGCCCTCCCCTTTTTGTCTCCCACTTTATTTTACTTTTTCTTTTCTTTTCTTTTCTTCTTCTTCTTCTTCGTCGTCGTTGTCATTGTCTCTTCTTCTTCTTCTTCTTCTTCTTCTTCTTCTTTGTTGAACCACCTGCAAAAACAGTTGTATCCAGATTTCTTTGGCCGGATCCCCTACGAATCCCGCACCCTACCCGTGTCATGTCGTGTCGACATGGGTACTACACCAAAAATGGCGAGTCCGAGTAACACAGGTTGGTACCAATTCAGAATATCTTCCAAGAAATGACGAAGCCACAGCTTCCTCACCAGTTTTGTCCAAAGCTATAAACTCATATTCTATAGTGGATTGTGCAATGCACATTTGCTTGGTGGATTTCCAAGACACAACTCCACCACCTAATGAAAACACATATCCACTTGTGGATTTTGAGTCATTAGAGTCGGATATCCAGTTCGCATCATTGTATCCTTCTAGTGCTGCTGGAGACCGAGTATAATGCAATCCATAATCAATGGTATGCCTTAGATATTTAAGCACCCTTATTATTGTTGTCCAATGATCCTTCCTTGGATTGCCCATGTACAAACTCAGTTTGCTAACAGAGTAGACTATATCCGGCCTTGTACAATTCATCAAGTACATTAGACTACCTATAATCCGCACATATCCTATTGGTTAACACTCTGACCAATATACTTGTATAGATGCAATGTTAAGTCTACTGGCGTTTTGGCTACGTTGACGTAGTCTTTCATAAACCTCTCTAGTATCTTCTCAATCTAGTGGTTTTGAGACAAGATATATCCCTCGAAACTTTTAGTAACCTTGACTCCTAATATGACGTCTGCCAAACCCATATCCTTCATGTCAAACTGGAGTTCAACATTTTTTCTTTGTAGATTTTATAATCTCATTATTGCTCCCAAGAATGAGCATAGCATCTACATACAGGCAAACAATGACATAGCTACTACCGCTATATTGACATACCCACATTTGTCACATTCATTGATCCGGAAACCATTTGAAATCATGACATTGCCAAACTTCTCATGCCACTACTTTGGAGCATGTTTCAAACCATATAATGATTTGACAAGCTTCCAAACTTTCTCCTCTTGTCCCGGAACCTTAAACCCTTTCTCCTCTTATCCAGAACCTTTAAACCCTTCAGGTTGTTCCATGTGGATCTCCTCATCTAGATCACCAATTAAGAAGGCGGTTTTCACATCCATTTGATGAATCTCAAGATTGTTTAATGCCTGCAAAGGCTATTAACATTCTTATAGATGTTATCTATGTAAGAGGAGAATAAGTATCAAAGCAGTCAAGACCTTTCGTTTGTCTATAACCTTTGACTACAAGTCTCGCTTTGTACTTGTCAATTGATCCATATGCCTTCATTTTCCGTTTGAACATCCACTTGTATCCAAGAGGGTTTGCAACCTTGAGGAGATTCGTAAGTTCCCAAGTATGATTTTGCAGTATGGATTCAAGTTTACTATTTATGGCTTCTTTCCATAAAGGAGCCTCTGATGATGACATCGCCTCTTTACAACTCTGAGGTTCAAATTCTAACATGTATGTCAGAAAATCCGGTCCAAAGGACATCAAAGTTCTAGCCCTTTTACTACGACGAGGCTCATCATTATTTTCTTCAGGAACTGAGTCAAACTCAACCTCCATATCATCAGATTCCTGAATTGGCCCAGTTTCTAGAACTGGCCTAGGGACCCTATTTTCCCTATACAGAAACACATGTTCAAAAAAATCTGCATTCCTGGATTCCATAAACGTAGTGGGATGGATACCAGGAATCTTTGACTCATAAACAAGGAAATGATATGCACAGCTATTATAAGCATAACCGATGAAAACACAATCAACGGTTTTTGTTCTTATCTTAACCTTTTTAGGACTGGGAACTGCTACCTTGGCTGAACAACCCCATATTTTCAAGAATTTGTAGGAAGGTTTGATACCTTTCCATAATCCATAAGGTGCGACATTCGTTTTCTTGTGTGGGATTTTGTTTAGAATATAGATAGCAAAGAGAATTGCATCCCCCCACAAGTACTGTGGTAATTCTGAACTAATCAACATGGCATTCATCATCTCTTTTAGAGTTCTGTTCTTTTGTTCAACAACTCCAATTTGTTATGGTGTATAAGGTGTAGTAGTCGTTTGGTGAATGATCACATGTTGGGCACAAAATTCACCAAAAGATGCTTCATATTCACCACCTCAATCACTTCTAACCATTTTGATCTTTTTGCCAAGTTTATTTTCCACTTCTGCTTTGTAGTGGACAGTTTTCTACGGCCTCACTCTTGGTTTTAAGCATATAAACATAACAGCATCTTGTGCAATCGTCAATAAAAGTAATGAAGTACTTATTTCCACTGCTAGTTTCAACAAACTTTAAGTCACAAATTTGTATGAATTTCCAAGCGGTCCTGTACTTCTTTCAATCTATTGAAAAGAGTTCCTTGTCATTTTAGCCTCTACACACACTTTATATTTATGACCAGAGTTTATACTAAATTTTGATATGTAATCTATGTTTGTTAAATATCTCAAAGTACCATAGTTAACATGTCCTCACCTACCATGCCCTAATTCAAAAAACTCTAATCATATAAGCAAAAGTTGTGTTCATTTCATTGATATCCGGATAGGTCGAAACCTGAGTCAATACATTCATTTTGAACAGACCGTTAACCATGTAACCCCTACCCACATACACACCTTGTTTTTCAGCACAACCTTATCAGCCTGTGAAACCAAGCAAAAGCCATTTTTTACAGGAAGTGAGCTAGAAATCAGATTCTTGCGAATCTCTGGCACGTGCATCACATAATTAAGAGTCACCTCCTTTCCAGAAGTCATTTTCAAAACCACATTTCCAAGTCTTGTCGAGGAGTTTCGCATGAAGAGTTGTTCGCCAGAATCCACCATTTTATAGGTAGTGAACATCTTCTTTGTCAGCGCACACATGACGAGTAGTGCCAGTATCCACAAATCACTCATTTAGGATTAGAACCCACCATGTTGACTTCTGAAACCACAGAAGAGAGACTCATTTCTCCATCACCATCGAAGAGTCTCCATTTCAGTCATAGTGGCATGTGCTTGTTTCTTGCTATAGCATTCAATAGCCCAATGGCCCTGTTTGTCACAAACAAAGCACTTCCCCGTAAACTTGTGCTTTCCATCGAACTTAGCCTTTTTGCCCAAAACTCCCCGCGGACCAAGGTTAATACCTTTGCTTGGGTTCTTCCTCTTGTTGCTCTTTTTCCATTTGCTAGCATTGCCCTCTTGTTCAAACCATGTTAGACTTAGTTGCAGACTGATTCACAATCCTCTTGTCCAACTTCAAAGTAATTTCTTCCATTCTCAGACGCACAATCAGAACTTCCAAGTTCATGTCATTACGCTTATGCTTCATTTGCTTCTTAAAATCCTTCTAGAGAGGCGGCAATTTTCAAATGATGGAAGCCACTTGGAACGATTCACTCAAGATCATCCCCTCAACATGAATCTCATAAAGTAGAACCTAGAGTTCTTGGACCTGACTCATAACCGACTTCAAGTCAACAATCTTGTAATCCGAGAACCTTACCTACAACAAACTTCTTCAGTCTGGCATCTTCAGATACATACTTTTTCTCCAAGGTAAGCCAGAGTTCCTTGACAGTTTTGACCGAACAATACACATTGTATAATGTGTTGTCCAATCCATTGAGAATGTAGTTGCGGCAGAGAAAATTGGAGTTCTTCCAATCATCATAGGTACGGATCTAAGTATCCGTCTCATTTTCTACCACAATGGGGGCATCTTCAAATAGAATTATAGAAACCTCGCCAAATGGAGAGTTGTAAGGTAGAACAATATTTTTTGTTGCCACCTTCGGAACTCCGTTCCATTTAACTTTTCCGATTTTTCAGAATGATTCAATGGCACCACGGCCGAAGCCAGAGCAACAACAGTAGGAGAAACCATAGCAGCAAGGGTTACAGGAGGAACATCTCCAGTTTTGGAGGTTTCGGTGGTGATTTCTGTTACACAACAGAAGATCAAGACAATAATAATTAATAGCAAAATTAAACTATTGTACAAAAGTAAATTATCACACGAACAATAGACCAATTCAAAGAAACAAAAAACTGTGATGTGATAATGCAACCAAACAAATCTACAGAAAGTACCCAAATGGTTTTATACCAAAATCTCTATGGAATATTAAACCAAACCCACTGATCAAGGGAGAATGTAACGGTAGAACAAACAATCAAATTATGTTTTAGACTAATAGGTAAACACCCACTGATAGGAGAAAGAAAATTAATGCTTGTTTGATGAAATACCCACTAAACAGTTTCCAAACCAAGTTAAAGATACAACAAGTTTACAACACGTTTTCGACCCAAGTGTTTAACCACGTTTGAAAAAACAGAACCGACAGCCACAAGGCTGGCTGAAATTATGCCACTAAACACTATACAAGTTTGGTAATACAAAAAACTAAAAACTAATGACTGTATCAGCCAAGTAATGTGTAGACCTTAAAAGGCAAAGATTCTGTGATGTACAAAAGAAACAACAGTTCAAATTTGGAAACCAAGAATAATACCCACTGATATAAAAGGCAGACTTGATGACAAAGTCGAATTACAAAATGGTAGGAACAGATTACTCGAATATATATTTCGGAAAATCAAAAATCAATTTGTAAACCCAAACTACAACAGATTGTACCCGAAATGATTTTCACAAATCAGATTAAGTAATGAAACCGCGGAAAAAGAAAATAATTTTCTATTGAAGAACAGGATTTGCTTTAAGATTGTTAGAACCCGGTTTCAAAAATACTGAAAAATAAACAAACTAAACAATAATCTAAATTAGAAATTGATAGCAATAAGTAATCGTACCGAACCATTTTTAGTACACCAGAAATCAGCAATAGACGAATCAAGTCGAGTATTTGATACTCTGTCCTTGAAGCAAATTTTCCCTCCACACTAATGCATTAAACCGCGAACATCTGCTTCCTAGGACTATCCAATTTTCACCAAATGAAAGTAGCACTCCAATATGTTTGGTAGGCAAACCAGAAAACTACCTAGAACTCTCAGAATGTTCAATGAATGAATGCGCTATGCAATGCAATGCAATGCAATGCAAAAAAAATTTCGTAAATGAAATGAGAGAAGAAAGGTCTATTTATAGATAAATAGGCACCTGATCGGAAAGGTACAAAACCGGAAAGACATGGCTGTTCAAGAACCAAACTGTCACCGGACACACTGTTCCATAGTTCGCGAATAGTCGCGGCAGAAAGGGAAGAGAAACGTGTAATACCCTAAACTTAATTTTATAACTTTTAATTTCTTTATGTGTTAATTGGGTGTTTTATGTGCTTATGTGGATTTATATGATTGGTGGAACACAAACACACATGAGGGAC
This sequence comes from Vaccinium macrocarpon, assembly GCA_022606695.1. Taxonomy (NCBI): domain Eukaryota; kingdom Viridiplantae; phylum Streptophyta; class Magnoliopsida; order Ericales; family Ericaceae; genus Vaccinium; species Vaccinium macrocarpon. The sequence goes on along the minus strand of CM040176.1, from coordinate 26,492,471 downwards.
ACATACACACACAATCATTTTTCCCTTGAGAGACCAATAATACAGTTAGTGGAGGAAATTTTCTTCACCCATTTGATTTCTTCTACGTAGAGAGAGAGAGAGAGAGAGAGAGAGAGAGAGAGAGAGAGAGAGAGCGGGTGAGAAGAAGAGGAAAGAGGAGAAAAAGATCAAAGGGGAAGGTTTTGTTTGTGTTGATTGAAGCTCTATTAGGTAAGATTACAAGCTTTTGATCATGATTTTCATGTTTTGTTATGGATTCACTTGCATCTAGAGGTTTAATTTCTAATTGGTTTGATTTTGGATTGAGTTCTTGGTGAACTCAAAAACCCTAGACCTTGAACCCATGATTTTGGGTGTTTAGAACTTGTTTTGAGAATGTTTTGCTAATTATAGGGGTAGTTCTTGAACGTCATATGTTTGAGTATGTTTTGGCCATGTTTTTGTGTGTTGGAAGTGTATTTGGTGGGTTTGAAGGTTGGAAGATTGAAGAGTATCGAATTTTCATTTTTCAGAATTTTTCAAGGAGGTTCCCGAACTGAGTTTTTGTGGTTCTGGAACCACTATGCCTTTTTCAGCAACTTTTCTATACTTCATGGTTGATCTTGCATACTTCTAGGACTTCATTTTAGGCATGTTTACACTCGTTTGGCATCTCTTAATCAGGTTTTCATTATTTTAATTAATATGGGACGTTCACGTTTGCACGAGGATCGAGGTGAGTAACCAATACATAATTTACATGATTTAAAGTGCAATTTGGTACTTTTATGTAAATGTTCCATTATCTCACTTTTTTTTTGTTAAATGAATTGTACTCAATGGATATTCAATGAAAGGTGGCTATATTTTGTATCTATGACGTCCCAACTTGCTAGGGGACAGTGCTAAAAGGCTAGCAAGGTTGATGTGTTTGGTACGGGGTATGCATAGACGTCTAAGCCTATCCACACCGAGGACGCCTAGTGGTACAATTTGATTTGTTACTGGGATGTACATTATAAATTGGATTTGGAAAGATGTGTATCTTTTTGGTTATGAATTGTGCTTTGCTTAGTTAACGTGTTTTCTAAAATATATCCATGGAAAGTGTGAGAAATATGTATTGATTTCTCATATGAGCTTTAGCTTATGACATTTTTTTCACCTTTCAAGCAATGAGGAGTAGACAGGTGTATTGTTAGTACCTTTTTGTGAGTGTGCTTGGTGGTAGAAGACTTATGTTGATATGGCTTGCTTTAGTCTTCATTTTGCTTGTACTAGTGTGACTGTGGGCCTTTTGAACACGCATTTGGGAACTATCGACTGGTGTATATATTGTATGGATTGTATCTTTGTATTATTAAGCACAAGTTCTGTTGGATACTTTAAGGCTTGGTTTTCCAAAAGATAAAATGGACATTTGCTAAAATCACACCCTTGATTTTAGCAAATGAAATGGGAAGGTGATAAAATCTCCAATGAATTTGGACATATATATGTCCAGATTCATTACAGATTTTATCACCTAAAATGGACATTTGCTAAAATCACCCCATTGATTTTAGCAAATGTCCATTTTATCTTTTGGCAAACCAAGCCTAAGTTGGTACTTGTGACCCTTTTTGGATGTATGATACAGGTTATGTTTCCGCTACTAGCTATCGTGTCCCTGCTTGATCATCACTTTTGGATGATTTTTGTTTAAGTTTGGCCTTGGTGACTGTGTCACCGGCACTTTGTTACGCTTATGACCTTCAGGGACAGGTCCGGGGCGTGACAAAACGTGTGTTGGAACAAAACCTATCGAGGGAAATTAAAATACTATGAAACTACCCGGGCAAGATCTGACCCTATCTGGAGTAACATTTTAGTAAAAAGATAAGAAGCAATTGGCCCAAGCCCAATCTCATCTTTTGACCTAACACAACCCAACCCGGCCCGATTCGGTCGGACAGACGGCGGCGGTACGCGTGTGGTCAAAGCCCACTTTGTCCATGCTCACTCCCCCTACAAAATTTGTATGACCCAAAGGGCCAAACCCTTATGCCCAACCTGGGTTATGTATACCCAATAAACTTGTTATCCCACTCGAATGTGGGACAACAATTTTCCCTCTTCTACCAATGTTCATGTAGGCACTTTCAAGGTCAATTTCTCATTCACCTTAACTTGATTTTAGCCAACCAAGGGTTCGTTCTTAATCTCCTAACCAAGACGAACACAACGGTATGTGGGACAGTCCACGTGGACGTGTGGGACCCATTAAAATAATAGCTCAAAATTGAATAAAATAAAGTTTTTTCCAACATATTCCCCGAGAAAACAATACTTCACTTCCATAGTGACAAGGGAATATAGGCCAACCCCAACTAATGAAAAAGTTTGAAAGCAACAGCAGTACTCATGCATCAACAAGTAGTTTCAACTATAGCACTCCTTCCACATATACCAGTACAAATATCTATAACATAGGCTTTAAAAGAAATAGGTCTTCTATGTGTTTCAAGGGAGCATAAAACAATGAACTCACAGGATCAGAGAGACTAGGCGCGATGACTGATGCGGAACTGCCAATGTAACCACCAGAAGGCAAGGACGATCCTGCCAAAACTTCTGAAAGAATTGGCACAAGGCTCTGGAGTTTTGCATCCCAATACCCTCCATTGAGGTCATCCCCTTCTAAACTTTCCATGGGGAAGTCAAAATAATCCACGTTTCTCATGAAAAGGTCACTAGAAACGCCACTATTAGTTCCATCCAAAATGCTGTAGCCAGACATACAGATTTTCTGCAGAACAAAATAAAACAAGGCAAGTGAAAAAAAGCCAAGACATTGTTATTTTTTGGCACATCTAAGAAGTTACTATTATCCAACAAGGAGACACAGACCTCATGAAGCAATCTGAATGTGTAAAATATTATAAACATCGACAATCTTGCAGTGGATAACTATAAATTGAAAAAAGGAAATTACCCAGAAAATGATAAAGCAAATGTTATCTAATTATTAAACCGGATTACTATCGCAGATATTGCAGTGGTTAAGATAACTACAAATCCTATCATTATTGTGAACACATGGTGTTCCCTACTACTAGACCGGATTGTTACCCCCTATGGACATGCATACAGAATTTTTTAATATAACCAAAAAAAAAAAAAATTGCTCTCTCTCTCTCTCTCTCTCTCACACACACACACACACAAATCGTACTAATTGTATAGGAATCAGTCAACAAAGGACTCTGAATTCGCCACAAAACAAAAGAATAATAGACTCTGGATTGCTATTTCTAACTCATCACATATCGGCATTGTTTGTTCGTCGTAAATAGCAATTGGAATAGGCTCCCTACTGTCATAAAAAATAGAAAGCCCAATACAAAACGTCTTAAAGTAGCAATTTTTTTCCTGATACAAGTATTTACTCAAATCCTATCCCCAATCCCTCATGAACCAACCACCAGCCAGTCATGCCATCCTTACTGTAAAAGTGGAAAGGAAAGAATCCATAATACCCAAAAAGACGTATTTGGTTGATGCGAGAAAATAAGAAAACTCGTCGAAATACTCCAGTAGATGATGCTTTCATGAATACACAAAAAGCAAAAAAAAAATTGCAATTGATTAATAGATCTGAAGAGGTGGGGCAAGGAACATAAAATATTTGATCAAACCCAAACCACAAATCAATTGGAAGGCACGTAACGAGCATTGATGCGAGCGGACTCACCACGGTTGCCAAATTCCTGACGACCCTTTCAGTTCCTTGTCCTTCCGATAAAGAATTTGCAGTCTTTCTCGCAGTTTGCGCGCGCACAGAGAGGGAGAGAGATTATCTCCGGAATTGCTTGACTTGACCTGGTTGGTCTGTTTTTCGGTGTGAGCGTGCAGAACCGTTGTAATATTTTACTATCTGTTATTCCATTAATTTATTTTAAAATGTTCCAAAATATTGGTTCTTTACTACAAATGGTAAAAGTTTCATAATTTTTCAACAGTATCTCTCATAACTAAATATAAGTATTCCGAAGTACAGTAGCTAAAATATAGGGTCATTGATGGAAGCATGTCATTCAATTTGAATGTAAAGGCAAGCATTAAATGTCTTCTTAAAAGATTAGAACATGTTACTTGAATCGTCCATGCTTTTCTTGTAAGAGATAAGACCTAAGGGAGTCTGTATCTGTAGCGAGTAAAGTTATTATATTTGTATAATGAGTAATCACGGTCTTTTATTAACATATCAACAGTTCTAAATTAAATAAAATTATCTTATATATAAATGATTGATTATCGAATCGACGACGAGTGCCCTTGTTACCTACATCAAATAATCTTTCTATAGAGGCACCATTATCTTTGCAGAGGGGAAGAAACCTCTTTGAGTTTATGTGGCTATTTTTTTAGAAAAAAAAAAAAAAACATTAGAAGACTGCTAAAATGCCGCAAGGAAAGACACGTAAGGACTATAATAGGCCTGTCAACAGGTTGGATCCGAATCTGATCCGGATCCGATAAGCTTTGATTCGAATCCGAATCTGATATTCACAAATCCAAAAACCTTATATCATGTGCAACGGAAAAGCCTTTTGTGCACTACAGTTTTGGCACAAACAAAATTGGTTTTGGCATTATCATTGCCCGACGAATTTTATATTGTTTTTGCTTTCTTATATAGTGATTGTTGCAGGAAAAAGAAAAATATTTAAGTGTTGTACTCTTATGGCACAATTTTTAGACTATGCCTAGGCACTCCAAAACCCTTGAGCCAGCCCTAATGTTGTGCACTCCTCGGCCATCCGATTGTGTTTTGAACGGCCTGGATGCGTTCGACAATTTTAATTTATTTTTGCCGATAAAAAATAGAACACATCCGAATTTGCAGGGTCCGGAAAATGCATAGAAAAATATTTTTTCACATATAAATTAAACGTTTTTTTTAGTATTGTCCCAACTTAACAATAGAGTCTAACCTAGTAAATTTTAGGAATCTAAAAAAATTAAATAAATAAACAAGAGGATCCCAGACTTTTCTCTCTCCTCTCTTGCTCTCATATTGTTGACCAAGGCACAAGCGCAACAAAGAATTAGATGAAGCCAAGGCAGAGTTGAATACACTATAACATGTCAATGTGGCTTATTACCAAGCGAGTTAGTTGATTAACAACTTAATTTGCCAAACAAGGTATTCATTTGATTTTTACTTTCACGTCTTGATTTTATCTGTTTAAGCCTTGATTTCTTGAGAAGAATATGTTTAGTGGTGTTTATAATGAATCTGAACTCAACACTTTTAAAATACGAAGTCTCGTCGACGTTGTCATGGGATATTGTAAAAACTAAGGATTGTAATACAGTAGCTTTTGTGTAACAATGAAATCTCTAAAGTATATATATTTATCTTTTGCATATAATATATCTCGTCAAGTTAGAGCTTACTTTTTCCACAGAATTTTTTGTAGTATCACTATGTGAATGAAAATCTTGGACCCGCTCCTGCGCGTTAACTCACTAGGTGTATAAGTGTTTGGATATCTGTTTATGGGTTTAAAATTTGTGGTGTGCACGCTCAATTAGACACACTCGCGTGCCCTGAGTACCCATACAAACTTGTTGGTGTCATACTGTCATCCGTTTCCTCGCGAGGGCACCCATACAAACTTGTGGTTCAACACCGCATTCACCCATAAACTGCATATTTCTGTTTGAAAATACTCCCTCCGTCCCGAATCAGGGGTGCTGTGCACTCCTCAGTCGTCCAATCGTGTTTTGGACTGTTCAAATATACTTTGATTTTTTACCGGTAAAAATAAATTAAAATTGCCGAATGCATCCGGGCCGTCAAAAACACGATTGGATAGCCGACGGGTGCACCGCACCCTCCGGATCTCTCCATCCTAAAATGATTGTCCGGTCCGCAAAATAAAAACTTAAAAATTATTTTTTCCTCAGATGATAATAGGATAAGGGCATCTCCAATAATAAAGTTAAATTTGTGTCGTCATATGACATTAGAGTTTAAAAGTGGAACCGAATTATGTGTGTTATTTGACAATTTATGGGTGTTAGATTACTTTGTGAATAAGTGCTCCAATAGTGTTGTTTTTTTTATGTTGCTATATGATAAAAAGTGTAAAAAGTGAGACTCATTTGCTTGTTTTCTCTCTCTCATGGATCCCATTAAATTGTAGTTATTGTGCAGCCAACCAACTTTTCCGTCTTACCCAACTTAACTCTTCCTGAGCAACACTATAATAATGCACCAGTAACAGAAGCTAATCTACTGCACAAATTTCTAAGCAAATATTGGGTTTAGTTTGATTATTGGAGATCTTTTCTTTTTGGGTACACCAGAAAGCAAACCGAACAGAAAAAACTAAATACTATGTTCGAAAGCCACTCCTCGCATGTTCGTCTCAAAGAGTGGGATAATACCAATTGGAGGATTGATATGATGGAAGTCTCAAGTGGGAGAGGTAGAAAGAAATGCTCCCAAATTTATGCAATGTATTTCATCACTAGTTCATGGGAGAGACAGGCCCGGGAAACAAAACCAAGTTAGGGCAAGTTCGGGGCCTTCATTACACCCAAAGGGCGGCTTAATCCTTTCTTGTCTTCTTGGTCAGCTCCCATATTTGCGAGGTTGTCCGCCACCTTAGTTCCTTCCCGAAGAACATGTTTCAAGGAGCTCTCCGTGGCAGCCATGGTGGCTTGCATTCCTTGATTAGGACAAGATGAGGAGAGTTATCAGGATGATGTTCATTAATAAGTGCAATGGTTGCTGTTCAGTCAGATTTGATTATTGGAGATGCCCTTTAGGGCTTAGTGGTAGTGTTGCAACAAGAATGGAGCACCTTCCCTATGAGAACTAAAACTTAAGACCTCTCCCGAAAGGAAAGTAACAAATCGACCACACTAGCCGTGGTATTCACTTCTCTGTTCATGTATAGACACCAAAGCCACAGTTCACGAACCCATAATACAGAAACAAAACTGTTCAAAAAATATACACAACTTTGAATCAGGATTGTTTTCATCCCCCTAAAAAAGGGATAAAAAAAAACTGATTGTCATCCATCCATACTTGGCTCTTTTGTAATTCATCCGTCAGTGCACGCTATCGAATGGCTTCCACTAATTCAAAAAAGGAAAAGTACGATCAAGATGCGAATCCATGAACACAATTTGAATTTAAGTGAATCGAAAACCAAAAAAACCAGACGAATAGGAACACCATTGCTAAAGAAAAAACGTGATAAGTCAGCTAACAAGAGTTCAATCGTTTATAGCAGTGAACCAAAGTCTAAGCAATTTCTGCACAAAAATGCCCAAATTTCTTCGTTTCTGATTCGGATATATATATGTACAAATGACTAGAGGAAATGTGGCTACAACACCTATCAGAAATAAAAGCGTAGTGTAAAAGAATGAAATCGGGCTCTGAAACACCCACGATCACAGGAATGGAAGAGTGAAAATGGAAAAGAGAGAAAAAAAAAGAAAAAGAAGAAGAAGCAATCTACAACATAGGAAGCCTGGAGTTAGTAAAAATGAAAATTAACCATTTCTGATACGGGCAAGGTAAGAAGCGTAAGCGTTGTCAGCATCAGCAAGGCGATCCTGGAACTGAGACCACTCACTTCTGCACCTATCTCTCACCTGTGAGTAAGAGTGTATTATAATTGCATTAAACTTTATTATGAGAATATTGTTAATATTAGTTCGCAAAAATAATTAGAAACTCAGTTCTTTGTTTTGAAGGAGAAGAATCAAACAGGGTGGATTTGCACGAATAAGGAGGGGAAAGAGAAAATAAAAGTTGTAAATTGCGGCAAACAATCCCGAGTGTATGAAATCTAGTGCACATATGACATATACGTACCCGTTGCCATGCAGATTTACGGCCCTTGGACTTGCCCTGAATTTCAAAGAAAAAAGTTCTGATCAAGCAGAATGATAGGTATAACTTTCTGATGTTGGGAACATAGGAGTTAGACAAATCAATTATGAGTAGCAAATTTGGCACGGTAAAAACTAAAAGTTCCATTTGGCAAAGTGAAAGAAAAAGAGTAAAATCTCTTCCACTCAGAGTTAAAGTACTGAATTTGATGAACAAAGAAGCTGAACATTAGGTAATAAACAAACCAATCAACAGGTAACCATTGCTAACAAAAACCTCAGGCCATTAACCCAAAAATTTGACGATCAGACAAACACTTGTTATAAAGCCAAAAGGATTACATTACAAATAAAATGATGCCTTGATAGTCTTGTCTATTTCCCACAAACATCCCATCTAAATTGTTGGCAGCGCTTCAGAATTGATGTTTGTATCCTGGTTCCTAAAATAACGTCTACGCTCCATTTGTCAAAGTAAAAGTCCTTTATTTGGCATTAATATATAATTATAATGGCTCTCAATCAAACTTTTGAGTTGGTGTGATGTTTCTTTCACGCAAACAAAATACAAGTCTTTAGCTTCTAGGAGACACCCATAACCCCCTCTTAACTCAACAAAACTATTTTTGAGTCGGCATTTGACTATGCAGGTTATCGCTGTATACACCTTGACATAAGCCTGATCATATTTATCTTTCTATTAGCTTTCCACATTACAAGTTCTTAGAACTCGATAACAATAATAATATATTACCAACCAAATAGAACATGAGGGACAAGATCAAAGCATGTGACGTGATACTTAGATTTGTTTTACTTCCCTCTGCTCATACTGCTCAGTAGATTAAATTCTGTTCCAGTAGACATACAAGTACATACAAACGGAGTTTGTGGCAACCATCTCTTATGGACAAGAATTACACCCCCAGAACCCCCCATGCACAAAAGCCAAGAGGAATAGTGATTTTAGCACCCAATATGGCAGACAAATGAAATGATTTTCCTAGATAAGACCCCTATTAAATGTGCATTTTTATTATCTAAACTGGAACACTTTTAGATTAACTGCAATCCCCATAATGGATGTGCCCAGGTATCCCAATTCTGCTTTTGATGTGGGGTAATTAAAATTAGTGTCTGATTGAAAGAGTGATTCAGACCAAAGTTGCTATACTGCTAGGTTTTGTTAACATTTCAAGCAGCACAAGGCAAAGACCATGAAGAATCATTGAAAAGAAATCCAATCTAATGAAAAACTTACCTGGTTCCCAAGCGATGGAATTACTTGGTGAATTACCCACTGTGAATCAACAACGCCAATTTTCTCATGTGCTGGCTGCACAGGCAAAACAGAAGTAGTTACCCACCTGCAGCTCAAAAGAAGCTGTTGTACTGAACTACCAGATATACTGCTATTAATTATTAAGACGAGGCCAACAAAAGCCACCACGGCATCTAATTCAAGGAGCCAAAATGAAAGAGAGCAATAGATGAACCCTAAGGTCCAACTAAACTAGTTCTGTTCCATAGTATCTGCAAATACAAGCCCATATGTATAGTCCCCAAAACCATATTGATCCCAAATTAGATGACACCAATATTTACTGCATAAGAAAGAGTACTTTTTTCCCCTTCTTTGATAAACCCCAATTACGAGACAGACAAGGATTTTCAGTACGACACTAGGACACAATTAATCATTATTATTTTTGGTCAAATTTACGATAGAGGATGTCTTTTTCCATGTGGAACAATACATCCACCTAAAAAGATAGTTTAGGTGCAAATGCAAGCTTCTAAACAATTTACTGAAATATCTGCACTTATCAGCTACGAGAAGTGGGGAAACAACTACCTCTACGCATCTCCTAAGGGCGAAATCCAATCCCCATCCATGCACCAAATCATTCTACAACCATATTATACGAAAAATATCAGGTTAGAGCAGCTAAATCTGAAAACACCAGAATAGGAAATGTTTTGTTTCAACAGCAGAAAACGGTAAGCACCCAGAGTGGATGAGTTGAACATAGACACGTAAACTACAAATCAAATACCAAGAAATAAGAATAAAACACCTGAAGCATATGCCAAACACAGCGCCATGCTTTCCGAGAAAACACAGGGGCCATAATCTCTACAAATCTGAATAGATGCAGATTAGAAACCAATTATGCAAGGTTACTTGAATAATGACACTAAAATTCTTGACCAGAAATCCATGCATTAGATACATCACCAGATTATTTATTGGTATTTCTTCAGATCTACAGACTTCTAACATTTTGTGAGTTTTTGTTTGTGTGGAAAAATAAAGTTTGCTTCCCCATGTCTCATATTTTCTTGCAGTAAACATCTCATGTTTCTTGGAGTTAGATTGTTTTGACACGAGGAAGAAAAGAGTAGACTGTAGAAGACCAAATACCCTTACAATACAGCACAATAGGGATGGGGCCGATGGTCTAACGCTAAAGTAGATTACACGGCTCAACAGTATTGAAATATCTCTAAATGGAGGCATGATTTTCTTTAAACCAATAGATAATAAAGAAGTTAAAATATATTCAACGAGAAAGATATCTTTTAACTCTAGAATGAGTATATTTGGTAAATGACTTGGATAGCATCTCAATTCAGATGAATAAATTAGACGAACACAAGGGTACAAGTGTATAAACGTTGGCAAACAGAGGCAAGTATGAGAGAGAGAGAGAGAGAGAGAGAGAGAGAGAGAGAGAGAGAGAGAGAGCTTACGCAGCACATGGAGGCAAATTTGGGTCACTGCACCAGCCTGGCTTCTCATCTGTATTCCTATTCACCAATCCATACACGTAGAATTAAAACTGCACACAGTTTTAGCTGCTTTAAAACAAATGTTCCAGCAACATCCTTATAATACCGACACAGTTACATGGACTTGAGGATGTGTTAGGCGTGGGTATGTATCTCAAGCATACTTTCATCTAAACCCAATTCAAAGGACATAGAGCATGGCAAATATTTAAAATGAATATTCAAAATGGTAGCGACACCTGGGCAATTCACTCATTCGGAAGAAATTGAATTACTAGATCTGCAATACTTGACGGATTTTTTTACATGCAATTAGCAGACATGCTTGCAAGTTTCGTGTCTCCCACTAGACCTGTCAGACATATTCAGTCACTACCCAAAGTTTGAATCCAGAAGAGTGCATGCAGGCATGTAGCTCAAAATCACAATTTTACATGTTTTACTTTCTTCCTTTTCTCCCTTTTCTTTGGGTGTGTGGGTGCAGTGGTTTGGGTTCATAAAGCTTACTTGTGAACTTCTCTGTCACCCCTCCTCTTGGTCATCTGCCATGTTAGTCCATCATTGGGCTCAAGACCTGGTTGAGAAATCTCCAAACCATGTTTCTTAATCAGTTCAATAAACCTGGAAGATTGAACATTGGAAGGGAACACGTAAGTTTGATTTGACTAACAAACATGATTGCTTTACTGATCATTAAGCAAGAAGGAAAGGAGGAAAACTTACTTATCACCATTGAAGTGTTCAACTCCAAGATCTTCATCCCAAATGAAAATGTAGTCATAAGCTGCAACAATATCAGGATGCAAAAACCTCTTTGCATACCACCTGTAAGAGAGAAAAGTTGAATGCAGAAAGAGACCACAAAACTTTCACATCAGTAGGAAAACAACTGTTAGGCATTTAAATTTACAATGGGATGCAATATTAATTGAGCGTCTTTTCTGTCTTTGCAGAAAGAGACCACAAAACTTTCACATCAGTAGGAAAACAACTGTTAGGCATTTAAATTCACAATGGGATGCAATATTAATTGAGCGTCTTTTCTGTCTTTCTTTTTGTTTTGTTTTCTCACATACAGGTAGCATCATTTGTCTCTATAATATTATAAATACCAAAATGTTAATAAAAGCTAACAAATCTTACCACTTTGTTTGTTTTGGAACACTGACATGAACCACCCTCTTTGACCAATCAAATTGATCCCACTCGGTTGTCCGGCCATCATAATGAAAAAGCATAATCTGGAAATCCTCAGAAAACTAAAAAAACAAAATAAGACCAATTAAAAAACTCTATTTACCAGATCATCATCAAAATGATATGTGTACGAAAATTCTTTTTGTTTAACCTCTTTAACTGCTGCGTCAATATTTTTCCGCTGATCCAAACCAACTGTGAACGTAACCAAGTACTTCGGCTTCTTTTTCAAATCCTGAAAGTTTTTCAGAACATTCTTCATCAGAGAACAGGAGTTACGAGAAGAGCTAATTCATGTGCCTAAGAGTCACCTGTGTCCCCAAGTGTCCAAACTCCAAAGCAAGTTGGAATCTAAAAAATAAGAGTAATAAGACAAGTTCTGACGAGTGTCCGACAAAGTGGTGGTGTGCAACAAATGTCGGTGTCCAACATGACAGCCAACTCCCAACCAACCATTCCTCGTCCCGTCCCACCCTACTTAACAATCTTAATAAATCCAGGCATGACACTTGATAACAATAATGCTAATCTGAAAAGCACAGTTTCCACACATAATGACATTGCCATGGAACTCAAGAAATTTAAGTCTTTGACAATTCCATTTAACGCACGGGCAAACCGTCAGAAAAAAACTGATCAGAAAAATATGCCATGGTACAAGGGATGGGAGTAAATTTACTGGCTAAACAGTAATGTCAAATCAACTAGGACATTTGAAGTCATATGTGGTCATAGCCGACAGAAAATTGAAATTGGTAACTGCAAGCTCCAGTACCACAACTGTCATATTTTTGGAAAACCAAATACCTCATTGGGTTCGCCCCATAACCTTCGCAAATAATAGTCTGACTCCGAGACTATAATTCCTGGAGGTAATGAGACTGCACCATGACGATTTGTTTGAACCTCTACCTGGAAGGAAAACCAAACACGAACAAGTTATCAGCCCGATTACAAATTGAACATGATCTTATAGTTTCGTGGAGAAAAATTGTTCTCTTCCCTCAACTGAGAAGAGATAGGGAGCAAGAATTATGCAACTTAATAAAAACGTCAAGAAGAAATCTCAAAAGTATTATGTGACATCATTATGTAATTGTAATAGTTGAGACCCGAGACACAAATTTAAATATGAAATCTCTTCTATTAAACAATTGGTATTCGTGATCAATGTATGAGGGTATATCAGTAATCATGCTTTTCATTTTTCTTGTGAAATAACCTCATGACCTGTAAGAAGAACAAAAATAAATGAAGCTAATAAATCACTGGTCCTTTAGAAGTAGTCGACTCCACAATGACACATGCATACAAGGAAAGATAAAAGAATTAAATCACCAAAAAAAGGTACCTTAGGCAGTGTGGTATCTGTTGAAGCATGAGTTTCAGGTATGCGGTCAATAATAAATCTGCGATGTTCGTCGTTCAAAGTAACATCAAGAGATGATATAACACTTGAAGGTAAGTTAATCTGCAAGATTTTTCCCAGTGAATCAAATGGATGACAGGTGTCTCATGCAACAAGAGGTTAACTACAGGATGAGTCTACATATACCTTAGTAACAGAAACAGCAGGAAAAGAAACTCCGATAAAATATCCAAAGACCATTCCCATTACAGTCATAATTATAAGTCTGCTGCTGCCATTTGATCTTTTAGATGATCCACTGCAAACAGAACAACTAGTCGAGAAAATGCACTTCAAGTGGACTACTTATTTTTAACTAGGCAAGTATGGGAGAATATAAGTACCAACCTGCGATGAGGGGTCCCCATCTTGGTAAAGTACCTGAACTCAACAGTTCATGCAGTAGCTAAAAACCTATACCTTGAGGAATTGTTGAAGGATATACCACATCCACTTACTGAGAAAGCAACTGCAATTTCCCTAATAATGGTTCCTGTTAAATATATCCATCAGCTGCCGCTAACTTTGCATTGATAAACTGATCATCAAGAACCCCATAAACAAATTAATCGAATGAAATTCGCACAACAGCTTACGTAACCACTGTTAGGTGATGAACCTAACAGATACACACAATAGCACGAAGAAAAAAAATCAATCACAACAATAAAGATAGGAGCAAGGTTATACATGGTTTGGAAAGATTGACTGCCTGCACAGCTGCCAATTTTTCGTCATATTATTAAATGAAGAAGAAGATTACAACATCAGCAGCAATGGCACCCAGCATTATCTATGCTAGAGTTTACAACAATGAAATATCCTATTACTCTTAGTACTAACAAAAAAATGGACACCTATTGAGGTGTCCAATACTAATCAGGCTAACAGAACAATTGTCAATTAACCACAGCTGCAAAGCAGGACCAGAACACAAAACCTAGAAAACCCGCTGTAAGTTCTTTCTTCTTTGTTTTTCTTTTGTTTTTTTCCTGATAACTTAGTGGTTGGGCCAGCTTAGGTGCATTTCAACTAACTATGGGGGACTACTCCCACTGTCCACTAGCAATGGCCTAGTTAAAGCCAAAGCAAAGCTCTATATGGGTAACTCCAAAGGAGTTGATAGCATCTGAGTGGTTTCGAACCACAGACCTCCTAGAGCAAACCCTAAATCTTGACCAATGGGCCAATCCCTTGGGGTTGGGCTAGTTCTTTTTTCTTTGCTAACTAGAAGCCCCATAATATTATGCCATTTGGAACCAAATTCACATTGAACTAACACCATCTCGACTTTTTATCATAATTGAATACGCTGATCTGCATCACAAAATAACCTCGAAAAATAAACCCGAAGACTCGTTGACTGGGTTTTTCAAGCAACTGCAGTGATGATTGATATTTGACACCAACACACACACAGCATATACACTGCTTCCGGAAATCACGCGACAGTAATTCATTCGATACAGTCTCGTCAACCATATGGATGCCAGTCGGAGAACTTAAGTCAAACAAAATTAACGACATTATGCATATGAATCACTACTCACGAAGAAGATGCATTTTATTCGAAAGGATTAGAAATATTGACCAACCACAGCGAAAGGGTTTAGAAACTTACAGATATCAGTGACGAGAGAGAGAGAGATAGAGAGAGAGAGAGAGAGAGAGATCTCCCTCCCTGGAGATGGTGAACAAAAGTCGAATTTTGTTGCGCGCAAAAAACGGAAGAACGGTCGCCGGTTTCAGGTGACGAAAGTGCCCTTCTCTCCCCGTTTAGACTTTTGACTTTAGACGCCAAAATTAATTCTCTATATACTCGACAATTTATCAACAGCGTCCTTAAACTATATTTAAACTCTAATTTTATTCCCTCAAAGATAGGATTTCATGTTTTTTTTTTTTTTTTTATCTCCAATGGAGGTGTGAAAGGGACTCAATTTCATGAAATCGGACGGTTGAGAGGGTAAAATTAGAGTTTACATAAGTTTAAGACGAAGTAAACAAATTATGTATGGTTTAGGAATAAAAATATATAACTCTTTTAAAAAATAAGGTTAAATACCTTATGCACCCTATATGTTTTTCAAACCTTGACATTGATCTTTAATTTTGTAATTATACCCCTTTAGCGGTTAAGATGACAGTTTGCCCTAAATTATTTGCATTATTTTGGATTTGTTTCGTTTTTGAGTTGTACTAATGGGAGGATATAAATAGTGAAAACTATGAAAAATAGTGAGAAATATAATCAAAAGTAAAAAAAAGTTCATTAAATGACCAATTATAATTCAAAATGTACAGGTATGTTTAAATTAGTTTGACCTTTTTTATTTATTTCGATCCATATTATACTTTTTTCTTGTATAGAAGAATTCGAAAAGTCAAATATCTTAGATAAAGTTAAAGAAGAAAAAGGATCTCTAACAATGAAAATAAGTCAATGTCTCAAAAGATAACTAATTTAGGCCAAACTTCAACTAAATCATGATGCCAGCCATTCAAAATCATGTACTTCCATCAATTAGATAGGAATTTTAGACAGATTCTTACAATAGTAAAAAATTAACTACTGAAAATATGATTCAAAAAAGAAAGAAAAAAAAAACTACAAAAGATAAACATCGGAACTTCAATATTAAGGTTAAAATTTTGATTTTTCCAATTGAAAGCTGATAGACCAATCTGAATGGTAAGGTGAAGTGCAATTAGGTCCAAAGCACGTGGTCAACCTTTCAATTACACATACGAAGACTTACTTTATTTTATTTTTTTCAATCACCAATAGAAGTCTGGCTAGTGCAGCTTTGCAGGCATGGCACATTTGGAAGTAATTCTATAAGCAAAACAAATTCCCCAGTTACAAACAAACTTCACCATAACTTAAGCCTTTAAAAAAAATTCGGCAATTTTTTTTTTGGTTATGACGAACTTACGCGTATCTCAATTAATCTTGAAAACCAATTTCACCTCAACAAATCTGCATTTTTTTTAAGAAATTAAGGAAGCGAGTTTTGGAGGTTGAGGAGAACAAACACAAACACAAACATAGATGTACAAATAGAGAGAGAGAGAGAGAGAGATAGATAGAATAGAAATGAAGGCTACTTGAAATATTTAGTCATATGTGTAATTGGTTGTGACTCTTGCTAGTGCAGCCGTGAGGGCATGACTTAGTGCTTTGGAAATCAGTTAGTACACAAAATAACAATTCAAGGTTTTCGTCGCATTAGGTATAAGACACAGTAATCCACAATTTGCACAAGGAGCATATTGCTTATGCTGCATTATTGAAGAGAATGTATAAGAGGGATTTCACCGTGCAAGCAGAGAATTATTCAAACCCAAGAACATCATCTACCACCCACACGCCATTACATACATTATGCACCAGCTCCTCCGACTGTCACACCACGAAGGACAAATGTGCCCGACGAGAAGCAACCAGCCAAGAGAAGCCAAGCTAGCACCGTAGCATGTATTTTAGTATTGTGGCATCTTGTACAATATGATAAAAAAAAAAATGCTACAAGTCATTGAGCTGAAGGTAAAAGTCCATTCGCAAAGCTTTGGCCTTTGTGCAACATCACAACAGGGGGTGATGCTACAATGCACACCCCCCATACGAGATTTTGTAGCTTTAAATTTGAGTTTTGTGACACAAAATATGAGATAATATGAGATTTTGTAGCACCAAATATGAGATTTTGTAGCTCTAAATATGATATGGCATACGGTATGCACCCCATACGGATGGATGGCCGAGATTGCGCCACATATGATGTGTGGGGATTTGTGCCACCTTTGACCATTGAATATATGAGATTTTGTGGCTTCAAAATATGAGATTTTGTGGCACCAAATATGAGATTTTCTGGAAATATATGAGATTTTGTAGCCTCAAATATGAGATTGTGGCACTGTAGCAGTTACTGTAGCAATCCGAATGGGTCCAAATATGAGATTGTGTGGCTCCAAATATGAGATTTTCTGGAAATATATGAGATTTTGTGACTATTCATATGAGTGTGCATACCATATGCACTTCATATCTCCAGTTACAAAATCTCATATTTAGAGTCACAAAATCTCATATTGAGTAATTTTTAGAGGATGCGCATTGTAGCATTACCCCACAGTAGGTACCTCTTTTTTCCTTTTATCAACCTAAAATTCTCATTTCATCCTTTTTCAACAACGGTATAAAAAATGTTCCAATCTCGTAGTTGTTTTTTTAACATTCTTCTTCTTTGGGTGTGTGGGTGAATGTACTGTAAGAGTAATGTGCCTGGAAATAGACGCAATATTGAACAAGATCACGGTGATGGGGTACGTTAATGCCCAATCTAGTTTGCATCAATCCGTGAAAGGCCAGGAGTCTGGTCTGATTTTATTTTTGTTCTGCTCAAGGCTGAGACATTGATTAAAGAGAAGAATAAAAGTAAAAGCAAAATATAAGACTAATTGCAACCCAAACATTTGGCTTAGTTTCAAATAGGATTCAGATGGTAGAGAACTTGTTTACCAAACAACTTCTTTTTGCTACAACGATCAAACTTATTTCGAACAGATTGATCGAACTTATTTCTGTTCTCTCTTTCCGACAAGAAACAGATTGTCGCATCCTAAAGCATCCTACAAGGCTACAATGCAAAATCTTCTTCTGACAAAAAAATGTTTGAATCTACTGGTCTGATCTTATTTTCCTACACAAAATATACACCACATATACACCTGTATGCATATAGTAGGAATCGCCCTCTAAATCCGTAATATGCAGGAGTAACAAATTCCAGACATCCTTTGCTTTCCAACATGTCCGACTAAAAACACGAGAGCATAAAAACATAGTAGCAAATACCTAAGCCATGCAATAACTTAGCCCACGCTACGTGCCACAACCTCAACCCATCCCCAAATGTGATGGATTCAATAGTTGTCGAGAGTTGGCATCTGCTATGTGAAACAATTGGAGTACTGAAATACCATGTGTATACTTAACTGGATGTATAACATGATATCATAAGTCCCTCAAGCAAGTGTCCGCACCTGGAATTAGACAGACTTCATTAGATTTTATTGCCATGTCAACTCTTGGCTCAAGTACAAAAGAGTACAACTTGTAAAAGAGTTACACGTCGCAAAAAATTCCAAAGCTGTCACACAATGTTGTAAGACCACCAAAGCTCTCAAGTGCACACAAGTCTTCTAAACATCACGTACATACACAATGCTGGATCCGAGTATTTCAGCATCATCCCCTGAAAACATATAGAAGTAATCCACATAAGATACAAGCTCTTGAATAATGCAATAGCAAGGCTAAATAAAGTTGTTCATCAATGCTCAAGCGTCTGGACTCTGGAGATGTACATATACTGAATGCTGATTCGTGTAACGTAGCAGTCATATCAAGTTCTTATGCGTTCTAGATACAAGGACTCGTCACATTAAACTAGTGCATTCCCTTCTGGGTTTCCTTCACCTTCGTTCTTTTCCTGCACTTTCCTCTTCTTTCCCTTTTTTTCCTGAGGCATTTCAGATTTTATATGGACTGGTACTAGCTTGCATCTAATCCTCTTTTCAATTGTTTGAGCATCATAATACAAAATTCAAATGGGTAAATTTTATTGCCAACCCCCAAATTTCGGAGGAATCAAACTGCATACCCTCTTTACTTTTTAGGGAACATCCACAGGCATCAACATAACCCAAACATTGAGTGAGACTTCACCTTATTCTTTAATCTGTACATATCCCCGATACGCCAAAACAGCAAGAACCAACTCCTTTCTAGAATGTCAAAATCTTGTCACAGTCATCTTCATTTTTTAGTGAGGCAGAGCATTGAGTATTCACTTGATCTGTCAAGGTTGAAATCTCTTTTCTTTTCCTTTGGGGAAGACCGTCACCTTCTTCTGACAAATGATTTTAGGACTGAGGTAAAACTGCGTATCTCTGAAAAACCTTGATATCATCTCCGCTTTGTCAGCCGATAGGTCTGTATTTTCCAAGATAAATTCCTTGGATGCTTTAGCTATCGCTTCGATAGAACCAATGGCTTGATTAAGCTGAAGTAATAAAAAAAAAAGTAGTTTGTCAAAGAAGTTTTTTTTTTTGTGAAGTGATTGTTGTCAAAGAAGTTAGTCACCCCTTCTTTTGCCATCAAAATCTGAACAGAAAATTTTGGAGCACTGGGTAACTGAAAATTCACTGCATAAGTTATCTACTAGCATTCTGCTTCCCACAAGAAGACTGATTTACCATTTACCCGATGTAGTGGAAGATTAAAAATGACGAAACATCAAATGTGTAAGCATTCTAACGTGTTATGCATTACAATATCCATCATGCACAGCTTAGCAAAACATTTGCATCCAGTTTCGAACAATATTTACAAAGAATTTCATATCTGCTGAAATTATAAAGGAATCAGGAGATGCAAGGCATAAATCATAAGAAAGAAAAGAAAAACCAGAGAGAGTAGTTGATGGGAGTGCTGATATGTTACCGCATTTGCATCATGGTTATCAATGCCAGGTATGGATGTGACCACTCTTAAAAAAGCATCCATCTGTTGCAAGGATCCATCCCTCTTTGCGGGTAAAGAACATGTCGTTTTAGGTAAATTTGAAAAACAGAACTTGAGAAAGATACCCACTATGCCAGCAGCTAAGAACCATTTAAGAGGAAGGGCCACTTTACTTACCTCAGCCGTCATTTTTGATACAGCATCCCGCTGCTTGCATACTGCGACATATGTTGCCAAGTTATCAACTGAAATGATTTGTTATAGTTAGCTTTAAACTACATTATTACCCCCACGGGCATGTGCAATCTTCACAATCTTCTCAAAACCCATCTCTAAGTCTTGAACTAGCACAAATATTGGCCTCCCAAGCACCATTCCATATCTTCACCCGAAAGAAACAATATCCAATATCGTCAAGATCAGATAGAACTATGTTATGAAGAGATTGGGCAATTGTACTGAAAATCTCACCTGAAATATGAGAGAACAAAGGACTCATTTTGCTCCTTTGTTGGGAGTGTAACAACCACATAGAGATTTGCGAACTGCTCCCTCAGTTTCTGAACTCTGTACCAAACAGACCGTATTAAGTTGATCAGAAAATAAAAAGGATCAAACACAAAAGAACAGGTTACCTGCCAAAGAGAGGTGAAGTATCACTGCAATCCCAGTTTGTCACAAACATGAAAGCCACTGATGCCCCACAGTTGAGAATAAAATCCTACAATTATTAAACTTCATTGTCAATGACCAGTTTGTGCATTTATTGCCAAAGGTTAGGTTTGTCTCCTATCCATCCCCCGCCCATACCCCCAATTATTGGGGACTAAATGGGTTATGTTATTGTTGTTGTTGTATTGTCAATGACCAGTCACTCAATTGATAAACATGACCATAGGAAGGAAATTACCGGTGCGATTGGGACAAAGTTAAGCCGGAAAGAATTTGCATTAAGAAAAGAGATGAAGCTGATGAAGGCTGGGTGCTGCTCTTTTTTCCATGTGTTACTCATCATACAAACACCTATACCACCTGAATAGAATGAATCAACACAATCCCCTTCCAGATGTAATTAGGTAAGTTTTGATCAAAATGCTTCTCATGGACAATTTTAATGCAGCTAAGAGTTATCAGCTAATTCACACCTGAAATCCACATGTTGCTGAATAGTACTTTACAGATGATACACACATGTTATCTGGGAGTTTATAGAGCATACATTTCAAATTACGACATGTAATGGGCATCACATTCTCAGAATGAGCATATATGCGTTGAATGCATCATATTGAATTATTTGAAAAACAATTAACTGTAAGTTTCAAATTGCGAGCTGGTTTGGGCTATATTACAAGTTAAAATACAATGCATGACAGTCTATTCCATTGGTTTGAACACCTATATTCAGCTACAGTTTGAACACCTATAAACAGCTATCAAACAAGGAAATAAAGCCATTAGTGGGGACAAAAAATGCACTACAATATTCTCTTGGCAGGTCATACTGCCGGGCAAAGTAACCAACGTATGGGTTATGGGTTTGACTTTCAAATACATCGTCTCCACCAGTATTAAGAATAAAAACGTAATGATGCATCTGAGCATGTCCAAGGCGTATCCGCTGGCAGTATATGTCCGATGCAGATATAGCACCCAATTAGGCTTGTCCTTGCTTCATAGAAAGGACTGCTATTTTTGTTGCCCATAATGAAAAAGACATAAGGATTAGTTTTCTAATCCTAACTTTCAGAATCATACCAATATTTACCAATTATTATCCAATCACATCACATCAGACACATTTCCACTTACGTCAACATTCAGAAACTATTTAGTCATACAATGCTTAAAAGGCCAACATCTATACCCAGGTCCTAACAAACAGATCAAGTATTCCTTAAACTAAACAAATCATTTTGAGGAAGCTGAAGCCATCAATCTACTGAACTTCTAACATGGATATTGAGAAACTTCATGGTTCCAAACTCGGAGACGTAAAAGTCTCTCATAATCGGACAAATAAGCATACAAAAGACACAAACATAGGAATTTTTATTCTCTTCTTTTTTGTACTAAAAAAATTAAATATTACGCGATATCTTTCTATTTCCATTTCCTCTCAATTTCCTTACCCCAAGGTCAAATAACTTAAGCTTATCACAACATCTATGAAACAAATGTTCAGGATATAGGTCATATAAAAGACGATTCAGTAAAACCTCTCTGTCATAGAATCAAACCTTTTATCAGTGTGAAATAATTGCACCCATAAGTTCTACGATTTGTGTACTTTCATCTAGAGGTCCAAAGATTAGTACAGTTTTCATAGATTTGGACAAAATATTCTTAAGTTTGAATAGATTCCGAAATTCAGTGCGTGAAGTGCACTGAATCAAGTGAAAAATCAAATTTAGCAATACAAATAAATCTCGTCTCATACATGAAAAACGAAAATTAATCTCTTATATAGTTTTAGGTATAAAAAAAAAAGATGTCGAAGATGATCGAAATTGCCTGAATCCAGAGCATTTGAACGATTAGACGGCGACGGTTGTCTGCTATTGCTATTACCTCTCTGGTGCGCCATTCCAATTTCTTCAGGGCCGCGACAGAGACGGAGAGAGGGGGAAGAAAGAGAGAGAGAGAGAGAGAGAGAGAGAGAGTGTGTGTGGGTTTGGACGTTTGGACGTTTTAAAGCCAAATAATTGCGCGCAGCAGGCGCTAATTCAGATTTCTAAAATTACACTTGTACCCCTTAAACTAAAACGCGGGGCCGTGGAAAAATTCTACAATATGAGTGCGGGCCCATTTTAAGTCAATTTCATAATCCAAACCGTCTATTTTGTTAAAATTAATGTGTAAGATCTTTTTTGTTATTTGTTAATTCTAATCTATTCTAACCTTTGAAACTTGGGGAGGGGATGAGTGCTTACGAGAATTAAACCCTGCTCATGTGCATGGGAGTATAAAAAAAGTATCAACTGCACTTCACTCCACTCCACTTGCTAATGTGTAAGATAATTCATACAAAAATTGAAGTTCATTGGATATGGGTAAAAGGTAAGTTTCTCGTTTGTCTTGAAAATAACGGATGGTCAAAAAATTCAACCGTCCTCTATGTTCAATAGAAATACGAAACTTATCAATATTCGATCAACTTGATTTTTTTTAAAAACGATCCACACATTATTTTTTAACAAAATAGACGATTTGGATGATAAAGGTGGGGCCCACATTGTAACGCCCCGATTTTCAAAAGCATTAATTAGGTTTAATTTAAATAAAAGAATTTCCATCAGAGTACACTTTGGAAAACATAAAGTGCATCCCATTACAAAATACTTAGTATGGTTTGAGAAATTAATATTTCAGATTTGACATTAAAAATAAAGGGTTGGGTTCTACAAATTAAGGTTCAACTCTAGATTCCATGGCTCCTCCTGAGCCTGGTCTGCCGAAAAACCCTCGGTTCCAAAATAATAGTCTCTTTCGACACCAACAGTACCTCATTGATCATAGTCTGGCATAATACGTTCGAGTCACGAAGTAAAATCAAGGTATTATATCAGGGTCACATGAAGTGTAACACCATGCACGATAAATCACTCAGTAACTACTTTAACCCTCCCAACCCTTACTAAACATACAAGTACAACATATATGATTGAAAAACAGTAATTAAAGGAATAAGCAGGAAATAAATCATAAAATATAAATTAAACACATAGCTGATTTCATTACTAGCCAGTAACTTACATGTTCATCTAAGTTCTCAACCTAGAGAACTTTCCTCCCGGTTAACCATTAAGGAATATGACCAAACTGTGATTTACTCCCCCCTTGCTTGCCCTTCATTCGGGGCCCCCGACGAAAGGTATAACTTATGTACTTAATCCAGCCGTCAGCCGCCTTGTAAGGATGAATTTCCCAGGGATGAAACAATACCACTGGTCTACGTATGACAACTGCCAAGTCCTGTAGGTATATAGCCGAAAGTGGTCTATAATACTTTAACCCTTATAATGCCTCAGAATTCAAACGAAGCAAATTACAGAGTGTCATATCCTAAGGTTTCGAAATCATACCAGACTGCCAAATAATCCTTCAAAACAATCACTTGGCGGAACTGCCATTCAACATCAATCTCGGGGGTAACTCCACATCAATCAATTCCAATTCACTTTTCCATTAACCTCATCATTTATGTGATACTCGCGTATGATCACCCAACCCGAGAACCTAGTTGTCCATTCTAACATTCAACACGTTTATAGAAAAGTGCACTTAACAGTAGAAGAAAAGTGATAACGATATTCTAAGGATCACAAACGGATGCCTCGATTCACAAGTTCTCGAAAATTCAAGTAATCGAAAACTAGGGGTCTAAACATAATAAATTCAAACTATAGGGGCCAAAACATAATTTATTAAACTATTGGGGCCAACATGTAATTTAAAGAAAGTAAGGGTCACCAATGTCATTTTAAGTAAGTACAAGGATGCCCAACATAATTTCACAACTCTAGGGTCCTTAGTGTAGTTTACAAACTTGGGGCCTTTCTGTAAATAAACATAATACAATGGCAAAAATGTAATTTTTCCACCGACAAGAGTAAATACTTAAAAATAATTTATTTTAGTTAATAAAGTTCTAACTTGTCATAAGATGCAATTCCTTGATTTTTTTTATTAAGTACAAAACTACACATTATGTAATTTACACACACAAGGGCAAGGTCATTTTACACCCGAAGGGCATTTTGGTCATCTAATTAAACTCCTAAATTTTCATTAGTGACACTTAGTTGATAAAAATAGGTTTCTTAAATAATACACAAGTACGCACGCCAAATTTCACAAAATTACACTTTAAACCATTAACTTTAACACAACGATCAAGAACAAGGTTAAGCACAATAAATTCATGGAGAAACTCATATAAAAATTTAGTAAAATATTAAACATGCTTGTAAAAACATGAATCACAATGAATCTAAGGTTTATTAAGCACGAAAACACAGTTTGGAGTAAAAAGGGTCACATAGTGTTTTGGCTCGGGTTTCATGAAACCCTTGACTTGGGGCTTTAACCCATCAAATCTAAACTACTTTTAGACTATTCTAACTCATTCAAAATCTTGGAATAGGTTGGGTACGAGTTTCTACCTTGTTTTGCGAAGATTTGGCGAAAAGTGGGTTTTTGCGAAAAATCGGTGGAGGGAGCTCTTTGACCGCCCTTGGATGGATTTGGTGGTGAAATGTGGGCACCTTAGAGTGTTTTGGATGATCTTGAAGTGGAAGATGAGAGGTGGGAGCTTTTGGTTAATGTTTTGAAGTGAAAACCCTTTTTTTTTTTTTTTACTTTTCTCATTCTAGAACTTGAAGGATGTTAATAGGGCTTTTTGTTCTTGATTTGGGAGTTCTTGGGAAAGTTTGGAGGAGGAAGAGAGTGAATGAGAGGGGCAGTAGCTGTTCTGGACGAAATTTGGGGTTTGGGAGAGTATAAAATGAGTTTTGGGTGAAGTTAAAGTGTAAGATTGGTGAAAGAAGTACTATAGTGGGTTAGAAAGTGATAGGGGAGGGTGGTGGAATGTATGGCAGTCAAGGGGACTAATTTTGACTGATGGAAGGAGGTAGAGTGTGGTATTGGTGATGGTTGGTGGTGGTTAAGTAATGTAGGATGATGTATAAAGTATATGTATACACATATGTGTGTATGTGTACTCGTATTGCTTGTGCATGTGTACTAGTATTGCTTGTGTATGTGTACAAAAGAGTATAATTATGTATGAAATGAATTTATAAAAATGTAATGCTTGCGATTAATAAAAAGTAAACGTGCCTTAGGGTTGTCTTTTTAGCAATTAGGAAGTATTAAGGTATAAACCGTAGTAATTGCAAATTAAGGGTCCTAAGTGCAATTAGAAATTTAATAACGAAATTAAAGTAATTAAAACGAAATTAAATAATCCTAAATTTTATTAAAAATTTCGGATTGTTGCACACATGCCCAATTAGTCTTCTTTTTTTTTTTGGTGTGGGTACTGAGAAAAAGTGAGTGTATAGAATTTCCCAATCTCGTGTAGTTGACACTCAGTTTGTTATAGTGTTGCACATTGGCGCTCTCTATAGGAAAGGAAAAAACAAAGGGTTGCTCATTGCGTGATCACACATTTCACGTTCAAGAGCTGAGTTTTATTTCATTCACCCACTTAAAAATTGAGTGAATGTAACAAGATATTCTACCGTATACTTTAACCAATGTTACCAAACTATTGTTAGTTGTTAAATAGAAAAAAAAAATGGAGTACTAAATACTGATTTCTTAGGAGGAGCACTTTCAATTCAAGCCTAGCTTGTCTTTGTATTTACAAAGTGAAAAAAATAAAAAGAAAAAAGGGTGCTTGAACCAATTTATGCATCGTTTTATTAATTGTTTCAAGAATGTGTCTTTTGGCCATATGTTAAGTTTTGTCAAAATAACACTAGTTTTATGGTTTGCCTATCTCATGCGTGGAACTAAAAAGTAAATTAATATTGACCAAAACCAGAAAACACCAAGGGAAGACTTATTTGCACATGTGTTGAATTTCTTTCAAAATCGCTCAATTATTATTATTATTATTATTATTATTATTATTATTTTTTGAACGGCACTCTATTCTTATTTACTTTGTTGATTTTAAGTAGCGATGAACATCAAAGAATAAAAAATTGGCCCATAATCTAAAAATGGTTAATCGATAATGATTTTTTAAGAACGTGATTTTTATATATGGGCATAAGCTCATATATTATATACAAACAATTTCATCAAAAACAACAAAAATAAATAAAATAAGAAATCTCTTCATCGTCGGGTTCGCAAACAATGTCGTCAAGCGTTCTGGTATTCTCAATGGTGACGGTAATCACCTTCCGTGGCGGCTGCCTAAATACAATAAGAAAACAATCAAAGCCCAAGTTTTCGATTCAAGCCACAATCCAATCGAACTCCATACGAAATTGCTTGCAAAACAGAAAACATGGGTGTTTGTACTTAAAGCCTCCTTGCCTACCTCGTTAACTATGAAAGACAACCTCAATGTAGGGCTTGAATAAAAAAAATAACTATACTTTGATTGTGTTTTGCCTAATCATATAAGAACTCTACTTTTCTTTCATGACAAAGGCACGATGAAGCCTCAATTTAATTGACCCTGTTAATAGAATTAATTTTTTGCATCTAAATAACTTTTTCTTTAAACATATGCATATTTCGTTGGAATGAATAATGTTCAATTAATTTTTAATTGTATATTAATTATGTTTAACTTGTCTTACGATACATGATACGTATCCATACAATTTATTGCATTAAAAAATTAATAGTACAAGATAAGTATCCCATTTGAAAACACTGCTTTAAAGATACAGCCCAAACATTCCAAATCCAGCAATAAATAACTCAAAATGTAGCAAACATACAAAAAAATATAGTATATGTGACCGGCTCATAAGCACGGATTTTTAATGTAGAACATAGACAATGCAAACATATAGAATGACAACCAATAAGTTCAATAGATGAAAAAAAAGTCTATAGGCGATGGAAGCAAAGAACAGAAACCGAGCAAGAGATACAGGAAGGAGGTAAGGGAACCAGCAGCCTGCTAGGGTTCTCTAAAAAGGAGGAGCTGGGCAAATATGGGAACAAAAGAGAAACCCTACTTCCCTTCCAAACTCTCAGCAATCTGGACAAATCCCTCACACAGTGCAAAATATGAAACACTACGTGAAATTTTAAGCCATCAAAAGCGAAGGAAGCAAATAGTTATACACTACCGATCCAAACTAAATCAGAGTGACTACACATCGCCTGTAGGACGATGTAACGGCTGCACCCGGTAGAATTTAATGGTGGTGTACCAAGTTTTGGTGTGCTTTACACTAGCTTTTGTTGAAAGATGCAACGTACATCAAAGATTATGAACTATGCATTGACACAATGGAAATTGTACAGTACATATATACAGACTACAGAGTATCTATAACCCACCAGGATTCCATCCATATAACTCTTCTGTAATGCTTCTTATATACAGTGTGAACCAGAAACAAGTAAACTTCAACAAATCATGTCAACTGCACGTCAATCTTCCTTTTTAGCCTGTCAACTGCAGTACAGGTACCAAAAAAATGAACGACGCAGAGATGCCTTTAGTGCTGAAATGGTAAAATACCCAATTGTAGAAATAACTTATAATGGTAGCAGTGTACAGATAATAGAACTTACATTTTGAAGAGAAAAGCAGAGAGGAAATCATCAGCCCTTTTTCATGAACTTCTTAATTTTCTCTTGAAGAGAAGTTTCTAATCAAAACCCTATCAGCAAAAGTCAAAGGAAGTTCTTCCTCCGCAGCCTCTCTTTGGTCTGACCAACCTTCTGACCCGTTATCATTCTTTTTGCTGCCAGATTTTTTCCAGCTAGCAACTCAGGTTCTTTGGGTATATCTCGATACAAATGTTTTAGTATAAAAAGGGCAGTATCATCATCCCTCCAATAATTCCTGAGGAGCAGAGAAATCACTAAGTAATTGAGTCATTAAGAACCGCGGGCTGAAGATAGAACAGTATCATCGATTATTCCAATTTCTGCAGACAAGGTGAATGGAGTACACAAATCTTAAATCATTGACTTGTTCTTGTTGGTCTGCAATGGAAACTTTTCTTATATGTTTTCAGGGTGGGACAGGTGGCTGATGCGGAGCCTATTTACAATATAAAGAACCAAACCCTTAAGAAGAATAATTAAGGATGACAACTAGGGTCGACATCATCCAACATAATTTATGTGATCATTTTCCAGTCCATTTACATGAACTGGAGACAGGGAAAAGAGGAGTGTATGAAAGGTGTCTATCATCATTATCTAACACTTGGCACAAGGTAAAATCAAAATGCAATCACATGTCCTAGCTTTAAATATTTCTTGGTGGAGTCAGTAAAAACTTTTCACCGACTCTTATTATCTATGTAATGCGTAGAAGTATAAATGATATCCATTCTATTTATGCAAAATGATGTTGTCTACTGTCTAGGGAAAGTAGATAGAAAGACTAAAGACCTTAGTGGCTATCTCCCACATCAAGAGACCTGTCTTGGGAAATAAACTTCCTGTTAACTACTGTGGGAGGAAACACTGTTTTTAAAGAGGCATGAAATTTACAAGTAGTTGCCACACGAAGCACATACTCACATCCCCATCTAGTGGAGCAAAATATCACCGTCAAGGATGGGGCTGTAACTTAAGTGAGGCTGACATCAGAACTAATACATATCTGTTACGACATTACACAAACTCACAAAGAATAGTTCAAGATTTACCAGCAGTCAGAGACGCAGAATATAACAGAAACATAACCAATGATGCATGCATGCAAGATAATAGAGTAGCAACATTGAAAGGCTGGTACAGTTATAGCGTCAATACCAGCGAACTTGATAAATTTGCTCTTGTGACTCCACTTTTTATTCCAATAACCACCAAAAATATAAAAATTATTGAGCAGCATATTGAGGATCGATGTATGGTATCGGTTACTTACGTATGTGATCCAATGACTGTGATGTATGGAAGCTGAAAGGTTTTATGCTGCATTACCAAGTCAAACTTGTTCAGAAAAAAATTCAAGTCAACTGCAGCAAGCATCCACTATAAATATAATCCTAAAAGGATATTATAGGGCAAGAGGAAGGGAACAGGACAAAAAAGTTGCAACTGAATGAATGCTACAATCCCCATTTTATTTGAGGAATATAAGATTCAAGTTTGTCTATTTGTGTCAAAGGCATCATTTTGGATTCTGAAGCTCCTGGTCCAACTGGTTTAAGGTCCTTGATTTAAGACAATTCTCCCTGTTAGAAACCAACATCATCAAAATAGCACTGAAACCAACATCATCAGAATAGCACTTTCAAGTTTCAAGGATCTAATAGAAAACACATCTAGTTAATTTTGATGAATCCATAATTTAGCCTCATCTTCTAGCAGTAGATTATGAGCTATCTTCAATGGAATACGGAATAGGCAGGAGAAATTCAACTCTCATAGCTCTAGCCCTTAAGGTTTTGTCTGTTTGCAGTTTTGTCTCACTTCTCAGTTCCCAACAACCCGAGAGGCAAATGAGAAACGAATAGAGTGTAGTACAATGTCTGAAATATAGAGTCAGATGCCCTATAAAGTGTTGGGTACACCCAGGTTAGGGTATATCTCTGGGTGTTGGCCGTAAAAAAACTTTCTTCCCATAATGAAATAATCGTGCCATCTCGCCCATGGATGAAGGCACAAACAATTGTTTGTCTTTTAATATGCTAGTTTATCTTCAATTTTTCATTTCCTGCTACTTTGGTACCCAAATAACCACTTTACACCAAAAACATGGGTACACAGTACATATTATACAACAGTATGAAAGCGTATCTTCATCAACAAAAGTCTAGAGTTACTGATACGTATGTCTTTCTTCCTCAAAATTGGACGATTTATGCAAAATCAACTCCTTGTGAGCCCCGTCAAGGAAATCTGGTTTGTTAAACTCCACTGATAACTGGTCATTGGGGGGATAGCTAGCGTAGAGCATTTTTCCCCTTGGGAAAGCTAGATGTACAATTTAGACCTGTTCTGAACAGCCAAAACAGTCATCATTGTTACTTTATTGTCTGGGCCTAAATGACTTTCAAGTTCTTCCAACATCGGTATTGGTCAACGACGCAATATCAATAACGATAACGTAACAAAAAAACTGTAATGAATGAAGCATGAATGGTTGTTCAAAAAAAAATGAAGCATGAATGCATTGCTATGTGAAGAGGGAAAATATCACAGCAGCAAAAAAAAAACCAAACTTCAATCACCAGGATAGTCTTATATTGTACCGCAGATAAACTCCAAGGTCACTTTGATGACAAAAATTAAACAAATATCATACACGGACAAAAGATACCCATGCCTTCAGTAAAAACATAGGAGAATATCTGATTATAGAGCAAATGAGTCTTGTATCACCCATTGTACCATCATAGAGTAAACTCATCAATGGAGGATACAAAAACATATGGACTGCAAACAGTCCGAATATTGTAGTCAGGAATAGGAAATAGAGAATGGGATATGTTCCACAATGAACGCAAAGAACATAAAGGGTAAATTTCAATTACACTCCTGAGGTTTGCGTTATGTACAAATTCCTGCTCCACGTATGAGAAATGACTCTCCCTCCTCTGAGGTTTGCATTTATATTTCACTGCTAGTTGACCGTCAAATTAACTTACGATTAATAATGATATCAACCTTAAATTTAAAAAATATAAAAATTAGACCTGAATTATCATGTCTTTGTTCAAAAAAAAAAAAAACTCATTTTTAATTAACTCTTCTTAATATTTTTTACAGTAAAAAAAAATTATCTTGTGAATTTTTCATTGTTTACCATAACTATATATAAATAAGCACGACCAAATATTTAATTTGGCCTATGTACATCTAAAGTCTCTATGAAGAGTGTTTACCTTTTTACCTCCAGTGGAAAACAACACAAATTATAACATAACCATAAAATTCAATTAGAGTGAACACAA
Organism: Vaccinium macrocarpon; assembly: GCA_022606695.1. Lineage (NCBI taxonomy): Eukaryota > Viridiplantae > Streptophyta > Magnoliopsida > Ericales > Ericaceae > Vaccinium > Vaccinium macrocarpon. The sequence goes on along the minus strand of CM040176.1, from coordinate 26,461,042 downwards.
AATATTTTTACCTGTATATTGGTCGTATAAAATAAATCGTATACCATTAGTTACCAAGATCTTTTTATAAAAAAGCGCATAGTTTGTTTGTAGTGAAAATGGTGTTGGGAGATATGAAAGAGAAAAAGGCAAGAGTACAGATATAAGATTATTGAGGGCTAGAACTTAGAATTGATATTTGTAAGTTGTGGGTGTAAATGTGTAATTAAATTGTATCTGTCTACTCATACAATTAAGTTAATAGTTTAGGATCATAGTGTAATTTATCTTTTTCACACTTGTATAAGTTCTACGTAATGAGAACAAAACCCTACTTTTTGCCTCTCAATTGTTTTGTCTAACATTACATGGTATCAGAGCTTTCAATCTAATCGATATGTTGTCTCGTGTGAGTATTCTCCACCATTGTTGTGAGTTGAGCGAGTATTCTCCTCAACGACAAAACCTATCAGTCATCATTGTCTCCATCAACGAAACCCACAACCTGAAAACCCTAAAATCAGTTACAGTTCATCGTGGTACTAGTCATCAATCGCTATTCATCTCAAGTTGGTGCCTTTTTATTAAGATCAACTGGAACTCTTGTTTTTACAGTTTTTTAATCTCTACAACACCAACAACACTCGTTTTTAGGTCTTACAGTTGACCGAGTTTACTCAAGTTGACTGTATTGACTCTATTTGACCTTAAAATCGACAGGACTTGCTTCGAGATTGACTGGAGGTTGCGTTTTGCTCTCTACTATACTAGAAGTTGGTTGTTCACGTTCATTGGTTCTCGGTTTGCTATTGGGTATCTGGGTGTTAATTGGCATTGTTCGACACTGTTTGAAACCATTTGTGGATTGTTCAATACTGTTTGGACTGTATTGAGTGCTATTCCACACTTCTAGAGTATTATCCGGTTATTATCTCGAGGTTCTCTAGCAATTCGTTACCATTTTTTCTTTGTTAATATGATGGAGGCCTTAAAAACGGCCCAGGTTGATGTTTTTTCTCAGGGTGAGTTACAAACTCTCAAGTGCCTTCTGGCGAAGCTTGATGCTCCATTTACCATTGCTTCTGCTTCCACTGCCACTGATTGCTTTGCTCACAAAGGTATCCATGCTAATGTTTTTACTGCCTCTAGCTCTTCTCCCTGGATAATAGATACTGGTGCAACAGATCATATGACAGGTTGCTCATCACTCTTTGCCTCTTATTCTACATGTTCTGGTAATGATAAGGTCAGAATTGCTGATGGTTCTCTATCTGCTATTTCCGGGAAAGGTTCTATTCATTGTTCTCCAACCCTTTCCCTTTCTTCAGTTCTCCATGTTCCCAATTTTTCTACTAACCTTCTATCTGTTAGTAGTCTTACCCAGTCTTTAAATTTCTCCGTAACATTTATTCCTATCCATTGCGTTTTTCAGGAACTGGATACAGGGAAGGTGATTGGCAGTGGTAAAGCACATGGTGGCCTCTACTTTTTGGAATCTGCACCTCACCCATCTCATTCACCCCGATCATGTGGTCTAGCTCTACAAGCAGATACTGGTTCCGCTCTCTCTATGTTACATCAGTGGCACCGTCGTTTGGGTCATCCTTCTTTTGGGATTTTGAAAAAACTTTTTCCTAATTTAATTAAACATTGTTCTAGGAGTCAATTTTTTTGTGAAGCATTTGAGCTAGGTAAACATAAACGTTCTTTTTATGCTCCTATAAATAGAAGGAGTGACTCTCCATTTATGGTTATCCATTCTGATGTGTAGGGTCCTTCATCTGTTACTTCTATAAAAGGTCATCGGTGGTTTGTCACTTTTATTGATTGCTATACTCGTGTCACTTGGGTGTATTTACTTAAATCAAAAAATGAAGTTTTTTCTTGTTTTAAATCTTTTCATGCGATGATACACACTCAATTTGATATGCATATCAAAATTCTCCGTAGTGACAATGGTACTGATTATATAGATAAGAGTTTTCGGGCTTTTTTGGATGAAAATGGTATTATTTTTCAGACGACTTGTGTTGATATTCCACAACAAAATGGAGTTGCTGAACGCAAAAATTGTCATCTAGCTGAGGTAGCTCTCTCTCTCTTATTCACCATGAAAATTCCCAAATATTTGTGGGGAGAAGCCATTTTGACTGCAACTTATCTTATTAATCGCATGACATCCAGTGTTCTTAACTTTAAAACTCCCCTTGAGTGTCTCCATAGCAATTTTCATGCCACAACTCTTTCCCCACGTGTTTTTGGTTGTGTGTGTTTTGTTCATGCTCCTCATCCCTCGGGTGGCAAGTTAGGTCATAAAGCTCATAAATGTGTTTTTATTGGATACTCTCCTACCCAGAAGGGTTATAAATGTTATGATCCCCATTCCAGGAAATCTTTTGTCTCTATGGATGTCTCTCTTTGAAAAAGAATAGCACTTGGGAGCTAGTATCTCGTCCAGGAGGGAAGAAACCAGTGGGATGCAAATGGGTTTTCACTATTAAACAGAATGCGGATGGTACAATTGAGCGATACAAAGCAAGACTTGTTGCCAAGGGTTTCACTCAAACTTATGGTATTGACAAAGAGGAGACGTTTGCCCCCGTAGCAAAGATGAACTCTGTGTGAGCTCTACTCTCTTGCCCTGCCAATTTGAATTGGTCTCTTCACCAGTTTGATGTGAAGAATGCATTTCTCCATGGTGAGTTAGAGGAGGAAGTGTACATGGCTATCCCACCAGTTTTTTCTTCATCTCAGACTGAGAGAAAAGTGTGTAGATTGAAAAGGCTCTTTAAGGGTTGAAGCAGTCACCTAGAGTGTAGTTTGGAAGATTTTCAAAGGCTATGTCGAGGTTTGGTTACCGACAGAGCCATGCAGATCATACTATGTTTATCAAGGGAGGTACTGGTAGGATTGCTGTCCTTACTGTTTATGTTGATGACATAATAATGACTGGCAATGATGTGGAAGAGATTCTTAATCTTAAGTCTAGTCTGGCTCAAGAATTTGAGATTAAAGATTTGGGTTCAATAAAATACTTCCTTGGTATGGAAGTGGCAAGGTTTGATAGAGGTATTTTTATCTCCCAACGGAATTATATTCTTGATTTTTTGGAAGAAACGGGTATGTTGGGTTGTAGACCTGCAGATTCTCCTATCAAGGGAAATCATCACCTTAGTGCTGATATGGGAGAGCGCACTGACAAGGAGAAATATCAACTGCTTGTGGGTCGACTGATATACTTAGCCCAAACTCGACCATATGTTAGTTATGCAGTGAGCGTGGTTAGTCAGTTTATGCATGATCCCCGTACTTCACACCTGGATGCAATTTATCGTATTTTGAGGTATCTCAAATCAGCTCTAGGAAAAGGAATTTTGTTCTCTAATCATGGTCACCTATGATTGGAGGCATTTACTGATGCCGATTGGGTTGGTTTTGTGGATTGTTAGAATAGTTTGTCCAACATCGGGTAATTTAGATGTGTAATAGAGCATGAGACAATATAAATAAACATTGTGTGTAGTAAGGTTAATTTAACACCTTTACACACTTCTCTCTTCTCTTTTCTAGATAACATGGTATCAGAGCTAGTCCCTCATCCACCTTAGACTCCCATAACCCTAATCTGTAACAGCCGCCCCTATCAACCTTCAACAGCCACCATCAGCCGCCACTCTCAACACACGTCATATTCACCATATGCCACAAACAACCATCTTCTCCTAGATTATCCATCGCCATATGTCACATTCACCAACAACCAACGTCATCTTTATCATCATCATCGTCAACCCAGAAAATCCCCAAATTGAAAACCCTAACCCTAAAATCGACACCCAAATTGTTACTCTTACCCAAAATCGACATCCACATAGACATCCTAACCCCAAATCGACACCCACACCACCATCGAAACCCTAAACCGACCTAAATTGACCCCTGTTTGAACCCATTCGAACAAGACCCAGTTCGAAACCCTAAATCGACCCTTGTTCGACCTTTTACCCAAGTCTAAACCCTAGTTCGAACCTGTTCTGTTGATTTCGAGTCTCACAAAGTAGATTTCGAACATGGTCTGTTGATTTCGAGTTTGACAGAGTGAATTTTGAACCTGTACTATTGATTTCGAGTCTGTCTGAGTGGATTTCAAACATGTACTGTTGATTTCACGTCTACTGTTGCTCGAGATCAACTCCTCCTTGCTCACGAGAGGTATTTGAAGTCGTCTAACTGCCATGACTTTAATATTTGTGTTCTCTGGATACTGCCAATTGGTATTCTCAGGGTGTTATCGCTGTTCTCTCGGTTTCTCAAATTTGCAGTAGTTGAGTTGATATTTCTGTTCAGAAGATTAGTAGTTTGTTGATTGATTTGGTTGTTGGTGATTGGTTCTCTGTGATTTGTTGGCAACATGTCTGAAGAAAAATTCGCTTCTGGCTCTATTATTATTGGTAGTTCTTCGAGTTCTTCTCGGCATCGTGAGAAGGATTCCATTACCTCCATTCTGTTGAATGGAAACAATTATGCTATTTGGTCTCGTGCTGTCAAAGTCTTTTATATGGGTGAGAGAAAATTTAGTTATTTGACAGATGGTCCTCCAAAGCAAGATGCTATGAATTATAGCAACTGGGAAGCAGAGGATTGTCATATTCGTGTGGAGTTGTGGAATAGTATGGAACCTCAGATAAGTGGCCCTTTGTTTTATCTTGATACTGCCAAGGAAGTGTGGGATCGGGTTGCCAGGATGTATTCAGGTATTAATAACCTTCGTCGTATATATGATCTCCATCATCAGTTCTTTTCTCTATCATTTGGTACTGGATCGTCGGAGGACTACTATGCCAAGTTTCGTGGTACTTGTGAGGAACTTCGGGTTTATGAGCCTATTTCCAGTGATCCTCAGGTTATGGCGCGTCAGCGTGAATGGTTAGAGGTCGCTCGATTTCTATATGGTTTACCGCCACTTTATGATCCAGTTAGGTCTCAGATTTTGGGAGAGCGGGAGTTGCCCTCTCTTGATGAGGTGTTTAGTCGACTTCGCCAAGTTTCTATCTCAGATGTTGGTTCTATTTCTCAGTCATCATCTGATTGTTCTGATTTAGTGTCAGCAAGTTCTGGTGGTTTTGGGACGAGTAATGGCCGTGGTCGTGGCCATAATTTTGGGTTTAGTAGTCGAGGCCGTGGTGATCGAAATTCTGGTAATACAAGTTATGGTGGTCGTGGTGATTCTGTGTTCAATGATAGTAGTACTAGTCGTGGTGGCAGTAGTAATGGTCGTCCATCAGGACGAGGTAGTTCTGGTCGCAATGGCTCTAATCGTGGCCGTGGTATTCGGGTGTGCACACATTGTAGGGGTACAAACCATACAGTAGACTATTGTTACAGGCTTCATGGTTATCCCCAAGCTCATCAGGTTGCTCATTCTGAGGATGCTAGACAGTTTACTCAGTCTTCAGCCGACAGTAAGGTGACTATCTCAGCAGAGGAGTACCAGCAATATCAGCATCTTATGTCAACTCAGCCTTCCGCTGCTGCAACTTCTTCCACGGCTACGTTCGCTTAGACAGGTTCTTCTGTTGCTTGTGTTGCATCTTCTTCCTCTCCTAGGGTTATTGATTCTGGTGCTACTAATCATATGACTGGTACTTCTAATATCTTGTCTAATTGTCAGTCTATTGATCATAAATCTCACGTTACCTTAGCAGATGGTTCTACCACTGAGGTTACTGGGTCGGGATCTTTCCCTGTCTCTTCATCTCTTACTTTGAAATCTGTATTACATGTCCCTCGCTTACCTTTTAATCTCATGTCTGTTAGCCAACTTACAAAATCCTTAGATTGTTCCGTCACATTTCTTCCTCATGGTTGTGTGTTTCAGGATCTCAAGACGGGGCGGAAGATTGGTGGCGGCACTGAGCGTGGTGGCCTATATTACCTCACCCATAATGACTCATCTCAGCCAGTTGCCTTTCAGTTGTCCGAGTTTGCCTATCAACAACACTGTCGCCTTGGTCATCCATCCCTTCAGAATTTGAAACGTTTAGTGCCATCATGTGGTTCTCTCAAAGAATTGAAATGTGAAGTTTGTGAGTTCAGTAAACATCGTAGAATAACATTTTATCCTAGAGTTGAGCGTCGGGTGTCCAGTCCTTTTCAGTTAGTTCATTCAGACATTTGGGGGCCTATTTCTGTGCCCAATGTTTTTGGTTTCAAGTACTATGTTATCTTTGTTGATGATTTCTCCCGTATTACATATCTTTATCTTATGGAAGCGCGGTCTGAATTAAAGTCTATTTTTAAGTCCTTTTATATGGAAATCAAAACTCAGTTTAATACTTGCATTTGTATGTTTCGCTCTAATAATGCACGTGAATATTATCATACCCTTTTGTCTCAATTCTTTGATGATCACGGTGTTATTCATCAGTCGTCTTGTGCTCGGACTCCACAACAAAATAGAGTTGCCGAACGCAAGATTCGACATCTGTCTGAAGTTATGTGTGCCATTTTATTTCAAATGCAGGTCCCTAAGTCTTACTGGAGCGATGCGGTCCTTACCGCTTGTTATTTAATTAACCATATGCCTTCTACTGTTCTTGGAGGTCAAGTTCCTCATGACGTTTTGTTTCTCGGTCAGCCTCTCCACCCATTACCACCCTGGGTGTTTGGGTGCACGTGTTATGTTCATGAATTGGACCCTGACCGGAGCAAACTCGATCCTCGTTTCATTAAGTGTATTTTCCTAGGGTACTCTCGTACTCAGAAAGGGTATAAATGTTATTCTCCGTCTTTGCGTCGTCATTTTGTGTGTGCAGATGTCACCTTTAATGAGTCGCTTCCGTTTTATGGGGAGCCTGTCACTACCAATGATTTGTTTGCATCTGATTCTGTGTTCCCTGTGGCCGTCCCGTCTGGTATTGTTCCTCCAACTCCGCCAGCAGAACCACCACAACCACATTCCCCACAACCTTTGCAGGTATATACTCGTCGTCCCAAACCGCCACTAGTACCATCTCAACCAGAACCATCTCCACCAGAGCCCGATCCGCCAGTAGAGCCATCTCAGCCTACTCCGCCATCTTCCCCCCCGTTGCGCGATCCGGTCACAGATGATCGTCCTATTGCTCTCCGTAAAGGTATTCGGTCGTGTACTACACATCCTATAGCTCGGTTTGTTTCCTATGATCATCTTTCTCTGTCTCTTCGGGCTTTTACTACTTCTGTATCTTCCATTTTTGTTCCTAACACTGTTCAGGAGGCCTTATCTGTCTTTGCGTGGCGGCATGCTATGGAGGAAGAGATGTCCGCTCTTCATCACAATGGTACTTGGGAGTTGGTTCCTCTTCTATTTGGGAAGACCCTTTGTTATTTTGTCGTTGGGTGTTCACTGTCAAGTATCTTCCTGATGGCACTGTTGAGCGCTATAAAGCACGCCTTGTTGCCAAAGGCTACACTCAAACTTATGGTGTTGATTACTCAGAGACATTCTCTCCGGTTGCCAAACTCGGTTCAGTTCGCATCCTTATTTCTCTGGCTGCGAATCTTGGTTGGCCATTATTTCAGCTGGATGTCAAGAATGCTTTTCTCCATGGGGATCTCCAGGAAGAAGTTTATATGGAGCAACCACGAGGGTTTGTTGCTCAGGGGGAGCGTAATCAGGTCTGTCGGCTTCGCAAAGCTCTCTATGGGCTTAAGCAGTCTCCTCGAGCGTGGTTCGGAAAGTTTAGTGATGCAATTATTCGATTTGGAATGTGTCGCAGTCAATCTGATTATTCATTGTTCTCCCGCACCTCTGATCGAGGAAAAGTATTGCTAATAGTATATGTGGATGATATTATCATTACTGGTGACGATCAACGTGGTATTGATGAATTAAAGACCTTCTTACATCAACAGTTTCATACCAAGGATTTGGGTACACTTCAGTACTTCTTAGGAATTGAGGTGGCGCGATCCAAGGAAGGTATTAGCTTATCACAGAGGAAGTATGTGTTGGATATTCTTGAGGATACCGGGTTGTTGGGGACCAGGCCTGCTGAGACTCCTATGGATCCCAATGTCAAATTATATGTGGATCAAGGGGAGCTACTTCCTAACCCTGATCAGTATTGCCGGTTAGTTGGTAAGCTTAATTATCTTACGATTACTCGTCTGGATATTTCATTTGCTGTTAGTTTGGTGAGTTAGTTTATGTCTGCCCCTCGTCATCCACATTGGGAGGCGGTTCTCAGGATTGTGAAGTATCTTAAGTTACATCCAGTACGAGGCTTGTTTTATCGCTCTAGTGGACATTTACGCATTGAGGCTTTCACTGATTCTGATTGGGCAGGGGGACCATCTGATCGGAAATCCACTATCGGGTATTGTGTCTTTCTTGGCGGTAATCTTGTCAATTGGCAAAGTAAGAAATGCATGCTGGTTGCCCGGTCTAGTGCGTCTTGGCGAGTATAGGGCAATGGCACATACAACATGTGAAGTTGTGTGGTTGCGATCACTTCAGAGGAGATAGGGTTCCTTTGTGCGATTACCTATGCCTTTATATTGTGATAATCAAGCAGCCATCCACATTGCTTCTAATCCGGTATTCCATGAAAGGACTAAGCATATCGAAGTGGATTGTCATTTAGTGCGTGAGAAACTGATTGGTGGTGTGATAGCTACTCTGTATGTGTCTACTGGTGCTCAGTTGGCAGATATGTGTCATTGTTTAAGCCACGGTTAGAGTTGTTATGTAATAAGTTGGGCCTTTATGATATTTATTCTCCAGCTTGAGGGGGAGTGTTAGAATAGTTTGTCCCACATCGGGTAATTTAGATGTGTAATAGAGCATGAGACAATATAAATAAACATTGTGTGTAGTAAGGTTAATTTAACACCTTTACACACTTCTCTCTTTTCTAGATAACATGGATGATAGACGCTCTACTTCTGGCTATTGCACTTTTCTTGGGGGAAATTTGGTGACTTGGAGAATTAAGAAGCAATCAGTGGTTGCCAGGTCAAGCGCAGAAGCCGAGTATAGAGTTATGGCTCATGGTGTTTGTGAGCTCTTGTGGCTCCAAACTTTATTACGTGATTTGGGAACTTTTGATAATGGTCCTATGAAACTCTACTGTGACAATAAAGCTGCTATAAACATTGCTCACAATCCTGTTCAACATGACAGAATGAAGCATATAGAGGTTGATAGACACTTCATCAAGGAAAAGTTGAGCAAAGGGTTGATATGTATGCCTTTTGTGCGATCCGAAGATCAATTAGCTGATATTTTCACAAAAGGGCTTGGCAGCAAAAGTTTCCACCCCATTGTGATCAAGTTGGGCTTGATTGATATCTTCGCACCAGCTTGATTGATATCTACTCATGCAATTAAGTTAATAGTTTAGGATCATAGTGTAATTTATCTTTTTCACACTTGTATAATTTCTACGTAATGAGAACAAAACCCTACTTCTTGCCTCTCAATTGTTTTGTCTAACTTTACAATATTTTATAAAAATCCCAAGAATGATGTTGTCAAATTTTGTTAACGATCAACTAACGATGGGGCCAGGAATGATGTTCTCATACGTGGAGGAGGATTTTGTACATAATGCAAACCTCAGGGGGTGTTAGTGAAATTAACTTAGTAAGCAGAACATACAAAAGAAAATCCCACATGAACCTCAAAAGTTGATGCCAAGGGGTACAAGGTCGTACCTGAAGCATATGATCTACCCGTCCATCCTCACTCCCTGTCAATCTTTCCATCATGATTGAACCATATGACCTCTCTAATTTATCCAGGTTATCTTCTGATGCTTCTGCAAAGTACGCAAGAAGGCAACAGTAAAACATGAGTTTTAACGGATTTTCTTAGCAGGTATTAATAGGTCGTTATATGCTTTGATCTTTGCAAAAGGTTGAGGAAGGGAGATAGGGCCCTTTAGTCAAGTGATGTTTCAATATACCTACTCACAATTGGAAAGGAAACAGTTGATAAAAACAACTAAGAGAACAGGTATGCTAGTATTACCATCAAGGTTATCCTTGTCTCTTGATTGGCATAGCGTAAGCAGTTTGACCTACTCAAAAAAGCTGGCATCTCAGACGCTGAATTATAGCTATTATGAAAATTATATTAAAAATGCACATAAAACAATTGAACCACACAATAAAAGGACAAGCTCAATCAAAGCCAGTGTCAGCTATGTTCAGCAATTTGGTGCATTTACAATCAAGAACTGGTTGCTAAGTAAAGTGATCGATAAGAAGTCCAACTTTGACATTGAATAACAAGGTCAAAAAAAGGAACGAATTCACATGCACAGATTCACATGCACAGACCAATATCAAGCCCAACAACTTCCCCAAGCAACGAAAAACCTAAATTACATAGATATTGAAGAAATAATGTGAACAATTAACAATGCATTGAATAAGCTTCATCCAATAATCTTTAAGTTTCTACAGTAACAGGTAAACTAAGCAATGTAATTACCAATATGAGTATGGAAAATGACATAAAACAGTCAGTTTATAATCAGGGCAATTTACAATTCTTGTTGCTTTGTGAATTCGAAATTTACTTTCTTTTCTTATGAACAGCATCAAGTAGTTAATACTGTGAACTAGATAGCTTATGGAAAAAATCCTCTGGAAAAAGAAAAGAAATCCAAGAGAGAGAGCCATCAAAATGCAGTTGCGGGAACTGATGAAAATTGCACTCATTAAACTCACAACACCCTATACCAAGACCCAAAAAAAAAAAAAAAACACAATTATGTGTTATTCAGAATTCTCCCAACTGGGTTATCCATACATCCTTTCTAAGCCACCAACTTATCTCAGGTTAAGTAAAACCCAAGCCAAACCCACCAGAAAGATCAATGTGCCGAAAAGTCCTGAGCGAACTTTCAACTGAAAACCACAAGGACAACAAGAAGAATGAAATGAAATCTGAAGGTAACAGAAAGATCAGAAAGAAAAACAAGATACTCTTCTTTTCCTTGTCAGTGAAATATGTAACAAGACAAACATTCAATGTATATAGTGAGAAAAGTTTCTATCCATATAACATCCATAAGGAAACATATTGAAAACCAATCTAGAAGGGGGCAAAAACAAATAAAGCAAAAGTTTGGCAAAAGAAAGAGAGAAATGCAGCACTGGTCTTAAATTTGTGCTGCAATTAGCATGCTCACGTAGGATAACACTCAACCAAAAATTCAGTCAAATGCCAGGAAGAGAAAATGATAGCCAAGAAGAAGCCAGATACAAGGAACTCTGATACAATGAAATGCATTAATTTTATTGCCTTGGTTTATAATTATAAATGGTGGCAGAGCCTAAGATATAAAGTAGTTTAAAAGACCACTAGTCCATTAATAACAAGTGCTCCGTATCATATTTAGCAATTAGCATGATGAAGACTAATCCATACGTGAAAAGGCCGCCACCCAGTTGATCCAGTAATGCTATTCATAGAAAATAATAAGACAACAATGCTATGTATATAAGTCTAAAGCTCACCCTTACAGAGCCCAGTTGATCCATTATTTCCTGCGAACGTAAAGCGAAGTCTTCGGCAAATTCCTGCAACACAGTGTTTGAACAGAATATGAAGTTGGAAGCTTAAACCAAAAGAAATTAGACGAAATCCTGCAACACGTAGTATTCCAATAAAATAAGGAGGGACGACACTTGAACCAAAACAATATCACTCCTATTGAGGTTGTACCTGTAGTCTTATATGCAACCGTTTCCCTCCTCTGTGGTAAGGTATTATAACAGGGCGTTTGCTGATGTATTCCTTACCGATAAGTGGTTCTAGTCTGTATGAAACAGTCAACATAGCTTCAATGAGCGTGCTCTAGCTACAACTAACCAAATAAAATATTCAAATTTCAATGTAAGCTGATCAAGGAAGGCTGTAATGAGCATATGTGTGTGTGACTGTCAAAGGTTGTAGTGTTCGCATGAAAATTATAGGTAGGGGTTTAATGCTTAGTAACCCATTTGAATTAGGAATACCACAATTCTAGCAAAAACTGATCTGTTAAAATCTAAGGATCACCACCATGGTCAAAGAAATGGGGAATGATTTTAGCACGATTCAATTACCAACCAGGTCAACTCAGACCCTTGAGATACTGAATGGAAGATTAGAGCCATTAGACGACAAGATGATCTTCCATTGAAAGAACAGGAACAAGAACAGATGACATGCCCAAGCAGGCTAGATTTAGAAATGAGGTGCTAAACCACAATCAATAGAGTATTTGACCAGAACCGAATTGTATGGCTGCATTCTGCATAATAGGACATATTCTAACTAGAACGTTTGATGTAAGAAATGATATGAATTAAAAAAAAAAAAAAACAAAAGAAACATATAAATTACACACATCTTATTACGCGGAGAAGCCTATGGTACAACTTTGACCTAAATTTGTGTAACCTAACCAATGTAATTCAAAACTATAACCAAATATTTTCGTAACTAGCTAAAATAGTTCATAACATTTTGGTGTGTACCATACCACCCATTCGCAACTCACCAAAAAAAAATGTTATACCAAATAAACCAAAAAAGTATGTAACAAAATGAACCATAAGAAAATAATAATAACCAACATAAAATTTGTAAATAACCATAAAATCCTACCTAACCATAATTTGTACATCACTTCACTTTTATACTACATATCTACTCATAAGTACACCAAAAAATTTCATACAACAAACAAAAACTACTTAACATTGCTATGGTGTAATGTAACATGAGGATACTTACGTTCACTAGAAAATTTTGACAAGCATTAATCTAGAGAGGTTGAATTGTCCATATAACTTTTTGAGTAAAGTCTATTAAATTCAAATAAACCAAGTAATATTTAATAAGGAAAAAAGGGAAAAATTCATTAAGTTAACCGATTTGTGACGCATTCGCTGTGTAACAAATACTTTCCGGTCATTTGCCAGAGTCTATGATGCACGGACACGGAAATGGACACGGACACGGACACGGGGACACGGCAATTCTAAAAAAATGGGGACACGGACACGGCAGGGGACACACCACGTGTATATTTATTTATTTATTTAATTATATATTTATTTACATATATATATATATATATTGATAATATATTTTAAAACTTTCAGGGGTCAAATTGAATTTTTTTAACTTTCAGGGGTCAAATTGAAATTTTTTAAAATTTTCAGGGGTAAAATTGAATTTTTTTAAAACTTTCAGGGGTAAAATTGAAAAAAATTCAAACTTTCAGGGGTAAAATTGAAAATTTTAAAACTTTCAGGGGTAAATTTATTATTACTCAAAAATTAAGGGTAAAAACTGTAAATAAGCATATATATATATGATATCATCTTCCTTAGCCGACATTTCCATTTCAGTCGACACCATTACAGCTCCAGCCCTAAAATTCAGATCTCAGATCTTCATGCTACTGCTGGAACTCAGGTACGTACGTCGTCTCTCTCTGTCTCGTTTGCTCTCTCTCTCTCTCTCTCTGTGTCTCATCTTCTCTCTCTCGGCTTCTCTCTCTCTCCCCCCATGTCCCTAGCCGTGTCCCCATCCAAAAAAGCACGTTAGCCGTGTCTCATGCCACGTGTCCCCGCCGTGTCCCCGTGTCAGGACACTGCGATACGGCACCCCGGAGGCGTGTCGGTGCATCATAGGCCAGAGTGGAGATGAACTAGTTAGTTTATTCTGGGATTCGTGGCAATGCACTAATCTAACTATCAACCAGTTGTTCAGATGCAAAGAAGGTCAAAGAAACCTCATATAGCTTTCTATATTGGAGGCTTTCCTCCTCGATACAATGCATCAGTGCTCACTGCATGCATAATACAGGGAACCACAAGCGTGCGCGCAGAGTATTTTGCAATAAAATTTAAAATCTGCAATCAGATGCTCCTTTCTCATATATTCGTGTCTTGTGCATGTAGATTCAAAATGTTTTTGTGTATGAAAACATTAAGTTTCTGCCCAGTCCTAACAAGCATTGGACATAGAATAGAAACGGGTAAGAATATGTATACAAACACACAACATGACAATTCTAAAAAGATCGTGACACGTACGACAAGGGAAACAAAATTTTTGTTCGTTTTCTTTATTTTAGCTGGTATGAGTGTGATGGTGGTATGCAGAAGAAGAAGAAAAGGGAAAAAAAACCCGTAACTAACACCTACTCCAAGTGGTAATTCCACGTAAAACAACCATAATTAACACTAATGACGTTGTCCCTCGTGAAAAAATGACAACACACTAATTCCACCTAATTAATCAAAAAGACAAGTTCACCATAAGTTCATCCCGGAATAAGATTGCCATATTTTATAGTGACTGTCACCATATCCCCATATGTGTCTCACTTGAGACATATATCCCAAAAGTATATGTCTTTTTATTACTTGGGTGCTTTATTTGCTTCTCAAACCCAATATTTCCTATTTCAGCTTCTCTATTGTCCCCTAATTAAAATTTCATAAAGCTTCCTATAGTATGTGTTTGTGCAACGCCAATGCTCTGGATGTTGAATGAAAGAAGCATGGCAATGTGCACATAAATCAAAATGATTCTTGGGGTTGGCCCTCTCGATGCCTTTTGGTTTTGATTTGAGGGCATGATTCCGTAGCAAACTTGACGGTATAGGGGGACCACTGTTTCAGTGGTATTTTGTGAGCAGCCACTTTGTGCATTTATTGCCAAAGGATAGGTCTGTCTCAAATCCATCTGTTTCAGTGGTATTTTGGGAGTAGCCACTTTGTGCATTTATTGCCAAAGGTTAGGTCTGTCTCCTATCCATCCCCCGCCCATACCCCCAATTATTGGAGACTAAATGGGTTATGTTATTGTTGTTGTTGTTGGTTGTTCCTATAGTATGTCCTCCCTCCGTGACCCTGACAAGTCTTACATGAATACAACGACCATTTTTAGGCATGTCGGAGCTCCATAGATGCAGCAAAGTAACACTGTAGCCGACTTCTTTTCATATGCTATTACCATTGACTACTAAAAGTTTAGAAACCAAATGCCAATACCACCACACACGCACATATAACTACAGCATTAGCCATAGCCCAAGCTCCTAACCTATGGGTTTCTTTCTTTTAGTCTTTTTAGTTCTTTTTGTTTAACTAAATAAGTGGGGTGGCGAATAGAGTTGGTAACTCTACTTTTGTTATCTTGGGCCCTTTTATTCCTGTTTGGAAAAAGTAAATTTTTCCAGACTCAGAGAGGAAGTAATGTTGTGCTCCTTATGTAATCATTGACATCCACCCAAGGAAACCCTTGCATATGGTGCATTTGCATAAGATATTACTATGGGAAATGTGCAATCTAATAAGAATACAACACAGGTCAAATAAGGATAGATTAGATGAGAAACTAGAGTGACTAGCACAGAATGATTCGAGTGGATTGCGGAGAAAGTAAAAAGGTCTCTATGATAGGATAAAGTAGAACTAGAAGCATTTCAAAGGAAGGGGTCTCCAAGTGAGAGTGCGACACACACACATAAGGGACTAGACATGTGGAGATAAGGACTAAGACATACCTATAAGCCACAGGATCAAATGGATGAAAAATGTTGAACATTTGGCGACAAGCTGGCATTTCTTCACTTACATTCTCTTCTTCCCAATATTCTTGCCCTTTTCCTAGAAAAAAAAAGGTGGAAATAAGCGAACTGCTGACAAAACAGGACTATAAGTTGAAGAATGTTCAATAGTTGAAGGAAGCAAGAAAGGAGTCGTGCTAAAGCATTTAACTTTAGTCACCTTTAAAGTGGCTAAGCTACGGAAACAATATACCGAAATAACACAATACCAAATTTCGTGAACTGGTGGAAATCATTTCATAAACATGAATTGAAAAGGAAAAGAGGCAAACTTCACGTTATCCCTTATGGTTTGCACCAAGTTTGCTGCCTTCGTAGTTTGTGGAATAATGCACTCTCATTTTCTCTCCAAATAAAGCAGCATCTGCACCTCACACGTCTAAAAAGAGAGTGAAACATTGTTCAAGACCAAAATATCCACATAAAATCACCTAACTCAGAAAAAAAAAAATGCAACCCCTCCCTCCTCACCACGACATACCCTTCTGGATGTTTAAGCTCCCCAACCTCACTTTGTTAAGTCCCATTTTGATGCTACTAGGATATTTATACACGTTATTCACATTTCAGATAATGAAAGCTGATCGTGTTGATTTGGAGCTAAATGGCTTGAGTTATAGCAAGTTGATGGAAGCCGTGAGTAATGGAAGAAGTCTTGGAGGCAAGATGGGAGTGAGCAAGGAGTGAAGGGTGAGACTTGGAGGCAAAACAAGAACAACATCCAACCGGTTGCATCTCACCCTGACTGGAAAAGCTGAGATTCAAGCTGTCTACCTCATTTTCCAAGCCATGTGTCCAGTGCATCCAACTGGACAGGATTTTTGGACAAGCCATGTGTCCAGTCCATCCAACCGGACGGGTAGACTTACTCCACTGGACGAGAGTAGCCGACTTCAGCAGATTTCTTTGACTCTTTAAATTCTGAAAAGCGAACTTCGGTTCTAAGCATATATGAGCATTTTGGGAGCCAGTTTAGGGGGGGACAACTTGCTTAGGAGACACCTAGAATTACTTCAAGGCTAAGCAAAGAAGAAAAAGGAGGAGATTCAAGGGAGCATGGATTCTAATCAAAAGAACTTGAAGCCACCTCCTACCATGGCCAGCTAGATTCCATCTCCAGGGTTTGATGAAGGTTTCTTCCAAGTAGTTGAGTTTTGCTTGCGCTTTTAAGGTTTATTCATTCAAATCTTATGATGTTTGACTAAGGATATTTTCATTTCTAATGAAAGATTGAATGTTTTCTATTCATCTTATGTGTTTGTATTCTAGATTTCAAACACTTGTGTACAGGGTTTGCTATTGATTCACGGGCTTGGTTGAGATAGGTTATACTTTATAAAACAAGGCGTGCTATTTGACGAACCGTACTTAGATATGGCTTGTGCAAGTACGACAACTTGTGCTATACGAAGATAGCCGATGTCGATCAATTGTTCGCGAGTATCTTGAATTGATTTGAATGGATAGTTATTAATCAAGTAAATCAGGCTATGAAGGGAAAACCGGATTCAAAACCCTGGAGCTTGTTCCAACTGTTTTACAATACCCTACTTTCCTTTGTTTTCTTAGTTTAGAATCTAGTCTAAAAACTCAAACTCACAATTGAATTGAAGAAGAAACTAGTTGAAGCTGATTCAAATACGTACTCTTGTCCCTGTGGAACGATACTCGGACTTTTGCCACTATTCTACAGAGTAGTTGTAATTGTTTTGTTTTAATTGATAATTTTGGCACAGTAATGACGCGGTCACCCTTACTGTCACTCCTCCCTCCTCTCCCTTCTAAATCAAATCTAGAATTAAACCCCTCTTAATAATTGGGACAATCTGTTTTTGCAACAATCTGCAATCAAAACATGTAATTCCAGCAAGAACTTGCAACTCTACAGCACAATCTGGCCATATTAGCCATAACCCAGCGGTGCCAAACTACAAAGTGTATATTATTACTAAACAACAACGGGTTGACTCTGGATGTTATGTCATTCTAAAAAAATCCAAAGGCAAATACCAAAGCAATAAAAAATTCACACACAGAGAACTGAAATTACACACAAAAATTTGAATCAGGTATCCCCATCCATGAAAGCCCTGATTCAAACTTCATGTTCCTTTATATCTTTCCCTTCACTCAACAATCAAACCTATATGAATCCAAATCACTCAAGCATGAAAAAATCCAGATCAATAGAATTGGAGAAAAACACCTCCGCGTGGTAGGCATGGCTTTTGGTGACTTTCCCTGATTGTAACATAGTGGAAGTACAGAAAATGCCAGGGTCTGATATATCCGCAAGTTTTCTCCATATTTCAATTGAAGATTATGTGATAAGTTGATTGCTTATATACGTCATAAGATGCAGTACACATGCAATGACACTAACCCGTAAGATGCTGCAACCTGATTCAAGATAATCTTACTCTCAACCTGAAATTTTCACACACATGTACACCTGTATGTACAAGTATATGTGTGTGAGATTAGTTCATCAAAAGAGAGAAAGAAGACGAGGGCATTAAAGTCATTTTACAAGGTATGTAAACAGATGTTAATTGCGCAGTTTTGTCGCAAAAAGCATAGGGAAGTTTGCGCAGAAATATACCAGGATACACCAAGAATATGTTAATTGTTACAATAAGCATACACTTAAAAAAAATACTATACTATACCACTGACAGTTGTAATATACCATCCCTATTCTCTTTCGCAAAATACTCCTACAGAGGAAAATATTTTTATCAAGAATATTTCACCTGAAGTTTTTTCACCATCATTGGGTGCCAGAATTGTTTCAAGGACATAGTTAGTCCAATATCATAACCGTATGCTCTCATGTGTTGAACATGTCATTCCCGCCACATAAAAACAGCTAATTGAACCAAAAATCCAGATTAACTTCTATCTGTCTCTGTGATGATGAGTTGCTGAAATTCATGAAACTCTTCAATGGCAGGTCAGACCTGCCAACAATGGAGGAACAAGGACCAAAGGTTCACCGCACCCTTGGACACTCTTTATAGTGCTCTTATTTGGGGATTGAGCAGAGGGTCAGACACCATTGCTTGACATGTTTTGTACAATAACTTGCAGAAGTTGGATCCAGGAGTTATTTTTGCCAAGCTGGCGAAAAAGATTTTCACTTAAAATTATTTTCCACTTGTTTGTTCAACCAAACACCCAAACTTATTGAACACATTTTTGCAAAAGTATTTTACGCCAAACCAAATGGAGCTGTACAGTCCAGGCCATAATTGGCGCACACAAAGACATGAGGCAAACACCACAACAAATGGAAAGCTGACACAGAAACTCTAGGAAAAGGACATGGCCACGGTAAGGACATCCAACAAATCTAGAAGTAATAATTTTTGTTGTATAATAGCCTGGTTGTTATCATTATTATAACTATGGTTTGATACTACCATATATTCATGCAAACTAACCTTAGTAGCACGAAGCGGGAGCGCGAACAGGAGTGGGAGCGGGAGCGGGGGCGGGGGAGCGGATGATCATAGAAGTGTGGGAGCGCCGTCGGGAGTGTCTAGGAAAAATTATTAAAATTATAATTTTTTAAATATAATTTTTTAATGTTTTTTATATAGTTAAATATTAAAATAAAATAAAAAAACTATTATTCTACCACATGGATTGCAAAACATAAACATTTCCATTAAAGTTCACAATTCCACATGACATAAAACTAGAACTTTAGAAAAGAAAAAAAAAAAACCCAAGGTGTACGTTACAAATTAGGTGGAGAATAATGACCCTTTAGATGGAGAGTAATGAGCCTTTTTCTTTTCTTTTTTTATTAACTAAAAATGAAGAAAATGAAGTGTCTCAATACAGCACCATTATCAAAGGTGTACAACTTTACAGAAGTTCGGTGGAAAATGAAGAGTCCTTTTTTTTTTATTAACTAAAATTGAAGAAAATGAAAAGTCTTCTTACTGCACCATAATCCAAGGTGGCTGGTTTACAACTTTAAAGATGTACAGTATAGAGAAACAAAAACCATGTCCCATCTCTATGTACGTTACAAACAAGACACATGTACGTTATTTCCCATCTCTCCCTACATGTGTAGGATGAGATACAAAGTCACATATACAGCTCTAATAAAACATCACATACAACTACAGCCTATCATTCCCCTCTGGTCTTTCTCTTCTCCTTGACAACCCACCACCACCGAAAAATCAGAGATGAAGCCGGCGATGAAGATGACGACGACTGCAAAGAGGAACAACAATCCAATAGGAGACATATACGGCGACAAGGATGTTGATTGAAGGGAGATGACGACTCCGATTGGAAAGAATCGACAGCGCCGCTAGCAAGGAAAGACGACGGTGACCGGAAAAAACTGTAAGCTCTGACCGGAAAAAACCGTAAGCTCCCATCTTCCTTTGGAGCGCGATCCCGTCTCATGGGTACGCGTTTCCATGGCGTTTCCGAGCGAGAAACGCGGAATCACGTTTCTCAGGGAGGAGCGTCGCCTCACCAGGCGTTTCCTGCAACTAAGAAACTAACACTACATGCTAAGGAAGAAAAGTTGCAGCTTACAGATTTTTCTTTTTTCTAACATCAAGAGTACCCAGGAATGCTCCTTGTTAGAATAGCTTTTAGCTTTTGTCCCACATTGCCTAGCTACATATTGTATTCTTCTCTCTCATAATATAAAATAAAGTCTTATGTGTTTGGGTTCGTTAACACTCTACACTTCTCTCTCTCTCTCTCTCTCTCTCTCTCTCTCTCTCTCTCTCTCTCAAACAAACAACATGGTATTAGAGCAATTTTTGATTCCACCATAAACCCTTCATCAGCCATCATCATCTTCCCTAAACCGAAACCCTAATACAGTCTTCCATCATCATAGCCACTGTAAATAGAGCCGAAAACCCTAGCCTCCACTCTTAACTTAGCCGACAGCCTTAGAACTCCTATCCAACCTACCGAAAACCCTAACCTACTACTCGACAGCCCCTAACTTGCATGTAGACCACTCGACAACCCTTAATCCACTACTTAACAGCCCATTAACCACATGTAAGCCACTTGAAATCCTTCAATCTGTTTCGAAATCCTTGACCCAGCCACACCCACTTCAAATCGACCTCCAAAACCTTGAAAAATTACTGACTCAATTCCGAAATTACTCGGTTTCCACCTGAATAGGGTTCAAAAGTTACTGCCCGACTATTCCTGAATATGTTCGATAGTTGCTAAATGGTGCTCGAAACCCTAGTTCTGATCCAGATTGTTGCTCGTATATGGTGATTGGTTGGCTCCTGTTGCATTGTTCATTTGTGGCATATTGGTTCCTTGTTTCTTCCTAGGTTCGTGATCTACTTTTATGCGTGTCTACTGTATTGCCTTCTTTGGAGTTTCTTCACTATTGTTGGATGGTGGTTGTGTTCGCTCTTCGGTGCCCGATTTTGTTATTGTTCGGTTGTTAGTTTAGACCGGTTGGTAATTTGTTCCTGGTTGTTGCTGTGTTGGTGTTTCGTTGGTTGATTGGAATAGTTCTTTGCGGGCAATTGGCTTTCGGTGCTGAATAGTTATTTGTAGTTGTGGTTGGTTTCTTTTGTTGGAGGTAGTGGTTGGTTGATTTATTGGTCAAATTTTTTTTTTTTTTTAATTTGTTGGTAGATGTTGATTTCATATGGTGGATAGTAACGAAGTTTGTCAGTCTATTGGTTGTTTAGTTGCTTGTGGATTCTGAGTTGGTGGTTGGGTTTGTTTATGATGGAGTTTGCTTCAGTTGTTTCGGGTGGTTTTGGCCCTGGTTTTGGTCGTCGTGGTTCTAATTTCCGTGGTCTTGGTGGTTTTGGTCGTGGTCGCATGTCAGGGGAAGGTAATTCTCGTCTTGGTAGTTCTGATTATGGTATTCAATAGTGTACCCATTGTGGGGGTACAAATCATATAGTTGAGTATTGTTATGATCTTCATGGTTTTCCCCAGGTTCAACCGGTTGCTATTTCTGAGGATGTTGGACAGTTTACTCATTCTTCTGCCAACAGAAGGGTGACTATCTCAGCAGAGGAGTATCAGTAGTAGCAACGCCTACTGTCGCTTCAGACCAATTCTTCCATTGCTACGTTATCTCAGACAGGTTCCTCTATTACTTGCATTCCGTCTTTTCATTCTTCTACTCATTGGGTTATTGATTCTGGTGCATCTGATCATCTGACTGGTAATCCTTCTATTCTTTCTGGTCGTCAGTCTCTTAGTAAACCATCTCGTGTTACCTTAGCTGATGGTTCTACCACCAATGTTAATGGTTTGGGTTTTGTTCATGTTACTTCCTCTCTTACTTTGGACTCTGTACTGCAAGTTCCTCATTTTCCATTAAATCTTATGTCTGTTAGTAAACTTACCAAGTCTTTGAATTGCTCAGTCACATTCTTCCCTAATGGTTGTGTGTTTCAGGATCTCAAAACAAGAATGAAGATTGGTGGCGGTGTTGAACGTGGAGGCCTGTATTACCTTACCGATGATGTTCACCCTAGCTCAGTTGCTCTTCAGTCATCAGTGTAACCATATCAACATCATTGTCGTCTTGGTCATCCATCACTTGAGAACCTCAAAAGGCTAGTACCTTCATGTAGCCGTGTGGATGCTTTGCCATGTGAAGTCTGTGAGTTTAGCAAACATCATAGAGTGTCTTTTTATCCTAGGGTTGAGAGTTGTGCATCGCGTCCTTTTGAGTTAGTTCATTCTGATATTTGGGGTCCAATGCATGTTCCTAAAATTTTTGGCTTTCAGTATTATGTTATTTTTGTTAATGATTTCTCTCGCGTTACCTATCTTTATCTCATAAATGCGAGGTTTGAGTTATCTTCTATTTTTAAGTCATTTTATACGGAAATCAAAACCCAGTTTGATACTTGCATCCGCATATTTCGTTCTGATAATGCCCATGGTGAATATTTTAAAAATACTCTCTCAATTTTTTGATGATCACAGTATTATCCACCAGTCCTCTTGTGCTCGGACTCCACAACAAAATGGAGTTGCCGAACGCAAGATTCGACATTTATCAGAAGTTATGCGTGCAATGTTATTTCAAATGCAAGTTCCCAAGTCTTATTGGAGTGATGCAGTTCTCACTGCCTGCTATTTGATTAATCGTATGCCCTCTAGTGTTCTTGGAGGTCAGATACCCCATAAGGTATTGTTTCCCAGCCGTCCCCTTCATTCATTACCCCTTAGGATTTTTGGGTGCACATGTAATGTTCATGCTCTGGATCCTGACCAGAGCAAACTTGACCCTCGCTCCATTAGGTGCATTTTTCTTGGTTACTCTTGAACTCAAAAAGGGTATAAGCGTTATTCTCGATCATTACGTCGTCCCTTTGTGCGCGCTAACGTCACATTTAATGAGTCACTCCCATTTTATTCGGAGCCTGTCACTATCAATGATCGGCTTGCATCTGAGTCTGTGTTTCCTATAGTTGTCCCCTCAGGTACCGGTCCTCCACCAAAACCTTTGCAAGTGTATGCCCGTTGTCCTAAAGTTCCACCAGTGCCATTCAGCATGAGCCACTAGTGTCCTCTCAGCCAGCACCATCGCCACCTGAGCCCTCTGCGCAAACAGGCCCACCTTCACCCACCGCTCCGTCTTCCCCTCCATTGCGAGATCCAGATGATCTTGGTTGTCCTATTGCCCATTGTAAAGGTATTCGGTCTTGCACTATACATCCTATTGCTCAGTTTGTTTCATATAACCATTTGTCACCATCCCTTCGTGCTTTTACTACTTCAGTCTCTTCCATTTTTGTTCTTAACACTGTTCAAGAGGCCATATTTGTGTTTGAGTGGCGGAAAGCAATGGAGGATGAGATGTCTTCTCTTCATCATAATGACACTTAGGAGTTGGTTTCTGTTCCTGCTAGTAAAACTACTGTTGGCTGTCGTTGGGTATTGAGCGGATGGCACTATTGAGCGGTATAAGGCCCGTCTTGTAGCCGAAGGCTATACGCAGACATATGGGGTTGATTATGCAGAGACCTTTTCCCCAGTTGCCAAGATAAACTCTGTTCGGGTTCTTATCTCTATTGCTACTAATAAAGGTTGGCCTTTATTTCAATTGGATGTTAAGAATGCCTTCTTACATGGTGATCTGATCGTTGAGGTCTGTATGGAGCAACCTCCTGGGTTTGTTGCTCAGGGGGAGCGTTCTCGGGTTTGTCGTCTTCGCAAAGCTTTATATGGTCTGAAGCAATCCCCTCGAGCTTGGTTTGGTCGATTTAGTGAAGTTGTGCTGCAGTTTGGTATGCGTCGATCTCATTCGGATCACTCTGTTTTCTCTCTTCAGTCTGAGCGTGGGAAAAGAATATTGATTATGTATGTAGATGACATCATTATTACTGGAGATGATTAGAAAGGTATTGATGAGTTGAAGCAGTTTTTATAGCGACAGTTCCATACTAAAGATTTGGGTAAGCTACGGTATTTTTTGGGTATTAAGGTAGCAAGATCCAAAGATGGCATTAGTTTGTCCAATCGGAAATATGCATTGGATATTCTTGAGGAGACAGGTTTATTGGGAGCAAAACCTGTGGAGACCCCAATGGATCCTAATGTGAAATTTTGTGTTGATCAGGGAGAGATATTTCCTCATCCAGAATGTTATCGTCGCTTAGTTGGTAAGTTGAATTATCTTACCAATACACGTCCTGATATCTCCTTCGCTGTAAGTGTGGTGAGTCAGTTTATGTTAGCTCATTGTCTTCCACATTGGGAAGCTTGTCCTCGTCTTCCACCTTATGGCTCATCCTGGACATGGTTTGTTTTATCGGTCTAATGGTCATTTGAGTGTTGAAGCCTTTACCGACGCTGATTGGGCTGGACATGGTTTGTTTTATCGGTCTAATGGTCATCTGATAGATGGTCCACTACTGGGTACTGCACTTTTGTTGGAGGCAATTTACTTACATGGAAAAGCAAGAAACAAACAGTGGTCACAAGGTCTAGCGCAGAAGCGGAGTATCGAGCCATGGCACACACATCTTGTGAGATTGTGTGGTTGAGAGCTTTACTCAAGGAATTAGGTTTTGATGTGGAGCTACCTATTCCTATGTATTGTGATAATCAAGCGGCGATTCATATTGCTTCAAATCTAGTATTCCATGAGAGAACAAAACATATTGAAGTTGATTGTCACATTGTTCGTGAGAAGATAGATGGTGGTGTGTTGTCCACTCCATTTGTTCCTACAAGAGCTCAGTTGGCTGATATCTTCACCAAACCATTGTTTAAACCGCATTTAGAGTTTTTATGTAACAAGCTGGGATTTTGTGATATTTATTCTTGTTAGAGTAGCTTATTAATATTGCTCTATAGTGTCTTTGTCCCACATTGACTAGTCAGGTAATGTGTCTAGTTGTATCATAATATAAATAAAGGTTCTATGTGTAAGGGTTAATTTAACACCCTACACTTCTTTCTCTCTCACTCACAACATGGTATCAGAGCCAAACCTTAACCTACCCCCATAACCTAACCAAATCAAACCCTAACCTACTCTTAAAACCCCAGCCGTACATTCCTATATGTCACCAGTCGTCCCTAACCTTGGAAACCCTAAATTCTAAACTTCATACCCATCAACAGATCATAGTATCAGCCTTCCCTGACCTTCGAAAACACTACAACATCCTAAAACCCAGATCTATTCTGTTCGAAACCCTAAAACGAGATGCATAAAGCCTAATTGACCCTATTTCAACCCTTTACAACCACTGTTCGACTCTATTAAGCTTTCGAAACCTCTGAATTACCCAAACCGAGCCTCGAAATCAACTCCTCATCCTAAATCGACCTTCAATACCCTTCGAAATTGATATCCAATCACTCGAAAAACCTCAAAACCATAACCCTAATGTTCGAAATTTGTTTTTTGATCTTGAAAGTCCTGGTTTAAGAATCTGGACGTACCTTGTTAGTACTTGTTCGTGTGATCCAGAATAGTTTGCGGCTGTTTCGTTACTGTTGAGCGTGTTTTTGCTGCTCGTACAAGGGTTTCTTGTTGCTCTTATTCATTCCTGATCAACAAATGTGGTAATGCCGTTGGTCGATTTGTTCTTTTCTATGTTATGTCACTGCTGATTGGTGGAGTATTGTTGGTTGTTGCTTAGTTAATTGAGGACGTAGTTGGTGGGCTGTGATCTGTTGGTGGTTATTTTGGTTATATGTTTCTTTATCATTTGGTATTTCGATCATGTTCACTTCATTCTTCGCATGTTGATTATCAGCTTATGTTGGATATTGGAGTTCATGTCGTTCAGTATCTAGGTTTAGTTGGTGGTTGGTTGTTTTGTTCGATTGTTCAGGAGTTTGTTGCTGTGTTGGTAGAAAGTTGGTTGGTTTAGTAGCTCATTGATTTGTTGGTTGTTTGGTTGCTCGTGCTATTCGAGTTGTTGCTTTGGTTTATTTATGATGGAGAATGCTTCCATTGTCTCTAGTGTTTTTGGTGGTCGTAATTTTGGTGGCTGTGGTTCTAAGTTCCGTGATCGTGGTGGTTCTAGTTATGGTCACATGTCAGGAGGAGGTAGTTCTAGTCGTGGTGGTTTTGATTATGGTACTCGACAGTGTGCCCATTGTGGGGGTACAAATCATACAGTGGGTTATTGTTATGATCTTCATGGTTTTCCTCAGGCTCATCAGGTTACTATTTCGAGGATCTTTGGGCGTTTTTTACTCATCCTTTTTTGCGTGATGGTAGGGTGACTATTTCTACTGAGAGGAGTACCAGCGCCTCGTGTCACTTCAATCGAGGTTACGCCCATTTCGCTACGCTATCTCGCATGCAGTCTTTTCATTTACTTGTGTTGCATCGTCTCTTCCTTCCACTCCTTGGGTTATTGATTCGGGTGCATCAGATCATATGACTGGCAGTTCCCACATTCTTTCTGATCATCAGTCTACCGGTAAACCACCCCATGTTACCCTAGCTGATGGTTCTACTACTGCTGTTATTAGTTTGGGTTCTGTTCCACTTACCCCCTCTCTTACTTTGGACTCGGTATTGCATGTTCCTCGTTTTCCATTAAATCTTCTGTTAGTTAGTAAACTTACAAAGTCTTTGAATTGTTCTGTTACTTTTTCCCCTCATGGTTGTGTGTTTCAGGATCTCAAGGCGGGGAGGAAGATTAGTGGTGGTGTTGAGCGTGGTGGCCTGTATTACTTTACCGATGGTGTTCACCCTAGCTCTATTGCTCTCCAGTCATCAGTTTCACCATATTAACATCATTGTCGTCTTGGTCATCCATCCCTTTAAAACTTTAAAAGGCTAGTTCCTTCATGTAGTCGTGTTAACACTTTGCCATGTGAAGTTTGTGAGTTTAGTAAACATCATAGAGTACCATTTTATCCCAAGGTTGAACGTCGTGTGTCACATCCTTTTCAGTTAGTTCATTCAGACATTTGGGGGCCTATTCATGTGCCCAATGTTTTTGGTTTTCAGTATTATGTTATCTTTGTTGATGATTTCTCTTGTATTACATATCTTTATCTTATGAAAGAGAGATCTGAGTTGAAGACTATTTTTAAATCATTTTACATGGAAATAAAGACTCAATTTAATACTTGCATTCGTATGTTTCGGTCTGACAATGCACGCGAATTTTTTCATAGTACTTTATCTCAGTTTTTTGATGATCATGAGATTATTCATCAGTCATCCTGCGCTCGAACTCCACAACAAAATGGGGTTCTTTGAGCGCCAAGATTAGACACTTTATCGGGGAGTTATGCGTGCCATGTTATTTCAAATGAAAGTTCCTAAGTCTTCTTTGGAGTGATGCGGTTCTTCTTTGCATGCCATTTGATCAATCGTATGCCTTCTAATCGTTCTTGGGGTCAAATACCCCATTGATCCCTATTTCGATTCGGCCTCTCCACTCATTACCCCCTCGGGTTTTTGGGTGTACATGTTATGTTCATGTTCTTGATCCCGACCAGAGTAAATTGGATCCACGGTCCATTAAGTGCATTTTTCTTGGTTACTCTCGCACTCAGAAAGGGTATAAGTGTTACTCTCCCACTCTTCGTCGTCACTTTGTTTGTGCAGATGTTACATTTAATGAGTCATTGCCATTTTATTCGGGTCCACAAACCCCTGTTATGGCTGAGTCTGAGTCTATCTTTCCTATAGCAGTCCCATCTGATTCTTCTGTGAACCCCCTGAAGGAGAAACCCTTGCAGGTGTACATTTGTCGCAACAAAGCAATCGAGGCACCACCAGTGCCTGCCCCAACGCCTCCCCCGTCACAAAATCCGGTAGTACCTGTCCCAACACCTCCTCCATCACAAGATCTGGAGGTTTCTTCTTCCTTATCTGACCTTGATCTTCCTATTGCTCTACGTAAAGGTACTCGTACTTGCACTTCTCATCCCATTTCTTACTATGTCGCGTATAATCATCTGTCTCCTTCCCTTCGTGCCTTTATTGTAAAGTTAGACAAAGCAATTGAAAGGCAAAAAGTTAGGGTTCTATTCTCATTACATAGAACTTATACAAGTGTGAAAAAGATGAAAGATAAAGTGTGAAAAAGATGAAAGATAAATTACACTATGATCCCAAACTATTAACTTAATTGCACGAGTAGACAGATACAATCTAATTACACATTTACACCCAAAACTTAACATTTACTTTGTCAGTTTCTTCTATATATGTTCCTAACACTGTACAGGAGGCCCTTTCTTTATCTGAGTGGCGGACAACCAAGGAGATTGAGATGACTGCTCTCCATGAAAATGGCACTTGGGAGTTGGTTCCTCTTCCGCCAGGAAAGTCTATTGTTGGTTGTCGATGGGTCTTTACGGTCAAATTTAATCCTGATGGCACTGTTGAGCGGTATAAGGCCCGCCTTGTGGCCAAAGGCTGTACACAAACATATGGGGTTGATTATGCAGAGACTTTTTCCCCTATTGCCAAGATAAACTCTGTCTGGATTCTTATTTCTCTTGCTGCTAATCTTGGTTAGCCGTTGTTTCAATTGGATGTCAAGAATGCCTTCTTACACGGTGATCTGCTTGAATAGGTATATATGGAGCAACCACCTGGATTTGTTGCTCAGGGGTTGTTGCTCAGGGGGAGTGTGCTCAGGTTTTTTGTCTTCGCAAAGCTTTATATGGTCTAAAACAGTCACCTCGAGCTTGGTTTGGTCGGTTCAATGATGCTACGATACAGTTTGGTATGCGTGGATCTCATTCTGATCATTCTGTCTTCTCTCTCCAGTCAAAGCGTGGAAAAATACTGTTAATTGTGTATGTAGATGACATCATCATTACTGGGGATGATCAGAAAGGCATTGATGAGTTGAAGCAATTTTTACAGCGTCAATTTCACACTAAAGACTTGGGTAAGCTACGGTATTTCTAGGGTATTGAAGTGGCAATATCCAAGGAGGGAATCAGTTTGTCTCAATGAAAGTATGCTTTAGATATTCTTGAGTAAACAGGTTTATTGGGAGCAAAACTTGTGGAGACTCCGATGGATCCTAATGTGAAGCTTTGTGTTGATCAGGGGGAGATATTTCCACATCCGGACCAGTATCATCGCTTAGTTGGCAAGTTGAATTATCTTACCAATACACGTCCTGATATTTCATTCGCTGTCAGTATGGTGAGTCAGTTTATGTCAACTCCTTGGCTTCCACACTGGGAAGCTTGTCTTCGTATTGTGAAATATCTTAAAGCTCATCCTGGACGAGGTTTGTTTTATCGGTCTAATGGTCATTTGCGTGTTGAAGCTTTTACTGATGCTGATTGGGCAGGATCACCATTTGACAAACGGTCTACTACTGAGTACTGTACTTTTGTTGGCGGCAATTTGGTCACATGGAAAAGTAAGAAACAAACGGTTGTTGCAAGGTCTAGTGCAGAAGCGGAGTATCGAGCCATGGCACACACGACTTGTGAGATCGTCTGGTTAAGAGCTTTACTCATGGAGTTAGAGTTCGGTGTGGAGTTACCTATTCCTATGTATTGCGATAATCAAGCAACAATCCATATTGCTTCAAATCCAGTGTTTCATGAAAGAACAAAGCATATTGAAGTGGACTGTCATATTGTTCGTGAGAAGATAGATGGTGGTGTGTTATCTACTCCATTTGTTTCTACCGGAGCTCAATTGGTTGATATCTTAGCCAACCACTGTTTAAACCACGTTTATAGTATTTTATGATATTTATTCTCCAGCTTGAGGGGGAGTGTTAGAGTAGCTTATTAATATTGCTCTATAGTGTCTTTGTCCCACATTGACTAGTCAGATAATGTGTCTAGTTGTATCATAATATAAATAAAGGTTCTATGTGTAAGGATTAATTTAACACCCACACTTCCTTCTCTCTCACTCACAACAATTCTCCAGCTTGAGGGGGAGTGTTAGAATAGCTTTTAGCTTTTGTCCCACATTGCCTAGCTACATATTGTATTTTTCTCTCTCATAATATAAAATAAAGTCTTACGTGTTTGGGTTCGTTAACACCTTACACTTCTTTCTTTCTCTCTCTCTCTCTCTCAAACAACACTCTTGTTAAGAGAAAGCAAAGCCTTCAACAAGTATCCACCAAGTGGCTGACATTATTAAGTTTATTTCTAACCTAACGGACATATCCAAGAAGCAATCAGTGTCACTGTTCTAAAAATCCGCCTAGGGGCTAGGCATGGTCTGCCGCCTCGCCTAGGGTCCTAAAAGTTCCATTTGACGGTGGGATGATTAGTCGGTTAGGCGGCATTAGTCAGATAGGTGGGGACTAGTCGGCGTGTACATTTTTTTCACTTTTTTGAATTGGGGGTTTAAATATGTAATAGTATAAGGCACAGGTATCAAGTGTTATTTTACCAAAAACATATGGGGAGAATTGGCGTGGATCATGCATTTGAGAATTCCACTAAATTGAGAATGGATAGGGAAGAATGTGCATAATATTGAATCACTTGAGAATTCTGAATCTGCTTTGTCTATGAACAAGGAAATATAAGTAATGCATATCAAGTCAGTCAGTAATAGTCATAGTAGAATAAGAGTAAGATACAAAGCCAATTTCAATAGACACGGTAGAGGACCCCATTAACATGCAACTAGTAGGAATAAATATTCCTAAATCGCAACAACGCAACTAGTAGGAATAAATATTCCTAAATCGCAACAACGCAAACATCCGGTAAAGTAAGAAATTATAACTAAAAGAATGGAAGGGGCTTAGCAAATGAATGTTCACTTTGATGAAACATTTGATTATGAAGAGTCAAGGACTAAAAGTAGTTTATGGTGCAAAACAAAATATTGAAACATTTGTTTTGATGGATGAGTCTTTATGTTTTCATTTTGGTTATTTGATATTTTGCTCTCTACATACTCAAACTTTGGGGAGGGGAGAATATTTTTTCAAAAAATAACTAAACGGCTAACCTCTAGGTGCCTCATAATTGGCAACTAGGCGGGCCAAGTGCTAGGAGCCCCTCCGCCGCCCCTAGCGACTTTTAGAACCATGATCAGAACATTACAAGCCAGAACGTCCAATATGTCCGACATGTGCGCTGTCCAACATGCCCACAT
Source organism: Vaccinium macrocarpon (assembly GCA_022606695.1). Lineage (NCBI taxonomy): Eukaryota > Viridiplantae > Streptophyta > Magnoliopsida > Ericales > Ericaceae > Vaccinium > Vaccinium macrocarpon. Next base: position 26,429,863 of record CM040176.1, on the reverse strand, counting down.
GTGCTCTGAGAGGGGCAACGCTCCTCCATAGAAATGTTTGTGCCACACAAAATTTGTTCCTGCTGGCTGCTGTTAGAGCATCCAACCCAAAACCAATAGGCAATGAGTAGAGAGGCCGTCTAGGCTCATATACTAGTTTTGGAGGTTATAATTAACCACCGTGAGATGAGCTCTGATTCTCCTCTGTGACCCTTGAGCCGCACGTGGAGAGGTAAACTACAGATCCATAACATTAGGATCATAATGAAACATGGTACACTTATGGGACAAAAAATGAGGCAATCAATCAAGAGATTCTTGTCCAAAAGACTCCGAAACTACCTCTGATACCATGTTAGAGCATTCAACTCAAAACTAACTGGGAACGAGTGGGGAGGTCGCCTGGGCTCATATCCTAGTTTTGGAGGTTATAATTAACCAACAGGGGGCAAGCTCTAACACATACAAAACCTATGCAGAATCTAACAAAGCAAGGAGCAAAATGCCAAGTCTGCAATCACCAAAAAATCAGAGTTATAGGAACTACAATTTTAGTCTTCATTGATCACCCTCGAACTAGAAACCTGTGACCAAATTAAAATCTATGTCAATATTAACCACATTTTGTATCACATCAACATGACTCTGAGTGAGTACGAAACTCACAAAATCAATTTCAAAAAAAGAACACAATGCAGTGAAAATATTTCTACCAACTAAATTATAAGATATTTCCCAAGAAAAAATAGAGACCCTAAGACAAATATCAAATTTACAGAAATTAGGTATGCAATAACTAATTTATTACCAATCCCTATACAAGTATTGCGGAGGGCAAGAAATACACCGAGGGGAGACCCGACTGCAAAGAAGGTGTCCACCTGGCAATATAAATTGAGGTAAAACCAGGAGCGTTATTCAATAATTGACAAGAAAATTTAAACTTGCATAGAGATAACCACCTTGACATCCTATTTGTGTGTGTGTGAGAGAGAGAGAGAGAACGAAGTCTAAAAGCTTTGCAAATTATAATTTTCACAGATGCCCAGAAATACAAAAAAGGAAAAGTATTACCGTGAATTCCAACTTCGTATATTTGATATAAGGAGTGTGGCAGTTCAGTGTATCGTTTTGTCCACATGGAAGCTTTCCAGAAACAGGTTGATTTGCAGTAGTCATGGACACCACCTCAACTCCTGTAAATTTTGCTCATCGAATTCCAAATACCATCTCAATATACATAATAAAAAGCAAGAACTGACCAAAACAAAAACAGAAAAACAAATCCCCTGCATGTACCTGCACCACTACACACAGTTTCCAATTCTGCAATCCTTGCTTTTAGGCAATCAATCTGTGACATTAGTAAATTTATTCAGCAGGATAAACATACACATGGAAACTAAGGCACCTAAGTTGCTAAATACCACCTCTTCCCCCAGCAGTTCTATTGCTTTGTCTTTATCATTCTCAGGCCCACAGCAGGACAGGTTTTCTACATTGCCCGCCGGTACTTGATTGTTAACGTTAGAAGCATCATTAAAATATTCCGTTTTGCAAGAAAGCATGTCTCTAGAATCAGAAACCTTTTCATTGTCATCTTTCCCCAGTGATGAAATAGCATCAGGTTGCTTAGACTCCACCTCCATTGCAGAAGGTTCGTCAAAAGCTAATGGGACAGAAAAACCCGCAGGAACAGAAGAATCTTCCATCTCTGGGACTGGAAAATTTGTTTTTCCACCAGCATTGCCATCTTCTGAGGGGCCTATGATTCCCTTAGTTTGATTGTTAATGGAGACGACGTAGTTGTTCTGACTGGATTTGGAATTGTACTCTGGAGATTGGTTGTTGAGAGTAGGGGAAGAAGATTCTTCATTCATAGGGTGTTGTTCTTTATACATCCACTCCATTGGAAAGGGGGAGGATAAATTCTCTTGATGGCAAATAATATCATACGAGAGAACACTTCCCAAAGAGTGACCGAACAAGGAAACCTACAAAAGTAGAGCATGACCAGAGAACGAATCTTCAGCATGAATCACAATCTGGAATCTTTAAAGCTTATCAAGTGAATGTTCAAAACAGCCACATAGTACCTTTCCATCATAACCAGGATTCCTCTTCAGGAACTTCAAATATAGTCGATTTAGCTGGTCAGAGACCTGGAGATGAATCATCTACTATGAGTCCGCAAATATTACTAAACCTAATCTTTCTTTGACTTCTTAAACAATGTTCCAAAAAATAAAAGATATCTTGAATTAAATGTTGTTGTATATCATGTTCTGCACCAGTAAGAAAGTAACATTCACAAGATGAAGAGATCATTGAGATACAATACGGCACCGCTCTTATACCACATACATGCGAATTCCATCAAAACATAACAGAGAGACCAGCAACTTCTTCTGAGAGAACAAACGGATGAGAGAAAGTAACTGAAACAATAACAACAAGGCGAGCTCGGGGATACTAAATGCAAGCTTTTTTTATTGCACTGAGGCAAGCTCGGGGATACTGACTACAAACTATTTTTTATTGCACTGACCACATGTAACCAAAGCCCTGTTGGAACGTTTCCAAAATATTTAATGGATATTAAATGGTATTATTGGAGAATGGTTTTAATCCAAAAGGTGTGGTGTGCCTATTCAGGTTAAATGAATAGACATGATTATTTGATTTTAGTGCAAAGGGTGTGTCTATTCAGGTTAAATGAATATACATGACTATACCAAAAAGTGCAACTATTCGGGATAAAAGAATAGACACGATCATTGAATTTAAATGGTTTAAACCAAAATGTGTGTCTATTTGGGAAAAATGAATAGACATGACTATTGGACTCAAATGGTGTGACCGTTGGGTTTAAAGGAATAAACTGAACTCATTTGCTAAAATCAAACGGAAAACTCAGCCTAAGTATAACTATTCGTAAACGGTCACAATGGTTTGAATGTAAAGGTGTGACCTACGTAGCACCGACACTTCTAAAGGTTGCCATGTCCCCGGAGGACACCTGGGGACACGTATTGGACACGCCACATGGCGTATCCCTTAAATTGAATTATTTTTTGGAGGGGGACACTCAGGATACACGGCATGGACACGCGAGTCCTATATCTACACACTTTAACTCTCGCAATCTCACTCTCTTCCTCCCTCTTCCCCATGTATGTACATAATTTTTTTGTATATATATGTATGTACTAGTATTGTTTATACCTCTGTAGATGTGTGTATATCTTACATGTATATATGTGCATATATACCTGCGCATAACAATGTAAATATCTTACATATCAAAACAAAAGTGTATATATTTATGTATATAAATTGTTACTGCATACACATATAATATATTTATATATATAATTATTAATTTATTTTTTTTGTGTCCCCGACCGTATCCGTGTTCATTTTCTTAGATAATCTGTGTCCGTGTTTGTATCCGTGTCGGTGTCCGTTCTACATAGGGTGCGACTATTTGGTGAATGGTCACAAGTTTATGCTTACATACAGGCTAGTTGTTCCACCAATTTCCATGATTGAGAAATGATTATGATTCCAATTGTTGTTTCTCTCTAGAATTATCTCCTACATATATTTTTGGGGGGCTCGTAAAATCCAAAGGTATTCTTATTCTTCTTCGTCTGTGCATGACGCAGTTGGACAAACAGTCAATCAGGAATGGGCTTTATTGTATCTTGGAGCCGAATACACCGGCAACCCGGTGCACACCAAATTCACTCGAATTGGTGGAGGTGAATATCGTCTTAAAGGCAACGACAATATAACACGCATTGAAGCAATCATTGGCGATACGATATTTGCACCAGCAATCCTAAGATGATATTTGGTGACGAAATGGAAGTGTTATTTGTTTGGAGACATTACTTTAAGGCGTGGAAAAGTTTTATGTTTGAAGAACTAGACGGTGGTTCAACCGAAACCGAGTTGAACCGGATTTTGGTTAGAGAAGATAATAATAATAAAACAGAAGCGGTCCTCAATCTTTAATACAAAGTAAGTTAGAGAAATTTGGAAATTCTAGTGAGGAGTTGCCGGAATAGCGCGACGGACTAAGATAGAGCAGCGGACGGCAGGCTCACGTTGTTGTAGAGATAATGCCCTTGATTGCTAACAGATCAGATAAGGACTTTGAGATGGCACGGATTCAATCCACTTCTGTTGGTCAAGTGGAAAAGGAAAAACTACTGCTGCAAGTGCATTGCATATTGGTATCCTAGAAAGTAGACACTCGCAATTGAGGATGCATGTCCATGGAAAAGGATTTACTGATGTCAGTTTTTTTTGGCTCTCTTTCTTTTGTTGAAGAATGTCTAGTAAGTAACATCTAACCCACTTAGATGGATTTACCTCTATGTAGTTAAAGGGATATACATTTTTTTTATATGGGCTATGACATATATATTGGCACATAAGATTGTTCGGCATATGTTTTGACTCTAGTCTTTAATTCAACGGCGTTTAATGCATGATTTGTGTGCTATTTGCATGTGACCCTTCTTACTCAAGTATGTTTGTATAAATTGTATTATAACCGTCTTTCATCCCCACTTGGTTGCCGTTGCATCATTATTTGGAGTTAGAAGGTGTGATTAGTGTTGTTTACTACTTGGATCATGAGTGCTAGGTAATTGCTTTGGTGACTTTTAGGAGATCTTTGTGTCTCAAGGAAGAGACAATGGTAAACTCATAAGTAGGAGACCGAAACACAAGGCACATTAACGGGTTATTAGCAATTTGCCTCTTTATACATGTAGAGCATCTATTTCGCAAGGGGTTCCTTAACATATAGCCAATATTTACTACATATGCGATTTTAGTGTTATGGAAATGAATGTATTTTTATGAGCATGGAAATTAGGTTTTGTTGATAGATACTTTTTTATCTATATTCCCATGGATGATTTTGGATATATTTTTATAGCAAGGTTCATGTGGTTTGTCGTTGGTGACACGTGACATGATACTCACGTCATGGTCATAATTATATTTATATGACATGGTAATGCATTATATCATATATGGCTCCTAATGAGCGGTGTTTGACTGTCCTGACCACCAATCAAATAATCGTGTTAGGATAGGTACAAGGTTACAGTATTATGGGACACGTGGTCAGCAGTTACCGAATTGGTGGATAGTTAAATTATACTGGATGTTTTGCTTTATGCAAATGCTAGATAAATAGTTTTTAATATTCCAGATTTGGAAACCTTTCTCAAATTATCCATACCATTACATGTTTGTGAATTTTATATGCAAGTTCTTTGAATAAGGTAAACAAAATGTTGACTTTTGGGAATTATTTGAATTGATGAGATCAGTTTTACATAAGACACCTTTGAATATACATGTTGACTTATACATGTGGAGGTCAAGGATTTAACTAGTGGGTGTAACCAAAATGCGTGGCTCTTGGATTTAATCTAAATGGTGTAACCATTGGAAGCTAAATCAAGTAGTGTAAAATAAATGGAACTTAGTTTCATTGGAGGAAATATCAAATTTGAGGAACGGTTAGTTAATATTATTTTGTTTATTTAGTTGTTCTATACAACTATGTTTCACAAGTTTAGTTCTAAATTAAATTATTTAGAGGGATTGGTTTATATATATGCTTGTAATTGGTATCCATAAGTTTTATGGATACAAAGGTGCCTGATACATTAAGCATGGGAACCATGGATAAAAATGAGTCTACTTTTTGTGGGGTTCTCTCTCTTAAATTGAAGTGGAGATTTTACAATGAGATGGGGTGACATGAAATTTCGTCATGGTTATTTCCCAATAAATCTCTTCACTTATAAAAGTATTAGTAGTTATGGTTGTCATGTTAACATAAAAACCACATCAACAAACTATGAGAGTACATAAATATGGAAAATATTGTTCTCGCGGCAATGGTAATATTTACAAAATTCTTGTAAAGGTTATGATGTGGTAAACATCAATAGGATGCGACTTAGCCCATCTTATTTTGATCACTCCAGGAAGAAACTTGACTCACCACTTGTCACATACTTCAAGTCTTGAGTTCAATGAGCAAAGTACACCATATGTCGTGATTGTAAGCACACAATGAATTTTTTATACATCCCAAGGTAAAGTGCTTCATATGTGTAATGTAGAAAAACAGAAGGCTAAGCTACTTAGCTCTTAATAGGTTTCAAGTGTTATAGTTACAGGACAACGGAAAAAACCTACCTATATGAGTGTGGAGGCGGTGCAGCTTCTTATAGGTCTCGGGGGCTTTGACTTTAGAGCACTTATGAAACCAAGATAAAGACCCAATGCCAATCCACAGGTCGGCTTGTATGAATTACCTAAGGAGAAGAAAATTTGTGTGCGAGACGTGTCCGGTTAGTGGATTGCTAGTTAAAAGACAAGTCCACTATGCTCTTCTAACTAAGTCTAATGTGTTATTACTATGTGAATGGTTAAATCAAGAGATACCTTCAATTATGCACAAGTTTTCAGAGTCTATCCAATGTTTATTTTCAATATTTTGAAAACGGTGGGGATTGTTGGAACTTATGTAATTTTATTTTCAATATTTTGAAAATGGTGAGAGATTGTTGGAACATTTCCAAAAAATTTAATGGATATTAAATGGTATTATTGGTGAACGGTTTTAATCCAAAAGGTGGTGTGTCTATTCAGGTTAAATGAATATACATGATTATTAGATTTTAGTGCAAAAGGTGTCTATTCAGGTTAAATGAATAGACATGAATATACTAAAAAGTGCAACTATTCAGGATAAAAGAACAGGCGCAACCATTGGATTTAAATGGTTCAAACCAAAAGGTGTGTCTATTCAAGATAAATGAATAGACATGACTATTGGATTTAAATGGTGTGACTATTGGGTTTAAATGTAACTATTCGTGAATGGTCACAATGGTTTGAATGTAAGGCTAGCTGTTCCACCAATTTCCATGATTATGATTCTAGTTGTTGTTTCTCTAGAATTCCTACATATATTTTTGGTGGGCTTGTAAAATCCAAAGTTGTTCTAGTTCTTCTTCGTCTATGCATGATGCAACTGGACAAATGTCAATCGGGACTAGGCTTTATTGTATCTTGGAGTCGAATTCGCCGGCAACCCGGTGCACAACAAATTCACTCGAATTGGTGGGGGCGAAAAAGGACAGCAACAATGTCACATGCATTGAAAAAATTATTGATTTACTCCATTATTATCCACTTCCATTGGCGATATGCTTTTTGCACCGACAAGCTCACTAAGCTTCCTCCACCATATGGCGTATAGCCATTCCATTATTTATTGCATTGACCGACTAGTGCCTCTTGCTGCCCGCTAGTATAGTGCATTCTCACGAATGCAATTATTTTTCCCACCTAAAAACTGAATATTGGTGGATTTCAAAATCGATTCTAATGCAATTATATCAGCCCAAACAACCTCATATAAGCTATATTCTTTTGAACACTGAGCACATGTTCCCATATTGTCAAACTAAGAAGCACGGACATGGGACATGACACGGACAAGTCATTTCTCTAAAAATTAGGACCAGACAAATTGGGGATACGTCGAATAAAATAATACTTTAACATATCTTACAAAAAAGTATATATATCTAATATATCTTATACAAAAAATATATTTTTCATATCATTTTTTTGGATAACATTAAGTAGTTTTTTTATACTTTTGACATATGAAGGCGGAATAAAAGTTCTAATGCAAATTTAAATAATAAACATGACCCAAGTCAAGACCATGAAGTAAGTAATAGAACCCAAAAGAATTAGAAGAAGGATAGTGACCAAACCCAAAAATAGATGGCCCAACCTAAAAAGTACTAGAACCAGCACTAACCCTAATAAAAAAAAATAAAAAAAAGGGCAGCAGAACAGAGATAGCTGCTGGACTCTACCGATGCTCATCGTCGGTGCATCAGGTCTCTCTCTCTCTCCCCCCTTCTCCCCTTTTCTTCCTCGCTCCTCCTCCCACCTCCTTCGTGTCCGAGAAGTTTCGCCGGCTTGTCCTAAAAAAAACCAATATAATAATGGGACAGGGTTAACAACATGCCAGACACAGTCAAAGCTCAAAGGTGTCCTAGACATGTCTATGTCCCAGACGGCCAGGACACTGGTACGTGAGGTTGACCAGCTTGTTGGTGCTTCTTAGTTGTCAAAGTGTTCAAGTAGTAGGGCATTTGACAACAAGATAAACTATAACGAATTTGTTAGAATATGTTATGTTATGTTTTATCCCACATTGGTTAATCACAACTTGTAAAAGGCTTATGCCTAATACAAATAAAACTTACGTGTGTTAGGGTTTGTTAACACCCTACGTGCACTTTCTTCTCACCCAAAAAACATGGTATTGGAGCGTAGTCTTGATCCACCATAGTTGCCACTATCAACAACCATCAGCTGCCACCCCCAACCACCACCAGCCACCGTCAACCATTGAAATCCGTCTTCCTCTTCATTTCGACACCTCCCTAGCCTTCCTTCCTCCACATACACCCCCATACAGCCTAAATCGAGACCCACACAGCTTCTCTCTTCCTGTCGACAACCATACAGCCTTTCTACCTCTAAAATGACACCCATCCAGCCCTCATATCTACCAATCGACCCCCATCCCATCCTCCACACTCTAAATTGAGAACCCTAAACCATTGCCTCTATCACCTTCGACCAGTGAATAACTCCAACCTAAACCCACTCGAGCCCTAATCGAGCTCCAATTGACCTATTAAACCCTAATCGACTCTGACCCAATGCATATCTTCTGCCTATGGTACTCGAAATTCCCCTCCACCTTCGATACTCTGCCTCTGGTGTTCAAACGTGTTACTAAGTTCCTTATCAGTGGTCGAAATCCACTGAATCATATGTCGACTTGTGTTCAACATCCATTATTTGGTGTTGATCGATCTTCTCTTACTGCTATTGATGTTTTCCTGGTTGGTTGGTGTTGATTGGCTGTCTATGTTGCTAGTTCTAGTATGATAGCCGACTGCATTTGTTTCTGTTGGTGATACTACCTCTTCTCTCCATAGTTGGTGGCTATTGATCATTACTTTTTGGGTTTATTGTCTGGTATTTGGTGATCCTTGGTTGATTAAGTACCTGTTATTGGATTTGTGCTCTTTCATTAATCTTTGCGATGACTACTAGTTCTGCTTCCAATATTTCTAGTTCTTCTAGTTCTCCTACTACTGATGTTTCTCACCACTGGTCTCCTAACATGTTGTCCATCACTACTATTCGCTTGAATGGCAAGAACTATGCTACTTGGACTAAATCTGTTGAGACATTTTTTGGGCTCCACGTAACATGATTTTCTCATTGCTGATCCTCCTATTGACTCTACTACACTTGCAAATTGGAATATTGAGGATGCACAAATTCGCCTTAAGTTATGGAATAGCATAGAACCTAATATTAGTGATCCACTGATGTTTTTGGACACTACTAAATAGGTTTGGCGACGCACTCAAGAGTTATATTCTGGGGTTAATAATCTGCGTCAAACTTTTGATTTGTATCAGGAATATTTTTCTCTTGGCCTTGGTGACTCTTCTTTGGAGACATATTATACTAAGTTCAGCCGTGTTTGTGAGGAGCTCAATATTTGTCAGCCTCTTTCTACCGATATTCAGGTTATGCGTAGACAACGTGAGTCTCTTAATGTGACTCACTTGAATGGTTTTCCTAAGTCTTATGATCTGATTTGTTCTCAATTGCTCGGAGGCCAGGAGTTACCTTCTCTTAGTTAAGTGTTCAGCCGCCTTCGTCAGGCTTCTATATCTGATACTGGTTCTGTCTCTACATTGCCTTTTGATCAGTCTGTTTTAGCTGCTTCGGTTACTAGTGGCCCTCCTTCCCGTGGTTTTGGTCGTGGTGGTCGCGAGAATGGAGGAGGGGCACGTGGTAGTTTTGGTCATGACTCTAGCCCAAGTGGTCGTGTTTCTGGTGGTATAAGTTGAGATTCCGGGCGTACAGATCAGTAGTCTGGGGTTATTGGACGTGGTCGACGTCATGTCGCTCGGCATTGTACTTATTGCAAGGGGAATAATCATACAGTTGATCGTTGTTGGATACTTCATGGCCGCCCTTCTGCACATCAGGCTACTGTATCTAAGCATGATGGGGTTCCATTCACCAGGTCCCCTAGTTCTGCTCCGCGCGTGGTTACTATTTCAGAGGATGAATACCATAGTCTCACATCTATGCAAACATCTCAGATGCCATCTTCCTCCACTGCTACATTTGCTCAGACAGGTTCTTCCTTTGTTGGCCTTGCTTCTCATTCTCCATGGATCATTGATTCTGGTGCTAATGACCATATGACTGGTGCTTCCACTATTTTGTCTAACTCTGATCCTCTTGACCAGTCTTCTCATGTTACCTTAGCTGATGGATTAACTTCTAACATAGTTGGTTTGGGTTCCACTACTTTAAATTCATCACTTTCTTTGGACTTTGTTTTTCATGTTCCTCATTTTCCATATAGTCTCATGTCTGTTAGTAAGCTTACTAAATCCTTAAATTGTTCCGTCACATTCTTTCCTGGTTATTGTGTTTTTCGGGATCTCAAGACGGGGAGGAAGATCGGTGGGGGTACTGAGCTTGGTGGTCTCTATTACTTTACTGATGACGAGCAACCGCCTCCTGTTGCACTCCATTCCTCTGTTTCTCCATACCAGCATCATTGCCGCCTTGGTCATCCATCTTTCCAGAGTCTTAAACACTTAGTTCCGTCTTGCAATCGTGTCAATAATTTACCATGTGAAGTTTGTCAATTTAGTAAGCATTACCGTGTTTCTTTTTCCCTTAGAGTAGAGAGTCGTGTGTCGCGTCCTTTTCATTTAGTTCATTCAGATATTTGGGGTCCTATACATGTTCCGTCACGGTCAGAATTTCAGTATTTTGTCATTTTTGTGGATGATTATTCCAGACTTACTTATGTTTATCTTATGAAAGCACGACTGAGTTGTATACCATTTTTAAAGCTTTTTATCAAGAAATTAAAACTCAATTTGATGTTCCTATTCGGATTCTTTGTACTGATAATGCTGTAGAATATTTCCGTACCATTTTATCTGTTTTTCTTGATGACCATGGTATTATTCATTGATCTTCTTGTTCTGGAACTCCCCAACAAAATGGGGTTGCTGAACGTAAGTTGCGTCATATGTTAGATGTCGCCCGTGCCCTTTTATTTCAGCACCAAGTTCCTAAATCTTTTTGGAGAGACCCTGTTCTTACTATAGGGTATCTTATTAATCGCATGCCTTCATATGTCTTAGGGGGTCAAATTTCATATGAAGTTTTGCTCCCTAGTCAATCCCTACATTCTCTGGCTCTTAAAGTTTTTGGTTGCACATGTTATGTCCATGCTCTTGGCCCTGGGCGGGATAAACTGGATCGGTAATCCATTAAATGAGTATTTCTTGGATACTCTCGGACCCAGAAGGGATACAAGTGATACTCTCCGTCTCTCCGGCGTGAGTTTGTGAGTGCTGATGTCACCTTCAATCAGTCCTTGCCTTTTTTTCCGTCTGCTACCCTAATGGATCCGTCTCATTATATACTCACATCAGTTCCATCTCCACTTGCCCTTACGCCCCCAAGCAGGTATATACTTGTCGGCCGAAAGTTCCATCAACACCACCTCTACCCCCGCCAATCTCGTCCGCCTCATCGCAAGATCCTAAGCCGCTGCCCGATTTAGGGCCAACGCCGCCACCTTTTCCTGATTCCCTTCGTATTGCTCTTCGCAAAGGTACTCATGCTTGCACTTCTCATCCCATTGCTCATTATGTCTCTTATGCACACTTATTTCCCTCCCTTCGTGCCTTTGCCATTTTTGTTTCGTCCATTTTTGTTCCTAATACTGTCCACAAAGCCTTATCTATTTCCGAGTGGAGGATGGCTATGGAAGATTAGATGTCTGCCCTTCACCATAATGGCACTTGGGACTTGGTATCTCTTCCATCTGGAAAAACCACCATCGGGTGTCGCTGGGTGTTCACTGTGAAAAACCATCCAGATGGGTCTATTGAGCGCTATAAAGCCCGTCTTGTTGCTAAAGGTTATACTCAGACTTATGGTGTTGATTATGCTGAGACATTCTCTCATGTTGCCAAGCATGGGTCTGTTCGTATTCTTCTCTCGCTTGCTGCTAATCTTGGCTGGCCCTTATTCCAATTGGATGTCAAAAATGCATTTCTGCACGATGACCTTCATGAGGAAGTCTACATTGAGCAACCACCGGGGTTTGTTGCTCAGAGGGAGCGTAATCGGGTATGTCGACTCCGTAAAGCATTGTATGGCCTCAAGCAATCTCCTAGAGCATGGTTTGGCAAGTTTAGCGATGTTGTTATGAGGTTTGGCATGCGTCATAGTGAGTTGGATCATTCTGTTTTTTCTCTCACGTCAGCAAGGGAAAAAGTATTGTTGATTGTCTATGTGGATGACATTATTATAACTGGAGATGATTAGAAAGGTATCGATGCATTGAAAACCTTCCTACAATAGCAGTTTTATACCAAGGATTTGAATTACGTTATTTCTAAAGTGTTGAGGTGGCGCGCTCTAAAGATGGTATTAGCTTGTCTTAGAGAAAGTATTTGTTAGATATTTTGCTAGAGATTGGACTATTGGGAAGTAAATCTGTTTGAGACCCCATGGATCGTAATGTGAAACTATGTGTTGACCAGGGGGAGTTGCTCCACAATCCAGATCAATATCGCCGCTTGGTTGGTAAGTTGAACTATGTTACAATCACACGTTCTGATATTTCCTTCGTAGTTAGTGTGGTGAGCCAGTTTATGTCTGCACCTCGGCTTCCACATTGGGAAGCAGTTCTCAGAATTGTGAAGTATCTTAAGGCTCATCCAGGGCGTGGTCTATTTTATCGGGCGAGTGGACACTTGCGTGTTGAGGCATTCACGGATTCTGATTGGGCAAGGTCTCCATCTGATAGGCAATCTACCACAGGATATTGTGTCTTTCTAGGTGGAAATCTTGTCAATTGGAAGAGTAAGAAACAGACTGTTATTGCTCAATCTAGTGCAAAAGCCAAATATTGAGCCATGGCTCATACTACATGTGAGATTGTGTGGGTGCGCTCTTTCCTTGAGGAAATAGGATTCAATGTGCAGTTGCCTATGAATCTATTTTGTGATAATCAAGCAGCAATCCACATTGCATCTAATCCAGTTTTTCATGAGGACTAAGCATATTGAGGTTGATTGTCATTTGGTTCGCAAGAAGCTGACAGTTGGTGTGATTACTACTCCCTTGGTGTCTACTGGTGCTCAATTAGCTGATATGTTTACTAAACCATTATTTAAGCCACGGTTAGAATTATTGTGTAACAAGCTGGGACTTATTGATATTTATTCTTCAGCTTGAAGGGGAGTGTTAGAATATGTTATGTTATGTTTTATCCCACATTGGTTAATCACAACTTGTAAAAGGCTCATGCCTAAAATAAATAAAACTTACATGTGTTAGGGTTTGTTAACTCCCTACATACACTTTCTTCTCACCCAAACAACAAAATTAAACTTTAAACTTCAACCATCTGTCATATCCCGATGGCAATACTTTCTCTATCTCCTTTTTAGTTGTTCATGATAAATTAACAAAGTATGGCACTTCTAAATATTCCTCCCAAGTTTTTACACTATTCCTAGTTTCTCCAACATTCCAACCCTTTAAAGCTTTCCATAAAAGTCCAAATACCAACAACTGACCCTATGAATTCACAGCTCAAGAATTATGAAGTAGAAGCAAGCCAAACCTACAATATATTTTGCATAAAGTCGCTGCACAACAACCATAAACTATCCTAGTAAAAAGTGTTAGTCATACGATAAATAGGAAGCAGTACTATCATGGTATTAATATGCTATATGATTTCCAGCTCATTTGCAAGAGAAGTCAAAGCCTTAGAGGAAGCAAATTTTTTGTCAAATTGACTGATGTTTGTTGTGGCTCTGTTCGATATGTGACTTCCACGTGGTGGTTGGGTAATAATGTAATGTAGAAAACACATAACACGCGTACATGATTTTATACGTATATGTGTATATATTTCTTTATACATTTCTACACCTGTGGCCTATGTAGCAAGAGTATGGATACGGACATGGGATAAGCAATTGTCAAAAAATGGTGACACGGACATGGCGGGGGACTGCAACATGTTACATGCTTTTTTTTAGTTATGCACACCTACATTATAATCAGGCACTCTAACTATTTAGTTTAGGGCTCCTATCAAATGCGTTATCCACTAATGGTGTATGCCTATATTTAGACACATATGCTTTATTTTACACTTTTGGCCCGTTTCTTTCGATCTTTATACACATTTACTACAGGGAAACCTTTTAAATTTTACAAAACCCATCCTGCAATATCCTCATGTGTTATTCCTGCTGTGTCCCCCCGTGTCTCAGGCGTGACCCAGTGTGTCCCACGACTCCCACCATAAAAATATCAAAACTTAACAAACATGACATGTGGGTGTCCCATAAGTATTTTGGCATGTTGCGCGTCCCCAATGTGCCCCAACCTGGATATGGCGACTCCTAGGTGTGTATCGGTGCTTCTGTGGCTCTTGTACGTGATTCCCATATATCATAGTCTTCCATAATTCAATTTTGAGCCTTTTACAAAAGATCCCATTCCATTTTTCAACTTCTTTGGTAGTAAAATTCTCCATGAAAATAAGCTTCTTGGAGATGCAGGAGTACGATCCTTCACATCTATGCGGGCAAACTTTGCTTGGAGCTACATGAGTACAGTCCATGATATAATATAATACTCAAAGGGAATATACGAGAAAAGTGTCCCAAAAAGGCTTCCCAAATTGCTCTGGTGTACGTAATAGTACTCAGCCGACATTGCAGTATTTTGAGTCAATGTCGAGCAATAACAGAAGTTAAGTTTCTGAAATCTATAGAAAAAGTTTTGATTGGGCTACAAACTGATAAACCACTCAGTATGTACCTACGTCAACCAGGAACAAGAACCAAAAACGGAAGGAAAGACTATTTAAAGATTTTGCAGGTATGACATATCCTACCGAATTGATTATATCCTGGCAGTAGATGGGGCTCATGTAGTACAATACATCGAGAACTGTAGCACTCAATGTCATTCGCAAACCGCGCATACCATCTAAAGTAATTTTTTCAATTGCAACTTCACCGCTTAGCTTCAGGCCCTTCCTCCACTACACAGCAGAGAGGGGAGAAAAGAAAGGAAAATAATGTAAGCAATTATGAGGAGAAATTTCAAATACCACTCCTGCATAGGATTGAAAAATACAAACAAGACTTATCAACCAAAGGCGACTACAAAGAAAGAGAAACAAAGAATATCTAGAACCACCAACAAAAAAGTAGTTCAAATTAACTAGCTCCATCAACAATGTATATGAATATTGAAACAAATCGTAAACCTCATACAAATGCATCCTGGAATGCACGAAGGAGATTAAAGACAAACTTAAGCCAAAAAACAATTAACATCAAACATTTAATGACTTCCAAATTCATCAGAGCCCAAATCTGGCATTGAGAATATCAAATAAAAATTGATTTGGCAAGTGCAAGTATTATTTCTAGGTTGATTATGCTCATCTTCTTCTTTTCAGCCAATCTTCTCAAATTATAGGCCATTACCTTCATTTTGCAAGAGTTGCTTTCTTGTGTCTAATCCAAGTTTTGTTTCCCTCCATTATCTTCTAAAATGTATGCAAAGCTTTCAAAACGAAAGAACATAAATCATAGTTTCTCTATATCCAATTATACATGAAGCATGCACGTTCTATTTATGTCTAACACACTTTGATATTTGCACCCTAATATTTTTTGTAGCCCTCCTCTATTGGAATTGAAGTAAAATTCTTGCAATTATTTTCCTTTCTAGTTTTATTTTGCTAATCTATTGACTTGTATACTCTCTTTTCATACATAGTCCCAAACTAAAAAGCACTACGGGCACTTGTGCAATATGGGTGCATACATATGGCGAACCCTAAAAAAATGTACAGCTGGGGTACGGCTATAACAAATGTGATTGCTATAATTTAGGGCAATGTATTGTACATAAAATCACGCTTCAAATATACCTAAATGACTCAGGCAATTAGAAATCCAACATCAAATAATAATAGTTTAAAGCCAAACTTAAGGTGCAAATTAGAGATTAATGCCAATGTACTAAAGAAGCTATAGACCAAAATCGTTCTTTTACAGTCGTACCAAGCATAGACAAAGGAAGTCTTATAAACTTAGTTTCATTTCTCTGATCGATACAGCTTGATATCTAGGGGGGCACTTCTGGGTACATCAAAAGACAAAGAGAGAGTTTTGGTACGTGTTTCGTGTACCTGGAATGGATTTAGAATTATCATGCAAAGTACCAGTACCCAATACAATACGGGTATGAGTACGCCAGGCTTTTAGAAGCACCCACGCTTCATAGGTCCCAAGTGAAGTAATGGCCTAATATAGCCTATATGACTATATCTATATCTATATGGAGAGGAAATTATGTCTACAATTGCTCTTCATCACTAATGTGATCTCACTTAGCTGCGCTACTTGTTGTAGTCATTCACTTTATACTCATTGTAATTGCACTTGTTTATATAGTTGGTACTTTGGGCTATTACCAACTTTTAACAAAGGGAAAAAAAGAATTACCCATATTTTCTTTGGGTCAAGTAATTTTAGTTTTTCTTTGAAGTTATTGTTCCTACTCCTAATCGACAGGTGGTCTACAACGGTGACACATCAACCGAGCTAGAACAAAAGTATGTGTGGGCTATCTGTAGAAACCACAAGGTCAATATTTGGTTAGAACAATAAACTATCGAATGGAAGGTCTAAGGTTCGAATCTGAATGGGTGGACTTATTGTAAATTCCATATTAAGATTATCCTTGATGTTTAGGACCGTTAACTAGCGCATTTATGGGGGACGAGAGAGCCCTTATTAGCAAAAAAGCAGCTCAATATTTAATTTCTGGTTACACATGCCATTGTTACTTAACTGCTAAATGCGTTGCATGTCATTGCACTACGAAGAGCAGCTTGCAAATCAGAAAGCTTCAGTATTCTAAAAAAACAATGGCGGTAAATATTTCACTAGGCTTTTCTTGTCTCACTCCGATGATATTTATTCTAAACCATTAGCAACCAACATGAAGGGCAGATACAAGGGAGATAACATTTGGTTTCCGCTTGTATGCAGTTGTTACATAAAGCTACCCTCTTTCTAATTGCTTAAGCTTCCAGATGAGAAGGCCTTCAAATCTTTTACCAGGAATCAGAGTTTGATTTGTTCAAACTTGCAGCATTGTGCTCCCTCAGTTTTTCCTCTCTCTGTGTTGTCTAAACAAAAACATCCAGACAGTACAAAGTTCACCAGCATGATATACTATGGTAAGGTCACAGAAAGAGGTAAAACATTAAGCCTCTCCCAAACCTTATAGTGAGTGGGACCCTTGTGTGCCGTCCTCCTCGTCTCTAACTCTTTCTAGTCAGCACCAAACAAACTATCAAATCATGATCCCAAGGTTAGAAACGACTTTTAACAAATGGAGACTCAATTACTTGTTCCACGTCATCAACCAAAGTTTATGTGTATTTGTCCCACATTGCGTAGTTATGTTATGTAACGTGTTTAGTGACAATATAAATAAAGCCCTCTTGTGTTAGGATTAATTAACACCCTTACACTTCTCTATCCCTCTCTCGCTCTCTCTCTCAACTAACATGGTATCAGAGCCACCCTTAATCCAAACTCTAAACCTAACCTAATTTTGCCGACCAAAATTATCAACAGCCATCGTCACCTTTGTTAGAATATGTTTATTGTTAGTTGTCCCACATTGGGTAGCTACGTAATGTATTAGTCACTCTCATAATATAAATAAAGGCTTGTGTGGTAGGGTTTGTTAACACCTTACACACTTCTCTCTCTCTCGTCTAAAACAACATGGTATTAGAGCAAGTCCTAAACCCTAAACCTAATTCTGTCTAAACCCATAACCATGGTCTTCTACAGCCAAACACATTGAAACCATAAATCAGCCAACATAATCCATCTACAGCCGACACCATCTATCTGCGAACCCTAAACCAGAACCAACCGAGATTCATACACCCATAAACGACCTTCAAAAACCCCTATGAACAAGACATACCCACAGACGACCTTCGAACACCCTATAGGAGATCTATACAGCCCTGTTTCACCTTCGAAAACCCCATACGAGATTTGTACAGCCCTTATAACCCTCAAAATCCACTGTTGATGCTCGAAATCCACTGTTTATGCTCGAAATCCACTGTTTATGCTCGAAATCCATTGATTGATGTTCGAAATCCACTGTTGATGCTCGAAATCCAGAGCATGTGCTCTATTGATGCTCGAAATCCATACCTAGTGCTCTATTGATGCTCGAACCTGTTTGAAATGCATGTATCACGTCGCTTTACTGTCCCTTGTTGTGTCTGGTATGACTGGTATATCCTATTAGTAGATGCAGACTTTCAGTGGTTTCATTTAGTATTGGTTATTGGTTGTTGCTTCGTTGGTTTGGTTTGGTTGGTTGATTTCTAAAGACAGGTGGTTATCTTTGATTTACTTTACTGGTGGTGGTATTCTGTGGTGATCGGTAGTCATGTTTGAAGAAAAGTCTGCATCGGTCCCTAATTCTGGTTCTATCATTATTGGCAATTCTTCTGGCTCTTCTCGGCGTCGTGAGAAGGATTCCATTACCTCCATTCTTTTGAATGGCAACAATTATGCCATTTGGTCTCGTGCTATCAAAGTTTATTGTATGGGTGAGAGAAAATTTCGTTATTTGACAGACAGTCCTCCAAACAAAGATGCTAAGGATTATAGTGACTGGGAAGCTAAGGATTGTCATATTCGAGTTGAGTTGTGGAATAGTATGGAACCTCAGATCAGTGGCCCTCTGTTTTACCTTGATAGTGCCAAGGAAGTGCGGGATCGGGTTGCTAGGATGTATTCAGGGGTTAATAATCTTCGTCGTACATATGATCTCCATAATCAGTTCTTTTCTCTGTCATTTGGTACTGGATCGTAGGAGGATTACTATGCCAAATTTCGTGGTATTTGTGAGGAACTCCGGGTTTATGAGCCTATCTCCAGTGATCCTCAGGTTATGGCGAGTTAGCGTGAGCGTTTGGATGTTGCTCGTTTTTTGTATGGTTTACCATTATTTTATGATCCAGTTTGGTCTCAGATATTGGGAGAGCGGGAGTTGCCATCTCTCGATGAGGTGTTTAGTCGTCTTCGCCAGGCTTCTATCTCAGATGTTAGTTTTGCCTCTCAGTCACCATTTGATCGTTCTGCTTTAGCTTCAGTGGGTTCTAGTGGTTTAGGATTAAGTCTTGGTGGCGTGGTTGGCGGCCGTGATTACGGGTTTTGGCGGTCATGGTGCGTGGTTACGGTAGTTGAAGTTACGGTGGCTATGATTGGGGTAACAATTACGGTGGTGCGTGGTGATTACGGGTTCATTAGTCGTGGTGGAAATAGTCGGTAATTGCTTTACATGAAGTAGTTACGGTGGCGGTGGTTCCGGGTGGTGGGCGTGGTACCAAGTTCTGTACTCATTGTCGGGGTACAAATCATACAGTGGACTATTGTTATGATCATCATGGTTTTCCCCAGGCTCATCAGGTTGCTCATTTCGAGGATTGGGCGGTGTTACTCATTCTCTTCGATAGCGGTGTGACTATCGGCGTGAGAGGAGTATCAAAGATCTTATGGCCATTGACCTTCCATTTATTTGCGAACTTCATCTTCCACAGCTACGTTCGCTCAGACAGGTCCCTCCGTTGCTTGTGTTGCATCATCTTTTTCCTCTCCTTGGGTTATCGATTCTAGTGCTACTAATCATATGACTGGTACTTCTAAATTCTTTTATACTTGCCAACCCATGGATAAAACCTTTCATGTTACCTTAGCAGATGGTTCTATCACTGAGGTTACTAGTTTGGGTTCAGTTTCTGTCTCTCCATCGTTTACTTTAAACTTTGTGTTGCATGTTCCTCATTTACCCTTTAACCTTGTGTCTATTAGTCAACTTACAATATCCTTAAATTGTTCGGTCACATTTCTTCCACATGGTTGTGTATTTCAGGATCTCAAGATGGGGAGGACGATTGGTGTCAGTGTTGAGCGTGGTGGTCTGTATTACCTAACCAGTGGTGGTGTTCAACCAGTTGCTCTCCAGTCATCAGAGTCCTTATATCAACAACATTGTCGGCTTGGTCATCCATCTCTTCAGAATTTGAAGCGTCTAGTGCCCTCGTGTAGTTCTGTTAAGGAGTTATATTGTGAAGTCTGTAAGTTTAGTAAACATCATAGAGTATCATTTTATCCTAGGGTTGAGCGACGTGTGTCACATCCTTTTCAGTTAGTTCATTCAGATATTTGGGGGCCTATTCATGTGCCCAGTGTTTTTGGTTTTCAGTATTATGTTATTTTTGTTGATGATTTCTCTCGTATTACATATCTTTATCTTATGAAAGAGAGATCTGAGTTAAAGACTATTTTTAAATCATTTTATATGAAAATAAAGACTCAGTTTAATACTTGTATTCATATGTTTCGGTCTGATAATGCACGTGAATTTTTTCATAACACTTTATCTCAATTTTTTGATGATCATGGGATTATTCATCAGTCATCCTGCGCTCGGACTCCACAACAAAATGGGGTTGCCGAACGCAAGATTCGACACTTATCAGAAGTTATGCGTGCCATGAGGGTTCCTAAGTTTTACTGGAGTGACGTGGTTCTTACTACATGCTACTTGATCAATCATATGCCCTCTACTATCCTTGGGGGTCAGATACCCCAGACAGTCCTGTTTCCCGGTCGGCCTCTCCACCCATTACCCCCTCGGGTTTTTGGGTGTACATGTTATGTTCATGCTCTGGATCCCGACCAAAGTAAATTGGACCCGCGGTCCATTAAATGCATTTTTCTTGGTTATTCTCGCACTCAGAAAGGATATAAATGTTACTCCCATCTTTACGTTGTCATTTTGTGTGTGCTGATGTCACATTTAATGAGTCTCTTCCTTTTTATTCAGAGTCTGTCCCCACTCCTGCTTTGCTTGCATATGAGTCTATGTGTCCTCTAGCTGTCCCATCTAGTACCGTTCCTCCACCAAAACCTTTGCAGGTGTATCATCGTCGTCCCAAAAATCCCCCAGTTGTGCCTCAGCCAGCACCATCTCAGTCAGAGCCTCAACCAGAGCCATCTCAGCCAGCAGCACCACTTTCACCCACCGCGCCATCCTCTTCTCTGTTGCGGGATCCAGACGACCTTGATTTTCCTATTGCCCACCGTAAAGGTATTCGATCCTGCACTCTCCATCCTATTGTCACTTTGTTTCCTATGATCATTTGTCACCGTCTTTTCAAGCTTTTACTACCTCGGTTTCTTCTATGTTTGTTCCTAAGTCTGTTCAGGAGGCCTTATCTGTGTCTGAGTGGCGGACAGCTATGCAGGATGAGATGTCTGCCCTTCATCATAATGGTACTTGGGACCTGGTTCCTCTTCTTTGGTAAGACAATTTGTTGCTATCGTCGTTGGGTATTCACTGTCAAGTATCTTCCTGATGGTACTGTTGAGCGCTATAAGGCACAACTTGTTGCCAAAGGCTACACCCAGACTTATGGTGTTCATTATTCGGAGACATTCTCGCCTATTGCTAAACTTGGCTCTATTCACGTTCTTATTTCTCTAGCTGCCAATCTTGGTTGGCCATTATTTCAACTGGATGTCAAGAATGCCTTTCTCCATGGGGATTTTCAAGAGGAGGTTTATATGGAGCAACCACCTGGGTTTGTTGCTCGGGGAGCATAATCAGGTATGTCGGCTTCATAAAGCTCTTTATGGCCTCAAGCAGTCTCCTCGGGCCTGGTTTGGCAAGTTTAGTGATGCAATTTTGAGATTTGGCATGCATCATAGTCAGACTAACCATTCTGTGTTTTCCCTCACATCTGATCGAGGGAAAGTATTGTTGATTGTATATGTGGATGACATTATCATTACTGGTAATGACCAGCGAGGTATTGATGAGTTAAAAACCTTCTTACATTAGCAATTTCACACTAAGGATTTGGGAAAACTTCGGTACTTTTTAGGTATTGAAGTGGCCAAGTCCAAAGAAGGTATTAGCTTATCACAGAGAAAGTATGAACTGGATATTCTTGAGGATACAGGTTTGTTGGGAGCTAGACCTATTGAGACTCCTATGGATCCCAATGTCAAACTGTGTGTGGACCAGGGGGAGTTTCTTCATAATCTTGATCAGTGTCGTCGGTTGGTTGGTAAGTTAAACTATCTCACGATTACACGTCCGGATATCTCATTTGTAGTTTGGGAGGCTGTCCTTAGAATTGTGAAGTATCTTAAGCTACATCTAGGACGGGGTTTATTGTATCGAGCTAGTGGACACTTACGCGTTGAGGCGTTCATCGATTACGACAAGGTGAGGAGGGCCGTCGATGGGAGATCTACTACCGGGTTATTGTGTCTTTTTTGGTGGAAATCTTGTTAATTGGAAAAGCAAAAGCGGCGATGTAGTAGTAGTCCGGTCAAAGGCGTAAAGCGAGTATAGAGCAATGGCACACACGACATGTGAGGTTGTGTGGTTGCGATCGTTTCTTGAAGAGATTGGATTTAGTGTGCAACTGCCTATGCCTCTGTATTGTGATAATCAAGCGGCTATTCACATTGCCGCAAATCCAGTATTTCATGAGAGGACTTAGCATATTGAGGTTGATTGTCATCTAGTGCGTGAGAAGCTGACTGGTGGTGTGATATCTACTCCATATGTATCTACGGGTGCTCAGTTGGCCGACATGTTTACCAAATCATTAATCAAGCCGCGGTTAGAGTTGCTATGTAACAAGCTGGGACTTTTTGATATTTATTCTCCAGCTTGAGGGGGAGTGTTAGAATATGTTTATTGTTAGTTGTCCCACATTGGGTAGCTACGTAATGTATTAGTCTCTCTCATAATATAAATAAAGGCTTGTGTGGTAGGGTTTGTTAACACCTTACACACTTCTCTCTCTCTCGTCTAAAACAACCACCTTGACGTCATCTCATCGTCTTCATCATCAACACACCATCGGCCTCTGAAAACCATCCAAAACCTAGGAAATCAACTTTGCTGCCATAGTTAACCATCCAAAACCCTCAATCGGCCTCTGAAAACCATCAGTCGACACCCAAAACCATCAATCAACTTCTGAGAACCCTCAATCAACGTTCGACAGCCATCAATCGACCTTCAAAACCTTCAATTGTTGTTCGAAACCCTAAACCGAGCACTATTTGGTATTCGAAACTCAAAACCAAGTCTTGTAAGTCCTCACCCAGGCCTATTTGACCTCGAAACCTCTTCAAACGACCTTATCGGCCAAAACCCAATTGATTTCAGTCATCGTCAAACATGAACGACTCTCACAATTCATCCATGGTGTTCTAAAATTCTAGATCCACCTTTGAAGTTCTTGTTCGGCTTTATTAGTTGTCAAGTTAGTGCTCGAGATCACTATTTGTGCTCAAGATTTCATCACCCAAGGCTGCTGGTCGCCTTCCAATACTTGTCAACGTCATTGGCCACTTTGTTGCTGCTTCATGTCGCTAGTTATTATTCTTTTGTTGTTGCTTGATCACAAATCAGTTCCTGGTATGACTTGTACGTCTCTTTGGCTTTTTTGGTGGTTCTTCATCTCAGTTACCGGAAGATACATGTTTTGCTTGGTGAATTATTATTAGTTGTTGCTTGGTTATTACAAGTGTTTGGTTACTTGGTTGAGACAATAGTTGGTGGGCTGTGACCTGTTGGTGGTTATCTCGGTTATTTATTTCTCCATTATTTGGTAATATGTCTGAAGATAAGTCTGTTTCTACTGTTGTCTCTGGTTCTATTGTTATTGGTAGTATTTCCAACTCCTCTCGATATTGTGAAAGGAGGCCTATTACTTCCATTATTTTCAATGATAAGAATTATGCTATTTGGGCCAAGGTTGGAATCAACCCTCACAATGGCTTACTAATGATCCTCCTCCCGAAACTAGTTCAACGTATGCTGCATAGAAATCTGAGGATGCTCGCATTCGCTCCGACTTATGGAATGTTTGGAGCCCCAGGAATGTTATGGAGCCCCAGATTAGTGGTCGTTTGATGTTTTTACCCACAGTTGGAGACAGGCTCAAGAGATGTTTTCTGGGGTTAACAATCTTCGTTGGACATATAATCTTCATCAAGAATTTCTCTCTGTGTCCATGGGTGAGCAATCTTTGGAAACTCATTATGGTAAGTTTTGTGGTCTTTGTGAGGAGATCAAGATTCCTCAGCCTATTTCTGTTGATATTCAAGTTATGGAACGCTAGTGACAATCTTTGTTTGTTGCTCAATTTCTGTCCATTCTGCTTTCCCCTACCTATAATTCAGTTCGTTTGCAGATTTTGGGAGAATGGACTTACCAGCTCTTAGTGAGGTTTTCATTTGTATTCATCAGGCCGCCATTTCTAATATTGGTTCTACAACTACTCTTAGTTACCTTCTAACCGTTCAGCTTTAGTCACTACTGTTTCTCGTGGTGGTTATCCTCGTGGTAGCCAAACATCAGGCGGGAGTTGGTCGTAGAGGTTCCGGTCGTAATTCGGGCCATGGTGGTTTTAGTCGTGGTGGTTCTAGTCGTGATATTGGCCAAGGTTCTAGTCGTAATTCTGGACGTGGAGATCATGCGCAAGGAGGAGGTGATCGAGGCCGTGGGAAAGTGCCTCAATGCTGCAGTTGGTGCAATGCTAATAACCATGCTATTGACTATTGTTGGGATTTCCATGGTAGCCCCTCCGTCCACTAGGTCACAGGTTTCTTCCAATAGCACCCCTCGTGTAGTTACCATTCCAGAGGATAAGTATTAGCAACCCTTCTACTCAGACTTCTGCCTCCACTGCTGCGCTCGCTTTCCCTTTAGTCTTCTGTCTATTAGTAAGATTACCAACACTTTAAATTGTTCAGTGACCTTCTTCCTGATTCTTGTGTCTTTCAAGATCTCAAAATGGGGAGGAGGATTGGTGGCGGAGTTTAACGGGGTGGGCCTACACTACTATTTGGATGGCGAGCAGTCTAGCTCTGTTGCATTCCAATCCACAATTTTACTTTTCTAGTATCATTGTCGTCTTCGTCATCCGTCTCTTTAGAACCTTAAATGGATGGTCCCGTCGTGTTGAGTCACTTTCATGTGAAGTGTATGAGTTTAGTAAGAGGGAAAAACATCGCGTCGAGTATTTTTCATTTAGTGCATTCAGATGTTTGGAGTCCTATGTGTGTTCCGTCATGGTCTCACTTTAAGTATTTTGTGGTATTTGTGGATGATTACTCTCAGGCTACATATATTTATCTATGCAAAAACGTTCTAAGTTGTACTCTATTTTTAAATCTTTTTATGATAAAATAAAAATACATTTATGATAAAATAAAAATACAATTTGGTGTGGATATTCGCATTTCTCGTTCTGATAATGCTCGTGAATATTTTTGTAATTTCTATCACAGTTTTTGGATGAACATGGGATTTTACTGTTGGTTACTTTATTAATAGGATGTCTTCTACTGTCTTAGGGGGTCAAATACCATATACTTTATTATGTCCTGATCGCCTACTTTATTCCATACCTCCTAACGTTTTTTTGGGTGCAGGTGTTACGTTCATGAACTGGACCCTGATCGGGATAAACTTGATCCGCGGTCCATCAAGTGCGTGTTTTTAGGTTATTACTGTACTCAAAAGGGATATAAGTGTTATTCTCCAACCCTTAGTTGTCAGTTTCTGTTTGTTGATGTTACTTGTCATGAGACCGTTTACACCATCCCCCCCCCAACACACACACACACACACACAAATACACACTTCTTCCTCTGAGGACCTCTCAAACTACATGGCGGTTCAGGAACCTTTACCCTCAGAAAACTTTAACCACAAAAAACTTACAATGGGGTGAATATTAAAATTCAGACTTCTTAATTCAACTAAGTGCACAATGATAACCAAAAAATAAACCTTAAACCCCATATCTATGACCTAGATAGTCACTCTTCTTTTGTGTATCATAGCCTAACAAAAAGTTAAAAGAAAAAGAATGACAGAAATTGATAATGTAAATAAGATAAATCAAGATGAAAATTTCCAGTCTTACAACACCCAATTCAATTGCAACAAATGGTAACTAATTTTCTTCGTACTAGGCTCTAACACTATGACGTCACTATTTCCTAGTTGAACTCAAGCTTGTTTAAGCATCAGTTTTTCATTGATTAATGCTATAAACTTCATGAATAAATTAAGTGGACGAGCTGAAAGATCAGCCTGTGGGCCACATCAAAGTGGAAAAACAAATATTAGGGTAAGGCCAATCAAAGAACATATAGTTGTGAGGACCTTTGTCCAACAACTTAGGCTTTTGGATTAATACACTGGACATTTGCGACTCATATATCAGACACCATGCAAATGCATAACATAACCATACACATAGGGATATACAATGGAGAAGTGAATGATTATTCTGACACGAAGATCCAACATTAGCGCCAAACTCTAAGTTTTTGCTTCATTTCCCATTTATAAAGGATTCCACATGGTAAAATTTCAAACTCCATGAAGTGTAACTGATAAAGCTCGTAATTCTTTATCATAGCAAATATGATCATGAGATCAAAACTGTTTCAAAAAAAACCTTGTCCAATGTAGAGAAAATATTACCTGGCAAGGGATGAAAAGGACTCTCTGAGTTTCTCGCTGATATGAAGTTAGGTGCCGTTCAGCAAGCTTTTCTGTGATAATGCGAAAATTGGTCACATCATCTACTAAATTAGAATTCTCCAACCTCTGACCAATACCATGAACCATAAACACTAAATGTTGAACTGGCACCTGGAC
The DNA here is from genome assembly GCA_022606695.1 of Vaccinium macrocarpon. Lineage (NCBI taxonomy): Eukaryota > Viridiplantae > Streptophyta > Magnoliopsida > Ericales > Ericaceae > Vaccinium > Vaccinium macrocarpon. Next base: position 26,402,833 of record CM040176.1, on the reverse strand, counting down.
AAAGAATGGAAGGTTAAACTGTACAATCTGTGGACTCTATAGTTACAGCAGATAACATTCAACTCTAAGAATACAAGACTGTATTTGTGAGAATGCATATGAAACTTGCTCCAAGTACCACAATTTTAAGAATAAGAGGGACAGTTCCCATTCAAAATAAATAAATAAAAACCCTGGATAATCAATGGAAGATTAAACTGTACAATCTGTGGACTCTCTAGTGACAGCAGATAACATTCAACTATAAGAATACATGACTGTATTTGAGAGAATGCATATGAAACTTGCTCCAGGTACCACAATTGTAAGATTAAGAGAGACAGTTCCTGTTCCAGAGAGAGAGAGAGAGAGAGAGTTAGAAACAAAGTAAGAGGAGCTGGTAGCTTTATTCCTCAACCTACATTTGTGGTACATTTATGGTGTCAAATAAGGATCTTTCATCAGCTAAGATTTCCTCTTCACAAGCAGAGACTGTTAACCCCCAACTCCGTCTTCAATTTGTTTACCACATTTGACCTACTGGAATTATAATTTTTCTTATTCTTGGAACTATGGCTATTGGAAATCAGAATCTCTTGAACCTATTAGTGTAATGTTGGTGGCTGACAACTACACCCCCTGTAGTGCATACGTGAGGGGAAAAAATTATTGTTGGTAAAAACTATTGCATGGCTCGCCCACGTGGCATTAGCTGACATATCATCTGGCAATCGTCATGCACGACCGTTATTTAAGAACAAGGTTACGAGTGACATCATGGAGATGACAAGCTTACTTGGAGCCCACATACAGTCCCTCTAAAAAGGTACAGGATAAACCCTAGAAAGGTACACTGTTTTTTGTGAGCCAAGTCTTGTGTACTTTTGACGTCCTTCAGTTGAGACTGACTTTAGCATCAGACTGCCCTCAGAAAATGGTTAGGAGTGACATCATGGAGATGACAAGCTTACTTGGAACCCACATACAGTCCCTCTATAAAGGTACAGGATAAACCCTAGAAAGGTACACTGTTTTTTGTGAGCCAAGTCTTCTGTACTTTTGACGTCCTTCAGTTGAGACTGACTTTAGCATCGGACTCCCCTCAGCCTAGAATATGGCAGTACAGCACTAACTGTTTGCTCCTTTTGCAGTTCTGACTCTTGAGGCAGTACAGGGGCTTGGCTACGCCGCACCAGAGATCAGGGAAGAATATTCTACACCCCACAACTTGTTATCAACAATATGAAGTTCAAGGACGAAACGTCGACTTAACAAGAAGGTTCAATGCTAGTTCGCTATGAAATATAAAATTACATAGTGTGCATATGTTGCAAAAAAAATTGCCAACACCATAAAATAAACAAGTTGTAAAAGAGAGTACCCGTGAACAATAATCATCCATCTCTTCCTCCTTCAGCTGACATAATTCGTCCTGAAGAAACAAAAACAGTAAGTGTTGGATGCTACCTTCCTCCAGCAGCGCACATGATGATAAAGCAACTGAATAATAAGCCATTGTATTGAGTCTAAAACTACAACTTTTACTAATTCAGAACAAACCTCACTTGTTGGATTGAACACACAAAAAATGAGAGAAGAGAAAATGAAACATAATGCTCTGGACGATTTAAGTATAAATCAAACGATAAAGACAATACTTGTTTTTCTTAAATCTTAAGTAAAAGTATAATATTTGAAATAGTTACATTTGATATGCACAAAACTATAACATAGCAGAGAAATATGCAATAACAAGAAATTTAATCTAAACTAAGTAAATACTACTTCATGCTACGAAGCACCAACACCTCTAGGGGTCCCCGTATCTCCGGACACGGTTGGAAACGTGTCCTGACACGTCACGTGGAGGGGACATGGTCAATTTGACTTTTTGGAGAGGGACACAACTCACAAGGGGACACGATGAGGGTCAAATTGAATTTTTTTTAAAGTTTCGAGGTAAATTTATAATTAATCAAAAGTTAGGGTAAAAACTGTAACTTTTCCACATAAACATACCACTTGCTTCTAATCCGGGATCCTGGATTGAAGCATTTGTGGTTTTTTTTTTTTTTTTTTTTTTTTTGTGTTGCCAATTGTTTTGGCAAAATCCGATCCGTCCAATGTGTTCAGAAGGTGTTTTCCAAGGTCCAAGCGGGAAATCTTTAGAAAAAATATATCGGGAAGGGCTTGATCCAAGAAATTTTTCGCAAAAACTATATATTTTACAATTTTGCGAAAACTGCTTGGAACGAGCCCTTCCCAGTATTTTTTTTTTGAAGATTTCTCACATAAACCCTTGAAAACACCTTCTGAAAACATTGGACGGCTCGGATCGTCAAAAAAATGATTGGATCATGGAGGTCCAGAGTCCCGGACTAGAAGGATATATATATATATACAGTTTCCTTCAAGTCAGGTATCCTGGATTTTAAAAAAATCCGGACTTCTAATGTTGGCCGTTGGATCTCATCCAACGACTATGGGAGAAAATAGAGCTCGCAGGTCATGAGTCGGGTAAAAAGCATTCGCTGGTCAGGGCTATGGGTCATATCCAATACCGGGTCACTCTTTTCCCTCATTTCACGTTCAAAACTCAGAGAGTAGAGAGAGAAGCAATTAAGGCGATTTGCGAAGAAGACGAACGACGATCCACTTCTTCCTCCATCTCCAGGTCTCCTCTCTCTCTCTCTCTCTCCCTCTCCCTCTCCCTCTCCCTCTCCCTCTCTAGCTATCTCTCTCTCACTCTGTCTCTGTATCTCAAAAACAACCTTAGTTCGTAGTTTTTCAAAACCCTAGTTTTTGAAAAAACCCAAATCTACTCGTACACGAACGAGTTTCAGGTCTATTCTCTCTCTTCCTCTTCCCTTTCTCGATTCATCTATCTCGAACCTGTCACTCGTACGAATGAAAACCCTAGTTTTTGAAAAACCTAGATCTACTGTAACTTGAAAAACCCTAGTTTCAAGTTACGGATTTGAAAAATACCGTAGTTGTTTTGCTGATTTTTTGCCCAATTTCTATGTTTATCTTTATTTGCTCTATGTTTGTGACTTGTAAATTGATTTGCTTTCGTTTGTGAATTGTGAGTTGATTTGCTTTTGTGACTTGATTTGCAAACATACAGCAAATCAAGTCACAAAAGCAAATCAACTCATATATTTTGGATAAAAGCAAATATTTCATTTTTTCATTGATGAATGAGGTTGTTACTGATGTTGGGGCTAGAATGTGGTTCAAATCCTCACCGATAATGCTCCAAATTGTAAAACGGCGGGACAAATAATTGAATTGCAATATCCTCACATATTTTGGACTCCTTGCGTAGTGCACGCTCCAACTCTTGCTTTGAAAAACATTTATGCCGCACAAAATGTGGAGGGTAACTCAGTTGTGTATGATGAGTGTGGTTGGATTAGCATCGTCGTTGGTGATGCATCAATCATTAAGAACCACATAATGAATCACTCAATGAGATTGACAATCTTCAATGAGTTTGCTCCTTTGAAGTTACTTTCAGTTACGGACAATCGCTTTGCTTCATCCATTGTGATGCTCAAGAGGTTTGCTCATCAAGCAAGGTCTTCAATTGACAGTAATTAGTAATCAATGGAATGCTGGGGGGGAGTGAGCTTCATTTTTTAGGGAAACTTTGTGAATGAGAAGTCGTGAAATAAGGTAGGCTACATTCTCTCATTTAAATCTCCTATTTATGACATGGTTAGAGCATGTGAAATGGACAAGCCCACTTTTCATTTGGTTTATGACGTGGGATACTAAGATTGAGAAAGGGAGGTGTGCCATTGAGAAATTCGGAAAGAAGATCCCTTGTGTGGATGATGACGGACAATTTTGGATAGGTGGAACAAGACCAATACATCGCTTCATTGCTTGGCACATGCTCTAAATCCAAGGTAATTCATTTACCATTTTCACTAACTTAGTATTTGTACCATTCACCTCTTAATTATTTATTTACTTTGTAATTTAGGTATTATAGTGAAAAATGGCTTCAAGAGGATCCAAAGCAAGTTCCTCCACACGAAGACGAAGAGATTGCAAATGAGAGGAAGAATGCTTGAAAAGGTACTTCGATGTTCCCTCGGAGCATACCAAAGCCAATATGGATTATGCCAAGTTCTCAACCAAGGAGGGGGCATCTGCCAACACTGATTCTATTGAAGAGAGATGGAATATGGATCCTCATTCTTGGTGGGTGATTCATGGTGCATCCGCTCAAACTCTTCAAACTATAGCCTTGAAGATTCTCATTCAACCTTCTTCCTTTTCTTCATGCTGTGAGAGAAATTGGAGTACATACTCCTTCATCCATTCATTGAAAAGGAATAGAATGACCCCCCAACGGACAAAGGATTTGGTGTTTGTTCATAGCAACCTTTGACTCTTATCAAGGAGAAGCCCATAATATTACGCAGGGCAAACAAAGATGTGGGATATTGCGGGAGACCAATTTGGCCCACTTGATGAGGTTCTTGAGGTTGCAAACCTCTCACATGATGAACCCGAAATGGAGGTTGTGGTCTTTATGGACGATGGAGATGACATTGAAGAAGTAATTGAAATTTGAGGATTAGTTGCTTACTTGCTTAGTTTATTTCTTTTGCTATTAGAATGTAGAACTATGGGTGTTTGTTTTCAATTCAGTTGTATTGAACTTATGGATGTCTTGTTTTGGTTGAAGAACTTATGTATGATCTTATGGATGTCTTGTTTTGTTTGCATTTTCTAAAAAAAAAAAATTAATGTATAATATTAAATAACTAAACACGTGGCGTATCCCCTACCATATCTTTATCCCCATTTTTTTTAGAATTCCCGTGTCCGTGCATTGTAGACTTCATGCATACACTAGCTCTATATTATTGTGCTAGCGGAAAAAGAAAGTAAGGACGTCCTAAGAATGGTAGGTAAACAAAATGAGAAGTCGCAATAAATGGCAGAGTTGAAGCTGTTCCAGCGCATAATCAAATTTAGAAATGTGAATTTGACCAGCCGGAAAAAAAATGAAAACAATAAGCAAAAAGGGGAAAGTGGAAGAAGGGAAAAAAGAAGAGGAAGTGATATCTACAGTAAACAGGAGGAAAACAAAAAAGTGGTGGTATGCATTCACTTAGAAACCCTAAACAAACTGTTGACTGAATATTGAATTGGCACGGTTTTGCTTAATAATAACGTTCTAGACCGTCGAAAGCAACATGAGAGTGATAAGAGGATTAATAATTATGGTGGTGCCTGAGGACATCATCTTGAGAGTTGACCAGTACCTCCTTAGAATTTGGATGGTTGAACCATATTAAATGTCCTCATTCTGCACAACCAATTCCCAGTTCCTTTATAAAAGGCCATTGCTTCTGAGTTCTCTTAAAGCAGGAATGAAATCAAGTAACCGGTTAAATTGCACAGTTCATTCCACTATCAATGAACCTGGCTGTTTTCAGCAATACATTTCTCTTAATATCGTTCTTAGCCTTGAACATTCCCAGCAAATGCAACACTAGACCTGACATGACAAACAGTATCTTTAGATTAAATCGGTTTCTTTGTTTCAGGCCCCTGAATCATCTCTCTTTAGCCAATACTACACCTAACATAACCAATTTTGAATACAACGAAAACAATATCTGCAGCAGCTGCTTCTGATAGAGTTCTATGGTTTGAATGTCCTTCTAATCCTCAATTTTGGACTACAATCCCTTCAAAAGAAAGACGATTATATGACTGCATAGAAGCAAATTACAAATTAAAAATAATGGATATATGAAGTACATGGCAAGAAAAATATGCAACTGAGACTTTACAAAGAGTGCAGTCCAGGAATCACAAAACTCAAAGCATTATTGAGGAAATGTGAAGCAGAGCACAGAGATCATAGAAAAATTACACTTTATCAGGAAAAGTTCCAAATATAGGATGCATATCAGATAACAAAGAAAAGAACCTGCGTAGGTTTCGATGAGTGAGATGTGGCATATCCTCGCCTTAACATAATGCCATTCCCACCGAAACTAATAACAGCATAAAAACCAGAAGCATCAATGTTTAGCCAAGCCTCCCATGTATCATCTTCTCCAGTAAAAAGAGCATGCAGTCCCTAAATGCGCAAAACCCAGAGATAAATATAAACAGGATATTCATAATAAAGAGTGAATTTCACCTTTATTTCAAGAAAGTAATCATACCTGGGTAGAGCCTTGCAAATCAACTCGAGCTGCAAAAAGTCCTGAAGGCTGAAATGACCTCCGATGCCAAACCTTAGGAAAAAGGACATGTTCAACATTTTGTTCTCCTTATAATGAAATGAAAGATGGAAAACCCACAAGCCTCAACTTCCAAACGTGTAACAAACATAACAAACGTAGATATTTTTAGATACAAGTGCATTCCAATATAGAGACTTATGGACACAAAAATACAGGTCAGAAGGAAAAAGGCATCCCAGAGAATACCCAAAAAAAGGGCCGCCCTCCAAAACCAACATAAATTAGCTATTCCCAACCCACAAAGCATCCATTTTTTCCTTCGTTAGTTGGAGTCAAGTAGATAATTATTCTGTTCAACATCAAAGAAGCACGCATACAGACACGGGACACGGACATGAAACGATACGGAAACACCACATTTCTAGGAACACTAGGACACGAACATGTTAGGGACAGGGTGAACATAAAATATATTACTATCATAGATGTAATAAAAGTTGAAAACATCTTTTCTAGGAAATTAGGATAATAAAAAAATACAAACACTGAAGATACAAATCAACGGTAACTATGCAAGTATGCATAAACTAAACATCCATGAAAAATTAGATTCTGCAAAAAACTTTTAAAAACTACATTTAAACCTCCTAACGTGTCCTCAACATTCCCCAAAGTGTCGCTAACATGTCCTAAGTGTCCAAAATAGGCCCTACTTAAGAAAATACAATAAAAATATGGACATGTGTTTAGGTATGTACAAACCATGTTCAGTGAGTCTCATGCCGTGTCCATGTGCAACACCTGTCTGAAATCAATAAGTGATGCCAGTAGACGAGTCCGTGCATCTTAGTCCACACACCATTATATTGAGAAGCACAAAACCATAATGGAGAACCCCATTCAAATGTTGTATTGAATAACAGAAGTACCAAAATTCTTAAAACTGTTTCACACCTTGCTGCGATATGCAAACTCCAACTGTTCACTGACATCTTCACGAAGAGGAAGCCAATTGAGGCCCCATTTACGAGCAAACCAATGACCTCTTAAAACACGCCGATTTTCTCCATTCCAGTAAACAGGAAAGCAATGTCTCTTTACTAAATCAACCTGCAACGAAGACACTATTCATAATGGTAAAGGATTCAGAAACTGAAATTCCTTACAAGTAATCACCTCTTTGTATTATGCATGGTGGAAAATGAAGTGAATGAACTCTTAGAACATATTCCCTTTTCAGAATTCTTTTCCTTTGAGATTCCATAAGTATGATGCACAAATGTGCATTATAGGCCAGAACAAATACGATGAAACGAAAAGACGGCAAAATCTGAGAAAACCAATGACAGCCAGACTAACCATAGGACTCGGGGAAGAATAGACATGTTGTAACTTGGCCAAATGTAATTAACCAAAATGATTATGTAAACAATAATACCATATTCAGATAATTGTAAACCTGTCATCTTGAAACCACAACCCAAAAGAAAGACGTTGCACCACTAACAACTAATCTTCCAGGAGATGACCAATCAGATGCCATACTTCGTCTTAACTGATAACCAGATAGGAACACAAATTGGTGCTAATTTTGGAAACAAGACCTAAGTTTGCTAGGTAGGGTTGTATCATTTCATTGTGCCCATGGACTATAATCATTACAATGCATGATTTGATAACAATACTTGCAGGTTTTCTAGGAGGCATTTACTAGAATTTTTTAGACTTATAACAACCTCAGCAAATCTTTTACATCATTTTCTTTTCAAGTGTCATATATCATTCACAACAAGAGGACTGAATATGGATATAGATCAGATAATACCTCATACAAACCTCCCTTTACAGGGACACCAACTCTCTCTTCTTCCAACGCATATAATGATTGCTTCCTCATCAATGAAGATGCCTTTGACTTTGGACTCACTTTAGCATCAGAACTGGGACGGGCCTTGGGACCTTCGCTGCACTCTGCATACTCCTTCCACCAACAAGAAAGCAATTCTTCCTCTCTCTGCAGATACACATTGAACAAACGAAGCCTTAGGACTAGATGCAAATGATGCTCCCGATTGTATGTACTTTTTTATATCAGCTACATTGAATAAAAGTTATTTATGCCAGACTGTCAGTAGAGATAAATTAAACTTTCACCTTTTGGTGTGTTGCTTTTTAATTAAAATAACAAACTAAGGGAAGGCGTGAACCCCTTGCTGATCTGAAAATTAGAGTTTCAAACTTTTGTACAGGCTCTCAATGTTGTTAAACTACATATCCTTTAAACATGTTTCTGACTTTGCAGAATTGTTTTGAGTAAAAAACAGTTACAGGAAATTTGGTACTTGATCATGTTTCTTGAACAGGTGTCGGTGCCACCCGTTGGTGCCATTCATCAGAATATACCTTTTCTTATTAACAGGAGGAATTTTTTTTTTTTCTTTTTCTGAGGTACATATAATTATGAGTCGGACTGATTTCAAATCATCATTTATCCAACACATGATCATATTTAATGAAGGATAACCTGCCACATAAGATGATTGAGAATTTAGGACAATGACATCAACTATGTAATAAGTACAATCAGTTATGATGACCTGCAAGAAAGATGCCTCTATTGCAAGAGAATCCCTCATGCCAAATCGAAAATAATTGCCCTTTCCCACTATTTCAGTACTGGGGACTGAGGCTGCCAGCTCTGCAGAGAGACAAAGGTAACAAAAATGGCATTAAGAAATAGACATGCACTCAAAGATCTGAAGTCACGAACCAAAAAGCTTCAAGGAAAGAAGATAATACTAAGAGAAGCATTAAATGAGATCGTTACAACAACAACAAAAAATGCTTTTATCCTGATGTTTTTGTCCTACTACAGAGTCCAAAGTATCAAACAGTCACATCCTTAATAATTACAATTCTATCACATAGAATTTTACTTTGTCAGCAGTTCTGACAATATTCTTAGGCCACCATGGAACCATAGACTTGCAACAGACCGCTTCATATAGCTCCAGAATCGTAACCCAAGTCTTTGAAATTTAGCAACTAAAGATTTTGGGATTTAAGGCAAGAAAGCAATTTTTATGTGTCATCGTATGAGTTGTAAGAAAAAAGCAAAGGACATCATCTCATATACAATGCCAAAACAATTCAACAAACTGCCATCTTGGACGTGGGTTCTTTCTCTCTGGATATCCGATTCATATTATTGATATGCATAACCCTCACCAACTCTGACTTTATCAGGGGACACAATAGTAGTTAAAATCTACATCCCAAGTTAACTGTGCCTAACCTGAAAAGTTCCAAACCTCACTAGTCCCTCCCCTCGTTCCTGAATCAGTTCTTGAAAGTGAAACTAGTTGCTTATGTTAACTGGATTTCCAAAGGCAAGTTAAGACAGTAACCAATGATTCTGCAACTATTACTGGTGAAACTAAGCCAAGAAAGGAATACTGAGGCATCTTCCATGTAATAAAGAATAACAAGATGTAATCTACATAAGAGTGAGCTGCTCTATCTGTTTGTTTACATAGAAATCTGTATATTTCTAATCTTCAGCAGCTCATCTGCATGCCATCCAAAATACTAAAAAGATACTTTGCATTCCCGCTTCTTGTAATGTAATATGAGCCGCAAAAATAAAGTAATAATAGAAGGACTTTAATTCATGGGTTTTTCTTTTCAGGTTAGGAGTCTAAAAACCAGATTGAATCATGTCACTGCAGAGACAGCAGTAAAGAAGTGAGAAACTGTAGCCCCCATGTATCCTTCCCCCTTCTCCTTCTGTCTATTCTTCTCCATGTGGTTTCAAGGCCCCCCAGGACTTCTATTTCCTCCACTTTTCCTTTCTCCCCATTGGATTCAAGGCTCCCACTGGTTTCTCCCCTTCTTTGCAATTATCTATCCAGCAGACTTCAACAGATATATCCCAACTTTATATATGCTAAGGAATTAATATGGTGCATGTTCTTTTAGTTTATGTTGTATTTTCCTGGTTACATCATCTTGCCAAGATCGTAGCCCCTCATGGTGGGTTTCTCTCAACGGGTCCCCTAGACCCCAACCATCTCAAGTTCGTTCCAAATCTGGCCCTTTCCAATTGGGCTTTCAAAATGACCAAGAAATCTGGACGGTTTTACACCCAAGTGGTCATTTTTAATACTCCAACATTCTAGGTATGCTGGGCCGTGAGTTCCAACAGCCAATTTCAAACATGGGCCAAAATTCTCTCCTATTCATTCACTCAAAGTGGATAGGAGATTGCAGCTGGAAGCCCGCCAACCTGTTGAATCATCTGCGCCGCGTTTAAGTGCAATCCACATGCAATCCTTTTTGTCAAGTTAATTAAATTTCAAGGTCTTCAAATTGTAATGAGACATCAATGTCTCCCTTTTATGTTCTATTTCCATGTAAGTATGTAACTTGTTTTGTATTGTGTTTGCTTTCCCTCTTGCTAGATGGTTTGCAAACACTTGGTTAACTTAGTATCCAGTCCTATGTTGCTTCTAGCGTAGGCTTTCTCTTCTCTATTTTCTTGCTTTTTTTTTCCCTCCTGGGGTATCCTTTTTTCTATTTCAAGATGAATAACTGAACAAAAAAAAACAAATTCATTCCATGTTAGTTGCTTTTTGAAAAACACTCCACAACTCGGGCAAGTTACCAGTTGTCCCCAAGGTTAAGCTGTTACAAAATGGACCTAACAATGTATATCAAGCTATTTGACATCCTCCCTTGGCACGTGGAGATGAAGATTTTCATAGATAGAGCAAAACAAAATACGAAAAAGAGAAGCACCATGCAAATAGAGAACAAATGCAACCAAAGAAACTTGAATCCAAGACCTCTCCCAACCTGAGGTCCGATACAATGTTACTAGGAGGTCATGAGCTCAAATCTTCCCATCTGGGTGTGGCATGGTTTTGCAACAAAACGTTCCTGTCGCTCCTCGGTTCTTGGTGGTTTAGGGGGGCCACTGTTTCAGTGGTATTCTGAGCGCAGTCACTTTGTGCAAATATTGTCAAAGGTCAAGTCTGTCTCCAATCATCCCCTACCCATGCCCCTAATGGTTGGGGTTGGGGACTAGATGGGTTATGTTGTTGTTGTTGTTGTTGCATTTGTTTGGATATTTTTCCCCTTAATGGAACTATTAGTTGGGTTGAGCTAGCTTTTGGGGTTGAGTTCAACCCAAGACCGTGTACATTAGTATTAGAGCTAGGTACCAGAGATGGGTAGGGTGCATATCTCCAGCCAGCACATGGCAGGTGCTGCCAAGTGAGCACGCTGCACCTGACAGAGGGTGTGAAGCGAAGCCCCGTATCGCCTGGGTACCAAAGTAATATGAAGAAAGTAAGCATTAGGGCACCCTCACTTCAATAGCTAGCTTTTGGGGTTGATCTCTATCGAAGACAATGTAACAAACTCAACTCAGTACAGTCACACATGTCTCCTTCCTTGAAAGGACTACCATGCATTCACGACCACCACAGTAGGCACATTCATAGTCTGACCAGAAAGTACTACTTCCTAAGATCCTAAAACAGTAATTATGAAATGATAACTGCAAAGAAAACTGGATATTTGAAGGAATCTAATGTGTTTTTGCCTTGAAGCATGGGTAAATTGAGATATGTTGTGTTCCTATACTTCTCAAGTAAATCAAATACGGGGCAGGCATAAATTCAATTTGGCTAGCTGGAAACCAAAGCCTCCTCCAATTTACCCTCCTGGAATTTTCAGACAAATGTTGTTTTCGACATTTAATGGAAATGATGATCGCTTCTATTCAGCTACAATGCAATCCTATGAATAGATTTGCCTAGGACTCCAAATGGTCAAGATTCACCCGACAGACACGCTAAACTCATTAATAATTAATTCAAAAAAAAAAGAAAAGAATCTGGTATTAAAATACTTATCATGCATTTAGCTTCATAGAAATGCACTAAGAACCTATGTCGGGCTTGGGGTTTCCCTCACAAAGTGATGGATTATTTTTTTCCATATGCAAATTTTTGGCTTTTCAGTACGTTTTAATGTTTCTCACAAAGTCAAGGGTTCATGATTTTATTTTATTTTTTTAAATTTTAGTTCAATATGTTTAATAGCAGCTGCATATTCCAGACTACTTAGCCAAACACTGCTTAAAGATCAGACGCATAACTATATTCAATGGTTTTTACTAGCTTCAAAATAACACATTTGGCCTTTTTTTCCTTAATTACAAGCTTCCATCTACTTAGTGACAAGCTTCCATCTACTTAGTGACAAGCTATCATACAAGAACAAAAACCACCAATACAAGAAAGTATCATCAAAATCCAAACACACAGCACCAAATTGGACCAACCAACTCACCATTGTCTGCCAAAGGGACCTTGCGAAAATACCAACGAACATCACCCCCGTCGGATGGACTTCTCGTTTGCGTGAGATACTTCTGCCGACCCTCACACTGACGGATCTCATCTGCCAATCTCATAATGTTTGAGGACGTGTTCTTCAACATATAAGGCGAAGTTTCTTCAATCCCATGAAACCCAGTAGCTTCTGGAGCAGACACGCCAGCTTCACCTTCCCGTTTTCTGCTACTCTCTTCCATCAAACCAGTTCTAAAGTAATACTATTAACCTTGATTCCCAATACCAAATGGGTATTGGCAAATGTGGGCTAATTTGATCTTTCAACAGATGCTCACATGAATTTTACTACCAAAATTCACATAAATTGAACACCGAAAACGGATTGGTACCCTCTGAATTGAACCAAATATGAGCTTCTAATTCAAACGCATGAGTTAAACCTAAACCATACCCATTCTGCTAATATGGTTCAAATTAAGTGCCACTGCCGAATGAATTCAAATGACGTGAACGAAAACAGAAGGGTACAGAACTTTGAACCAGGACACCAATTACTTAAAGTTCGTTCCAAATGAGAAACAAATAGTAGAAGCAAGGTTGTGAATCCCGTTCCCTGCGGGCCGGTACTTACCGGATTTGAAGGAAAACGCCAAAACGGTAACTTTACAATCCAATACCGTCCCGGTTCCATACCGGTGTTTACCGGAGAATACCGTCGATACCGGATGATCTCGGACGTGAAGACGGTAAGTGCGATTTCGGCCGGTATTCTGCAGTGCATGCCATTTTGTTCCAGCGCCTCCCTTACGAGTCTCGAGTCCCGATCTATGCTTGTCGTTCATGGAGGTGCCGACACGCCGGCGATTTCGGACACGAAGGACAGCGCACGAGATCGAGGGAGGGAGGGAGAGCAGATCCGGAGAACTAGATCGACAGAGGGAGAGAGGGAGACCTGATGTTCTTCATCGGTGGAGGCAGCAGTGAATGAAAAGAAATAAAAGTAAGAGAGTAGTAGTCCTCGAGTTTCACCCTTCAAACCGATATACAGTAAAGAAAAGTCACAGACCTGTTTGTATTTGTATTGTTCTAGGGTATACAGGAGTACGGAGTACTTGGTTAGTGCTGCTCGTAGCCTTCATTTTATTGTATTAATTGAACAAGAAATTTGATAAAATCTAAGCTTTTTACTATGTGACAAAATCAATGGTTGATTTTATCAAATTTTAATGAAACCTTTTGGAAAATTAAGCATTAGTATTATGAGTTGGCTCATATCCTCTTAATTCTGGGCTCTAATTACTTTCTATTATCAAAAGATCAATATAAAATATATATTTTGTATGAAATTTGATGTAGTAAATACGCTATATTTATAATAATTATACATAATGATAGTTCTGCTAAAGTCAAAAACGGTACTTGGTACAGTACTGTACCAATAGAAAAATTGGTACCCAAGCCGATACATGATTCAGAACCTTAAATAGACGTCAAGAATCGAATACTGCAGAAAGAATCGTGGAGAAAATTGGTAAAAACCAAAGCGAATTGAACCCAAGATACAACGAGATGACTTTTGTTGTATAAAACAGAATGCGATGAACATGTGAGTGTGGGGAATTAGCAAACGCCCAGATACAAGGATAGGACAGATCGGTGTTTAATGGCAGGTTGGAACAACCGATTAAACTTTTTTTGGGTTTGATATTTTTGTTTTGTTTTTTGACCGCAGGGAAGTGGCGGCTTCGAGGGTTGGATTGTTAGATCTGGATCTTTTGTTAGGAACGTGCTGATACACCTCGTATTAATGAAATTCCATCTGATTTAATGATGACCTTTTTTTCTAAAACAGCAATAGCATCTCGACTATTGAAAGCACTTTGAACAGTCCAGATTGTGCACTATAACTTTATAGGACACTTTCCATCCTATAAGAGCATCAATATCAACATCTTTACTTTAACTTTAAAGTTAAAATAGAGAACAAACTCTTCCAAAACCTCAAAAATCAACCTCACCAAACGAATTCACTAATTTGAAGATTTCTTAACTTTGCTATTGTAAATTGGGAAAAATTCAAAAACACCCTCATACTTTGACTTCAATGTCTATTAGGCACCCAAACTTTCAAAATTGTCAATTTCACTCTTGAACTACCATTCTGTTATCAATTTCCCTCTTGCTGTCCCAATCTATCACTTACTTAATATGGGACGCTGAGTTGGAGGAAAACGGAGCAAAAAAACATTAGGGGGTCCCTTTTTGGAGGGAAATGCAACTGATGTGTATAAAACCCTACCCTACTCTCTCTCTCTCTCTCTCTCTCTCTCTCTCTCTCTCTCTCTCTCTCTCTCTCTCTCTCTCTCTCTCTCTCTCTCTCTCTCTCTCTCTCTTCTTTCCGATTTAGGAGGGAAAATGTAAAAGCCCTATTTGGGTTCCCTCTTTTTCCCTCCACAAGTATAAAAATAGAGCATCTTCTGCCCATGTTCTTCTCCATTATCTATCTTCCCTCATTTCCCATCTTCTTCTCCATTCTTCATCTTTTATTGACCATTCTGCATTCTCCATCTTCCACAATGAGCTGCGGCAGCAACATTGGTAGACTGCATGAGGAGGACTACCTCTGCATCCATTGTGGAACCCAAAAGGTCATAAAAACATCTTGGACAAACAGGAATCCAGGTAGGAGGTTTCTGAGTTGCACAAACTCTGATTGCAACGAATTTGGTGGTTGGGTGGACCCCCCCATGTGTAGAAAGGCTGTTCAAATCATTCTAGGGCTGCTTAGGAGGGTCAATATGTTAGAGATGGAGCTCGCAAGAACCAAGGGTAGAGAGAGGAAGATGAAGTTCTATGTTGCTGCAGCTTGGGTGGTGGTTGTAGCTATTGTAATGTGGATGATTTGTATTTGATTTTTCAGACCCCTGAAAGAAACCCATTTTGGCTAGGCTAGGTGTGTGTTTTAGGGGGTAATGTTGGGACCCCTGGGTTTTAGATGTTTGCATTATTTTGCCATGTATTAGTATGCATCTATGGATGTGTAGTGTAATGGTTCTGGTGAATGAAAAATGGGTTTCATGGAATCCTTTCCTCTCCTCTGTATCAGTTTGAAGATGGCAATAAAATAATCTTTCAAGCTGAAATATGAATCAACAAAAGTCACAAAATGGTCTCCAATAGCATATAAACATTGTTTGGGTACAAAAAAACAAAGCCCTAACATTGACATTACAAATTCCTGTGCTTTCCAAAATGGGCATCACATAGCCATATCTTACTAGTTTAAATGACATAGCCACAGATGGGCATCACAAAATGGGCATCACATAGCCACAGATGGACACCAATTACAAACAAAATGGGCATATATAGCCGCAACAGTTCATCCTAACTATCCATTACCATATTAGTTTTTACTACCAGCAAATGTATGCCAATTACAACCAAAATAAGTGCAGAATCCACTGAAAAGGTCAAGTCTCTTAGAAAAAAGGCACATTGGAACATGCAGCCTCAGGGGAAGAGCTTGTGAAGTAAAGCTTGGTACCCTTCCACATCATAGTGTGTCCCTGGGTGGTCCTAGTGTCCTGCACATTACATGTACAACCATTAGTGTAGTGCAATTACATGTTAATTTTTTTTCAGTTTCAACATATTAATACTAACCTCATCCATAAACACATTAACTTGACTTTTTGTCCTAAATTTCTCTTCTTCTGTTCCAGTACCCACCTGAAATTGTTATTTAACAAAAAAAAAAAACATAAATACACAGTCAAGTCTTGCACTAGAAATGGGTAAATGCATTCAAGTCTTGGTACTTACAGTCACTGCATGTGATGATGATCCACTTACCCAACTGGTATAAACATTAGTGACTTCACTCTGAAATAGGTAAAGTACAAGAATCCATAAGCATATTAGACTTTGGGAAAAAAAATTCTCAAATAACTTTATGCACTTACATGAATAGGGACATAAAATGGTGCCATTACATCAACTCCACCTGCCATTGACTCATCTCCACCTGCCATTGCATCACCATTTACTTTCCCACCTACAATAGATCCCTGCTTGCAGCTCCTCTTGTTATGGCCAGTTTTTCCACAAACACTGCATGTCATCTTGACTCCTTTTTTGCTTAACCTACTTTGTGTCTCCTCTTGTTGTTCTTCTTCTTCCTCATCTGGTTCTTTTCTCTTAGCTTTCTTAGGCCTACCAGCCCTCTTCTTGACATCAGGAGGAAGCAACGTAGGATATCCACTATAAGGCCACATATCTCTCCCATTGATTCGACCCATGGCATGCTCATATGTTTTAAGGTAAGTGTCCACACTATAGCAATGGTGAACATGATCCATTGGATCCTGGTCCATCTTGTTATATGCAGCAATGGCATGGACACAGGGTATACCAAAAAGTCCCACCTCCTACACCCACAAGTTTTTTTCTTCAAGTCAACTCTATACTGAGAATTTGGTCCCTCAACCTGAAATTGTTCTTGGCTAAAGTACCTGGGCATCTAGCCCTTTTCATCCCTCAATTTGTCAAGCCTTTTTTTTAATCTAAAGGCAAATTGGGTCCTTGATCCTCATCATTGAAGTTTTCCTCTTATGCCTGGCCTCCATTATAATTGTTCTAATCCTTTCCAACGTTGTTATTATTGGTTTATCTCTGGCTGGAAGAATTGCAAAGTTGAAACTCTCATAAAGGTTATTAAGGAGTATATCAGACTTTGGGAAGGTGTCAAAGTGGCTTTTACTCTAGTTAACTGAAGGCCTCCCACTCAGCCATTTAAATGCATTCTCGTCGACCTGCTTAATGTCAGTCATAGCCCTATTGAATGAAGAAACAGTTGAGGCCCTAGCTGCCTTCCACAAAAGGTCTTTCAACAACAGTCCTTTAAACTGACCTTTGAAGTTATTGTATAAGTGTCTAACACAAAACCTGTGCCTAGCATTTGGGAATAGCTGTCCCACAACTTCTATCAAGCCCTTTTGCTTATCAGTCATAAAGGTGTGGCAGTGACAGTTTTGCACATTGAGGTCCTCCTTCAATAATTGTAGGAACCAGTACCATGTTTTATGCTTCTCTTTCTCAGCAACTGCATATGCAAAAGGAAAGATGCAATTGTTTTCATCTATCCCAACTGCTGTTAACATGATCCCACCATGAGGGCTTTTCAGATGACACCCATCCAACCCAATCACAGGTCTGCAGCATTCAAAGAAATCCTTTCTTCAATGAACCCCAACAAAAGTACATCCTCTTGAACTTCACCTCATTATTTGATCTAGGCATTGACTTGTTCATTATCTTGATTGTTGTCCCAGGATTTATAGCCTTAACCTCATCAATATACCCAAACAATTCTCCAAACTATTGTGCTGCATTTCCATTCAGAATGGCAAGTGCTTTCCTCCTTGGTCTGAACACCTTTTGCCTATCCACATGCACTGTGTGTTCACCCTGAATGGTGTCAGCTAAAGATTGAATTGGCCATGTGGGGTTTTGGCCAATCCCCTCAAAGTACCTCCTAACTATCCAATTGGTACTAACTTGTGGAACATTGTATGACCTAGTGCAATTATGTGTACCAATGTAATGTTTCACCCTAAAAACCCCCCTCTCCCTTCACAAATGATGCATAAATATACCATGGGCAATCCTTTTTAGATGTACACATAGCATTGATCTTTTTGATGTCATTCTTAATGAAAATTATTTTCTTACCAAGCTTTATAGAATGCTCTTTCATTGCATCCCTAAAAACCACATGTGTTTTGAAATCCATACCTACACAGAAAACAGGGTTCAACATGTCTGTTTTCTCATTAAAGATTTTGTGTTTTATTTTCCTCTGTTTCCTTTTGGTACCTTCCTCATCTGAATCTGTTGAACTGGTCATGCTGTCCAATTCATCACTATCATCTAACAACTCCTCAAAGTCTGCTAACTTATCCCTAATTACTGTAGGTTTAGTGGCATTCCCAACATCAGTTGCATTCCCAACGCCAGTGGCATTCCCATGACCTTCATCTATCTGTTGGTCCACATTATTATCAAACAAAGTATCATCATCCTCAATAACTCATCACTGTCATAAAATTCTTCATAATCAAAATCAGAAGACGTGGAGTTTGGGTCATACTCATCTGTATCATGACCATCAACTTCTACTTCAACTACATCACTGACTTTATCCTTATCCTTACCCTTAGCCTTGCTTGCTTTCACATTACTTGCATGACTGTTAGTGGTTTTGGTTAGCTTAGTCCTACTTGCTTTCAAGTTAATTCCAGGAATGTCTTCATCATTGGTTAGCTTTGCCCTAGTTGCTTTCACATTAACTTCATGATTGCCCTTACTATTGGTTGCCTTGCATTTCTTCTTGACTTGACTACCCTTCCTTTTGTTTAGACTACATTGGGTGGGTACTACATCTACCTCAACAATGTTGGACACTGCATACAAATCCACCACCCTACTTGTATCCACCAACTGACACATTCTAAGGGCATCACTGTCTGTCTTAATCAAAGAAAACTTCCCATTAACCATGATGTGGTAATCATTACTACAATTTTTTTTAAGTTCAACATCCATGGTACAAAGCTCAATAATGCTTTACTCATATTTAGTACCCTCATATTTAGTACCCTCTACCCTACCACCATAATACATTCTTTTTGAGAAGTGGGGTAGACAAGGATCTGCATTAATCAGACAACAAATAAAACACATGCAAACTAACTTAACTATGACTTTAGGAATAAACTAATCAAAAAGTGGTGGTTAGTGGTGCTATTAAAGTACAGGAAATGGACGACAAGTCCTGTAACAAACCCAATGCAAAAAACCATAAATTATTGCATTAGAAAATGTAAACCTTTTTTACCTTCATTAGTAAAATGGTACATATAGTTTTCAAAGCATTCATAATCAGAATAATGGACTTCTGGGTCCAAAAAAATGCCTCAACAGTACTGGTAAAGTGGTAAAGAAGAGAGAATGAAGAGTACGAAGGAGGAGGACCACCATTGGGTCTCACGCACCAACCCATCTCCAATTACTGACGTGGATTAGCACTAATCGTGGTTGTTGGGAAACCCTAGGTGTCGTTTTCCGCAGGGGAGGTGGAGACCACTTTAAAGGAGAGAGAGGAGAGTAAAGGAGTGTAAAAAGTGGAGAGAGAGAGGAAAGAGAGAGAGAGAGTAGGGTAGGGTTTATACACATTAGCTGTGTTTCCCTCCAAAAAAAGGGGATCCCCTAACTTTTGTTTGCTCCATTTTCCTCCAACTCAGCGTCCCCTGTTAAGTGAGTGATGGATTGGGACGGCAGGAGGGAAATTGATAACAGAATATTAGTTCAGGAGTGAAATTGACAATTTTGAAAGTTTGGGTGCCTATTAGACATTGAAGTCAAAGTATGGGGGTGTTTTTCGAATTTTTCCCATTGTAATTTAACAAATTTGGTGACTAATGTTCACTCACTAAAAGAGGAGGAGGGAGGGAAGAGAAAAAGATTGAATTGCGAGTCTGATTGTGTGAGGTTTTGATAAAATGACTTGTTAAAGTTTAAATAGAGAGTCTGATTTTGAGAATTTTTTGAAAAGTGACTTACTAAATTATAAAAGGTGTTTTTTAGGTTAAATTTGGTGTATTTTTTGGTGTGTCAGATTAGGATGCCCTAAGACTTCTGGGTCCAATGGCATCCCGACCTTTACTCAAATTTTATTTGGGTAAAATGAAAGCAAAAGTTTCATTTTATTCCATATTTCATTGCGGGTCTCTTAAAAGTGTAAATGCTAGAATCATAGACATGGTGGTCCTAGCCGGAACTTAAGGGTTTGCTCTCCTTTTAGATTTGTCAACAACTTTTACGATCACTTAACCTCACGTGTAAGCGCGGAAAAAAAATTGTGATATAAGTTGTAGGAATTTAGTTGAAATACGTGCAAACTTGACCAGACTTCCCTGCATCAACAATGAACACAAAAAAGTAAGGGCTTAAATATGCAAACAATCCAGAACCCAAATGAAAACCTAGACCCAAATTGTGTTAGTTATTGTGGGGGTTTTGTTTACGCGTGTAGTAGTTTGGGAGGAAAGAGGAAGACGACGAGATGTCTCATTTGTAGGTTTCGGTAAAAAGCCACCACATCATATCACAGCTTAAGAAATGAGTGGCTCGGATTTTATCTCGGCAATGAATGACTCGGATTATGCAAGTGTCAAGATGAAATCTGACTCGTTGATTACGCAATCAACGGTTTGGATGCCGCACTGCAACCCTGTAGTGCGGTACCACACTACAGGACGCCCTCTCCTAATGCCCTAAAGTAATACTATCAACCTTGATTCCCAATAGCAAAGGGGTATTGGCCAATGTGGGCTAATTTGATGTTTCAACAGATGTTCACATGAATTTTACGACCAAAATTCATATAAATTCAATACCGAAAACGGATTAGGTACACTCTGAATTGAACCAAATATGAACTTCTAATTCAAACTCATGAGTTAAACCTAAACCATACCCATTCTGTTAATATGGGTATGGTTCAAATTAATTGCCACTGCCGAATGAAATTCAAATGACACGAAGAACGAAAATAGAAGGGTACAAAACTTTGAACCACAAGATCAATTAGTTAAGTTCGTTCCAAATGAGAAACAAATAGAAGTCGAGAACCGAATACATCAGAAGGAATTGTGGGAAAAATTGGTAAAAACCAAAGCAAATTGAATCCGAAATACGACAAGATGACTTCTGTTGTATAAAATAAGAAAAACTGGACTTGCAAAAAATGGCGCCATTCTTTTTGGTTTTTCCATATGCGGCATTTGTTTGGCGCCATTCACTCGAGACTCCTTCTCCCGTGAGGCTAAATCTTGTGCTTTTGGCTAGATCAATTTTGCATGAAAATAAATTGAGGATAGGTAACTTGTGTATATCCTACCATTTTTGAAATAAATTTGAAGAGAAAACTTAAAAGTGTGGGCCAGCTATTCTCGATAATTGAACACTAGTACAAAAATTGTGGCAAAAGATGATTTTCCACGTGCCACCGAACGAGGCAAACAAAACAATGTTCCTAGTTACAAACAAGCTTCACCATGAAGACCATGTTAAAGATAGGGTTGATCAATTTTTAAGGTTTATTGAGGTAGGCATAAGTTCATCTAGACACTTGAGTTAAAGCTTTTTTACCATTACTTATGAACATATTGCAACAATGAGGGTCTAATTCAAAGAGAGCTTTTGGAGGTCAATTAGGAATGCCACTTTTGGTTTCCGTTCCATTTCCGCCGAGATTGAAGGAAATTAAATTTTACATCAATGAATACTTTAACAAACAGGAAAAAAATTCATCTTCAACAACAATCCTCCAATTCATTAAAATGTCGCGCAACGGGAAGGCAGCCCTGTCTCATCATCAACCATCACTGTCTCTGTCGCCTTACATTGAAGCACATCCTGCTGCAACTTCGCTCCGGCGGCCTTAAGTCCCTTCAACGAAAGCGGCTGGTTAAAAAGGTTCAACGGCGGCAACTTTTTGACCGGCGGCAACTTTCCATCAGGTAAATAAATCGTAAAGTCCTCCTTCATCAATGGCACCTCAAAATCAGTCTTGTTATGCTTCAAAACATTGCCCTTGGCAGCAATATGAGCCCCCGGCTCCATATGATTGGTCGAAAAGCTCGCCTGGTTCGGGAAATTCGGGTACAGGCTAACGTACCCTCTCAAATACATCATGTCAATCAGAAACTTTTTCCAAGAAGCTTGCCACCCATTTGTTCTAGACTTGGGGATTTGAACCGGGTTTTGCTTGGCATCCTCAGTGAACCTCATGTTCATGTACACATAGAATTCTCTCCATTGTTTAGGGAAAAAAACTGCCCCCCAACTGCAGGGTAGCTGGTGGAGATAAGGTGTGTTTGGATGGATGTTCTTGAAGAAGTCCGTCGCGTTCCACTTGGGTCTCTCTTTCACCACTTCTACCAAACGAGGCGTGTAGAGAGAGATCGAGGCGAGCTCAGGTAGAGAGATTTCTGGGTCGTAGTGGTACGCTAAGAGGGCGTATTTGATCCACAAATAGTAGTAAGGAGAGACCTCGATGTCGTCTTCGAGTAAAAGACCGTAGTCGTCATCTGAGGAGGGGTACCAGCTCTCACTCACGGCTCGGATTAGTCCTCCTTGGATGATTCTTCTCTTGATGATTTTCGGGCCGTGCGGCCAAGCGAACGAGTTCACGGCTTTTATAGTGGCCTCATCTACTCCGCTGTCCATGTTGAAAGTGATGGGGACTTCATCACCAACATAGTAAGCATTGGTTAGAGATTGGAGAAGCCTTAGCAGCGATTTGACGCGGTTTTGGGTGATGATGTTGATGGAAATCCGCATTCTATTCCAGTCTGCATTCAACAACAGGGTTGCTTTGTGAGCTTACAACAAATTTGAGATAGCAAATGGTCTTTAAGTAGGGGTGGGCATCATGTTGTGTTCAAGTCAGAATTCTCTTAACCCTAACCCGACATATTTAGTTTTTCGTGTTATCATGTCGTGTCATGTTCATGTTTCAAGTGGCTATTTCTAACCCGCTAATTTCTTGTCGTTATCGTGCCCTTTCATGAATTCCCGTGTTGTGTAGTATCATCTCGTGTTCGTGTATTCTCTCAACCCTTACAAGACCTATTTAGCTTTTCGTCTTATTGTGTTGTGTCATATTCGTATTTCATTTATGAAATAGTTGACCCTAATCCACAAACTTTGTGTCGGGTTTGTGTCGTTTCGAAAATTTCCAACCCAAGTCTTAAGGACTCCAAAAAGTGTTGGGAAAATGGGAACAGGAAATGAAAACAATACCATACAACTGGAATGAACATAGAGGATGAATGATTGTTCTTACATGGGAGAGCTGTAGACCTCAGATCAACCATCCAGAGAACCTTTTCAACGGAAGGCTTCGGCAGAAGGACGAGTGTCGAACTGTTTTTCACGGTCTCCGTAGCCATCCTCAGAGCTTTCAACACATTAGGATTGATATCCAACGTAGCAATCACAACGCTCGGGTTATGCATCTTGATCAACCCTTTCATGCTAGAGTACACTCCTTGTACCACAGGCACTTCGGAGTCCGAAACTCCCGATGAAGCTGCCTCCAAAGACAAGTCAAATATCTTAAACCTCCTTTCCGTACAAACCGTCTTAGGCCAGCCGAGGACCACCGCAGCTTCTTCACAAGGGCAGAAACTGCCCCCAGAGACGGCAATGTAGCCCTTTTTCCGAAAGGTAGACTGGAACTTCTTGAGGAGAGGGGCAAGAGCCTTGACTTCTTCGAGAGAGTGGGCGTAGAAGAACGCGTCGATCTTTTGAGGGTTCATTGCGGCCCATTGGGTTATGTAACCCATGGAGAGGGCTCTCCACCACTGGTCATCGCGGACTTGGACTATGTCTTTGAAGATCACCGTGGTTTCAGATATGTACGCGAGTCTGTGCTCACTGTCACCCCATGTTTCTTTGTCCTTTGCGTCTACTGGTAGCACAAATGAGCCTGCATTTCTGTACTTTTGGAGCTGGTAGCTGCAGATTTATTTGTGTCAATTGCCAGCCATTAGAAGCAAAAATCACAATCGAGAATCAAGAAAAAGAAAGCTGTGATGAAAACAGTTTTGTAATACATATTTTTAAAAGGAAAATTATAATGTTAGCTCAATGAGCGGATGATAAAAGTACTCTTTGGGTAAAAGTGCATTTCTACTGATAAAAGTATTTGCACTCTCACGGTCAATGGGCATTTTTACCGGTAAAAGAGCACTTTTGTCGTCTGGACTAGCAATAGAAAGACTATATATTTATAATACCCATACCCATGAGTGAAAAACACAAAATCAAAGAGAATTTCAGATTAGGGCCATACCTCAGGTGCAGATCTTCGCCAGTCATGAAGGTGTGTGGCTTCTCAATGAAAAGCGTCTTGACAAGCTCTGCAGACAAAAACCACGAGCTAGAAAGAAAATCCACCTGCACAATCTTATTCACTAATATATCGTAAGCAGGATCAGGCAAATAAAGCCCGGCTTCCTTCGACCTGAACTTCCTATAGCTAGGGAAAGAATAGTCCTTCTGTCTAAAAGGCAAAATCCTCCCTATGCTTCCCAGAACAGAATTCTTGTACTTTTCTGTCCCAGCCACGTGTGACAAAATCTGCAACATTTTCCTACCGGGAATCATGTCATCATCGAGGATGTATACAAGATCAGCTTCCGTTTGCAAAGCCATTTGGAACCTCCCGTAGTACTTGAAATCATAGGTTGAGCTAATGAAACTGATTCTTGAGTCATTGTAACTATCTACGATTCGTTTAAGTTGGAGCTCGTTCGGGCTACCAAATGCTATTACCCAAACGTGGTGGACGGGGAGGGTCTGGTGGAGCAAAGACTCAAGCTGTGCACAAAGTGTTTTTCTCTTGAAATGGTTTAGAATCACTGTGACTTTTGGAATAACAGTGGTTGGATTGGTTAATCCATTCTTGATATCCCACCGGGATTTCATTGCCATGAGCTCAGGAAGTGTTTCGGTACCAAACGACTTGGACTGGAAGTCCAACACCTCCTGATAAAGCTCCGTCTTCAACTGGATCATCTTCGAATCCTCAGACTTCTTCTGCTGGAAATCTATAGTTTCGTTCTCACAGACATCACCCGGGATGAGACGAATTACTGCTGGAATTTCAGAGTTTTGGTATTGGCTCACTTCGTCGTGTGGAGAGACAACGATAAACTGTTTCCACTGCTGCGCGATTCTTTGAGCCCACGTGAAGTCTGGTTTTGTTCGAAAATCTATCTTTGGGCTTAGGGAATAGAGGAGAAGTGTCGCGTAAATTGCAAACGCGAATTGGAGACAAGTTAGGAAGGTTACGAAACGAGCTGGGGACCTCTTCTGTGGTTTAGACTTGGCCTTTCCACCAGCATAATCGCTGAGCATTCCTTCTAAGTAATCCCCACTCTGATGCCGTGCTAAACCCATTTCAGCAATGCAAGCTGTAGATATTTTGACCACCTGAAAGAACAAACGAGAGTTGAGAAAAAACCTGTGGGTGTTTTAATGATTCTAGTAACAGCAGAGCAATGTAAACCCAATTGTTAAATGATACTTTTAATGGGCCGAGCTATGGTAATTTAATTAACAAGTCTCCTTAAACGAGCCGAGCATATAAAAACAAGCCGAGCTTTACCGAGCTTGTTTACTAAACCAGACTAAAATTTGAGCTCGAGCTCGACTTTATTACTAAGCGAGCCGAGCCGAGCCAAAACAAGCCACGAGCAGCTTGGTATGTTTGCAGACCTAATAATAGCAGCACACAAGCTTACAAAAACATTCTAAACAAATTGAGCGGCTCCGATCACTCGTGTGAGATCCCAAGGTAGGTCCCACACAATGGGATGTGAGCGGGGTGTGAGTGAGAGGGTGTGAGAGTGACTTATTATGCATGATAAATCTAGAAACTTATCCAGTAGTCTCAAGCACCCCTGTGGCATGGCGCTCCCGAGGTCAGGTCTATCAATCTCAGGTCTATCGATCTCGTATCTATTGGTCCTACTAGTATGGGAAGCACCACATCCGCGTTGTGTATCGAGACTACTGAAGGATGAACACTCACCAATAGCCAAGAACCCAATTCAGCTAGACAAAGATTCACAGGTACACATCAAGGCAATGTAAAACCACCTTGAAGGATGAAGTGGTCGGCTTGGCTGTGTCCAAGTTTGAGTAGCAACTGATCATGTTGTGAAGTGTATATATACACATTTGATTATACAAGTAATAAAGTGAAGTTAAAGGAGGCCAGGGGGAAATGCAGCAAAAAGGTCTCACGGGGTTAACGTCTGTGTAAGAAAAATTGGGAGCATGCATAAAGCTTTTCCCTTCAGTACTTTTCCCCCACTCAAGTTACCATATTGGAAGCCGGCTTTGTCGCCTTGAAAATGGGCTAATTCTCTGCTTTCTAATACTTCTGTAAGCTTAATTGTCTTTGTAGTTGTTGGAACGGAGTGGAGCGGAGCGGAGTGGAGCGACGGCATCTAGCCCATTGCAGTCCGGCATTTGTCGCGTGTGGCCCATAGGGCGAATAGTGGGGGTGCAAAGGGGCATAGCCCCCTGATGCTGTCTGCAGGAAATTATTAGGGTTGAAATAGAGTAGAACTATATATACTCTCTATTGTAAAACCCTAGCCGATTTTGACAGAATAATACAGACTCGCTCTTGCTCCCGTGGACGTACCCGATCTTGGAGAACTACGTAGGCCATGTTTGTTTACAAGTTTTGAGCCAGTTTTGGTTTTGATGACATCATCATTTTTCTCATTTCTCTCTCTATCTCTCTCCACTTATTACACCTGCTTACATCATCAAAACTAAACTAAAACTCTAAACCAAACACAACCGTAAATTCCTGTGTTGATTTTCTTTACTTTTTTCGTATTCTGTTGTGTGCGTGTGGTGATTAATCTAACAGTAGTCTGTAATATCATAATTCATTTTACTTTATTCTCAATCTGCCGTTCAATTCTGATAGGCAAAGAGAAGTCCCATTTCATAGACACAAAGATGAAACATAACTCCAGCCAAAACTGTATCCGGAGCCGTTCACCTATCCGATACACGTGGATTTAAGTGTATTGAACGGCTCTCATTTTGACTGTCAGGTTAATTTTGTGGCTCTACCACCTGTGGAGAAGTCATAATTTGTTTTCTCTCAAACTAACATTATTTCAAAAGCGATGCCTTCCAATTACCAAATCGTATTTTTCTCATACAGAAGACTCAAAGTCCATCCTAAAGAAATCAGAAAATAAAGTTCCTTTCGAGATCAAAATTTGTCAAACCCAAATCCCAAGAACCAATCCTTAACCTGAAAAAATACATAGTACTCCTTCCATTCCATTTTGTTTTTCTATTTTCGATGTTTATGCCGTTTTTCAATTACTTGTATCTTTTAGATTTGGAAAACTTGGTATAATATCAACAGTTGAGAACTATCAAACAAGATTCATGCTGCATATTTTTGGTGAGCCATAAAAGATACAAGGAATTGAAAATTGACACAAACATCGAAAATGAAAAAACAAATTGCGACGGAAGTAGTATTATAGAAGTATGATAGTAAACTTGTTCAGAAAAGGGAAAGAAAGAAGTCAAGCTCATAACATTGCCAATAAAAGATAACTCAGGTCAGTCTTTTCTTCCTCAGCAAATCAAGCTAAAGCTAGTCATAAAGCTTGCAATATAGTCCATGAAATGGCATTCTACATGAGTATTATAGAAGTATGATAGTAAGCTAGTCAAGGTAAAGTTAAGACTTTCGCATTAATTGCACATAACATATGAATGCGGTTGCAACAATTTGGGATTGTCTTTTTCCCAAGCAAGTCAAATGCAAGGAAAGGAACCAACAGAAGGAATTTTGCTTGCAAGAGGAAGGATTCAAGTTAATTTGGTCCCTTTTCTGAAGAAATTCAAGTCAATGCAAGGGAAATTCCATTGGGTTGGCCTGATTGGTAACATGGGAGCTTTAGATTCAAAATTTTTCGCATTCAATCAACCCTTGTGAGGCCAGTTTAAATAGGACTTTATCCCGATTTTAATTGAGCCTCTTAGTAAACTGTGATTGGTGTCTCAAGAATTAGTTGAGGTGCGTGTAAGTTATACTAGATGGGATTGGCCCGATTGGTTACAACGTGAAAGGTTTAGATTCAAAACTTTTCACATTCTATTGATTCCTGTGGGACCAATCTAAATGGGACTTTGTCCCAACTTTAATTAGACCTCCTAGTAAACAGTGATTGGCACCTCAAGAATTACTGAAGGTGCGTATAAGCTATATTCCACTTTCCTATCCCAAATTATTGTCATGTTCGTATTTCGATGCAATTTTTAAAATTTTCATGTCCTTCAATTTATAATATTTTTAGAGATTTAATTTTTTTGTATAATAGAACTAAATGAGATCTATCAAATAAGATTTGTTTTGCACATAAAATGCGTTATAGCTTGAAAGATATGAATAATTTAAAAATTACATTGAAATCCGAATAGAATCAACAATTTGGGACGAGGGAGTAACATATAAATAAGAAGTCAAAGCAAGGAACTTCTCCATTTTCTCTATTCGTTGTTACTCAAGTCAATTCTTATTCAATCGTTGTTATTCAAGTCAAAGCAAGGGACTTCCAATAAAATAAAATAAAATAACAAGAAGAAGAAGAAGAAGGAAAAGTGAAGAAGCAAGTGCTGAATTAGGCCTATTCAAAGTTTGGATACATCACCTTTGTCACACAGCCCAACTAGTGTACAGGTGCAATTTGGGCTGGGCCAGTCGAGCCCAACCTAAAAAATTGGAAAATAAGGCCGGGCTAAGGCAAAGTTTCAACAACCAGAATTAAGATTGAAGTTGGACTTAGATAGATGTAGGGATGCAAACGAATCGAATTAAGTTGAACTTTAGAATGTTCAGATTTGTTTGTTAAATTTTTAAACAAATTAGAGGTTAATGAAAATTTGACGAGCCGAGCTTGCCTATGTTCGATTCGCATTCAAAATTGTTCGCGAGCCTTAACGAATAAAATATGTTATATATTTATGCTTTTATATAGGTCTATAACTTCAAATAAAATTTCAAATTTGTATATATATATATATATATATATATATATATATATATATATAAAATTACATAAACATATTAAAATTTACGTTTATAGTACTTTATGAATGTACCACTACCAGTTATGTAATTTTCATGTGTACATGTAAAATTTATACATATTCAAGGTTATCTACGAAATTCTTATGAGACATACGTCTATCACGAGCCTAATCAAGGTTAATATTGTCAATTTTTGGTTTGATTCATTTATTAAATGAGTCTTAAATTAAGGCTACAGTTCAGTTTGTTTAGTACCTGAATCGAACTCGAATGATCCTTTTACAAAATTGATCCTTGAATAGTTCACGAATGGCTCAATTCATTTGTAGCCTAGATAGTAGATGATTCAGACAACAATCCCGACAGTGCTGAAGTGCTATTGTGGAGTAAAAGAGCACAAAGTCACACCCAACTCATAGAGTAATCATTCAGTAATTTGGGGCATTGCCACGTGGTACCTAACACCTATTTTCACCACACATTATTGTGGGATTCATACAATTAGTAATTGGTCCAACAACAATGTGTAGTAAAAAGGGTGTTGGGGCACCACGTGGCAGTGCCGAAAGACCATTGAGTAATTTTTCCAATGCCCAGGTAACCTTTTTTTTTTTTGTGGTCAAAATGGAAGAAACTTCATTACTAGAGAACAAAGGTACATGAGATAATCATCTAGAAGTGGCATTATTCCTTAATTGAAGTATTAGAAAGCCACAAAGAAGGGTAGCCTTTCTAGGTACAGACAACCAAACCACTACTATCTGTCTATCTCTCACAACCACAGATGGTCCACCTCATTAGCACTCAAACTCACCAAAGAAAAACACACACTAATCAATCACAAACTTGAGGCTTTGATACCCTTAATTATCACATCCACACACTGATGGCAACCAATCCAATTGATTTGATTTGTCATCGAACCATTACCACCACCACCTTGCTTTGACAAACCATCACTGCCACTCGCCATTGTTGTCGGAACTTGAAATGGCACCTTGATGATGGAAGAGGAGTCGAGAGAAAGGAAAAAAAGTGGAAAATACAAAGAAACTCTCAAATCTGAGATCGAGAAAAATCAACCTCACTGGAAAAGGAAGGGTTAATTGAAAGCGAGAAAAATGACCATCACTTATGAGGAATGAAAACACCCATTTAGGGTAAAGCCCTCCTCTCCCGCCACTGCATTAGGGTGATGGAACTCATACGGGGAGGGAGGGGAGGACAAGAGAAGGCGGCTATGGTTTTTTATTTTCTTAGAGATAGAAGCTCTATGTCAGAGAGAGTTTTTCATTTTCTTCTAGTCAGCATCTCCATTAACAATGTATTGAGTTAAGTGGGGCAAGGCAGTCACCCTTAGGATAAGGGGCGGAGTTAGTATTTTTATTTAGATGGGAAAAAATTAGATACATATACAAGCTATTCTATTTACTTGCTAATCTAAAGAAATAATTAATTTAAGAGGTCA
Organism: Vaccinium macrocarpon; assembly: GCA_022606695.1. Lineage (NCBI taxonomy): Eukaryota > Viridiplantae > Streptophyta > Magnoliopsida > Ericales > Ericaceae > Vaccinium > Vaccinium macrocarpon. The sequence continues at coordinate 26,372,092 of CM040176.1, read as the reverse complement.
ATTATAAGATAGATATACGCTGATAAATATAATTTTGCTTTTCCAAAAAAATTATTACTCCTATATTTTGAAAACAATGAATGATTGTGTTACCAACTATAAAAAAGAAGAGAATTGTTGTAGTTTTGATGTATTTGAAGCAATATAGAAAGTTATGGTTGGTTAAAATAACAAAATATGACAATTTACTATCAAATATACTTGTGAAAAATCAAAGTAGCTGAGATTAAATGACCCACTTGTATCTTATTCCTCCTTCCCTCCTTGGGATCCCCCACCCCCACCCAAGCTACTTTGACCCAAAACACTTAAATAGTAAGAGAGGATAAAATAGTATGTGAATTAAATAAGAAGGGTGAACTCACAGTTAAGAAAGAAGGATTAAATAGTTCATGGTTTGGATGAGGGATAAAAAAAGGGGGGATAAGGAGGGTGGATGATGTAAAATCATGTCAAAAGACTTTCTTGTCATTGGCAATGCATATATTAAATTATATATCTATATAATTATATAAATACCAAAATTAATTAATATTGTATACTAATCAATTTTTAATTTATAATAGAGGTGCTTAAATAATCATTCTTTTACTTACTTGAAATTAGAAAATCATCCTGAGCCTTTTTAGGAGTTATGTTTCCATTTTGAGATTTAAATAAACCTAAAATGCCCTTTATATATAACATATTACTGGATTGGGGACTAAATTAAAAGTTGCATATAGGAGAGGTATGAAGTGGACCAATTTCAAAATTAAGAAGTCCTCCATTGCAATTATGGTATTGGGATAATATATAGAAATTTGGATGAATTAAAAATATGGAAGACCATCCTCGTAACTTAGGGATTGGGATAAAATCCAATCCCCATATTTAACCAATTAGTCTCATCCCATTTTTATACCTGGAGAAGAAATTCTGAAAACCCAGAATTTGGGACAAAATTCTCACCCAGGCTATCCCAAATTGACGTCCTAGATCTTCAGTCCTTATAGTCCAAAGTTGCCCTTGACAATCCTCGCTCCCGACTAGATCGGCGTCGTCTCCTCGCCGTACCAAATCGTTCGCTCTTGCAATCCCAAATCCCTTGCCGTCCCAAATCGGCTTCCCAAATCTTCACCCGTTGACTTCCCAACTCAAAACAACAAATGCCAAAGGTTATTTGAGAAAAAGCATCAGGTGTAAGTAAAAGTCCTTACGGTACTAATTTGGGATTTGATTTGTTTAAGAAAAAAAAATTAAACTTTATGGTGTTTTCATTACTAAAATTGCGTTTCTCCAAACTAGGGTGTTGGGTTGAGCACTACCACAACAAATCATCTTCAATTTATCACAATGCGTCATGTTTCCTTATTCTCTATTATCGGAGGTGTTGTACACTTGTTCTATTCCTTGCAATATTTCTCCTTATACGTGGGTTAGTTGACTTACCATGATTCATGAACACAGGGTAAATGTACAACGAAAGGTTTGAAATGTTTTCAGATTTACCATGATAGATTTTCTTTATAATATGCCCACTTAATTATCTATTTATAGGTTTAGCTTGGAAAAAGTCTAACTTGAAAGTACTTACCATGATTTCTGAAGAATGGCCTAATTAATTTATCATGATCACCGTACCATTATGTCTCTTTCTATTTACCATGGACTTTGAATCAATTTATCATGAAAAACAAATATTCATGTTTACCATGATTTATATTCATATACCTTACAACAGTGTTAATCAGTTTATTAGTATGTGTTTACCATATTTGATAGTTCATATTTACCATGATTGCTGGACTTCTTGTGTACATTTCATTTTGTTTCATTCGTCGTTATTCATTTTTAATTAGTTTGTGGTTATTCATTTTTTCCTCGTGCAAATTTCTATATAATACAGAATGCCGGCGATTGGGAGCCGACATGGTGCATGATTTTCTCAATGACGGAATAAATTCTTGAAGCTTGAAGAAAAAATTACATGTGATGAAATCAAGGCTACACGAAAGGATCGGAAGACTAATTTAAATTAGGAAATTTATTGTTTTTTTCGATTACACAGACACCACTTGGGTCTTTTTGTCGACATGTTTGGAAAAATGATTGTTTTTATGTTTATGCTTTTGGGTTGATTAGAAGTGGGTTAATTAGTAGAGCATGTTTTGAGATATATTTACGGTAGACTCAAGCTGAATATTGTCATTATTTTGAGCTTGTTAGGTTGCTAAATGGAGATCATAGTTACTAGGTGCTTCATCGGCAAATTTTACCATTATTTCTATATTTTTGGCTAACCATGTTACCACAATTATTGAAATATGTTTTTTTTTTCTTTTTTAATTGATCATTAAAACATTTTGAGAACAAGTATTTTACCATGATTCTCATGCCTAAAATCAAAGAATTTTTGAAATGGTGGATGATTCTCTACCCTAAAATCAAGGAATATATTATTCTTTTTGATTTACCATACTTGTCCAAATTTATCATTTTTTTTTTCATAATCAATGAAATATGATGTGAACAATTATTTTACCATGATTCAATGTAACAAATATTAATTTACAATGTCACTGAAGCATTTTTACCATGACAATTTGGTAGAGGTTGAAGTGTATGCTTGCTAAACCAAGATAAGCAGTTGTATCAATTTACCATAAACATCGATATATTTTTTTGGACATGTATTTGACTATGATTCAATTTTGTAAGCCTTTTAATTTTACCATGTTCATTGTATTGGGTCTAATTTTTACCATGTTTTTTTTTATTTTCTCTCCATTCAGTTTTTACCATAATGACTTAATATTATGTGAACATGATTTTACCATGACTATTTTTAATTTACCGTGACTATGTGAACATGATTTTACCATGACTACTTTTTTAGCTAAAATTTGGTGTTCATAGGAATCAAATTTGGAAAGAATATCATTCCCCAATTTTGAATCTCTACAATTTCAAAAATTTCTTTATTTTGGATAAGTGAATCATACAACATTTCAAAACTTCCTTAATTTTAGGCAAGATAATAATAAAAATCTAAAAAAATAAGTAACTAACATACATTTCAAATTTCAAGCAATCCCTAAAAAGAAGGAAGAAACTGCCATGCATGTCAAATTCCTTGGTCTTTACAAAGAAGTTTGAAAGTCCCTATATTTTTTGGCTATGTATCTTGATATATATATATAAAGAATAAAGGGTAATAATGGTAAATCACATTACAAGAAGATGAAAACATAACCCCATAAAATAAGGGGGATGAAAATCTATGTCACGTCCAAAAAATTGATGGATATTTAATTACCTCTTTATAATGCTTATTTGCAATATTTTTTTATCTTAAAAATGATTTTTTATTTGTTCTTTTATGGCAGACAACTCAATAAGTGAGCAACCAAACAATGCAAAATTCTAAGTATAACTTTTTTTTAAATTTTTTTTATCGATTAAAGATCTATATTAGTAAATTCATTTGGTACCAAAAAAATATAAAAAAATTATGCGAGTACTTTATTTTTTGATTCGAAGGAAATTTTATGGGGGTCGGGAGGTAAATTGGTGGGGTTAATCCCCCTGACTAAACATAGGCACGTTTTATTTAGTCTGAAAGGGGGCTGACTAATTAGTCAGCGGTTGAAATGGCCAACCAAACACATTTTGAGGTAGAGGAACAAGGACTAAATAATGCAACTCACTCATCCTCTTCTTAATTTAGCATCTGAACAGGAAACACACACGCAAACACATAGTTGTAGACTCAGATGGAGAGAGAGAGTGAGGGGGAGGGGGAGGGGGAGAGTTATCATTCTTTTTTGTTCTCATCATTTTTTTTGTTTATGATCACCACATATCGCCATATCTTATCGTATATATTATTGCAGGATGACTTTTCTTGAGGAGGGTTACGGTCGCGACACGTGGCATGAAGTAATTGGATTGTGATTGAGATTTGAATTTCACATGTCCTAAAAAATCATTTTCGAATTTCAAATCTAAAAATCTCAATCTTTCCCAATTCAAACACTTCAATTTATTCTCATAATGGAGGCGAAAGTTGTCTAATAAAATTTAAAGTTCAAATTAAATTTTTTTTTATAAACTACCAATTAGTCATGATTTGTGGTTTCAAAAAAAAAAAAAAACAAAAAAAGAAGGATTTTTCCCTTTTTCTAAAATCGTTACTATTAAGTCTATATAAATACTTGAGTGAAATTGTAAACCAAAAATGTTCTTAACTTTTAGTATGAAGTTAGTTTTTATCCGTTATAGGTGTGTAGCTCGAGTCTTGAGTATATCTTCGATGCTTTTCTTATGCAATCGGTTTGTACTCTTACTTTTTATTTGCAAAAAATCGTGCTTAAATTTTTGTATTTCGCAATGGAAGGCTTTGGGAATTTCATAATGACATTTTAATTGTTGGGTTAAGTTTCAAATATATTTGTTTTATTTTTCTTGAGTTTTAGTAAATGTGATGAATGATTATAAGTTTTGACAATTTACACTAACAAGTCGAAATTTTTGAGATTTAAATTTTTTTAAGTGTGTGCAGTTGTGTTGTAAAATTCAAAACCATGGATAAATTTTTTTTAGCGTGTGCACTTGATTTTTTTTTGTTTTGTCTAATTTACTATCAGTAGTTATGGAAGATGACAGGCTCAGCAAATTGTAAGTCTTCCACACATTTCTATTTTCATAGTTTTTCTCACGCACATATATAGAAGCAAAAGTTTTCCCCTCCTATTTGTATTCACTATGTAGATATAAAAAAAAAATTATAGGTGATGTTTTGGCAAGAGATTTTTTTTTTCTCCAATCTACTTCTAATGCATTTTCTCTTTAGTCATCATGTGTATATCACATTAGCATAGGTATTTCGCAAGAATAGTTTTTCTTAAGACTTGAGAATTATGGCTAAATTCTAATGCATTTTCTTTTTAATCATCATGTGCGCATAGGACATTAGCAAAACTATTCTGCTACAATAATTTGGCTTAAGACTTGAAATTTATGGCTAAAATGTAGGTATGTGTAATTTTTAGGTAGCAATAAATTTCAAGTATCGCTACAGTAGTTATCTCATACCATACATTGCACGGCATTTCTGCAAACACCGGGCAATTAAGTATTCTATGAAAGTTGCTGCATAATTTGCATGCTTAAAAATGTTAATCTAAATTAACTTTTATACTTTTGTACTTCTCCTAATTTTTTTCAAGGTGTTTAACCAATTATTTTGTCGAAAAGTCACACATATAGATTATGATTTTATAGCAGAATCAATCACTATGGAAAATTAGAGTCAAGAGGAGCACATAGAAAATACAATTGTTATACTTTTTTTATATTTATTTTTATCTAAGTGATCCAATAATTAAATAAACTTTGTGCTTGAGAGTATAATTTTTTAGCTAATCAAAAAAGGAAAAACACATCATTTAATTTCGTGTCTCCCTGCATAGCACGGGTTCATGCTAGTCTTATATATTATTGTAGAATGACTTTTCATGAGGAGGGTCGTGGGAATGACAAGTGGCATGAGTTGATTGGTTTGTCGTTTAGGATTTTGAGAAAAAGCATGTGACTTAATTACCTACATCAAAGATTTGTTATGAATCTCATTTAAATTTGAAACTCATATATCTTGCCTTAAATAACAAAACAAAGAATCTTTGATTCTATATTCTATTCCAATCAATAAGTTATCAACGAGAAAGTAAAAAAGTACAATAAAATTCACTAATAAATAGTTTTAATATATTATGACAATTCGTATTTAATTTATCATAGAAGCTAATTGGTGTATATATTGAAATTAAAGTATAACAATTTTAAGATGAAATCAGTTATCTATGGTTTGGGAAGAAAATAAATTATTGAAAAATTGGATCACTTGACAAAATTCAAAGTAGCTCAATCTTAATTGCTAAGATCAGGCAAATATAACTTTCCAAATGAGGCCTGTAGAAATTTAAAATTTATAATCAGCAAAATTAAATTGTTTTTTATATAAATTTAAAATTTAATAATTAGCAAAATAGAAACCTCACCAATGTCTATATCACAATGAATATACATAGCCTCTAAACTCCCACATCAGGGCATATCACGGGCATGATTAGGGAGTGAGGTGAATCACTACTATTCTGACACAATTGAAATTCGAGGGTTACTCATAGATTAGGGATCAATAAGAGAAGAATTATAGAAAATGAACAAATGATTTTCAAAATTCAAACAAATATGAACAAATTGTGGAGCAGATTGTGGAATTTGGGGCGAGAGAAAGAGACGTTAGAGAAGAAAATAAGTGATCGTGATCTTTGCTGTGCTTCGACAATTAATCCTAACCGTTCCTTAAGCTACTATTGGAAACAAAAGTAAACAACTTAGATTTGTAGCAACTCTAAACACTCATTTAACCATCAGATTAGAAATGAAAATATTGAGATTTATAAGAGATTGAAAAACCGCTCTTCCTTATGATATAAATATAAATACTTTTTACCGTTTTCCAATTACATGCATCATAAAAAAATTATGACACATTTTCCCTCTAGGGTTTTGACTTCAATTATTTTGTAAAAGTCACATTTATTGATTACTATGATTTTATAGCTAATTCAATCCGATTCAATCACCCGGGAAATTAGAATCAAGAGGAGCAGATAAGAAATAGAATTGTTATACTCTCTTCATTTAAGTGATTGAGTAATTCAATACACTTCCTAGTTAAAAATACAATTTTTTTAGCTCATTACAAAAAGAAAAAAACACATCATTTTATTTTATGTCTCTGTGTCGTGCATAGCACGGGTCCATGCTAGTAACGTTATAAGCACTAAGCAATGAATTTAAACTCTAAAAAGGCGTTGGGGCAAAAACAATTTTGAGAATAAACTCCATCTCAGTTATTTTAAGGCGACTTGAGTCTAACCCGAGTTAAATAAATAAACTCAGGTTGGGCTTGGATCCAAATAGCTCGAGCTTGGCAAACTTTCTCGCACCTTGAACTAGGCATGATCATAATCCCACCGAGGGAAACGTGCAAGTTACATCCCTAGTTTGCGTAAAGTACTCCACAATTTTGTAAAAAATTCACCCAATCTCTAATTTTAAAATGATTTTCTCCAATTTTATTTCACAGATGATCACTGCCCCAGGGTCATTCTACACCAGCAGACTATTATTGGAATAACAATTGACCAAACCACTCACCGGAATTTTCTTTCACATGCCTCGCAGTTAGATACAATACCTACTCTGGGAAGCCCTTAACTGGGCAGTGGGTCAATTAAGTGTGAGAGATAATGCCAGTCCAGTATAATTCCCTTTTTGCCCTTTCTTTTAAGGTCACCATCAACATTGAAACACTTTTTTGACTTCATAAAAGATGTCAAATCAAGGGTATGGTGTCCGCGAAATAGTTGGATTCTCCGAAAGGCCCAAATATTGGACATTGTGGGATGAATGAAGCAATATAAATCGGTGACGTCGGGCATATGATTCCATCTTGTGCCCCCCAAGAAATTTCATTCTATGGTGATATTTGGCGACTACCATCTCTCTAGAGTGGGCCGATCGAGATGCATTTTTTTCAAGTGGATCTAGCATAAGGGAATGGATCCGAACAAACCTTCCAACAAACCGAACATGACTCCACCAGTGCAATATCTAGTGGTGGCTTGCTACCCATACTAACTAGGACCCGACTATCCAAAAAATGTATCAAGCATGCTCGGAGACCCACTTTGGGATCTCACACGAGTGATCCAAACCGTTCATTATTCTTAGAACATTTTTCCGAGGTGCCCTACAAAATTTCAACTCAATCAGACGGTTAGAATTGCTTGAGTAAAAATCCCACCTTTTCAATAAAAAAGTGCCCTACAACATTTCAGCTCAATCAGACAGTTAAAAGTGCTTGAGCAAAAATCCGACCTTTTCAATAAAAAAACCCCTCGGAAAAATGTTCTAAGAATAATGAACGGATCGGATCGCTTGTGTGGAATCCCAAAGTGGATCCCCGGCGGAGCATACTCAGTACATTTTCGAGACAATTCCTTTTGTACCCATAGGTTTTTCCTAACAACTATGGGAGGCAACTTATGACCGCGGAAAACGGGTTTAACTGAGGTTATAGATGCCTGCCGTGGCTGGCATTCTAGTACTTGTGAAAAGTTGAAAACCATTAGTTCAAGATATACTCTTTCCTCACCAAATAAAAAATAAAAAAAATGTTGAAGCACTATATTTGGAAAAGATAATGAGAGCGATGATAATCATGGGAAGCTTCCTTAAACTTATAAAAATAAGATTCGGAAGCTTCCTAAATGTATAAAAATAAGATTTAAGTTTTTCATCAGGGATATATGACAGATAAGGAACCGATTTCTAATTTTTCTACTAGTGAACTGATTCTCTTCCTTTCAACTTCAGGCACTTCAATTGAATGGAGTCCATGAATTCCTCCCATTGAAGAAGGAGACGTCGTCGTCGTCGTCTTCTTCACCAGAATCTTCATCACATCACCATGGCTCTTCGGACTTCGAAGAGTTACAAGAGGTTTGTCTTCCACCCTGCAATAGAAAATAGAAAGCTCTCAAAAACTGTTTGGCAAATGATCATTTTTTAACATGCTACGACAGAAATAGTATCAATTTTCCTCGATAATCAAACCAATCTGAACCCTTTTCTAACAGAACAATACAATTATAGTTTTCTGGCGTTTTTTCCTCCATTGCTTAAGATCATAATATCCTCATCATATCATGCTCCCATGTATTTCCAGACTCCATCGCCCTGCTTCCGAAACTGAAACTTTCTCGCCAACCAAGCAACACGACACAATCAAATTCAGGTGCAATGGAGCTGTCCTGAAATCCGAAGTCCTATCAAAAATCTTTGCGGAGGACTTCAAAAAAGTGAAGAATCTGAAAGCACCAATCGATCCCCGCAGCAGCTTCGTTCATCACTGGAGCAAGATTTTCCTAGCAGCATGCTTAGTTTCTATGTTTGTGGACCCACTTTTCTTGTACATGCCCATGGTACAACCTGTTGATCGGTTCTGCCTAGAAAATTCGGTGGCCCTAGGAAGAATCCTGACGAGTATAAGATCGACAGCTGATCTGTTTTTTGTGGCAAACATTTTGGTCCGATTTCGAACAGCCTACGTGGCCCCATCGTCTTGTGTGTTTGGAGCAGGGGATCTTGTTGTGGATCCATGGAAGATTGCGCTGCGGTACATCACCACAAAGGGGTTCTGGTTCGATATTGCGGCAGCAATACCCATTCCACAGGCATTCAACTCTACATTATCTCTTATACAATCACGTGTTTAACTGCTTCTGAAAACTGGTTTTTGGAAAAAAAATTTACTCTCCAGTCCCTTCTCTCCTGTTGACCCATTTGTGGGCCCTTCCTGGACTCACTTGATTGTAAATCCAACATGAACTCATATGGGTACGAAGAGCGGCTAATACGCAGGGTTGCCATTCCCATAAGTATATTTTTAGCTGTACATCAGTATCAGGAGGCCAAAAAAAAAAAAACCCATTTATTGGGTCAATAGTAGAACTTTTAAATTCATGTGTACATACTACATATTAATGTATTTATGATCACTAAAAAGTAATTTAGCAAATACCTTTCAGGTGTTGATACTGGGCATCATACCGCATCTGGGAGCTTCTGGGATTTCAGACTTGAGAATATCCCTTGTGTTCCTGATGATGATACAATACCTCCAGAGGCTCATCATAGCATCTCCACTAACCATGGAAATTGCCAAGACCACAGGGATCATCATTCAAGCATCTTGGATTGGAGCTGCTTATAACCTCATGTTATACTTGTTGTCAAGCCATGTAAGTCATCAGCCCCCTTCAATGACGAGTAAAGCCTGTCTAGCAAACTAATAACAAACAGAATTTTCGTTCGGAAAACTCGATCAAAATGTTGTGCAGATGGTATTTGCATAATGTATGCCCAAAAATGGCTGTCTAGGTTTGGAATGAAAAACTCACAAGGCCATATTATTTTATGGTTTGCCCTATTTAAGTGATAGTATCTCACTCCTAATACAACACAAGGAGAAAGTTAACCCAACCTTATCAACTATGTAGCCCACACACCTAGAAGTCGTCCTGCCCGCTTATTGGACACAGGGGCACACGAGGGACACTCGGGGACATGTTTGTGACATGACATGTGGCGTGTCCCTTAGATTTTTGGAGGGGGCACGGCATTGGACATGCGTGTCCCACATTTACGTTCGCTCTGTGTGTGTGTGTGCGCATATATGTATGTATGTATGTACTAGTATATATATCTCCAATTCTCCATAGCTGTTTACCGTGTATTATATCTTATATATGAAAATAAAAGGGTATATATGCATGTATATAAACGTTACTGCATACATACATGATATAATTAATGTGTGTGTGTGTATAGAGTAACTATCTAGTCCGCCAGTTTGGGATAGTTATGGTCCAGGATTGTCCGGATGAGACATTTCCCGATCAAATTTTGATGATCAGAACCATCTTATGTGTTTAAAACGTGTTTTTAAGGGTTTCTGCAAGAAATCATAAAAAAAAGGGACCGGAAAGGGCTTCATCCGAACAGTTTTTGATTAAATATAGTTTAATCGAAGACTACTCGGATGAAGCCCTTCTCGGTCTTTTTTGTTTTATGATTTCTCGTAGAGACCCTTAAAACCACTTTGTAAACACATTGGACGGTTCCGATCATCAAAATTTGACTGGGAAATAAAAAATGTGGACAGTGTGGATGGTAAGAGTAGTGAACTGAAACATTTCTGTATATATATAAACGGAAAATTTCTAGTCCACTCATCCCGGAAACAAGATAAAATTGATTTTTTTTTTTGTGTTGCAAATTATTTTTGGAAAATCTGAGCCGTCCAATGTGTTCAAGAGGTGTTTTCAAGGGTCTACGCGTGAAATCTTCAAAAAAAGTACCGAGAAGGGCTTGATCCATGCAGTTTTTGCAAAAACTGTAAATATAAAATTTTTGCGAAAACTGCTTGGATCAAGCCCTTCCCGGTATTTTTTTTTTGAAAATTTCCCACGTGGACCCTTGAAAACACCTTCTTAACACATTAGACGGCTCAGATCGTCAAAAAAAATATTTGGATCATGGAGGTTCGGAAACGGGAATCCCGTTTTAGAAGCTTTGCCTATATATATATAGTTATTTATTTATTTATTTTTCGGTGTTCCCTACGTATGTATTCCCATTTTTTTTTGGCATTCTCGGGTCTTGTGTCTATATCCCTATCTGTATCGGTGTCTGTGCTCCATAGCGCATCAATCTTCGGAAAATATTACAAATTTAGACACAATTGCATTCAAATCAAAGGCAAGAGAGATTCCCTGCTATACTTTGTTCCTTTGTATGAGGTATCAGAGGCCGCAAAGATTCTTTGTTCAAATCCCACCGCTTACCACAAAAAAAGTATGTAGAGGGAGCATAAAAAGTAGAATAAATTATGAAGTTAAGACGGGCTAGTAGTTTATAATTTGATCCAAAAAAATGTTTGCTACTTTTGACACAGGTTATGGGAAGTTGTATGTACCTTTTAACGGTACAACGACAAGCAGCATGCTGGAGGAGTGTGTGCAGTCAAGATAATTCAACTTGCAATGACAGTTTCTTTGACTGCAGTTCAATAGGTAGCCCCATAAGGAACCAGTGGATTCAGTCAAGCAATATCACAAATCTCTGTAGTCCAAGTGGCAATGGCAACTACCCATTTGGCATATACGGTCCAGGATTGACGAGTGGGGTGACCACAGCAACGGTCTTGCAAAGATATTTCTACTCTCTTTGGTCTGGCCTGAAGAGTGTCAGGTAAAAAAAAGGGAGAAAAAATGCAGTGTTTATAATCTTTAGAAAGGGGATTGGATTGTCTCCAGTTCACTTTGGGACTAGCAATTGTCATTTTACTGTTTCATGATAGTAAGCATATGACTTGTCATTAAGCAAAAGAAAAAGTACGATTTTAAAGAAAGAATATGAATTGAATATGTTGAAACCATGTGGCTATCATATCGATCTGATTTTCTTCGTCGACAATATACACCCTTTAACCTAGCAAGTGAATGGACATTGTCATCATAGCGGAGCTTGTTGTAGGCCCAGAAGGCTCAAGCAACATTGACCATTCCAAATGTGTACCGGAGGCAACCTAATCCAGCCCATTAGAGTGCAAAATGGATTATATAAGTGCCATCGTGACATGTGCCCGTGTAGCTCCTAACAATGAAACCTAGCTGGTAACAAGCAAAGGAAATGGTCAGGCCGACCTTCTTTCCTATCCACTCAACTAAGGTGTTTCATGTCGGGTCTACCATTTTGTAATTTCTACTCTAAGTACTCCATAGTCAAAGAGTTCCGTATCAGCAATGGGTGTTCTAAATCTGAACTTTGTTGCCGAATATGATTATGCTTTCTTTTCAATGTATTGAATTCACATATGTTATTTGTGCAGCACTTTAGGACAGAATTTCGTCACAAGCATATTCATAGGCGAAAATATTTTTACCACTGTTATTGTGTTGGTGGGACTGCTTAACTTAGCATTGCTCGTTGGAAATATGCAGGTAACTTTAAACTTTCTAAAGTTCAATGAGTGTGTGTGTGTAGCTATGTTTGTCCAAACTATATTCATATTGGGGCTTTCACAATTATGTGCATATTACGCATGGAAGACATAGCATGTCAAATGCTTTTTCTGTCAATTTGTTATCAGCGTCTCATTGGACTCATCTTTAGTTCTTTGTTTGCTTAAAACTGAAACACCAAGATACAAAATGGAACAAAATCTATAAATATATATCCACAGGGACGTAGCTGTTTTTCGATTGGCCATGACCCCTTATAGATTCAGAAATTCTACTGTTACCCCACATGCAATAGTATTTTGAGCCTCAATAAATTATAAATTCTGACTTCCCGACATATTCTACAAATTGAATTTACCTGCTATAAACATTCTTCCAAAACTCTCTCAACATGAATCACTCTAGCATATAGATTCGAGAGGCAATGTCTTGAACCAACCAATCAAAACCCCCAAGCAGGCCACCCCAGTGGCTTCATCCAAGGCTTCCAGGTTGAGTACCATAGCTATTCCATCCGGCAAAAGAGCACCTTGTAGGTCTTGTTTATTAGCTAGAATCAATAATGATCCTCCTGATAGCCTCTCCTCGTTCAAAAGATTGTGAAGTTCGAATTTGCAGTCATCTAGCCTTCTTAGATCAGACCTATCAGCAACCCATACAAAACCATCAGTTCGCTCAAAGTAGTTCCTCCAGTAAGGCTTGATTGTCCTTTGGGCCCCAACATCCTACATATTGAGGGTATACTTGTTGAAAGTGATAGTCTTGATGTTGAATCCGAGTGTAGGACAGATAACACTCATGTCCTCTACGTTTATTTTCAGCACAATTGTTGTCTTCCAAGAGTTGTCCAGTCCCACCATGAGTACTCACATTTTCTTTCTCGTTCCCCTTGATTTTCCGAATGATGCTCGTTGTTGAGAAGCCCTGTTGCCTTAGCAGTCTACCCCAAACTTAGGGTAAACAGATACATTGACAATAGCAAGGCAATGAGCAGAAGAAACTTGTGTGATTCGATACAGGGCATTCAAGTTTCTAGTCATGCCCTTTGTCTCATGGAAAACCTCTCGAATCTTCAATGCAGAAATCAATGGACCTCTGTGATACAGAAGTTTTTGCTTCTGTAAATTCTTGCAATTCCAAAACTGCACCAGCTCCTTTTGATTGTGAGTTAGTTGTTGGTTCTGAGGTCTCCCGTCACGTGATTATACAATCTAACAAGCACCCAAAAAGAAAAAATTTATACAGGTCAAAAGGTCTATCTAAATATGATAAACAACGTATTAACCAAAAACCCATTATGAATTTCCTTAGTTTGCCATCTTACTAGTATTTATTATAACAGATGTGTGATAACAATATTGATTTGTTGACCATATTTAGATACCATCTCATGTGAGACCTTAACTATATGGATTATGCATATTATGTTGGCAGAGATACCTCCAATCATCATCAACCCGGTTAGAGGAGTGGAGGGTTAAGAAAAAAGCTAAAGAGCAATGGATGCATCACAGGCAACTACCCAAAAAATTAAGACAAGGCGTCCGGAGATATGATCAGTACAAGTGGGTGGCTACCCAAGGAGTTGATGAAGCGTCTCTCCTCAAAGAGCTTCCCAAGTACCTCCGAAGGCAAATCAAACGACAATTATGCCTCAATCTTGTTCGACGAGTAAGTCCAATTGATCTGGTTAACTACCACTCCCATCATGAAGAAATAAGATCATTCGGTAGACTCATAGTCCATCGACCATGACATGTTGATGTGGAGCTCCCAAACAGTATGAGATGGATTGTACCATCTTCACCCTCACCAAATTGTTACTCTCATTTTTGTTGGGAGTAGAATGTTAGCATTGCTGATTTGCTGCTTTGGGACTGCTAAATAATTAAAGAGTTGGCAAAAAGTGACCTAGCTTAAACTTTAAATCCCAATAACGACATCTGAGAGGGTAAAAAAGTGAATATTAATGCCACAAATTTGCCAAAGTGACACCAAAGCTCCTCGTATAGGGCATTGCTGTTGTTTTGTCATAATTGGTCATTTTGGAGCGTAGGTGCATCTAGATGGAGTCCAAATTTTGGAACCCTAAGCTTCCTTACAGTTACAGTAGAGAGCTGATATAGACAACGTTTGTAACAACTGAATCATACTTCCATGGACCAAAAAACAGGTACCCTTTTTTGTTGAGATGGATGATCGTCTGTTGGATTCAATATGCGAAAGGCTCAAGCCAACACTTTGGCCTGCTGGCATGTTCATCGTGCGTGAAGGTGACCCTCTCGAGGAAATGCTCTTTGTAATTCGTGGCCACCTTGACTCATACACCACTAACGGTGGCCGAACTGGGTATTTCAATTCCTGCCAGATTCAACCGGGTGACTTCTGCGGTGAGGAGCTACTCACATGGGCGCTAGAGCCGCGTCCAAGTGACAACCTCCCATCGTCCACACGCACTGTGAAGGCCATATCTGATGCTGAGGCATTTGCTCTTGGGGCCGATGACTTGAAGTTCGTGGCATCACAGTTCCGCAAGCTACATAGCAAACAACTCAGGTGATTTTAAGATTTAACCCTCTCTTTCCTTCGAGTTTGTTCTACATATTTGATTACTTCATTCCTTTCTTTAAATAGAAATCTTCATTTAGAAACTTTTGGTGGATTTTTTTCCCTGTTTAGATTTTAATAAGCATGTTTTATTTTACCAGTGCATGTCCAAATAACATAAACCATTTGACCTTTGTTGTTCGCATAATTGACAACATTCTCTTAGTATTATTTCTATTGTATTATGTTTCCACTTCCCGTCTACCACCTGTGGGTTGTTTCCACTTCCCGTCTATCAGTCGTGCCAAACTGTCAAAACCAGCACGAAGGGATGTGAATACGATTATACGACTGTGACTTGCATGCCACTCATCGATCACCTAAAGTATATTAAGTTCTCTTCTATTTTCACCTATAAAGACAATGGTAACTAAACATTTTTAGTGATCAGGCACAAGTTACGGTTCCATTCGCACCAATGGCGCATGTGGGCTGCATGTTTCATACAAGTGGTGTGGAAACGATACAGAAAGCGCAAGGAATTGGCTGAATTGAGTGCTCGAGAGCGTGGCCATATCTTACGTGAAATGGACAAGTTGGTGCCTCAACCAGGGGCTGGTACTCTGCGCCTGTTGCAAAAGCCTGAAGACCCTGAATTTTGTGCAGATGAGGTCTGAACATAATAGTTTCAAATGGAGAGATTCAAATATTTGTTCTCTTAGTAGACATACTAGTTGGACCCATGCCCTCAGCACGTTGGGTGTTGTTGCTATGGGTGATGAAAGTTGTCGAGTTGGATTATGTTTTGCATATATTTAGGTGCTGCTATTCATTTTCATTGTTTGCTTCAAATTTAAGGTACGTGAAGACTTGTACATCGTAGGTAAAAAAACAAAAGACACTGACCGATAACCATGTTTCTTTAGGGAGAAATAACAGTGTGATCATTGGAAATGAAGCTTTGAAAATTGTACATATACGTACCCCCCAAAGTGGCAAATAACAATAATGTGAGCAGTGAGGAATGAGTTTTCTTATGTGGGTAGATGACATTATTTATTTTCTTCTGAGCCTAAAAGATAAGGCCTCTAGACCTAGTGGCACATTCGCAGTAGAGGTTCTTGAAGGTTAAATACGCCTTGCCTCATACGTAATATTGTGTCCTTAGCTCATTTATACCATTGATAGAATGCCCTCAGCTTAGCTTCCAAACCCCCACTTCAGCAAAATCAACTTCACCATCTACAAATCCACATTGATAACTGTAATTAACCCATCAGAAAAGCTACTACTATCCGCCCTCACACTGGCAGCTAAGGGTGTAAAATCTGTTCACCTGTTCTCATCAGCCATTTTGATAGTCCTCCTCCACCATACTGGCCGACTCAAATACCAGATTGGGAAGAAGCTTAACTCAATAGCAGGGGCGGACGCAAGCTTTAGCATCAATGGGGTCAAGAATCTACAACATATACTCCATTCGTCCCATTTTGATAGTCCCCTACTAAAGTAAGTTCGATTTTCGGATAAAAATTTAAAGTATTTTCAAGCATGATTTTTCTAGTTTTTCTTTTTGTACCAAATTAAAGATCTCGATTAGTTTTTTAATTATGAACAGAAGTATTTTATTTTTTATCTAAAAATTATACGTCTTTACGTAGGGTACTATCAATGGGATGGAGGGGGTATAGAAGGATACTAAAACAAAAGGGATATTCAACATATAGATGCAAAATGTGGTATGTCGTATTACTAGTGGTGAGAGAGAGAGAGAGAGAGAGAGAGAGAGAGAGAGAGGAAAATTATATGATGTGTGATTATGCTCTGCTTATTCGTATGTGAGGAAGAGTGTAAAAAAATGATGGGACCACAAAATAATGAAAAGATCATGGCTATTTGGGCGAGGTTATAAATAATATTTCATGTTACTTAGGGCAAAATCCAAATAATAGAGTATAAGTCTTGGGACAAGATTACTAAAATATTAAAAAATATATGTACATATCTGTGGGAAATTTTAATCCAGTGGGTTAGGCAGGGACGGATCTAGGAATTCTCCACAGCGGGGGCACCAATTTCTACTAAGCTTAAACACAAATTTAAAGCCAAACACAATAATATAAAACTAGTTTTAACCTTATGCGATGAGACTAATAATATATATGCTTCTAAAGGTTTATAATCATAACCATAATAAACAAAATATCCATCACTAAGTACTTCAATGTGCTCTTTCATGGCTGAAAATACCCGTTTCGACTACAGCAGCTACAAGCGGTAAGATTAATGATAAAATCAAGAGCAAGTAAATTAAAGGATGCAATTTATCCCTTCATTAAAGAGCAAGTCAAGAGCAACTCTTAATTAAAAACCCTCATAGAGCCTTGATCAAAAAGCATCCCAACTACCAGTCAAATACGGAGCAAATAATTTTGACTACCTACAAAAATACTTTGGATTCCATTGATATTTCAACTACTTACCAACAATACTTTGGATTCCATTGATATTTCGACTACTTACCAACAAGCCGTCAGTGAACCTTGTTGGAAAGCAACAATGGATGTAGAGCTAAGTGCTTTACATGAGAATGACACATGGGATCTGGTTCCTTGTCCCCTTGACACCTCTATAATTGGTAGTAAGTGGGTGTTTTCGGTTAAGCTACATCCTGATGGTAGTGTTGAGCAATACAAAGCTAGATTAGTTGCCCAGGGATACAAACATAAGTATGGTATTGATTATGATGGAACTTTTGCTCCCGTGGCAAAAATGACATCTGTGAGACTTCTTATCTCTCTTTCTTCAATACGCAAGTGGACTATATTTCAAATGGATGTGAAAAATGCATTCCTCCATGGCCATTTGAAAGAAATAGTGTACATGAAACCTCCTCCTGGTTCGTCTCCTGATCAATCCATGGTTTGCCAATTTAAAAAGTCTTTATATGGACTGAAAGAAGCTCTAAGAGCTTGGTTTGAACGGTTTCGACAAGTTATTCTTGATTTTGGGTATAGGCAAAGTAGTTATGACTACTCAATGTTTACATGTGTTTCTTCTCATGGAATTACGATTCTTTTATTATATGTTGATGACATCCTTATCAAAGGCGATGATATGGACGACATTCAAAACTTGAAAACTCTTCTTTGTTGGTCATTTCAGATGAAGGATTTAGGATGTTTGACATATTATCTTGGTTTAGAGGTCCATCATTCATCTTCCAGGTATAGTCTGAATCAACGAAAATACGCCATGGATTTGATTAAGTTTGCTAATCTAACCGATAAGAAATGTGTTGATACACCTATGGAGGTGAATGTGAAATTCAAACGAGATGATGGTGAACAACTTCCGGATCCCATGACTTACCGCCAGCTTGTGGGTTACCTTATTTATCTTACCATGACTTGGCTAGACATCAATTATGCATTCAACATTGTCAGTCAATTTGTCTCCAATCCTTGCCAAGCTCATCTTACTGCCGTTCATCGTATTATTCACCATCTTTAAGGTACTGTCTCGCGGGGTCTATTTTTTCCTTCCCACTCTTCTACCTACTTACGAGCTTATGCTGATGCTGATTGGTTTGCTTCCCACTCTTCTACCTAGTTACGAGCTTATGCTGATGGTGATTGGGCTGGTTGCCCGGACACTCGTCACTCTACTACTGGTTGGTGCGTGTTTCTTGGTGACTCTCTTATTTCTTGGAAATGCAAGAAACAACCTACTGTTTCTAAGTCTTCGGCCGAAGCTGAGTATAGAGCAATGTCCTCTTGTGGTGAGATCACATGGCTTCGAGGACTTTTACAGGAATTTGGAGTGTCGGTTCAAACTCTAACTCCTCTGTATGCGGATAATGTTAGTGTTGTCCTTATTGCTTCTAATCCAGTATTTCACGAATGTACGAAGCATATTGAAGTAGACTATCATTATATTTGTGATAAATACCTGGATGGTGAAATAACACTGCCACACGTTGCCTCTCAACACCAACTAACTGAAATTTTTACCAAGGCATTGACTCGTCCCCGACATGAATATCTTCTTGACAAACTGATGTTGATTGCTCAGCCTCCGTTTGAGGGGGAGTGCAGAAAATAGTTTTGGGGTTTTGTTGCATTTCTTATATTCTTATAGGACTTTTGTGTTATTAGGCTTTTATAACTTTGTACCCTAGATATAAATAATTAGTCTTCAGACTTTTGTACATTTACAGAGAACATAAACACAGGCGATTGGTTTTTCACATTCTTCTTCTTCTCTACGAACTCTATTGTGCTGCCCTCTCTCTTGTGCAATAGATTTAGGGTTTTACACAAGTACATTTCGCCGACCAATTTTAAAGCACCACAATATCTTTATAATCCTTGGAAAGCACACACTTTCTAAAATTGACCATGCTTCAAAATAGAACAAACATTTTCTAAACCGTTGTGCAGAGCCATTCTCACCCCAAACATACAAGGAGTCATTTTATCAAACACGTTACCAACATTAAGACAAACACATAAACTAAGCACGGACAGATCACTAACCTAGTAACAAACAAGTGGTAATAGATGAATGATTTCCCAGCAGCAATTTAGATTCCCGATGCACACAATTGGTGGAGGATAAAAGGCAAGCTAATTTTTTATTAGATTTGGTGGAGTCGAGGATTTTATAGGAACTGAAGCCAAATTAACGTCTGTAAATTTGGAATCAGAGATTCAGAACAATAGAGCATCCTCAACCTGGCTTCAAAGTTGGAGGTGACAAAAAAAAAATTTGAACGCTTATGGGGCAAATTGGCATCTTCCTCTTCAACCATAACTTATTAACTTCAATCTCTCTCTTCAGAAGTTTATACGCCGATGCCAGGAATGCGGCATCCACCTTCAGTCAGATGTGGATCGTAACCTCAAGAAATTTCGTCAAGTCCGATCACGAGAATGTGATCAGACTTCGTGACTTCCGTTCCCTCCATGACCGGACTTGATACGTTCAAAGTGTAAAGGAGTTTCGAAAGAAACATAGCCATATGCTAAAGTGTTGCCGAACTAGGGCCCTTTAGAAATATTGTAGCAATCTGAATAATACTAACGATTAATAGTGATCTTTTTTAAGTTGCTTGTTTTTTAAATCAGTTTAGTTTAGTAGTAAAATGCATAAATGGTCACGGTAAAGACTATATGTTGGATTGTACAAATTCACTTTAAGAAACAAAGATGTAAGTCTTTCTATAAAACAAATTATGTGATCACTAGATTCCCTACATTAAAAAATTCAATTGGGAAAACTATACGCATAGACTTTTGTATATAGATCCGCATATAAATGTGTTTAGAACCATCTCACACACATGCATAAACTCAGAAAATAACAAAACGTTGACGTGCATTATCCGTGTCTAAATCTGCACATGGGCGTCGCTCAATCCAACATATTAATTACAAACTTTACGAGAGTTTACTGTACATTTCACTCCTAGAAGAAATTAAAAACATCGTATAAGGATCCTTTCAATATTCTTCTTCATCCGTAACCAACCGATCAGGTCTTTCCGCGGGTGCACCGGACCCACCAGAACCCGTATCATCGCACCGAGTTCTCCTCATACTATTCATCAACCTCGTCGCATACACTTCCAAACCCGCCCCGGGTTTCGGCACAAACAAGTTCATCTCCTCCGCAATACTACAATCCGCCCCGCCCCTCCTCCTCCCTAGCTCATTATTATTACCTCTCCGCCGACTCTTATGCCTCCGCCACGCCGCCTGAATAAAACACGCCGCCCACGTCCTCCACTGGTGAGAATAAAACCTGAACTTGTGAATCAGCCGCCTACTGTGCAGGCGCCTGAACTGGGACGCCACGAAGTTGAGA
This sequence comes from Vaccinium macrocarpon, assembly GCA_022606695.1. Taxonomy (NCBI): domain Eukaryota; kingdom Viridiplantae; phylum Streptophyta; class Magnoliopsida; order Ericales; family Ericaceae; genus Vaccinium; species Vaccinium macrocarpon. The sequence continues at coordinate 26,351,036 of CM040176.1, read as the reverse complement.
TCGTCTGCGGTGAGGCTGAAGGCCTCGACCTCTGAGACGGCTTCGACGGTGCGGGTGGAGATGGGGAGGACGTCGGTGTGGCGGTGGTCGAGGGCCCAGGAGAGGAGTTCTTCGCCGCAGAAGTCGCCGGGGCCGACGGAGGAGGAGTTGAAGAAGCCAGTGATGCCGCCGTTGGTGGTGGTGGAGTTTAAGTGGCCGCGGATTATGAAAAACATCTCGTCGACGGGGTCGCCTTCAAGGAGAAGGAAGGTGGATTTGGTGCAGAACGCAGGTTTGAGGCGCTCGCAGATTGCGTCTAGCATTCGGTCGTCCATTTGGTCGAGCAGTGGGTTCTGTGGTGGAAGAGGAAAAAAATGGAAGAAAATTGTTACGAGAAACACAAAATAGAGGGGGGAAAAAAAATCAACCAAGTGCTGGTGCAATGGCATAACCGATTACCGGAAAGTGGGTAAAACTAGAGTGAATAAATAGTTGGTTCAAGGCACATCCAAAGACGTTTTTCCTTGAGACGATATTCACCCCACCAATTCGAATGAATTTAGTATGTACCGAGTTAACAGTGAATTCGACTATAAGATAAAATAAAGCCAAGTCCTAAAAGACGTCCAACTGCCTTATGCAACCAAAACACCTTTTGATTGTGTGAGCTACCAATAACGAGTACAGGGGAGAGAGTTCTGGTGAGAGAGAACGATTCATTGTGTTCACAGTTTACTTTATAATATTTTTTGTGAAATTTCTAGCCTTTATATAAGCATAGATGTGACATTATGAAATGGATCATATAAAGAGCCTTTAATGGTCCCATCTATATAAAAAAAGGTTAGGGATTTCACCGAAAAAATTACTGATTGTCCGATGCACATGGGGATCACATGCATTGGGTGGGGTCTACATGCCTCGATCGGATGGAATTTGTGTCTGATGCCTATGGGGACGACGTGCATCGGGGGTGACCTACGTGCAGCATCAAATGGAAAACACGTTATCCGTGTTGGGCGAAAACATGTGCGACTCGCTCATATCTTTCTGAGCATACTGATCGAAATCGTGTCCGAAGTATTTTCCGATTATGGTATATCTCGACTTACTTGTCGAACCAGATTGAGGCAGAGATGGCGTTTGATCGCTCTCCGGAGGTCATCAGGAAAGGTATTGAGAAGATCTTCTTCATCAACTCCTTGCGTAGCTACCCATTTAAACTCTCCATACTTTCTCACAGCCTGCCTTAACTCATAGGGTAGCTGCCTGTGATGCATCCATTGCTCTGTATCTGTTTTCTTTTGCCTCCACTCTTCCAGTCTCTCCGTTATCGATTGAAGGTATCTCTTTAGTACCCACCAGAAAAACAAAAAAAGAAAAACACCATTAGCATAACGACCAGTTAAAACGACTCTCATTTTCTCAAGTGGAATTGATAATCTCAGAAGCAAAATATTTGGAAATTCCATTGCAGGTTGTCGTTTCTATTTTGCGAGGATCAGATCATATACTTACTTTGAGAATGTGATTCTGAGTCGGTTACGTTTCTGAAATCACTTTCGCTATTGCGAACTGTTGCAATTTTAAAAGCCAGAACCACATTCTCATTCGGTCTCAAGTTTCTTACCACCCGAACAGATCCTTTTGTTCGTTAAGTTAACAATGTAAAGTATCTAAGGTTCTTCTACATGAGATTTTGCGACGCGAAAGAGAAGGCTTACTTGCATGTTACCAATTAGAAGAGCAAGGAGAATGAGCCCCAAACTTGAATTAGCAATGCAATAGATATTCTCTCCAACAAAAATGCTTGAGGTATAAGTCTGTCCAATGGAGCTGCACAAAATTGTAACAAAAACTGAGCATTGTGGGGGTAAAATCATGGTGTAATTGATGATAACAAGGCATCAACATGCATTTCCAAATATATCAACGGAAAGAATTGTTGTGCCTACTTGAAGTATGAGAATATAAACAAATCAACAAGAGAACAGAACACAAGATTTACGTGGTTTCACTTAAGCACAAAGCAAGAAGGTACATCCACGGAAAAAGAGCAAGAGGATTCATTATAATCGCAGAGGAAACAACGAACCAGTTATACCGGTAACTTAATTTGAAACACCCAACAAATATTTAAGACAAATGTCTCACGAATACAATAGAGACAGAGACAAACTAATATCTAACCCCCAAAAAAAGACCAAAACTCTAGCAACCAGCACAAAAAATTAGGTCAAAAGAGGCCTCAATTCGTGTAGCCCACATCAAACTGCGTCTGTCCTGTGTCTGACCATCCAGACATACTTGACTCCCGTCTGGATGAGAATTACAGAGACTTCTCCTGTGATCAGGTACGCAACAAACACTGCACCTTTCTTCAGAACGTCAAATTCAAGGCAAATTCCAACAAGAATGACACTTACGCCTAACAGATTTAAACTAGAAAATTTTGTCCGTATTGTTCGAGAGTATGTATAGAGAAGGTGTTGTTGCTTTTACCATAGGGCCTGAATTCCAATCCAAAGACTGAAGAAGTACTTGTGCAAGAAAGATGAGGAGGTTTGCCCGTTTTGCACTGCAATCTGATAAATACCCCACAGATAATAGGTATTAGTAGCACTTGCGTCGCACAGGCTTGTTACATTAGTTGTTTGGAACCAGGCACTCCTACCAGGGTCTGCAACCATTCCGCAGTTGAAGTATGAAAACTCGCATCCTGCTTCTTGAGCGCACACGCTTCTCCAGCACAACTCTTGTCGCTCCACGGTTAACATATAGTAAATTGCCCCTGAAAACTTTTTCCAAAACCCGAAATTCATGAGAAATTTTGCCTTAGGAAATCGACGAGTATGCATTCGTTTAGTTTTATTTTGTCACTCACATGACTTGCCATTATGTAGAGCGTCATGTTGTAAGCGGCCCCGACCCAGGCTTTTTCGGTAGTCATGACCCCGCTGGAATTGACAATTTGGGAGGAGAGGGGATAGATGAGAGCTAATCTCAGAAAGTACTGCAGAATGATGGTGAACCATAGGGCTATACGAGGATGTGAAGTCACCGAATTGCTTAGATTCGGTATGATTACCCAAACTAAAATCTGAAATTGACAAAACATCGGTTTTTAGTACAAAATCGACTGCGCAGATTATAATCTTCAAATTCTGACACATAAATATTCCACATACATCTGTTATGTTGATGATCCAAAATAAATTTTTTTTTTCCTTCAAAACTTGTTCAGTTGAACGGAGTTTGAAACATGTTATCGAACACAAAATTTTCAAAATCTTCCAAGCCATGTAAATAAGAAAACAAGTACACCATGCGAAACGATGCATGTATGTGTTTTCAAAAATTCTTTTCTCAAAGTTCTGCTGAAAAATTTAGTGAGAAATGGTAATCAAACATGACATTCAGTTTCGGTACCTGTGGAAGGGGAATTGCAGCCATCACATCAGCCCAAAAGCCCTTAACAAGATACCGGTACGCAATCTTCCAAGGATCTATAACAAGCTCTCCTCTCCCAAAAACACGTGAGGAAGGCGCAATGTATGCTGTCCGGAACTGGAAACCGATGTGAACAACGTAAAGCACATCGTAAGCCGTTCTTACAATAGTTAGTATTAACCTGAGGGATATGCTGATATCAAAGCAATAGTCCGGTTCTGCATTTGGCAAGAAGAAGAATAAAGGGTCGACGAAGAGAGAGGCAAGACCGGCTGCAAAGAAAATCATGTTCCATTTTCCTGCAACTGGTCCACGAGGATCTAGAATCGATGTTTTCACTCTTCCGTAGTCCTCTGGAAAAACTCTGGTCCGTGATTTGGTCTCGGAATTGCTCTCTGAACTCTGAAGTAAGTCCTTTTTCGCGTCCTTTTGTTCGTTCTTGATCCCTTTTTTTGATCCATCAGATTCTCCCCATCTTTTGAGTTCGATCTCATCTTGGATTCTGGATGCATACAGAAATGAAAAACTTGGAATTTAGTACTGGAGAGCTAAATATCAACTCTGTTATGGTATTGCTTTCCTTCTTCTACGTTTTCGTTTCTTCATCTTCTCAGAAACTTCAACCATGAAAGGTTCGAAAAAAACCTCAAAACTTTTTCATATCCTTTTCATTTTCTGCAGAAGAAGATTTCGGAAATCCGAAAACAGTTTCTTGATGTTTTCTCGAAGGTGTGTTACTTTCGGAAAAATACTCCGAAAACAAAACTTATCAGAAATTTATGGTAAGTATTGTTTTCAGAAAATGAAAAATATTACAAATAAGCTAAATTTGGCATAGGTATGGGAAAGACAGACCTTAAGGCTCTTGAATTCCACCAAGTCATTGAGGATTTGCAGCAGATTCAACCTTTTGCTTGAAGAACTCAAGACTTCATTAGAACATGACAGGAGTTGAATTTCAGAAATTTCAATCGCTTAGGCCCTTCACTAGTTAAAATATGGCCATATTGTTTAATTGTAGTACTTGTTTATTTACTTTGGATTAGGATGAACTGTCGATTGATTATATAAACTCTTTTTATAAACTTAACCACTCATATGAAATTGCCCTAGTTGATTACTAGTATTTTCTTTTTTCTCAGTAAAATGGTAGGTGGATTGACTAGAGTACCTCCCAATCAAATGGAGAACTCATCCAATATAGAATGTACTCCTTCCGTCCCAATTTTATAGTCTCTCTTTCTATTCAAACCCGATAAAAAAATAATTATATCTTTTAATCGGTAATACATTTTTTATGCAATATAGATCTTGTTTGATAGATCTTGATTTAATCTAATAAACAAAGTGTTCAAAATCACCTAAAACATTGTAGATTATAAGATATAACACTTTGAAAAGTGGTACAAACTCCCAAAAGAGACTACAAATTGGGACGGAGGGAATATAGAACTAAGCCTGACCCAATCTGGTACGAAATATTGATCCGGCACCATGTGGCAGGTTCCATCAACAAGCCCCACCAAAATACATGTTAAATTGGAGTTCCCTCAATTTAATGTAATGTAATGCAGTTCCCTTGCCAGCAAACTACAAAGAGCCACTGGGTTTATGTTTGGTTGTTACTTCTAGGGCCCAAAAATTAGTCGAAGTGCGAGTAAATTGGCTTGGACATTCAGTTATTAAAAAAAAAAGTAATGTAATACAGTTGACAACCTCCTTTTACTTCTTTGATTTTGTTATTCCGAGGGTTGTCCTTTACAGTTGGCAACTTTGATAACCCATTTTTTAATCCCAGGGTGATTAATATTTAATCATCATGTGGCGTGAGGGTATTGGAAAAAGCTACTACCTGGAAAGTGTACCCTGAAATTACCCAACCCACACATGCAAGTGTGTGGGCTCCACACACACTGTACTTGTGTGTGGGGGTTGGGTAATTTCGGGGCACCCATTTCTGGCGTGTGGGATTAAGCGACTTCCCAAGTCAACTGCTGTCTAGAGTTCGGCGGGTATTGATTTGGATTTTCATATAGTTTTTGGAAATTGCTTCCTTACAGGAAACTCATCCCAGGTAGGCACTAGTGAAGTTATTTAAGCTTATTACATAGTAGTTGAAATCAATTTAATGGTTTTGGTGGAAAATCAAGATCCCCTCGTGGTCCGATCACAAATGGGACTCGTCATGCTCTCATTCAACGTTTCAAATCATTCACACCGTAGGTATCAAATATGTACGTCAAACATGTATAAATTTAAGTTGATTGGGGATTGATGCGTATGGAAAAACCTATGGGTACCGAAGGAGGTGTCCAGAAAATGTACCGAGCATGTTTGGGGACCCAGTTGGGTCTCACACGAATGATCCGAACCGTTTATTATTCTTAGAACAGTTTTCCGAGAAGCTCTACGAAATTTCAGCTCAATCGAACGGTTAGAAGTACTTGAACTAAAATCCTACCGTTTCAAGCACAAAGTTTTTGATTGAACCGTTGCAGTGTAAGTCCTGCCATTGCTATTATAATACTTGATGAATTTGGAACCTTTTGTATAGTCAAAAGATCCATAAATTTTATTCTTTTGTCTCGTAAAGCTTTGTTCTAATCTCATGTGGGGTAGGGAGGTTCCAAGTAGGGTTCATGGACTTCTGGGTTAGGTCAATTTCTTCTTCCAAATAAAAAATCAAAGGCAAACCCACCCTTGGTTCAATGAATTTCAACCACTTCATAATCTTGCTTGCTGTTGCTACCTCTCTCATCCAAACAATGACAAGATTTGTACTTATAATGCCATTTTGGCAAGTAATTTTGTTCCCAAAACTGTGATTGTAAGAGTTTAAAAAAAACACATGAACAAACTCATACATTTTTTGTCATTTCAGAGCGGCCCTAAGCTATAGCTCGAAGGTGCGGCCGCTTCAGACTCCCAAAATTTACGAATTTTGGAAGCTTTGCTCCTACTTAGTTCCTTGTAATAATTCTATAGAAAGACCTCATCTCTCATTTTCGCTTTACGCCCTAGAAAGTCAAGACGAGCCCAGTGCCATTTCATATGTCAACATTGAAGCTTCATTCAAGAGATTTACAAGGACACATTTGTCTTTGTGTATTGTATGCTATCCTATATACAGAAGGAACGTACAGTGATTCTCTCAAAAGTTACACCTCACAAAAACTACCTTTCTTTCAATTCCCATTCCCATGTTGATACTCAGAACCGGACTCGAACCTGTTACTTCCACCCATTCGAATATTCGAAAGAAGCCTAGCCGCGAATACTTCCAGTCCAGCCCCCGGTTGGGGCACGAATATGTCCATATCATCGAGCTCTTCCGCGTTGCATTGGACCAATCCCTTGCGCATTCGGTACCTACGCCACGCAGCCTGTATGTAGCATGCTGCCCAACTCCTCCACTGGTGCGAGTAAAACCGGAACTTATGCAACAGTTGTTTGCTATTTCGTAACCTGAACTGCAACGCCACGAATTTTAAGTCTTCGGATATCAGGGCGAACGCTTCGACTTCTGAAATGGCCTTGACAGTTTGTGTGGACGATGGTAGGACTGCGGTTGGGTTGTCAAGTGCCCAAGTCAGCAGTTCCTCGCCACAGAAGTCGCCAGGGACCAAACGGCACGAGTTGTAGAACCCTTTTCGGCCTCCGTTGGTGGTGTAGGAGTCAAGGTGGCCTCGGATTATGAAGAGCATTTCTTTAACGGCGTCGCCCTCCCGAACCAGAAACATGCCCTCTGTGAAGAGTACCGGCTTCAGCCTCTCGCATATTCCGTCCAGCATGTGGTCATCCATTTGATCGAATAGGGGAACCTGTCCAATGGCAGCATATGTTACAAATTTTGTTGAATACAATTCTCCCGAAAGCAACTTGCGAAAACATTTCTCCAAAACATCAAAACCGGAAACGAAACGATGACAAGAAGCCACAGAGATGAAAAACAGAAAACAAAAATGCGAAACGATGCCAGTGCACCAGAGAGATGAAATTACTCGTCTAATTAGATTGTAGCACAAGTGGTGATTGATTTTCCTCTGGAGATCCTTAGGGAGGGCACTGATAATGGTTTTCTCGTCAACTCCCCGGGTAGCCACCCACTTGTACTGATCATACTTTCTCGCCGCCTGCCTTAGTTCTGGTGGAATTTGCCGGTGTTGCATCCACTGTTCTGCTTCAGTTCTCTTCTGCCTCCACTCTTCTAACCGAACAGACGTCGATTGGAGGTATCTCTGCCATATGAAGCACACAACTCAGTAGTTTTCCATTTTGCATATGGTTGTGCGTATGGATCATGGTTAGGGCCGATAAACGAGCCCAATGGTGGATTGTTCAAAACCCCAAGGGGTTGGCAAAGTAGTCTTGCCTTAGGACTTACGAGTTTGCTCTCATCTAAGGTCTCAGGTTCGATTCCTCTCGCCAACAATCTCTTGGGGCCACTAGAGGTTATGCCAATTGTTACCTCCAAAACCCCAGAATTAGTCGAGGTGCACGCAAATTGACAAAAACAGTAGATTGTTCAAGCTTAGGTTTGAAATCTTAACGAACTTTAAAATAGCGCTACGATTTCGTTTACAAGATCCACAACATAAAAAAATGAGCTAACATGAATAACAATTGTGATTGACAACAATGAGTACGAGTGTACTAACTTGCATATTTCCAACTAGTGCTGCAAGGAGAACCAGACCAATGATGGCAACAATATTGACAAAAACATTTTCCCCAACATAATCAGTTGTGGCCAGATTGTTACCTATAGAGCTGCACGCGTCAACAGACAAAAACAGAAGCAAGCTTTGCTTGTTAGGAAACAGAAAAAAAACATGAACTTAGCCGTGTTGTTGTAACCATTGATGGAGTGGAAAGGGAAAGAAATTACGTCAAGCTCTGCAGTGCCCAGTAGAAGCAGAAGCAGTACTTCTTGATAAACGGTTCGGATGGAGCGTTATTCTGTAGTCCAAGGCCGTATATCCCATATTCATAGTAGGAACCGGTTGGATTGCATAGAGTGGAAGTATTAGTTATTGAAAACCAGTTGGCCCTTTCTGTGTCATTTACCGTGTTGCAATCAAAGTATCCGTAAACACAGGTTTGGTTTTCTAAAGTATTACACACGCTTCTCCAGCACGCTTCTTGTCGTTCAATTGTAAGAAGGTACCAACAAGCACCAGAAACCTGAATTTGCATGCCAGAAAAGTAAACAAAAGCGTTGTGTTTCGAATCAAATATTTTGCGCGTGTAAATTTTTATGAAAAAGGTAAATGCGGAGATAAAGAGACTTACACTGCTCGCGATATAGAAAAGCAACATGTTGTAGGCAGCTCCAACCCATGCGGTTTCGGTCATTTTCCCGGTGTCTTTTAGAATCTTTGCTGAGAGTGGATATAGAAGAAACAATCTCAGAAGGTACTGTGACAAGGGGATGAACCTAAGCGCGATTTTCAAGTTTATAGTCGCTGAACCACCCGAGTTAGGTATGATCACCCAATTCATTATCTGAAATTCGCAAAAAAAAAATTAAAAATTAGGACTGGTTTTTACTATACATTAAGATTCTGCCTGTTATGGTCCATATGGAATATAGCAATACAAGGTTCACCGAAGCTGTTCATTGCAAGAAAAGAACCGAAAGTGACAAAACTAGCAAAGCTGAAAACAAAGAGTCAGATATACCTGTGGAAAAGGAAGTGAAGCCAAGAGATCAAACCAAAAGCCTCGCCGGAGGTACCTATAAGCTATTTGCCAAGGATCTATAACGAGCTCCCCCCTCCCGATCACACGAGAAGAAGGTGCGACATAAGCTGTTCTAAATTGCACTATCATATTGATCACATAAAAGAAATCTGCCAATGTCCGTAGAACCGTGATTATAACTTTGAATTGCGATACGATATCTTCAATGCACAAGTTGGGGCTGATCTTTGGCAAGAACAAGAAGAGAGGGTCAATGAACAGAGAGATCATGGCGATTGCTAGGAAAAACTCGTTCCAGTGTCGCACCACGGGTCCCCGAGGATCCAATATTGTCTTTTTCACCCCATGGTAGTCCTCTGAAAATACCATGGACAAAACTTTTTCAGCTTTGAAGCACCCTCCTCCTCCTCCTCCTCTCATACTCTTTGCTTTTTTCTCTGATCTGAATTTGGTCACACCATAATCTTGACCCCGGGAGCCTTCGGATTCATCTTCCAAACCATTTTGGATCCTGAAAATCAATGTGAATGACAAGAAAACAAAAAAAAAGTCGTTCATTTGATCATGCCTTGTGTTGAATATAATCAAACCAACAATTCAAAGAGAACAACAAACCTCACAAATCGCGATTTTCCAAAAGTCAATAAGGATTTGAAAAGATTCATTTTTTTTTTTTGTTGTTGTTGTTCTTCAATCTTCTATCAGATTAGTTGTTCCGATGAATATGAGCAGCAGATTTAGTTACAACTTTTCGGGTAGGGGAAAAAAATGGAAAAGAAGAGAGAGGTTTAGACCCCAAACTGCATACTAACCTGCACTAGTAAACACTTGACGGTATTATTATTATATACATAAAACTAAACTTTTAAGTTTCAGGAGAACTATTTGGTGAAGTATGGTTCAAATTTTGAAGTCAACGAAACACTAAACAGCTACCCATCTCAAATTGAAAAATAATAAAGTAAAATGCATGGAACCAACCAAAATAAAAGTAAAAAGAAAACTAAAAAAGAAAAAGAAAAAACAATTGGATTTTAAGAATCAAATTCAGAGTACAGCTTAAATAACATAATACAAGTACTTCAAACTTCTATCACTTTAATGTTCATTATAATTAGTATGGAGCCAGAAGAGAGGGCCACTAGGGGTCGGTCGCCTCTGCAAGAAGGGAAAAAAAACTCTAGTTTTATATAGAAAAAAATTTCCGATGAATTATATAGGCTCGCTTGTCCCTACAAAGTATTTGGGGGAAAAAATTCGCCCTTGCGTATTTAAATTCTTGACTCCGTTCCTGATTAGATTTCGGGGCATATTACCATGATGACTCCTGGGTTGGTGGCCATGCACCTGTTTTTTGATAACTCACGTGTTCGGGCAATTTTACACGAACCTCGACTAATCCCTAGGACCCAATCCCGCGTATGCATCTAATACAACAGTGTCAATGTACCTAAAATAGAAGCATCAGTACAGAAGTACCTAGAAAACAAAAATGGAGATTAGATCCAATCCTTGTTAATGTAGGTCATAACCAAAGTGAATTTGGTCCATTCATGTAACTTTTACTTAGACAGTGTTTGGTGATTCATTTCTGTGTAGTACCCAATAAGGTACATATTAATAACACTTTCCTGTGATATTCACATTAACACAGATCATTTGAAATCCTCCTCTCATACAATGTAAGAAAATGTACATACAACTCCACAACATTCATCCGACCATTTGATGACCCCAATGGGTAAAATCTAGTGGATTCATTCCTCATCAACAGAAAAATCAGGTTCCGCCGGCTTCTGCAATGAGCTACCCACACCAGAATCCAATCCAGAAAACTTTTCAACACCCCTTCTAGTGCTCGCTGCCAATCTGGCTGCATAAACAGCGATTCCCGAGCCGTGTGGAACCACGTCTTCACCAAATGGTCCACTCAACGGCTTGGACTCATCCGCGGCAGGGTACTCCTTAGCCCTGAGCTCTGCCGCATTTTTCCTCCGTTTATACCTACGCCATGCCGCTTGCACAAAACACGCAGCCCATGTCCGCCACTGGTGAGAGTAAAATCTAAATTTGTGCCTGAGTTGTTTGCTGTGGAGCCTTCTGAACTGTGAAGCCACGAATTTCAAGTCCTCTGCCCTAAGAGCAAACGCCTCCACTTCGGAAATGGCCTTTACAGTGCGGGTGGAGGATGGGAGGATGACACTAGGACGCGGATCGAGGGCCCACGTAAGGAGTTCCTCACCGCAGAAGTCTCCTGGGCCGATGCGGCATGAGTTGAAGAAACCAGAACGGCCGCCGTTGGTGGTGTAAGAATCGAGGTTGCCACGGATTATGAAGAGCATTTCATTGACAGGATCACCCTCACGTACTAGAGATGTGCCTTGAGTGCACAATGCGGGTTTAAGCCGCTCACAAATGGCATCTAGCATCCGTTCGTCCATTTGGTCGAACAGCGGAACCTATTTGTTCAAATAAAGGAGATTAGGAGGACATATGAAAGAAAATATATGAAGATTCAACCAGAATGATGCAGAATAGGTATTTTCGTTTGAAATGAAAAGAATGTAATGTACTCTTCATTCTGTTTATATACAATTGCTCTAGTTTTGGGGAGGATTTATGGATTGCTTGAGCTGCCCAATTTCCTATGGAAGCAACAACCAAACATCGGATCATGAACAAGAACGAGAGGACATGATCTTGTGACTTACCCGGCGAACTAGATCATAGCAAAGGTGGCGTTTAATGTCTCTCCGGAGATCCATAGGCAGGCCTCTGAGAAGATTTTCTTCATCAACTCCACGAGTAGCCACCCACTTGTACTGATCGTATTTCCTCACGGACTGCCTCAGTTCTGGAGGGAGTTGCCTATGATGCATCCATTGTTCTGTATCTGTTCTCTGGATCCTCCATTCCTCTAACCGAACGGTTGTGGATTGAAGATATGTCTGCACGTAGAACAAGCATCAGCATTTGCATCATTATTCAACTGATGGCAACTTAAGGGAGTTCTTTGTAACAACTAGAAGCATTTCAGCTCCTTCGGCTGTGTTGGGATAATGGATTGTGGAGGGCTATGGCAATGGAAGAACCACGATAGGGAAACCAAAGGAACGTATTTAGCTTATTTTCCGGTTATCTTTTTCTTTCCCACCATAAATTCACAAATCAGTGGTTCAAACACAACCTTAAAGTTCTTGAGTGGGGTTAAATATTATTTAGTAATAAAAGAAGACTACTATGCTTGGTTAATGACAATAGGGATAGAAGTTCGTGGGTATCTTCTCAAAAACTCATTTAGAGGTTTCAACATATGCTCTTCTGGCTTTGTATGTGCGACAGATGAATGAACCAACTACTGTAACCCACTTCTGCATTACTACTTGCTGGTGGAGCATAGTAAAACACTTACTTGCATATTTCCAATGAGCAATGCAAAGAGAACCAATCCCAGAGTTGCGATGATGATTGCAAACATTATTTCTCCAACATAAGTGCTTGTGGAAAGATTTTGCCCAAGACAGCTGCAAGTATTGACAGAAATGAGCTTTAGAAGCACTAGTAACATATGACATAGTGAGATTCATTGACGTGATGTTTCTTTGCCGTGGAAAATTTTGGGTTTCTAATATTCAGTTTGAGGAAACGAGACATGAACAAATTCCTCCTCTACCTTCCTAGTATATAGTTTTCCTTTTGGTTGCTGAAACAATAATAAAAGAAAGAGAATCTGAAACTTCGATGCTATCTGGAGTTCAACAAATTAGAGTTATGATTTCAATTTTACGTCGTCTGGAGAAAGAACCATAGATCAAAGGTGAAGAAAATTCTTTTTACAAATACCATGTGCAAAAAAGAAGATTTTGTATCTCATGTAATAGCAGGACATTTATGTCACACACAACAGGAGGTTAACAGACTGCCAAAGAACCGTCTCACCTCAAGTTCTTCAGACCCCACCAGAGACAGTAGAAGTACTTGCTAATGAAAGACGAAGATGTAACATGAGATGCCATTGCATCATCATATATACCAAAAGGATAAGGGCTGGTACTTGGATCACAAATATTTGTGATATTGCTCGATTGGAACCACGCCTTTCTATCAGAATGGTTGACCGTGCGGCAGTCAAAGAAGCCAGTATTGCAAGATTGATTCTCAAGACTGCAGGCATATCTCCAGCATGCTTCTTGTCTCTCAATTGACAGAAGGTACCAGCAAGCTCCTAAAACCTATAATTGGAAAACAATAGAGGAGAACTTACGGAGTTGAAGAAAACTTCCATATCAGATTAATACTGAATCTGGCAAAATATGTTCCTCGTTTTCTTGTTCTCCCTTTTTTTTTTTTCGCTTTCTTTCAGAAACAAAAGGAACACAATGCTTCGGTTTCATCCAATGGAATTTACCCATCCCCCTTGAAGCTCCTTTTCAATCACCAAAAGCTTGACAAACCAACAATTAGGAAGCCCTTATTTCTCTAGTTCTTTTTCTTTCAATTTCTTTTCTGTCCTTGGTGCTTCCTTTGGTGGGAACAAACCAAATAGACTGGAGTGGGCTATCAATGTAATGACACAAAAAAGAAACCTCATGGATAAGTTTTTGCAGTAGAGTACATAAAATTAATCTAATTTAATTCAGTAAAACAAAAAGAGAAGGCACAACAAACATATCAACTGAGCGGCAAGATTGGCACCCCCTTTTGATAGTAGTGATCTATAATAAAATAGGAGCTTAAAACTAGAGTAGTGATGCTTTTATGTACTTACATGGCTTGCCAACATATATAGCATCAAGTTATAAGCAGCCCCTGCCCATGCTGTTGCCGTCACAACACCAGCAGTTTTGACAATTTGCGATGACAGTGGAAATATCAGGAAAAGCCTGGGAAGATACTGGAAAATGAGAAAAAATCGGAGGACATTCTTGGTGTTTGCCATTGTTGAACCCCCTAGATAGGGGATAATGATCCAAATCAATACCTGAAAAAGGTAACCAACAATCACAGATAAAAATTTAGAGGCAATTTTTTTTTTTTCGCTTCACGGCTGACAAGGAAAAACACTTTGGAAATCTGTCACAATGATTTCCTTGAACTTTCCATAAGGGTAAAAGTGAAGTTGAAATACATGAAATGTTCAGAAACCAAAAATCAAAACTTACTCAAATGTATAAAAGCCTAATAATTTAACTACAAGAATCATTCTCCGATATGCAAGCACAAAATTAAAGAAGTTACCTACCAATACAAAATTGTTGAGTATCGTCTACTCTATACAAGTGTATAAGATACCAAAATTTTGAGGTCTAAAATCTTAGTTGGTTAATAGAAATAGCATTCTATGCATGGGGCATATGGCTTAGTTTGGCAATAATAATCAGTGGCAGATGCAGGATTGCAAATTTTACCTAGTTTGCGGATACCGCTCTTTAGTAATTTCCAAAAAAAACCAAATAGTGTACTATAAATAGGAAGAAATTTGGGAGGAGTGTAGGAGCCAACCCTGACAATAATAGTATCCTGTACTGCTTGTTAATGTAATATGGTACTGTAAGCATGGAATTGAAGAAGATTTGCTCGACAGACCTGAGGAAGGGGAAGGGCAGCAATAAAATCAATCCAAAAGCTCCTCCTGATGTACCTTGAGGCAATCTTTCCGGAGTCAATAACAAGCTCTCCTCTCCCGAATACACGAGAAGAAGGCGCAACATAGGCGGTCCGAAACTTAACAAAAATCTGAATCGCGTAAAACACATCCGCAATTGATCTGATAATCGTGAGGGCAACTTCAAGTGTTATTCCAATATTGATACACACATCGTCTCGAAACTCTGGCAAGTAAAAGAACAAGGGGTCTACGAATAACGAAACTAAACAAGCTACTAAGAATATCTTGTTCCATCTACGAATCGTTTGCCCACGGGGATCCAATATCTTTTTCTTCACTCTCTCATAGTCCTCGGAGAAAACCCTGGATAGTACTTTTGATTTCAATGATCTTCCTGTCCCAGCAGTCTCCTTTTTGGCCATCTTAGAACTACTAGGCTCTGATATTTCTGTTCCATCAATCTTGTACTTGACCTTAATCAGTCCATCTCCATTGATTATTGGTAATTCTTCTAGTTCAAGATCATCTTGGAATCTGTAAAAATTGTGATGTAAATTTCTTCAAATCACTAACAAAAACAATCATTGTAAGCTAAATTGACAAACATTTACCAAATTGAATCTAAGAAAGAAAGAAGACTACTAATGAAGTGGACCAGAGAGGAATACCTGACAGATCTTGACTTGCCATAAGCCATGAAAATTGATCCCAAAAAATTGGCAGTGGCTTCAATAAGAGGATTTGATCTGGAGTGAAATGAAAAGCAAGAAATTTGTGAATATTAGGCCATGTATCACGGCAAAGAGTGCACAACCACAGATCAAATGAGACCCTGTATTGCTTCTTCCAGCAGGAATCATGTGAGAAAAAAGTGAGATAAAATGTATCAGCTTTGGCACGGAGTAATGAAGACTCTCTTCTTTTTGGACCAAAAGTAATAGTCAAACATGTGACCAATTCATTGAAGTTGATTTTGTGGCGTAGGGCTTACAATTTCCACATATTTTTTTTTTTTTTTTGGTGCAACGGAAGCTTTTACAATTTCCACATATGCTTCTAGAAAAACCTTAGATTTGTCAATTTCAGTTGAAAAAACTAAGATGTCAAAACCCATGAATTAATTACTTTTTTAGAATATCTCTTTCATAATTAAATGTAAAAATTTATGTGGAATTTCATTTTCAACAAAGAATCAAATAAGATGATGCGAAATTTGGTGTCCAACCCTATTGGAAGATTCAATTTCCTCAGAACAGATGAAAAGAAAAAAAAATATGGAAAATGTGATGAGGCAATAACCATCAGTATTAAGATACCCAGAAAAGTAAAGAAGTAAATTACTGAAGTTTGCTAATCGGCCCCTTTTTAAACAAAAATTGCTAATGGAAATCAGAATATAAAAGGGTTCTGGTTAAATACAGAAAAACAAGAACAATTGAAGTCGGTAGAATCAATTCTCATGAATCAAATAAAAGGGGAAAGCACGAGTGTGGGTGAGAGAGAGAGAGAGAGAGAGAGAGAGAGAGAGAGAGAGAGAGAACTTGGAATAAACCCAATAAAATCCACCATAAACCCTTGTAGGCAAAAAGTGTCTGATTCCTTCCGGCTCTCCCAATTGGAAATTAGAGTACGGTACAGTAACAAAAAAAAATCCGATACAGCCCAGAAAAAGAGAAATTTGGGTTCGTTTCTTCCAAACAAGAAATAAGCTAACGGTGTCTGAACAGAGAGTGACCCTCCTGTCCTGTCCCTTGCTCTTTTAAATTGGGCTTTTCACTTGGGATGCGTGTGTCTCTCTATAGGAGATTTCGCTTGCTACTACTTTCTGTATGTATGTATACGTTGTACAGTGTACACTGCGGAGGAGAGAGAGCAGAATCAGTCCTTGAGTCCCCAGAGGACAAGGTTCAGAATGCGGCTTAGCAAAGATGAATTTCTCTTTTCTTAATTCATTTTTCTGTAATTATTTTTCCGTTTACAAAAGATCCAATTTGACTACTTCCGATCCACGATGTAATGATTTAATACGGAGTATAAAATTTATTAATTAATTTTAGGGTAAATTACACCGACCTCCCCTGAGGTTTCTGACTTGTACACTGACCACCCCTATTTTATCTAAATAACACTGACCTCCCCTGAGTTTTATATTTTAGTATTAAAAACACCCTTCAACAGTACCGACGGGTACCGACGGCGCCGAGGACCCCCCTTGTGGGTCCTCAACAGTCGATCCGAGCCGTTCGTTCATTCCAAAATCGAATTCTGAGTGGGTCTAAGCGGGAATCACCTCAATCGGACAATCCTAAGTGCTCGATCCAAATTTTTTGAACGAAATGGGGTGATTTTGGATCGAGCACTTAGGACCGTCCGATTGAGGTGATTCTCGCGTGGACCCACTCGGAATTTGATTCTAGAATGAATGGACGGCTCGGATCGATCGTTGGGGATCCACAAGGGGGTCACCGGCTCCGTCGGTACTGTTGAAGGGTGCTTTTGATACTAAAATATAAAACTCAGGGGAAGTCAGTGCTATTTCAGATAAAGTAGGGGTGGTCAGTGTACAAGTCAGAAACCTCAGGGGAGGTCAGTATAATTTACCCTTAATTTTTTATCTTTTTTTCTTATTGAAACTTATGTGGGTAATGTTTGCGTAATTTTTTTTAAAAATATTGTACATATATGTCTTTTATTCTATATAGTACATGATTCACTATAGATTATAGCTTACACACGAAATATTGAATTATCGAGAATTTTAGTTTTGGTTCTCAATCATAGATGGAATTTGACACCCAATCAATAGGATTGTTGCACAATTTTTTAGTAGTTCTTTTGTGGTTACGAGGAACATTTTAAGTTCAACTCATTGTCCTAGAACACTTTGCGTGTATTGAACACGATCACTTTTAGATAATTGTCTTAATATTGATATTATACGAAAATTAAAACCTTATTGTTTTAATGAATGTTTTTTTTTTTTTTTTGATCGACTTATTGTTATAATGGATGTTTCTACTCTTAATTCGAATATAATTAATATATGTGTATTGTAACGCCCCCTGATAGGCACGTGGAAAGCTTGCTTTTGAGCGTCTAAGTAGGGTGATTTGACATGTTAAACGTGCATTTTAAGATTCATTTTCCATTTAATATGTGCACGTGGTGTCTTTGGGTATTGAGCGTATTTTGCAAGCAATTCAGGGATGTGGGTGCAATTTCGTGACACTGGGAGTCCATGCACGAAGATCAAGAGTTGGAATGGAATGGAATGAAATATGCATGGAAGTGTTCATAAACCGCCGGGAGCGCTACCCCAATTCTCTGGAGCGCTCAAGTTTGGCACATAAAGCTCAAAAAATGAACAGAAAAATTAGGAGCGCTACACCAAAAGTGGTGTAGAGCTATCACATGGTCAATGGTCAACCAGGTAAACCGAAAGGGGCAACAGTCAACGCGGAGGATATTGAAACGGTAGCGCTACCCCTAAAGCTTGGTAGCACTACTGAGAGGCTATCAGACCAATTGAACGTCGTCGTTTTGCCTTCGCATGGAATATTTCCAGATTTCCGTCGTTTATCTTTAGGGTTACGTACTTTTAGGTATAAATACTTCTGTTTTAATTTAGATTAGGGTACCGGTGATCCAGTCCGGGATCCCGGATTTCCCAGACTGGAGCTTTTTTCGGTGTTTTGATGCTTTTAAACATTGTTTTTGGGAAATTCGAGCCGTCCAATGTGTTCAAAAGGTGTTTTCCGAGGACCTCGCGAGAAATCTTCAAAAAAAAAATACCGGGAAGGGTTTGATCCAAGTAGTTTTTCGCAAAAACTGTAAATATAAAGTTTTTGCGAAAACTGCTTGGATCAAGCCCTTCCCGGTATTTTTTTTTTGAAGATTTCTCGCGGGGGCCTTGGAAAACACCTTTTGAACACATTGGACGGCTCGGATCGTCAAAAAAATATCGGGAACATGGAGTCCCGGATCCGGGACTCCCGGATTAGAACACTACTCTAGATTAGGGTTCCACGAATTTTCCTTAGGTTTTGTTCTTCGAAGTTTTCGGCTAGAGAGATTTCAAGCTTTCAATATTCAGCACTTCGCATTCAAGTTTATGTTCAGAATTTCCGCTTGTGGATTGGTTTCGCGTATCGGCAATTAAGTTTAATCTTCTGTTTGCAATCTCGCGGTATTGTTTGCTATTGCTTTGATATCTTATTCCTCAAGCATGCTTAGATTCTAGATTTAATTTGGTTTCTGTTGTTATTATTATCATGAGTGAGTAGACGCCTTGAGTGCAGCTGCGGGGCGAAGGCGCCCACGTCCAGACTAATCAATGTTTCACCTCGGGGCTGAATTAATTCTATTTTCAAGCAATTTTGCGAACTAGAAACTTTTCTAACATACAAACCCAAGCATTACCGGAATTCGAATGCACATGGAATCTGGAGACAGGTGGTGCGCATTTGTTAGGAAGCCTTTCTTTTATTCTAAAATCAGTGAAAAGAGGAATTGTGGCCCGAGTAAATATCGGTTAGGCTAGTTGCGGACGCTGGGTTCCCTCAGCTGTGCTCTTTTTATTAATCTGTGTTCAGTCAAATTAGTGTAGTAATTTAGTTAATTAATCTCATCAAATCAAGGTGTGGCTACCTAAGAGCCAGTTAAACTAAAACTCCGCACTTTGAGTCAAACACCGTTAGCCGTCTCTGTGGTTCGACTCCGGTACTTCCGGATTTATTGTGCTACACTGGTCAAGAGTCCTACGCTTGGAATGCGTCTTTATTCGTCTTATTTCTAGTCACCTGGTCGGTCAAGCACCCCCAAAATTTGGGTTTGTTAATAAAGAATACATATACAATAACTGGGGTTTTACAATAGTAAACCATAAAAAATTACATAAATCCTCCTGCCAAATACAATCATTCTCTACAGGGTTGACTAGGTTTCTCTACTTCATCGCACAGTAGTCAACCCCAGCGGTGTCCTGCTCTGCTCCGTAAGCCTTCAAGCCATAGTTCTCTCCTCCTGTCCATCTCCATAGTCTGGCATAATACGTCAGAGTCGCGGAGCAACATCGTGGTATTATGCTAGGGTTACACGAGTGGAACACTGTGAGCGATAACGGCCAGTAGACTACATTACTCAATCTCTAACTAGCAATTCTAGAACAATAAACTCAAAAATAGTATATATCTCACACCATTTGAAAGTTATTGGTCCGTTTACACCTCCTTTCAGCTGACGGTACCAACCTTTCCGCTCGAGGCCTCGACCATCGTGCATCACTGAACCTAACCAGTCTCTTTGCATGGTCCATCCGCCCCGCGACTCACACGACGCAGTCCCAGCCGTCTAATATCACTGAACTTAACCAGTCTGTTTATGAGGTCCGTTCACCGTGTGTTGTGCACGCTTAGCCCAAACATCCAAGTTCTCCCCGCGAACTGGAAGTGGTGCTTTCGCTGCACTACCACATCAAAACCATTCCTCCAAGTTCTCTCCGCGAACTTGAGGTGGTAACAATTCATCTCATCACATTTCATTTTCAAATCTCATTTTATTTCATTTCCCGAAAATCTCATTTCTCGTTTCAAAAATCTATTTTCATTCTCATCTCTATTTTTCTGTCAATTGCTATTCAAAATTGTCTCATTTCTCGTGTCATAACATATCGTGTATGTGCTCAATGCCACATGCTCAAAATAATGCACATGCAATATTTTCCAAACACTTTTCCCATAAAAAAAAAATCATATTTTTCCCTTGAAGAATTCCCACATAAAATCATGCACTTTTATGCACCAATTTTAAAAAATAATAACAATAATAATGATAATATTTTTCTCTAAGAAAATATTCTCACATGAAATCATGCACTATAATGCTCCATTTTTTCAATAATTTCTTCATAAATTTTATTTTCTAACAAAAATCCAATTTCTCTCCTTTCTTTTAAAACTCCGCTTATCTCTTCTCTAAAAGAAGTGAAAATAGTAAACTATCTTTTTCTAGCTATTTCTTTAAAAAGACAGTCTTTTCTAGAAATCTCATGTCCAAAAGATTCAACCATTTTGTCATGAAACTTTCTTACCAAAAATGAATTTAGAGAAGTAGTGAAAATCTTCTTTTTAGAAAATCTAAATTTTTCTAAAAACATACTTTCTAATTCTCTAGAAACTTTCTTTTTCAAATAAACTTTAGAAAAGCTCTTCCTTTTAAAAAGATACTTCTCAACATCTTTCTTTCTAAAAAATTTCCAAGTAACTCTTAACATTTTCTTTTTCATCACAACAACATATTTATAAATATAGCTAATAATTACTTAGTAGAAAATTTGTAGAAGAATAACTACTAATTCTTTCTCTACATATTTATTAATTTAAAACCTCTAATTTTCTTAAAACAAAACTAATGAACTCAATGTAAACTTTATTAGTAAAAAGTAAATTCTTTTATAAGCATAAACAAGCTACTAATTTTAGGAAGAATTATTAAATTGGTAACTCAATAATTTAATCTACTTCCATTAACTAGTTTTTCCAAGAAAAACTTTCTAGAAGTCCCATTTTCTAATCAACTTAATCTCTTTAAACCATCTTCTAATTTCATGAAGAAACATTCTAATTAGAAATCAATTATAACCTCTAACTCTTTTCAACATGAAATCCTCTCTTTTAAACTTTCTTAGAAACTAAGTAAACATACTTAGTACCATAGTACATGCATAAATTAACTTAAACAAGCTTCAAATCCCAACATAGAAAACTAATTAGAATTAACTAATTGAACTAGAAATAACTAATTAGAAGGTTGGTTTAGTAATCTACCTTAATTTCCGGGTGTTAACCGGAAGCCGAAAAGCAATCCCTTTGATGTAGAGCTCTTTAATCTTAGTAAGTATAAGTTGGTTAAGTGGTGGTTAAAGTGGTTGTTGGTTGGGAATATGGGAGACAAACAAGTATAGTAGGGTATAAAGTGGTCCAAATGAGCAAAGGGTTGGCTATTTATAGCCAAAAGATAGCTCCTTTCTCCCTCGTAGAAATTTTCGGTACACACTCCCTCTCTTGGCTAATGCTTTCATGTGGGGGGGAAGTAAATGTGGTGGTTTGATGGCACATGGGAAGTACACCACTTGCACATTAGGTTTTAGGTTAGGTCTAGGTAATTACTTGCAAAGCAAAGGAAGAATCTTGGGGAAAGTACATTGACTTAAGGTGGAAAGTAGTAGTGGGGGAAAAATACGTTCTTAGTTTGTGTAGGTTTTTGCATGGTCACCTTAGTTATGGGGTGTTTCTAAAGTTAGATATACATAAAATGCATGTGAAAGCATCTAGTAGCTAAGGGATAGCCTTAGTGGGCTAAAATGTAGGGGAATATTCTTCCCTAAAACAAGGAAGCATGTATCATGGAGACTTGGAGTGCAAGATTAAGCATAATAGGTCTAGGTTGTGTAGATTGTGTTCTAATACATGTATTGTGTAGGTACGCATAGGTTACTACTAAAATAGGCGTACTCTAACTAGTTTGGGTACAAAATGTAGGCTTAGGTGGTTACCCTAAAACCCTTAACTTGCTTGTGCAAGTGAACAAACAAAGAATCTTGCATGTGAAGTGTACTTCATGCACACACTCACACTCTACCTCACTCTCTTTCTACCGAGTTCTCTATCTCTCTCTCTCTCTAACTTGGTTAACACCAAGTTCCAAGGTGGGGAGGTGATGAGATTAGGTGGTACCGAGGTGGTCAGATGGAGCAAAGACGGTGGTTGGGTAGGTTTCAGGTATTAAACTCTGTCTCCGGGTGCTACGGTAGTGTAACGGAGGTGTTACTCGGTCTCGTACGTGCATATACTTAGCTAGAATTTATTTATTCGAATTAAAAGAATTAAATAATATTTTAATAGAAAAATATTCCAATAAACCAAAATTTAAAATAATTAATCAAACTTTTAAACGAAATTTTTTTATTTACGAAAATTCTAGTCGTTACATGTATATTTAATTTTGTTGAATTTGGTTCATGAGTGAGATCGCCTTTAGGGTTAATAATCTCGGCGAGTTGGGTTATTACATTATATATAAGATAGTTATTAATTATTAAAGGAATCCACATCCCAATAAAGATTGATGATGCCTCTTTGAATAAGTTTTTAAGTTCCTATTGTGTCAAACCCTGCAGTTGGATATTTGTACCTGACATATCGAATAAGGTATGTGAAAAGTCTCAAGAAGTTTTATAAGATGTTGATTAAATAAAATCAATGGTAATTTAATTTAATCAACGGTTATGTGTAATCTTAAGTGGTGTGATAGTTAAGGAAAAAGAGCTAGAGTGAGAGAGAGCAAAGTATGGAAGAGAGATGTGAGAGCCATGAGACTTGCCGAAGCTTTTTCCTACAATACTCTACCCCTAGTCCCTACATCCCATTCCCCCTCTAGCCCCTCCATCCTTATCCTCTCCTCTCCTTTATCACTTCCTCTCTTGGATTTGTCGGTAACTCCCCATGCATGGCAGGATCTGCTCTCTAGTCAGTGTTGGCTGCTGGAATCTTGATTTTTGGAACAAGGGGAGGCCGACCTAGGCCTCTGACATTGGCAGCGATGGCACCAACGGTTTCTTTTCTGCTCCTTTTTTTTTGTGCTTTTGTTTCTTTGTTTTTGGGCAACTTGTTCAAAAGTCCTAGGCAAAGAATTTGTAACTCCATTAATCCACCAAACAAGTTTATAACCTATCCAGTCCTACCACTGTCATCTTTTTCTTTTTTTAATTTTTTTTTACCAAAAAAAAGTTTGTACATATATGAAAATGCCAAAAAATTTTGTACCCTGTGAAAGTGCCTAAAATTCTAGGGTATCCTATGAAAGTGCCTAAAATCCTAGGGTACCCTATGAAAGTGCCTAAACCACTAAAACCTTATAATAGGAAAGTGCACCCTAAAACCTAAACCCTAGGGTACCCTTTGAAAGTGCCTAAATTCTAAAAAAAATAAAATTGGTAGACCTTAGACCTTGTAAAACTTTAACATTGACTAAATGGCACAATAAGTCCGCACTTCTAGACCCTAGAACAATTACCCCCTTTTTTGTTGTTAGTTTTTATAGGTGGTTTTTTCTTGGCCGGTGGATTTATATGTCGGTGGTTTTGTAGGTGTTTACCGGTTTTGGGTCAATGGTTTAATTTAATGCATTTCTACCTCTTTCCCGAAAAAAAAGTATGTGATTAAATGGAGCTCAAATTTAATTTGAGATAGGGATGGGAGTGCAATTACAATTTTGCAGTGGGATGAATTATAATTTGTGCAGTAAAAAATATAATTCGTGGATGATTATGGTTTCTTATTTGCACAAGGAGCCTGATCCATATTTTTCCTTAGGTCTCTAGCCATATATATATGTTGTTGTTTTTTTACCAAGGCAAGGCAATTCATTCCATAGACATAAAGACAAAAGATTTCATCTCAAAATACAGGACTGAACCAAAACTACCAAAAACTATACGCGAGCAACTATAACAGCACACCAGCTCACAGGCCCGAAAGACACGCACTGCCAAGACAGACCAACACAAGGTCTTTCGTAGAGTCCGTCTTTGATTTTGTAGTAGAGAATCCCAAAAATAGACACCCAGGTCAAACCATTAACAAAATAATACAGATGAAATCAACGAAAAAGCACCCACACAGGGGCAAGAAATCCCACTAAACAGATAGCAAAAAAAAGAAGAGGAAACTAACTAACTCCAGTCAGTCACCTGCCGCCAGAAAACACCGCCTTGAATCTGGTGGCTTATTTGTTAGAGGGGAGCTGAGCCACCCTTGCAACACTTCTCCGTCAAATTTGGCCCAAAACCAAGCGAATGTGGAGGGTATGAGGCAGTGGTGGAGAAAGGACGAGGAGATGAAGGATGGGGATAGCGAAGGAGGTGGGTCTGAGATGGTAAAGGCGACATCGAAAGCGTGGATGAATGGCTAAAGTGGATGGGGTGGATGGGTTTGGGATTCAAATAAATGGAGGTGTGGAGGAGAGGTGGCCGACATCTAAGAAACCCTAATTGAAGAAAGTAGAGAGAAGGAGAAGTGTTTTTCAGAGAGAGAAGGGGGATGGTACTTAAAAATATTGAGAACCATATATATATATATATATATATATATATATATATATATATATATATATATATATATATATATATATATATATATGTTGTTATGTTTTCTAGGTTTTCACAGAATTTCATATCACAAGAAATTGGGCTATAAGAGAGAACTTAGAGGTTGCGTTTGTAGTTGATATATAGTGAAATATGCTAGAAGATATGAGGTTGTTCAAGTTCAGATGAAAGNTTCGACCGAAGGTTTCAATCAAAACGCAATAAATCAACTTAGCCTTTGCGTTAACGGAGGAGATGTAAACAAACACTAATTATGCCTCGTATGGTTTTCAATTTTACGTTGTACAATCTGTACGTATCATCGCTGGGTCTTGTGGATTTGGTTCTCAACAATAATGCTTATCTTGGTTATGGTTTCCTCGCAATAAAAATCTAAATGAATCGAGTAGTTTGCAAATGTTTGAGGCTCGACTTAAGAGTTTGATCGTTATTACAATTATGTCAATAATTTATTTAAAAAAGTTTGAATTATTTAAGAATAATTGATAAAGTTGGAAATCACATAAAACATGTGACGATCACCAAATAGAATTAATAGAACGATGCTCGACATAAAGAGTTTTACGAGGGTACATCAGGGGGAGGGGGTGGGAGTGTTTGGCATCTACAAACCTCCCAAGTTTCTTACTAGTAGTAATAGTAGAGTGTGAAAGACAAAGGAAGCCTTCAAGCAATATAGGCCCAGTCAGCTAGGAGTGGCAGTGAACGAGTTTGTGATTCAATTGAATACAAGGTCAGTGTCCTTTCTTTTACAATTTTTATGAACCTTGAGACTAGGATTTAAATTAGATTGTAAT
This sequence comes from Vaccinium macrocarpon, assembly GCA_022606695.1. Taxonomy (NCBI): domain Eukaryota; kingdom Viridiplantae; phylum Streptophyta; class Magnoliopsida; order Ericales; family Ericaceae; genus Vaccinium; species Vaccinium macrocarpon. The sequence continues at coordinate 26,325,334 of CM040176.1, read as the reverse complement.
TCTTTTACAATCACTATGCCAAATAGGGGCATTCCTGGCATTTTTATTCCCAGTATTTTAATTAATGCATAAAAAAGCCACTATTACCAGCATTTCAAGTGCCGGAAAAAGTAACTTTTACCGGCATTTGTTTAAAAATACTTTTTGTTAATGCTAGTAAAAGCCTAATTTTTTTTTTAAAAAAATCTTCCATATAATATAAATCTTTTTCATTGTGTAACATTATTTGGGCTAGCTTGGTTGGTAAACTCGCGCGAGCAAGGGGCAAAGGTCGCAAGTTTGAATTTTCTCCCCAAAATTGCATGCGAGTGTCACGTGGGTAACATGCGGGTGTCACATGGGTGCCATGCAGGTGCCGCGTGGCATATTGTTTATAAGGCAATAGGCTTTCCCGGCATTTGTGAAATGTCGCAAATAGTGTCGAGTATTACCGGCATTTGTGAAGACTTTTTCCGGCATTTGTAACATTACCGAAACCTGTACAGACGGCACTTAATACTCTTTTCTGGCATTTTTAGTAGTTTTTTCGGCATTTGAAAATTGCCAGTAAATGCGAAATTTACTGTAGTGAATTCGTGAAGAACTTCTGAAATAGAATGATTAGAATGATGTTCATATAATATAAATTTTGTACAAATTATAATCTGGATTATTTAACATAGAGCCATTTCATAATGTATAAAATGGAATTCATTTGTTGTGGGCAAATTGAAAATGTATAACGTGGAATTCTTTTTTTTTTGTCATCTACATCTCTGTTGTTGATATATAAGAATGTGTTTTTATTGTTAATTTATGTTTGGTCTTTTTTTGGGATTTAATTAGTGTTTGCTCTGACCTAAGGTTTTAGGTTTGAATCCCCTTGCCAACAAACTCTTGCGATTGGGGGCCCTGTAGTGAGCTCTCTCGGCCATCCGATCAGCAAAAACTCTTGGGACCACTAGGGTTTATGCCTAGTTGTTGCCTCCAGGGCTTTGGAATTAGTCGAGGTACGCACAAACTAACCCAGATATCCGTTTATAAAAATAAAAAAAATACATGTAGGTTAATACTTATTATTGCAAATCTTGTGTCCGTCGCTGATAGAATCCATCGGAGTGAATGTGCAAAGGTGGAAACGATTCAAATGAAGATTGTCCAAACAGCGGATCAGGTTGAAATGAGTTAGTGTGTAATCAGGGGGAACTTTTCTTTTTGTTGCTTATTTGATCATTGTTGGGTACTATAGTCAAATTTCACCGGCCGACGTGCCTTTAACGGGGTTTTTGGTTTTGCAGACAGAGAGCTAATCCTGAAATTCAGTATGGGCACCCCCACAAATAATTATTAAGAAAATTAATCTTCGTTTGAATTTAACTTGAAAGATAACTTAGTGAATCTTCCACATATGTGAGAGCTCACAAGTTTTCAAGGTCTCTTCCCGCTACATAATGAGTGGCTTCTACACCAACATGACGCCTACGGTTCAAATGACACCTTAGAGCTCCAAAGCAAGTCAAGGAGGTGTGTTCCCTCGGGAATAAATCAAAAATAAAAAATAAAATTGCCACATTGTGTTAGTAGCTTAGTGATTAGTAAATTATAACAGCAAACTGATGTTGTTCCGTCAGCTCAAATGTGAGACCTCTCTCATGAGAACTTATGCCCTCCTCCATGAACACTTGGTCCAGGGTCAAGAAAAGGAACTATAAGATTGACCTTTTCAATTCCTCATAGATGGACCACACAAAGGGATGACTTCCAAATTACTCTCAAAATTTGGCTAATGTCACAAATTGACAATCAAAAACTTTTAGCTTGATGTACACGGGAATTCTAAACCCCTCGTGGCATCCATCATATTTTTCCCGATTTTGTAATTTTGCTTCATAATTTGTGAAGAAAATAAATACAAATCATTTCTATCGAAACACGATCTAAATAATTTTAGACATGGAAGAAGCTCTTGGCGAATATATGTAGGAGATGGTTTTTGCTATCGTGATGAGCTGGAGAGGTATGGATAGTTAATAGTAATGACCTGAGAGAAAGAAAAAGAGAATGAGGGTGGGTGCAGGGGAAGGGGGGAAGAAACGAGCAAGTGTCTTGCTTGAAAGAACTAAGGCGGATGGTTTATACCGGTCCCCATCTATGAAAGAGCCCTTGGTGACTGGGAGATGGGTAGGGGGAATCAATCAAAGGGAATGTTCTTCCCTTTACTCGATGATTGCCCTTTTCTCTCTCTAGAATGACATATATTTCTGCCAAGATTTCACCAACCTCTGGGTGTGAAAGGGAATGTCACATATTTATAGGCACCTTGGACTAATCATAAGGTGCCAGGCTGTCATCCTATAATATGATAACACGTGTCCTTTTCCAGACAACCCGGCCAAATGCGGGTCGCGTCCGTCATAACCGTATGGCCAGCCTTAGTATGACGTAATGCATTCCAGCGGTGATATACGTGCTTGCTTGTGAGAAACCCACTTAGATGCAAAGCATTCGGTATGGGTAAAGGTCGTGACTACCCCGATCAGCGCCTATACGCAGCCAAGCCTGTGGGGCGCAGGGTCCCACTTAGACCGCAAAGCAGTATATTACTTGGGCTAAGTGGTGCTGGCCTTTTTGTGTTCTTGCTCATTTGCTGAGCCGCGCCAATCACCCGAGCCATGGGTTGTTCTCCTATTCGGATGACCCATAACGCTTTCGAGCACGCACAAAAGAGAGATGTGAATTAGCAGCAGCCACCGGCCGTACCTGCGTAAAGGGTCCCGCTATACCGGCCCCTAGCGGATACCGTTCTGCGTCGGTGGCCCCTTCAAATCCGGGATGCTAGCGCTGAAGGGTGCCACGTGTCCCGCGGGGCCCTTGCGCCACTGGATGACACTTGTTGTGATTTTATTGGTTGGTCAACGTTGACTCTGGTCAACATAGGGTGTTGTGCTGACCTCTCCTACAATATAAAATAGGGTTCGGGGACTATGCACCTAGTGCAGTTTTGTCTGCGACCTCTTGGGGTTCACTTTCAGGGTTAAGATTGTTTGACCCGAATCATTCATTTTGTTTGTCTTGTTGAGTATTTAGACCCCGTAAAAGTTCATGTTAATCGAAACATTGGTAATTATGTTTTTAGAATGTGGAGTATTTTTCTTGAAAACGAAAAACTTAGTAAAACCAATGTTGGCGATTTTTTCTACAAAACTGTATAAGCTAAATGGTCACTAATCAAATAGTTACCGATGTCTAATCAATATGAATTTTTACGAAGATTACATACTCACCGAGGCGGACAAGATGAACGATTCAAATCAAACAACAATCCAGGGTGGGACCCAAAAAGGCTGCACAACACAATCTCCGGACCGATATAAAATAAATAATTCTAATTATCTTCTCAGAATAAATGACCACGAAACCAGATTTTAAAAAAACAAAAAACAACATATGGAAAGTGGAGCATCTTGAGGAATTGACTTTTGGGGAAGCCCTTTTTGTGCCCCTTCTTTCAACAAACAAATAAGCAGCAAAAGGTTGGAACAGAGGGGCTCTGTTGTCCCTAGCAAGGGACAGCACTTGCTGTCCCTGGTGATTTCGGGGCGCTCCGGTCCCGTGTTGGTGATCGGAAACGTTCACGTCGAAGACCTCACCAAGTAGAATAAGTGTACCAAAAATTAGCTCAATCGAATATCATTTAGTACCTAATCGAAACATTTTCATCTTGAAGAGAATGCATCCAAAACACTAGATCATACCGACTCAAACCCATTATTGCTTAGTTATATTTGTACCGATCAGGTACGAAATAGTATCCAATTGAGCTAATTTTTGGTACACTTGTTCTACTCGGCGAGCTCTTCGAAGTGAACGTTTTCGATCATCGACACGGGACCGGAGCGCCCCAGAATCGCCGGGGACAGCAGGTGCTGTCCCTGGCAAGGGACAGCAGAGCCCTCTGTTCCAAAAGGTTGGCAGCAACAATTGGGGCCCAGAAACAAGTCCACACTTGCCTGTAATTGTATGTTCCCTGTGTATATACTGTAATATACATCAAGCTGGCTCAAACCATGACTTCTTGCATTTGAGCCCAGACACCTCTCTTCTGTCACTACTCACTAGACAGTTCAGTTTAGGACCCAATCATTAATTTCAATTTCGAGACAACTATTTTAAGATTATTATGTACTAAAAATTTTTAAGATCGGTGTTATAGTGGATGTTTGGTGCTGATTAAATTACGACAAAATTAATTTAAGAAAAATGAAAGTTAAAAGCGTCAAAATAAATCTTTTCATTTATCATTTTTTACATATTTAAGATGTTACTGTGGACTTGTGGTATGATCAAAGAATAATTAAAGCTTAGCTAATTAAATAAACTAGAACAAATTTTAGAGAAAAAACTGTAAATTTAGTCTATAAACTGCAGCAAACACCCCTGCAGGGTTTTTATATAGAAAAGTTAATGAAATGACAATTTTAGGAGCTTGTTTTTCTGGACCAAAATTACTTGTCTTTCCAACATGCTGGATTTTTTTCTCCCTGTTTAGTCTGAAGACTCTGAACCCACAATAACAGCAGCCAATGTGGCAATGTCTTATGCTGGACATGGAGCTAAACTCTTTCATTGGAGAAAAAATTTGGGTGCCAGTCAGGTATGACCACGTATAGGGGCGGACCTAGGGGGGGCTTGTGGGGCCCGGAGTCCGGAACCCTACGCACCACCAATATCCCAATTGTTTGATTGTATTTTAGGTTTTGTTTGCAAAATTATGAAGAAATATCCCCTCAAAATTATGTTATTAATATATAAGGATTATATTTTGTAGTTAATTTAAATATATGCTATGATTTTTGTACCCAAAAAGAATATATATGATTTCGTCCTCTTGCGATAGGAATCTTGTGTCCACCACTAGCCACATAGTGCCCGACCTCACATTTCGGTCGTCCAAAAGTGTTTAGACAACCTAGATTACAAATAGAGAAAGAGGAAAGTGAAAGAAGAGAGAGGGGGGGGGGGGGGTGGAATAAGTATATGGGCCATCCAAAATACTTTTGGAAGGCTGAGATGCACGGTCAGGAACCACGTGGTCATACCCAACCGACACCCAAGTTTTTGTCCTTTAGTTGCTACGAAAAAAGTGGGAACGCATTTTATTGTACAAACCCGTTAAAAAATGTACAAAAAAAATTATGTAGCAACTGCCAATTAGGGACCTCAGAAGTTTTTTAGTTAGGTTTGACTCTCATCCATACGCATGCATTGGGCTAGTCTACATTGGGCTTTATACTAACTTTGATTGGGTTTTCTTTAAGTGGACAGCAACAATATTTATTCGAATTAGTCGGTCCAGACCGAATATGCTATCACAATTTTATTCGCAAGGATTGAGTCAAGAGGAACGAGTAACGGCAATCGTCAAGCTTAACCCTGCAATTTGAAAGGACTCATCAACGATGTTTTTATTTTTTGGGGTAAATCCCATCAACGATGTTTTAATACACAGGCACATCACCTCTAAATCAAAATCTTTTTGATAATACTCCCTCCGTCCCAATTTCTTGGCCCTTTTTGAAGAAGTGGATTTTTAAGGGGTGTAAAAATTTTGTATAGACTTTTCTATTTTGCCCCTTAATCAAGTCAATATTACTGTGACCAAATTTATGAGGCTAATTTATTATATGAAAGTCAAAACATATTCAATATGGATCTTGTTTGATCAATATCAATTAGTTTTATTATACAAAATTTTCAAAATCATAAAAACCGTTATAAAATAAAAGATACTGCACTAGCCAATTAAGATGGAAAAAGTACTTTTTAAGGGTAAAATTAAAAAGTGACCCAATTTTGATGGATGTTTTTAGAAGTGGGACTAATATTTTGGGACATTCCAAAATAAAAAGAAAGATCAAGAAATTGGGACGGAGAGAGCTCCATTTTAGCATGGTACGATCAATTTGTAAGCTTGGCTTCGGACTAATCGAGGTGTGCTGTATTTGACAATCTTTACATAAGACAATGCGGTCCCAAATCCAACGACTTTGGTCACTTTCAGTGTCATATGCAAAGGAGTATCTGTCTTTGTTCCACAATATCATAAACTAATGCATTTCCATGCTACCATGAGAATTCAATGGATCATTCTATCTTATTTGGTCGTGTACCATACTACAAGTAATTTGGTGCAAAAATGTCCTGGGTCCGTGCTGACTGTTGATGGATCGGTATCGATACTCCCTATGGTAATATATCGTATCGGGAAAAAAAAACACACAAACACACTCACTCAACAATTGGTCAAATTTTTTTTTTTTTTTTGAACAAATAAAAAAAAAAATCCATTCAAACGAACGAATAGGAATAAGCTGTTGTCAGCATTCAATTCAGAGGGATGGGATTTTGTCAAACTTTGAGACCATTGGGTTTGAAGTGTCTGTAGACCCACCACCGAGTCCAGAGGGCAAACACCGAATAATTTTGGAAATAGAAGCAGAAATTATAGAAGATTGACAAACCAAGCGAATTTGGCCTGATTTGGTTAAATTTAAAAAATTGATTTTTTGGTTTTTTTTTTCTTGTATTTATTTATTTATTTATTTTGCATTTGTTAGTTTTGCATTAAGATTTTGTGGTTTCTGGATTTATTTCGTCGAGACGAATCGAAAGAGTATAAAATTATGGCCAAAAGTAATAGTTTTTTTTAATAAAGCCAAAAATAAACCAGTGTTTTGGATTATTTTTCGTCTTTATTCACAAAACTTTAAATTTGGCTAACAATTTTATACTTTTTAGATTCCTCTCGTCGAGACAAGCCAAGAAACCACAAAAAATCGACCGAAAACTAACAAAAGCAATTTTTTTTTTGAATAAGGATAAAACGAAAAAAACCAATAAACTAATTTTTTTCAAATTAGCCAAATCAAGTAGAAGCATAATGAAGATTAATTATAGATTAATTAGTGATAAGTTTGTTAAACAAACAAAGGCAGTAGTGAAGTCTCCGGACGCTACTTTTCAGTAGTGTCCTTCACTCTTGCTCTCAATTTTTGGTCTCATGAAAATTTTATTAAGTTGAAATTTTCCCGGAAAACGTTCAAGTTAGCAATAATAGTTAACCAATTGAGATTACCGGGGCTATTAGTTGGGCTTAGTGTGATTATGGGCTTACGCCCTATTCTGTATCATTCAGTTATTTGTATTATTCTACTGCTTATGATGATAAAAAGAGATCAAGGGTGAGTGTTGTGCGGCAAAACTATGTCGTTTTGCTTGATTTTTGGGTAACTTCTGAAACTTCCAAGGACCTTGTTTGGAGGAAGAAAAACCCACTACAAAGTTCCTAAACCCAAAGCACTTACATCCAAATCCCTAAACCTACTATACCCTACCCCAAAAGTCTAAATTCCCTAAACTTGAATTCCACAATTGACTCTCCAAATTGAGCCCTTGGAAGCTTTGGAGGTGTACGAAAAAAATAAGCAATTTGATATGATTTTGTTGCACAACACCCACCCCGGATTTGGTAAAAAGATGTTAGCAAAGCTTAGCAACTACCATGAAAAATTTAGTTTTTGAAAAAAAATATAGTATCATGAGCAAAATCATCCTTTCTATGCCCAAATGACCTGGAAAAAAACAACATTTAATAACAATGGTTTTTTAACGGTCAAGTAGAAACATTAGAGAAGAAGATAAGGGATTAGTGCAGAACCAATGATGTCTGCCCTTCATTTCCTAGGCTACTTACAGAGGGTCTTTTATGCAATTCTCTAATTGCAATGGACCTCACAGCTGGGTCAAATTGGAAAGACGATATGAATATTCAACTGTGGGGCTATCTGCTATCACATGGGCTATCTGCTGGGTCAATTGTTGTTTTCAGGCCTATGGACCATGCAATTTATATCAGATTTTTATCAATGTAAGTTGCGTTTCCTTAAAAAAAAATATTTAAAAAAATGTTCAAAATTATATCTGGACCAGGAGCAGAAGTTCTAGAAAACCATGAAATTTCTTGGTCAGTCTTGCATGGACTAAGGGGTGGTTTGGGTAAATTGAAAAAACTAGTTTTTTGGTTTTTTTGGTTGTCCTTATTCAAATTTTTTTGCATTCGTTAGTTTTCGGTTGATTTTTTTATGGTTTCTAGGTTTGTCTCGACTAGAGGAATCTAAAAAGTACAAAATTATTAGTCAAACTTAAAATTTTGTGAACGGTAAGGGGCATCCCTCTCGTAGTAGGGTTCCAAACCTTGCCTTGCTCTTGTGACATGCTACGTTTCCCCTCTCCATTCCCAAGTAAACGGTGAGTCCCATATGTCAATTTGTGGATTGTGGTCTCACGCACTAATCCCTACAGGTGCCCGTAGTACGCAGCCGCCCTACCTAAACCAATCATCATATCGGTCCCTAGGCCCAACGACATTCTGCTTCAACATTGCCAGTTACAATTTATCATCTACCTGTCAAGCAAAAGTTCTAAACAAAAAACTAGGTCTGGTCGTGTTCATGTCGTGTCAATTCGGGTTCGGGTCAACCAACCCGAAAAAGACCTTTTTACCTAAACGTGTCCAACAACTCAACCCTAACCCAACTTGAAATTACCCGTTTCAACCCGAACAAGACAGGAATTGATGAGATTACAAAATACTAGTGTCGTTTTTATGTCGGGTTCAAGTTGCCACAAAAGGAATTGACACATCCATAGCAGGTTAACTGTGCCATTTTCGGGTTAATTGTGTCATTTTCAGGTTGGATTCGGATTAACGTGTTAACACGAATAGATAAACAAGTTAGCCGTGTTATTTTCGGGTTATGTGGGTTGAACACGAACTTGACCACCTGTTTAGCAAGCGTGTTCTCGGATCGTGTAATATACGTGTTTAGTGTAAAAAATAATCAAACCTAACCCGCTAACTTCGTGTCGTGTTATCATGTCGTCTCATAAATTCCCACCCCTATAAAATCAAGTCCATTCCAATTTAAAACACATTTCAATTTGACAATTGGTAGGATATGTTTAGGTACCAACCCAAATGTTGGAGCCTATGACAAAAAAACCAAGAGGAAAAGAAAAATAGGACAACATATCTCATCCTACCTTGACCAGCGGGTTAAAAGACTGAAAGAAGCAATTGAATCATCGAAAGACAGTTCAAAAAATGAGTGCCGTGATAGTATGGCCTCTATTAATCACCAGATAAGTTTCCTATATGTTGCGATTGAATCATTTGAATGGAATAGCCCCAGAAAAGAGAGCTTCTTGGGCTGTGTACAGCAATAGGTGGCTATTACAAAAAAAGTTAACCTTGCAGAACTCCACTGAATACACTCTATAGGGTGTTTGTGAGCTATCAATGACAATGGCGATGTCTGTACAAGTTGCGAATTTGGGCCTTTCATTCTCATCTTTCGTCCAATAGGAGTATCATTGAATAAAAGCATTTAAAAGTTCAGGGCTTCCAAACAATATGTGCAAGGAACAACTAACCTTTTCAAAGCCTTGTGCTGAAGCAGCACAACAAATGAACAGACTAGTTACAGCATTGAAAAAGAACAACAATGGATATTTCACCAAAAGAGAATTTGTCAAAAGAATCAATAGCGGATATTTCATATATTAAGTGAAGAATTTCTCCTCAATATTCCCACAATTACAAGGCTATACCCCCCCATATCTCTCTCAAAGACAAAAAGACCATTTCTCCTTATATACAAAACCATGGGATAAACTTGTAACCCCTAACTCTTCCCCTTTTCCCCTCTAATTGTGTTTCCCACCTTTCCCGAATGTATTTTGCTTACAATGCAAAACAAAAGTAATATACCAACCGCGTAGAAATATCCAAGTCCCTCTATAATCCCTATATCTTCAAATTATCCCCCACTTTCCCATAACCACGAAAAAGAAAACAAAATAATAAAAGATAAAATGAGGCACTAAGATGGATACTATGACCATAATTTGAGAGGATTAAAAAACAAGCCTGCAATTACCTTGGCTGACATTGCACATTAAATGATCGAGCTGGTCTAACTGATGGTTGAGGCAACGAACTACCAAAGGACATGGTCTGTGATCGGGTAACCATATCGACCATGGATGGAGTCTGATAAGACTGCACTAGGCTAGTATTATGCGTGGAATCGCCACGTGCAGTTGCTCTCTGCCATGAATGCGAGCTCAATCCAGACAAAACATAAGCCCTTCCGGATGATTCATAAACAGGGCGATTTGCCATCCTTTCTCGCATTTCCATCAGTTCTGCACCCAAAGCAACGCATAACCGATCACCAGCTCGCATGGAAACGGTTTCTGACATTGCTTTATGACATCTCCCAAGGACCAACACTGCACCAGAAAAATCACCCCTTTCGGCTGCAGCTCTTGCCTCCACCATTGCCTCTGCTGCAAAGAGCCTGTTCCGCTGCCTGTCCACTTCCACTGGCACCACTAAGTCTCTAACTATTTCAGGCCTCTGAATCTTGAGCTCATTAGCTTCTTCAAAAGTAACCAATTCTTTTGTGATGGGGTCTTTGTAAACACATCTGACTTTCAACAATGACATCCCATTAGAAGACCCATCATCGAAGGCTGGAATGTCGACTGTCACAAGAAAATCTCTCTCTTCTTCGGCATACAAGTCTCCTACATCAATAAACCCTTGTCTTGCAAAAGGCATCACTCTGGTTTTATAACTTCCCGCTTTGACTGAACCAAGCTGCATTCCTGGGTGAATACACTCAACTCCCACCTCCAGTTCCTGCACCACCACACTCAGAAGCCCGCCAATGCACTGGGCAAATGCATCCTGAATCACATTCTCCGCTTCTATGAAAGAAAACGTCCCCCCAGAATTTTCAGAGACCGAGTGCATTAATTTAGAATCATGGTCCCCACCAAACCCAAAAGCATGAACTGGAACCCTTGATCCTATACTACCATTCCCATGATTTGAAAACGGGAGAAGAGGCTGGTAATCGAATTGGGAACGGGATCCAACTGGACTGCTGACAGTGTATGTATCCTGTCCATCGGATAACAGGATGATGCTGCCAACTGGATTCTTCCACTTCCGGTCGGTAACAACCTTGGCAGCTTTCCTCAGACCATCAGCAATGTTGGTCCCACCATTTGAAGTCAAGCCATTAACTGCTTGTAGTGCTGCTTGTTTTCCAGTATCAGTCATTCGACGTAGTGGAAACAAACGGCGGGCGGTGGAGGAGAAGGCAATAACTGAAAGCCTGTCATAAGGGCCAAGGTGTAGTATCACGAATCCCATGGCTCGTTTTAACAATGCTAGTTTTGTACCCGCCATGCTTCCACTGACATCAAGCACCGTGACAAGATCAACTGGAGCACGAGAATTAGCCTCATTTATCCCAACCTTTTGTCTTGTGCTTGTAATAGCTTTTAGATGGATCAGAATATTGAAATTTTTATGAGAAGCTGATCTTGACACAGCAGAGAGTTCTGGGTACGATTTGATCTCTATTGCTCCAATAGAACGGCCGTTGTCAGAAACATCTTTACGGAATGAGGAGTTTTCAGTAATCTCAGGTTGGTGATCAAGAAGTTCATCGTCGTTGAAAACAAGTGGTTCAGAGGGATGAGAAAATGATGTAGCATGCCTATTTGCACTGGTGCGAGGGGGCGGAAGCCAGTGGGTCCCTGGAACAATGTGCATTCCTTTCCCTACATGGGAAGGTTTTTTGAAGGGAATTTCCTTCCATTTTGCTCTGCAAACCGGGCAGATTTTGTTTCCATGTGTTACGTTAGAAGTAACACAATGGAAGTGGAATGAGTGGGAGCATTCTGCAGTGAAAATGGCATGACCCTGGCCTGGTTTCATGGTGTTCAGGCATATTGAACAAATTTTCTGCAGTTGGAAAGAAATGCTTGTGAAAAACATGCTCAAGGACACAGAATCAGGATAAGAAACAGTTTGAATCAAGGGAAAGACCTTGAACATAAAAATTAAAAGAGCATTACATAGACTCTATTGCATTACTAGATATACAATCAAAATCCAAACATCATGCATTTTAGCCATTAATAGAGCCTATATTGAAGTCCACAATTCATATCTTTCACACAATTACAGATTAGAAGGATATTTCATTGTTGATTTGATCAGGTCATCTAGTTTGTTTGGAGACGAAATAACTCTACGATGACTTGGACGAAAATCTCTTTTGATGCTCATACATCTTTATAATCAATACTTCCAAAATGATAGCTGTCGCAAATGCCATTATAGGACATGAAATTACTTGAACTCGAGGCACTTCTTAGATCCCTTAAGCATCCTTCACCAGTAAATCCAAATTCCAGTACGTATCTCGGGACAATAAGATTAACGTTTCGCCTAATTCAAAAATCAACTCACCCATGTAGCCAAATGACTCCTCTGAAAATCTTGTTGGATTCCACAAGTTAACAGCAATTACATAAGATAGTCCAGATTATTGAATCTTTTAAGCAAATAAAAGCATTGTTAGGCAAAATAGGTCACAAGATATCCTGTAGTCGCCTCAATAGGAAGGCGTTAAAAGACTGACCCTCAGGCCTCATGTCTTCATGAGTGGGTCAATTGCATAAAAAGAAGAATAGCAGGCAATCCAGCCAAATCTTAATTTAGAGTAAAGGAAATTCACTTAAACAGCACCATTGAGGGTCAAACCAGTTCACAACTAGTATGAGCCAAGATTTTCTAGTCAAAAGAATAGGAGAATATACTTGGTAAATGAGGAAAAATAAAGAGAGAAACTTCTTTAAGAGAGGAGGGTAAACAAGCGACTCTCAGTCTAATGATGTAGCTTTCAACGCAATAAAAAAAGGGGTAATATCAAAGCCCATTTATCAAAAGGAGGAAAAAATCATTCGTTGCTCGTATATGATTAATCTTTTTAGCCCTTTGATGAGCTCTCAATCAACGGTCTACAGGCTTTTCTAAGATTACATCAAAAAGGAGAGAGAGAGAGAGAGAGAGAGAGAGAGAGAGATGTCTGAGAGGAACAGTGCAGCTGCTGACCAGACAAAGCACTTTCCTTGAAGGAGGGGAAGAGGACACTGTAGTTTTCCTTTCAGAACGAGGCTAGAAGACACTGGTCCTTAAAGGGACTTATCTACTTTACCAGTTCACCAAAAAACAAAAAAGACCATGTGTGAACGGCAAACTGCATGACAACCAATAGTCCATCTGCACAAATCACTATTATTACACATCCATGCCCCATATCAGGCTAGCACTACCCCACATGAAGAAGACCAAAAACACACTCTTAACCAAACAAAAAAAAGTGGATAAAAAAGTAAACCCTTTGACCACTGCACTTACAGTAAACTCAAATTTTCACCCTGCCCAACCCTTATATTTAAGGTTATGTGCCAATTTTGGCCCCTTCATTCATCTATTATTCAATTTAGGGTTAAGTGGACTCTTTCCGTGACGTCACACCCGGACTTCACTTGAGTCTTGACCAGGGCCGGCCCAACACTTTTGAGAGCCCAAGGCAAGTTCTAAATTTTGTGCCCTTTAAACTCAACAATTTTTACATGAAAAAAAAAAAACTCCATCCTTGTTTGAGGGCATCTATACAAGCAACTGGGGTTAATTAAAGAAAGTGTGACCATTTCCATCCTCAAAAACCAAAATTACAATTCCTCATAGTGAACCCAAGTGGAGATGAAATAGATATAACAATAAATATTTGTATCAGGCAGTCCTATTATCTAGACTCATTTTAACCAAAAAGAGAGGAGGACAACAAGACAAGGAAAAGCAAAATGCACATTGAAAGAGTTGGTGTAGATGGCTCTTGTCAGTAGCATTAAGATCTAGAGTAGCCAAATACCAAGGAGTAGGAACAAGAAGGAAGGTCTAGTCAAAAGGTCTGCCTTATTTTTGCCCCACATCAGAAACTAAAGAAGGAGAAAGGTTAAGAGAAGGGATATAAAAAGAAATGAAGGAGGGACTTAATTATTAGTGGTCTGTTCGGGTAAATTTGTACTTCAAAACAAATGGGCCTTCTTTTATTTTTCATTTTGGGTTTTTTTTAATATTGGGCTACAATGGTTGGGCTTTTTTGTAACTTATAATGGATTATTTTAGTTATTTGGATCAAAAAAGTGTTCTACTGAAAGCCCATTTCTATAAAATGTTGGGGTGCCCCAAACAGTACCATTTTTGGGGTGCCCTAGGCCCAGGCCTTGTGAGCCTTGGGCCTAGGCCGGCCCTGGTCTTGACCAAAGTCACGAATGTGCACGTGTACAAACAACTGAAAGCAGGAGCGCGAGAATGTGAAAGTGTCTTCAAAAAACATCCCAAACTAGTACTAAAATTCGTGTGAGCGAGTATTAAGAACATGATGATCATAGGGTGAGGATTGAGAGCGAGAGCAGAAAGTCCCAATCCATAGATTATGTGACCTGCAAATTGACCTTCCCTAGCACAATTGGAAGTGGAAGGTGTAAAGTGAGATTTTAGTAATAACAAAAGGTAGAGACCGTAATTTCCCAAAATATTACTACTCCAGTTAACAGCCACAAATTCCTTTTTGCAATATGATTATACTAATCAGATATCTACCAATGGAATTTTTCTATGGTACACCAAAATGGTTTTGGCATATGGTATCCTGAAAGTAATTATTCCAAATGCTATTGTAAGCATTTGTGATGTTGTGATAAGTATTCCATATGATGAAAACCTGGCACCAAAAATGGAGCAGTTTTGCATAAAACAAGGTTGTTTTGCTGTGTTTTGTCGCAACATCTGGAATACTCACGACAACATCTAGAATACCTACCAAGGCATCCGAATTACTTAGGCTTTGTTTGGAACTTGAGGAAAGCGAGAGAGAAGAAAAGAAAGTTAATTTTTTTTCCTCCTCATGTTTGGTTTGGAGAGAAAGAAGTGAGAAAATAAAAAATCTAAGTATTGTAAATAGTGAAATTTTCCTCCCACTTTTCTCTCACTTTTATCTCTTTTTATTTTCTCTTCTTTTCTTTTCTCTTCCACATGTTCCAAAATAATTTTGGGATAGCATACACCAATACCACATTGGTGTACTGTCCACGGACGGACTCCTACCAATGAATATTTCAAGAAAAGAATCACAAGAACGAAGACCTATTTAAAAGAGAGAAACAAACTTGAAATTAATGCCGGTTACTAAATTAGAAGCAACAAAAAAGCTTACACAAATGTTAGTCCAATTTCCAAACGTATTTTTTCTGGGTAACTCAAGTGTGGGGACCAGCTTACTTACGCAAAACTCAGATAACCCAATTTCATTGTATAGTGTATACTAGTCGGAGTCTAATTAAAGATCGGTCTAAATAAAGCCGAGAGAAAACCTCCTATGGACCGGCCACAAGAGTTGATCGCACCTAGGCTAAGACAGTAGGGAGATTTATATAATGTATTCATATCCATAAAAGTGAAAATCGGAAGATGTAAGTGATAAGAAGCACAAACTTTGGACGACTTGGTGCCGTACAAGGGCAACCGGAGGCCGGAGGACGACGGAATCGGCGTAGTAGGCATCCGGAAATCATTACTCATCGCCGCCGCAGAGAGCAGAGAGTCGTCGGACAATACATCGGCGGAGGACGGCGATGATTGCTCGACTGCGGCGCGAGGGACGAAGAGGGACGTCAGAGCGAGCTTGGCTTTTCTCCATTTGCTTCCCATTTTGCGATCTGAGAGAGAGCGTAAGAGAGAGAGAGGGGGGGAGTTATGTAATGCTGTTGTTCAGGTCATGGGAAGGCGTGAAAGGCCGCATAGTAACGAGAGCAGATCTCCCAGTGCTCGTATTTTTAGCTCATATATGTCTCTCTCTCCTCTCTTTTTTGAACACAAGAATCGATAGAAGGATTGGACCAACGAAAGCTAAAAATGCAGACATACATCCCGATATGGGCACTCTCAGTGGAGAGAGAGAGAGAGAGTAGGGAATCGTGAAGTGAGGGATTAAAAGGGTAAAATAGAAGGACATTTGCTACAACACGTACAGATACAAAATACACAGATCGTGTTTGGAATTAACTTTTGAGTTTTACACTAGTAATTCAAATCGTTCATTTTTCTTAGAAATTTTTTTCGAGTGGGTTCACAAAAATTCAGCTCAATCAAACGGTTAAAAGTGCTAGAACCAAAGTCTCACCATTTCAATCCAAAAAATCTTTTGATTGAAACAATGGATCTTTGGTTTAAATACTTCTAATAGTCCGATTGAACTGCAATTTTGTGGGTCAACTGTGAAAAATGTTTTAAAAATAATGAACGGTTCGGATCACTTATGTAGAATCCAAACGTAAGTCTCCGAGCACGATTTGTGAATTCGCTGTGCCTATGAATCAGTATACATAGGTTTTCCATAAGCGAAGCGAAGAGAGAGGGTCTTGGTTTTGACCTTTTAAGGAGCTTTAATTATCCGGTCAACGTGGTAATCTGGATCATTTCAATGCTATACATTTTATGTAAAGTTTGTATACTACTCCCTTCGTCTCAATTTTATAGTTTCTTGTTCTATTCTAACCGGATAAAAAAACGATTATATCTTTCAATCGATAATATATTTTATATGCAATATAGATCTTGACAGATAGACCTTGATTTAATCTAATACGCAAAGTGTTCAAAATCACCTAAAACATTGCAAATTATAAGATATAACACTTTGAAAAGTGACACGAATTCCCAAAAGAGACTATAAAATTGGGACGGAGGGAGTACTCTTTTTTTTTTTAATCAGCGGTGGGGTTTATACATTTTATCATGGGTCCCATAAAAATTGGTAGCAGGTAGCGATGGAGTGCTTCGAAGCACCATGTGACTATATTCGGGACCAATAATTATTACAATTAGGTTCCGTTCCGCTAAAAAAAAAAGCTGTTTTATTTTAACTCAAAAAACTATCTCACTCCGCTAACAAAAAACCACTTAGTTTTTTTACAAAACTAAAAACCAAAAAGCCAAAAAAAACTAGTTAGTGGAACAAGTTAATTTTTTTGCAAAACTAAACATATAAAAAAACTAGTTAATGGAACAAGTTAGTAGAACAAATTAGTTTTTTTGCAAAACTCAAAAACCAAAAAACTAGTTAGTGGAACAAGTTTTTTGTTTTTTTTTTTTTTTGCAAAATTAAAACATCCAAAAAAAAAACCTAGTTAGTAGAACACCCCCTAGTTGGGATAGGAAGGAAGCTGTTGGTTCATTGTTTGTCTGTTTTTTTAGCTCGAGTTAATAACTGTATGGTGAGTTTTTATTACGGTATTTTCGATATATTGGGACTACAAGATGTCAAAATCAGTTAATATGTATGTGAAAAAATGACTTGTTAATTTAATAATTTGTAGTCTAAAAATACAATAAATACATTAATGGAAACTCAGCATGAAATAGTTCACCAGCTAAGTACTTGTGGGTTAGTTTGGGTGAATTGGGAAAATTGGTTTTTTTTTGTTTTTTGGTTTTGTCCTTATTCAATTATTTTTTGCATTTGTTGGTTTTTGGTTGATTTTTTTTGTGGTTTCTTGGCTTGTCTCGATGAGAGGAATCTAAAAAGTATAAAATTATTAGCCAAACTTAAAGTTTTGTGAATAAAGACGAAAAATAAATCAAATAGGTTGAATGTGATGTTCATCGGATGTTTAAGAATCACATGATTGCAATAAGAGATAAATGCATTTTAACGTTTAAAATTATGGTGATCGAAATTATGGGGGTGTTTGGCTGCCTTCTTTTACGCATTGTAAAGTTTTGTATATTTGGTTTATGATATTTAATTAAAATTAATTAATTAAAATGAATTCTGGAAAAATAAACTGGAGATTGTCTACCAAATAAATATCAAATGAGGATAAGCCTTTTGGATTTTTTATTTTAATCTTTTATAATAAAATTCTTGTGAAAAGCTTATTTTTGCACATATTGTCCAACAATTTTTTTCTAATTTCCATTACAATTACAAGATCTATGCCTACAATCAGAATCTAAAAGGTCATTGGCTCCCGAACACCCCTATATACACACTACTAATTTATGATGAGTCCTAAAATAATTAAATAATTTCATACCCAAGTGGAATCCAGAAAAATCTCAAATATGGCCAGCAGCAATTTCTGTCATTTTCAAGGACCTAGCAGAGAAAACCTGTTAGTTGTTGAACTGAACAAAGCCAAGTGGGATTTTCAACATGGTAGTTGCACTCGTTAGAGCAACTTCAGCCGTGCATCAAACTTTTACTCAAATTTTCACTTCAATTTGAGTAAAAAACTTGATTTGAGGAAACTCATTCCAGTCGTCAACTGTTGTTTACTCAAATTTAGCTCTAAAAAAATCAAAAACAATTTATCTCACCTTCCCCTCTATCAAAACCACCGTAGACCACCTCCACCACCCATAACCACCTTCGTCTACCACAGAGATATGACCACCACCATCAGGGTCACCAGCCACCACCACCTCCAACTCCAGCACCACCAAAATCCTAGGGTTCCGCCGTGAGAAGTGTAGATCTGACCCACCACCACCGTTGTCTCCATAGCCACTGCTGCTGTCCAGCACCTCCGTCAACCGCCAGCAAGCACCACCATCGACTGCCCAAAACTAGTCGTTACTATTTTGGTTCAAGAAATAGGTCTCCATAGATTTGGAAAAAAATCTGAGTAAAGCTTGATTTGGTATGATTTTGGTTCAAATAGTGGAGTGAGATTTTACTCAAATTTTTAGGTGGATTTATCCGGATTTCAAATTTGGTTAAAAAAAGGGTAAGGGTTGGAGGTGCTCTTAGGGGTACAAAAAAGTAAATTTGTTGAGTCCCACTTGTACTTTAAAGTACATTTTAAAAATACACATATTTTAAAGTACACCTAAAAGTACAATTGAGACCCACAAATGTACCTTTTGTACCATTACGGCATGAACGGGTGCAATAATGCACCCATTAGCATTTTCCTTTTCAAGGCAAATTTTAAAGTTAGCCAATTGGGCTGACATTAAGGTTTAAAAAGTGTATTAAAATACATAAAAAAATGTATAGAAAAGTGTAAAAATGTATTAAAATATGTGAAAAGTGTGTAACAATGTTCCTGTTTTTGTTTTTATGTGAGCTTATTAGGCTGATAATAGAAAAATCCATTCAAATAAATTTTACATTTATTAGTTTTGCGTCAAATGTTTGTGAAATATTGATTTGTCTCGACGAGAAGAATCTAAAAAGTAGTATAAAGTATAGTCAAAATAAATTTTTTAAATAAAGCAAAAATTAATCTAATAAACTGGTCTAATTTCAAGAACATATATTATATTTTTTGGATTTCTATTGTTGAGACGAATCAATAATCCACGAAAACTCGACATAAAACTAACTTTGATGTTCTTTTTCTTGATCACTACCGTATTGGCTAACCACTCTGGGTAACTTACTTCCCATATAGCATCTGCCTCTAACAACTTATCAACTTCCTCACTCACAGGGTCTACGTACTGTGGTGCCCTGTGGTGCCAATCTTCTCTTCTTTTGGATAACCAATTTGTGTCGAGGATCCACATTTAAGTGGTAGCAAATCACATCCGGGTAAATACCACCAGGCATCTCCTTGGGAATCGAAGCAAAAAATGTAAAAAATTATTGAATAAAAACAAAACAAATAAACAAAAAAATCCGATTCAGTAATTTTTTGCCAAGGCAGGTCTTAGTCGATAAAACGGGGACATCAAAAAAATATTTTTGTTAAAAAAAGTCAAAGATTTCTTTCAATTTGTGAATCAAATTTTGAATTTTATTGATAATGTCACTTTGCTCACTTTACATTTCTAAAAAAAATTCCAAAAGTATTCTTTTTTATCTCTCATCTTCCTAATCATTAATCATATTTTTCTCTCTACCCATACCTCTATATCAAATCATTATTCTCATTTCTCTCTCTAATTATTACTTTTGCTAAAAACTCATCTAAACATTATCTTAAAAATATTTCTCAAAATATTCTTCTCAAGACTCTCAACCAAACACAGCGGTTATATTTTTTGAAATTCTCATTTTGCAAATTGTACTCTCTTTTTAAAACGGAAGTGGTACTCTATTACTCTCTCCATTATTGCAAAGGCCAAAGTTTCAGTTGAAGAACTGGCGGTTTAACGTCATATTGACAGCTTCACAAAGCTAAAACTGACTGCATGTACGGCTGCGTTTGGTATAATATATAGGAAGTCTTTTTTCTTGATAGTTTCATATGATAAATTGATAATCAAGTGGTCCTACTAGTAGCTTAGGGTTGTTTTGGGGGAATTGAGAAATTAATTTTTTGGTTTTTTTAGTTTTTTTCTTTATTCAAAAAAAAATTGCATTTGTTAGTTTTCGGTTGATTTTTTATGGTTTCTTGCCTTGTCTCGACGAGAGGAATCTAAAAAGTATAAAATTATTAGCCAAACTTAAAGTTTTGTGAATAAAGACGAAAAATAATCCAAAAAACTTTTCGGTTAATTTTTTGTGATTTCTTGCCTTATTTCAACGAGAGGAATCTAAAAAGTATAAGTTTTTTGGTATATTTTTCATCTTTATTCACAAATTTTTTAGTTTGGCTAATAATTTTATACTTTTTAAATTCCTCTTGTCGAGACAACACAAGAAACCACAAAAAATCGATCAAAAACAAACAAATGCAAAAAAAAAATTGAATAAGGACAAAACCAAAAAACTAGTTTTTTCAATTCACCCAAACCAACCCTTAGCCTCCTTTGGCTAAATACAAAAAACTAGTTTTTTGATTTCTTGAGTTTTGTTCTTATTTAAATTTTTTCTGCATTTGTTATTTTTTGGTCGATTTTTTGTGGTTTCTTAGTTTGTCTTGATGAGAGGAATCTAAAACGTATAAAATTATTAACCACAATTAAAGTTTTGTGAATAAAGATGAAAAATTATGGCAAAAAACCGATTTTTTGGTTTATTTTTTGTCTTTATTAAAAAAATTTAAGTTTGACTAATAATTTTATACTTTTTAAAATCCTCTCGTTGAGACAAGCCAAGAAATCCCAAAAAAATGACCGAAAACTAATTAATGCAAAAAAAAATTTTGAATAAGAAAAAAACCAAAAAACTAGTTTTTTGTATTTAACCAAACCACCCCTAATTAGATGGGACTTGAGGCCTTGTTCGTTTTAGGTTTTAAGATATGGTTTTCTCAATTATTATTTAATCATTATCATTATTTTCAAATATTATTTTTATTTTTCTCTCTATCTCTCTCTAATTATTAACCCCTATTTTTAATTATTATTCCTATTTTCCCCTCCAATCATTACTAAAAACCAAAACCCGAACCAAACACAACCTGAGATTCTCAACCAACAAACCTCAATTCCCAAGAGTTTAGAGCATAGTATATATGAAATTGCATTTTGGAAGCATTATTTAAAATATTTATTATAAACAGGTTTAAATACTAAAAATGTTTAACTTGTTTAAGCAGCGGAAAAATAAGCTTAACAACCAAATTGAGTTTGATTACATCCCCATGAAATATTCAATTGAGAAGTTAGGATTACAACCAACCAAAATATAGTATGAAATTAACAGAGCATACTAAAGATTTAAATTCATGTTCTAGCCTTCCTCTGGCACCTAATCGACAATGGACTCTTGTCATGTATAGCCACAATTCTTGTATGATCAAAGTGAAGTATAGAAATGAAGAACGTGTAAATGATTTCATTAGATAGCCTTTACTTACAGTTTCGTCCTGCTTTCCAACCGCGAGAAACATCTTCTCATTTTAACCACTAAGATTAAGGCCAATCATGATTCAACTCTCACCTTACTTGCCTTGAATAGGAGCTCCAACAACACAGCCTAAATTAGCTACTTAGAGTCATCAAGCCTCACAAGGGTGAATTCCCCAACGTTTGTCGATACCTCTAGGCCTGCGAGGAACTAACGGTAATCTCGGGAGTATATAGACCATGACCGTACTATAATACAAACGACTCTTACATTATCAAAATTCATACAGAGTAATCATGCAACGCCATAACTTAGGGTTTAAAACCTAACTAGAAATTTTAAATATAATTATCCACATAAAAGAAATTAAATAATCAAAATTTTATTTATAAAATTACGGATTATTATAGAAATACTCCTCTAAGAGCATCCACAATGGTCTAACCAAAATTGGATAACCAAAAGTTGCCACATAAGCTTTTGGTTATCCATTTAGAGGTTGCTAAAGTTAGCAATGTCAAGTCCCACATTGGTGTTTTTTGTCCATAACCAAAAATAATGGACACCCTCCATCACTTATTCAAATGATAAACAAAACTTGCCACATTACTTTTTCAAACTACAAAAAATAGTTTTGAAATTTTTTTTAAAAAATATTTTGAATTTTCTTTAAGTACAAAACGGTTTAAAAAAAACAGTTTTTAAAAATAAATTTTGAAAAAAAACATTTTTTAAAAATAAACTTCTGAAAAAAACAGTTTTTAAAATGAACTTTTGAAAAAAAAAATAGTTTTTTTTAAAAGAACTTTTGAAAAAAACAGTTTTTAATAGGAATTTTTGAAAAAAAAAACAGTTTTTTAAAATGAACTTTTGAAAAAAACAGTTTTTTAAAATAAACTTTTGAAAAAAAACCAGTTTTTTAAAATTAAACTTTTGAAAAAGAAAAAAAGAATTTTAAATTAAACTTTTGAAAACATTGTTAAGAGAGGAGAGAGAAGGTTTTTGTCATTTTGTGTAATGGTGGGTGTACTTGATTGGGTAGATGTGGGGTCCATTAAATTTGGTTATTGGCAAAAGGTTGCTAGTTTTGGTTATCCAAGTGACAAAATTTGGTTAGTTGCTAAGAGGTTGCTAAGTTTGGTTATTCCAATGTGAGCACTTTTTTAAACAAACATTGCTAACTTTAGCAACTTTTTGATTTTGGTTATGCCATTGTGGATGCTCTAATGCACTATCAAGTTTCAAAGGGGAGATGAATGGAATTACAATTTAAAATTTTAAAATTAACTGAGAATTAACTACCTTCCAAACTCAAATGGAAAAAGATAAAAGTACACTCTCTAATGGTTTCGTAGAATCCGGAAAAATTCCAATGACACGAACATATTAGTGGCAAGAGCCCAACTTACGATGTAAATGAAGTAAACTTCTTATTTATTGTTATGCTCTCACTTGTTTAACTATTTGGGTTGGCGTTTCCGAAGTTAATAATAATTGTGACACGAGATAGGAGTAATTTAACGAACTTTTCGATATGCAAAGAGCATAAAAAGAAATTTTATGTGACATTAGATAAGAGTAACATTTAACGAAATTTTCTTTTAAGCTTAGGGAAAACATTTTTTTATTTTCAATTACATTTATTTTCAACAATTTGTTATTTTCAAGGCAATTGAAGCTTAAATATCTCATGAAAGTATTGCTACTATGCATACTAATTGTGAAGATACATTGGTATTTAAGCGGGAATCAATTGATCAATATATATAGTTGACAGACATTGCCTGTAACGAAAAAGACATCTAAATTTTTTGCATAACAAATATGCATATAGACTTTCATATATCACGACTTGAGTATAAAAATTAAAAAATCGTCTAGAATTGTGTTTAATCAAGTTTATACTTCTCAATGCATGAGTATGATTTCATATTTTTTTTATAAACTTTTTTTTTTAATTAGAAATTTTTTTATTCATGCATGATAAGGCATGATTTTGACCCTACTAGCTATGATTTTATGCTCCCACCATGCCTAAAATTACTAATGAATTTCGATACTACCTGTAGATATAGTAGGGCTGGCCAGGGGTAAGCCCTGCAATCACCTAGGCTTGGGCAACAGCCCAGGCAAGGGCAACCAAAATAAATAAATAAAATCGTGTATTTGTAATAATTTAATTTTATTGATGGGCAAAATGTTTGAAAGGGTTGTAGTACAGTTGGCTCCTGTGCGTCTGAACTTGTCTTGATGTAACCTCAGGGCTCGAGTTCGATCCTCTCTCTCCCCATTTTATTTTTGAATTCTCTTTATGTTACCTTAAATGGGTGCCAATCGTACAAATTATAGAAAAGCTTTCTGGAACATTAAGCTTGATTACTTTCAAGGTAACATTGCTACATTTTGAACATTCTCTTTGTACTCATTAATATTGGTTTTTCATTTTGTGATATATATCCCACCTTCAGTTCTATATTGAAACAAAAATAATATTTTTCATTAATATTGGTGATATCTACCCCAATCATTTTGATCATTTTTACTCTTCTGGAGATCGTGCATGTAAGTTTTTTTAATTTTATTTTAGGATAATAAAGAATGTCCCAATGAACTACACTAATTTTCTTGACCTCCCACTATCCTTTCCACACTAAGGTAACAAAATCAACAAATTTTACCCATATGCAACCACGTTTCTTTTTTTTTTTTTTAACTTGTATGGTTTATATATATAACTTAATATAAAGTGGACAACTAAGCTTAGGATCAGGCTTGGGCAACCCAAACACCGAGGTCGGCCTTGGATACAAGTGGGTTGAATTAAGTTTTTGCGTGCCGGATTGAGATTCCAAAGACGGATATGAATTTGCATGCAATTGGTATGACAAGATCTCACCGTTTTCTATTAATACCTTTTAAGGGGCCTACTGGGTTGATAATAAGTAAAGAATAAGACCAAAAAAATACACATTTCAGTGTCTTTTTCACACATTTTAAACCACCTTCACAAACTTTTATACAATTTTTACACATTTCAGGATTTCGATACATTTTTTTAAACATTGACAATGGCTTATTGGGCGAATTTTCACATCTTTTTAAAATGTGTTAACTAATGATAAAGTAAGACTTTAGTAAACCTCCTAGCCATGATTTCTGGCTCTGATTGTTCGTGCCTAAAATTACTGATAGTATTTTGACCTTCGATACAAGTCAAAGAATGTTAAATAAATTATTTTGCGTGCCGGAATGCATGCGATTTTAATGGATTAGATTTGCATGCCCTATGACCAAGATTGCAGACCATCCAACCCCTTAGGTCCATCCAGTTTTTATTTTTATGGACCCATTCTGAGATCACAATAATAATCGGAGCCGCTCATTTTATAAAACTCATCAAGTTTTTGTTGGGATGGGAAAAATTATGTTCAATATTAGATAACGATCAATGACTTACTGATCACATTTATCTTAAATTTATATCGACATAGATTCACTGTGCACAATGAATCAGAAACATATTGTTTCAAGATAAATGTGATCCGATAAGTCATCAATTGGTATCCAATGAACATTAGTTTTCTCCCACTTACAAAACTTAACAAGCATCACAAAATAAACAATTCCAATCATTGTTTATGAGCCTGAGAGATTCCATTTTATTGCTTCATATCTATAAGAATTTTTTTTTTTTAATAGAAACAAAAATAGTTCCGCATGTTTCTGCCTCATTGACTAGTA
This sequence comes from Vaccinium macrocarpon, assembly GCA_022606695.1. Lineage (NCBI taxonomy): Eukaryota > Viridiplantae > Streptophyta > Magnoliopsida > Ericales > Ericaceae > Vaccinium > Vaccinium macrocarpon. The sequence goes on along the minus strand of CM040176.1, from coordinate 26,299,880 downwards.
ATTTGTGTACTAAAAGTCAACTTTGGGAGTAGTGTCAGACAAAACCATGGCCCTACGATTAGGGACACCATTAGTGAAGATGTTCCCTTGGAGAAATTCAACAGCATTATATTTCCATTTCTGTTGACTTGACCCGGAAAGAGAGAGAGACTTAAGGATATATACAAGAGATAGGGGCAACCCCACACAAGGAGCCATAAGGATTCTTACTTGGTGGATCAATACTTATTTATTTATATTTTTATATGAATTTAATCTCTTTTAAGGTTGTTATCACAAGACTTAGGCTAGAATGTTTTTTTTTTTTTTTTTGACATCTCAATTTTTTCGGATCAGGTTAGGCCTGAAAGGGGTTGGTAACCATAGTTGAACTGCGAGAAAAGAAAACAAAAACATGTCAAATGGGTTAACGCCATGTCGTATTTGTCGGAACCTCCAAGCCACCCAAACATTTTTTGGACGGCTGAGATTTTAAGAGTGATATCTTTATAAATTTTGGGATAAATTTTCAAATGTTTCAATGGGTATCACGTGGCAATACTGTATCCGCGTACAAGTTTTTCTCTAGCCTAGCAGTGGCAACTCCTAAAAGATGACGGAGATGAAGTCCTCTTGTTTATTATTTTTTTGAAATGGGCCCCCATTATCAGTAATAGCATAATGGATTGTCCAATCTTCTTTGAGTGCGGTGGCTTTTCAGAAGGTTGATAGGCAAGTGGGTTGCTTGCTCATCTTCAAGTTGATTAAGGTGTCTCCAGTTGTGAGAAAAGATGGAGTGGAATTGAACCTTCCAATTTAGTAGAGAGAAAGCATCATGACTTCCAAGACTAACAAAGTGGCCAATTAGAGAATTGGGGTGGTCAAGGCGGAAGCAAGGATTTTTTATTCGAGGGGTCAAGAATTAGAACTGTGATTCGTTTTTTCAATTTGCTAATAGGAAAAAACAATTAGAATTACAAGTTTATCAAAAAGTAGATTAATTTATATTGATAAACAAACGTAGTTTTCCCTTACAAGCAACTCCTATGATTTTTCATATTTTGAAAACGATACATGATATCCTCATTTGTAATGCTAAAAATGCATCAATTGATCACACATTTGATTTCAAAGCCTATTTTTCACAATCTTCATACTAGAAAATACTCCCTCTCTGTAGAGTAAGTGGAGGACTGAACATGATGGGATTTCTGAATTAAGGAGGATTTTATTTTCCACGCCTTTTTTTTACTACTCCTATGTACCAAATATATAAAATAGGCTAGGGAAAAAAAGGAAAAAAAATTCAAAGAGGGGTCAATTAGCAATTTTTTGATGTGCACTAGTAGTATCCCTACAAAAATTTGAGGCCCAAAGGGGTCAACGGACTCCGTTATCTCCTCTTTTTTTGAATTAAATTTTTTGACCAATGATCAGGACCTTTGATCTAGTCCAAAATACTAAATTAATGAGATCTTTAACTTAGAGCAAAAATATCCATAAAATTATGCAGATAGTGGACTATCATTTAGGAACGGGGAGAGAGAGAGAGAGAGAGAGAGTATGATGGTTTTCCTTCACAGGTTGAGCAAGTGGGGGAAAAGGATGAGTCTGTTAATTTGGTCACAAGGTAAGAGTGAGAGATTTACGTGAGAGTAATTACCCAGGTGGAGTACTTGATCACAAAAAAGTAAATCATGTGGACCTAACAAATGCACATGTGTTCATGATATGTATTACGGTTCCACTTTGACCGGAAAAAAGTCAATGCTATGGAATGGGGTGATCATGCAAACTCAAAATTCGTTAACTAATTAAATTCTAGACTCAAACTAAGTAAATTGGAAGGAGAAAAATTTATTCACGGACGAGGCAGAAACTTTTGATTCACGGAAATCTATTCATATCATACCACATCACCGAATAAGAAGACTCTTCTACTAAAGAGATTATTCTTCCGTGAAAGAGTTATAGAGATTGTCTGTTTCAAATCTTTTTCGTACTTCTATTCCATGAAAGAGTAAACTAGGATCATCAAAGTTGTAACTTTGGCAGCTTGCCATTGGTTTTCCGCAATTCTTTGGTTCATGGAGGGTCCATGGATAAATTTCTCTCAATTAAAAAATATGAAGACGTAATAAAAACAAATTAGCCATAATTATTCAATAATCTGAGAGTACGAACAACAGAAATTGCATTACAGCTGTTGTCATATTACAATTCTTATTGGCAAGTTGAATTAAAATAGAGTATTGTGCTGTTGAGATCAATTTTAAAATTTTGAGCTCAGCCTACTGGCGTTACCATTGAATACAAAATACAAGTGGTTTTCTTCTCAACATTTTCATTTTAGGTTATTTTCAATTATCATGCATTCTAAATTAAAGAGATTATTTCCAGTTCATTTCTAACAATCAGTGTCTTGTCCACGACACGGGATTAGCCGACCAAATATCTTTAACTGCGGCGTCACCTCTAATTGTCAATGATTCGACGTTGATCACGTAAAGAACTCGTGTTTTGTATCTAATACTTCTTCCGTTTCATAAAATTTGATCACTACAAAACTACGTGCAATTTTCAAGCTAAAAAATAACGTGCTTACGAAAATAATTTTTTAATCAATATGGATCTTATTTGATAAATCTCATCGAGAACTTTTATACGATGCAAAAAAAAATTAAAAAATTATTTTGGTAAATACATTATTTTTTAGTTTAAAAATTGAACGTGATTTCGTAGTGATCAAACTTTATGGGACAAAGGAAGCATTACTAGTCGTCACTGTATTAGTAAAATAGCGCATCCCAATTTTTAGTCAATGGAATTTGCTTTCTTCCATTGCTTTTTATGGTCAATAATAGAATATGCTTCCTCATAAAGTTTTTTTTTTAAAAAAATTTAATGTGGTCCTGCTGTCCATTAACTCTGTGCATGTGAAATTTTCTCCTTCTGGCTGTGCCTTGCTGGCTGTGCTTTATCTCTTATGGATTGGATACTTTATAGGCTCATGTTGGCCTATTGATAGGAACCCGGGGGGCCTGCTGTGTCCGTGTGGGGGTCAGCGCTAACCCCCATCCATGGCAAGTCCGTTTTCACATCAACGGCTTTGACAGATCAAACAAATGGGCCAATTTACCGGATCTACACTTTGAAGAGAATATCCGGAAGTTGTTGATCGCATCTAAACGGACGGCGGCGGATGGGGGTCGGCGGCCTGCTTGACCCCACGGACAGCAGAGCCCCCCATTTCTATTGATAGGCATGCTTCCCATTTTGGATGATTTTAAAATAACTATAGGAAAAATAAATAAATATTTTTTTTTGGGTAAATAAAATAAATTAATTTTCTCACTTTCTTATACCGCGCTTTTTTCATTTTTGTTTATGCAAATTATCGCGTTGTCTTTCGACGAAAAGTGAATTTAATGGTAGGATAACACGGTAAATTCATCCACCCACGTACGTACATACGTCTGTGTGTATATAATACATTGATTGAGGGAGTAGGGAGAAGAGTACGCAAATCACTACAGAAAGAGAAAAAGGAAAAGAAAAGAAAACATATCAAATCGGGCCAGTGCTATGTCTTTCTATTCAAAGAGAGAACAATAAATAAACTTTTTTTTTTCTTTCCAAAGCTCCTGAATTTCTACTTTCTTTTTCCATAAAATACCTAAAAAAACAGTCAAATTTTCTCACTCCAAAAGAAAAACAAAAACTTCCGTCCTATTAAGCCGAATTTGCTAAAATACCTAAATAAAAAAGAATAAAAGAAAGTAACCATCGTAATGGTACTGACGCAAGTCGCCAAACTAACAAATGAAAAAATATTTAAATAAGTAAAAAAAAAAAATTCTAGTTATTTATTTTGTCAAAGCACCCCTAATAAGAAGTGTGCATAATAAAGGATGAGCCAAAATAAATGTCACCCAAAGTCACATGCCCTGGAATAATCCCAAAAACGGATTTTTTGAATGTCACCTTCGTCTGTATTCACAAAACCTTAAGTTTGGCTAATAATTTTATACTTTTTAGATTCCTCTCGTCGAGACAAGCCAAGAAACCACAAAAAATTGACCACAAACTAACGAATACAAAAAAAATTTGAACAAGAACAAAACCAAAAAAACCAAAAAACTAGTTTTTTCAATTTACCCAAACCACCCCTATAACTACACGATTGGGATGCAAAAAGTGAAAAATGTTTGTTACTTATTACACTAATTCTTGCACAAGTTATGTTACTGGAGATGCCCTTAGGGTGTAGATATGAAGAACCTCGAAAGTTCACGGCCCATTCAAAAGTTTCATTGATTAAAAGGCCCAAGAGGAGAACTTGTCGAAACGACGGCTTGATCTGCAAACTTGGTTCTCCGATTTCGCAATTTAAAAATCTAATTTCTGAAAAACAAATCCTCACGGTGGCCCAATTGACTCCCCTTTCGCACAATCCTCTTAATTTCATACTTGTTCCGTTCAAATGAAAGCTAATCAGATCCATTGTGAGGATTTCAACCCGATCATGTTCAAGTGATGACCCATTTCAAACCGTCCAATTGGGCCACTGTGATCCAAATTGAGATAGGTCTGGCGAAATCGGATCCAATTGCTAAAAAATTGCAATAAGAAGCTTCATGGTTCCTGAAAAAGATTGTTATAGACAACAGTCGTACTTTATACAAAGGGTTTGAAAAAAAAAAAAAAACCACCTGTACTACTCTGTGATAATGACACGGCAGAATCATTTTGTACATGATAAGTGATAACCATTAGAACAAAACCCAGAAAACCCTCACCAAATACAGTGGGGATTTTTTTTTCAGACCCCCATAAGCCCCCTCACCACAGCCCAAAGCTTACAAAACCCTCCACCCACCCACAGCTAGATTTATATGCCAAAAAAAAAGAACCCACACAACATTCACTACTAGAATTCAGTCATCATCGGATAAACAAACGACGTCAGTTGCAATACCTGAACCGGCTACATTAACTAGTACACCACCTCCTTCGTTCATGTGTGATCCAAATTGAGATAGGTCTGGCGAACCAAAATTCAAACCCAAATCTTGTCGCAACGGCATAAGGTTAGGAGGAGTCCTTCCTGTGACTTCAGCCTGGCGGCCCCAATCGTAATGGGATGGAGGGTGGGGAACTAAGGGAGAATTCATGGGAATGTCGGGAACTGAGGGAGAACTCATGTGAACGTGGGGAACTGAGGGAGAAGCCGTGGGAATGTTGGGAACTGAGGGAGAACTCGTGCGAATGTGGGGAACTGAGGGAGACGCCGTGGGAAGATTTCTTTGCACATGTTGAACGGGCAACATCTCCTGTGGAACCACCAAGGGAATACTGGATGATGGCATGGATGACGAAGGTCCACCGACTCTAAATCGTTGAAGATGGGGAGCTGGGGCCCGTATTTCGCTGCCAGCTCGGAGATTTATGGTGGGAGGAGTAATGGGGACGATAAGAGGGGGCCCGGCTGGAGTGGTTGAAAAGGGGGGTGATGAATGGTGGACAAACGGCATAGAAGCTGAACCTGTAACACGGGACGGTCCATGTGCAGGCCTAGATGATGGTATATGCTGCTGCATGATATTAGAGGGCACGGCTGCAAAAATAGAAATAAAAAAGTTTTGGTGCTCAATGATTGCGCAAAACCCTTTTCTACGCACACACACACACAGATATATGGGAATTTGTGGTCTCAGGCTGTTATTGAGATCAGGTTGGTGCAAAGACACTTGGGAGCGGATGGCACTCAGATTGGATGGGGAAATTGCATACCTTGCTGCGATCTCAAGAGCGCATGGCACTTGGAACGGAAAGCATCAGCCAAAATCTTGTTCATGAGTACCTTCCTCGTATTTGAATCAAGTTCCTTCTTTTTCAGCAAAAATGCTGATTCAGCACTGTGAAATTTATCCCCATACTTCCTACGAATTCGAGCAACAGCTTCCTCTATCTCCTTGTTAAATTCAAATTTCAGCCCCAGCTTCTGCTCAGAGAAAGGCACTAGTAAGAGAGGGAGCCAAAAGCCAACAAATGAAATAACCTAGGTTAACAAACAAGACACTAACCGTTTCTTCATAAATCTTAAATGTGTTCTCTTTTTCTTTATGCAACCTATCCAATTCATTACGAAGTGGATCACCATAATTTGGCTGCTGGGAGGCCATTTGGGGTGCACTATTCAACGGAAGATGCGTTTCAAATCCTTCAAGAGGAGGATGCAGCCCCAATTGCGTAAGAGAAACTTCTTGATTCGGAACCCATACAGTCCCAAATTGTTGTGCTGGTTCGTTCCCAAATTGTTGTGAAGCTCCCCACCCTTCACTACAAATTTGTTCGTCTCTAGAAGCTGCACTTACATCAGGTTGGCTGTGATCAACAGCCGAATCACTAAATGGTGACACCTGCAGTTGCTGGACACCATCAATCAATGCTTCTTTGTGTTGGACAGTGGGTCCAGTATCAGCCCGATTACATGGTACAGCGTCAACATATTCTGGCAATGCTTCTTCATTACGAGTCTGGTCAGTTGAGCCACTGTTTGTGGAATGAAATGGTAAAACTTCAATTTGATGCGGAACATTTTGACTTTCACTAAATTCTGCTTCGTTCACCAACAGTTGTGAAGCCCCCAGCCCTCCTTCACTGGGTAGTTCAACTCCAGAAGCTGCCCGTGTATCAGGTTGATTGTGATCTACTGATGAATCACTAGATGGTGACACCTGCCATTGCTTGTCATTGTGATTAGTTTGGAGTCTTTGGACAATGGAACCAGTATCAGCCAGATGACTCGGTAAAACTTCAACTTGCTGCAGATCATCTTGGTTTTGTCTGGCGTCTTCGTCTCCATGCGTTCCAGTAGATTTGCTTGACTGCAGTTGCTTCACATGTTCCTCGAATGGTTCTTCGTTACTCATCTGATTAGTTGCTACATTGCCTGTGGAATGCAATGGTACAACTTCAACTTGCTGAGGAACATCTACATTTTCACTTGCTTCTAGTTTGTTCTCTGAAGCCCCAGGCCCTTCACTAGGTAGTTGTTCAACTCCAGAAGTTGCACTCACATCATGCTGGTCCACATGTTCAGGCAATGCTTCTTCTTTGTTAGTCTGATTTCCACTAGCTTCTGCATCTCCATCATGTATTTCAGTAGAATCGGAAACCTGCAGTTGCTCAACTTGCGGCAGATCATCTTGGTTTTGTCTAGCATCTTCGTCTCCATGTGTTCCAGTAGATTTGGTTGAATGCAGTTGCTTCACACGTTCCTTGAATGGTTCTTTGTTACTCGTCTTATTAGTTGTTACATTGTCTGTGGAATCCAATGGTACAACTTCAACTTGCTGAGGAACATCTACATTTTCACTTGCTTCTGGTTTGTTCTCTGAAGCCCCAGGCCCTTCACTGGGTAGTTCAACTCCAGAAGTTGCACTCACATCATGTTGGTCCACATGTTCAGGCAATGCTTCTTCGTTGTTAGTCTGATCTCCACTAGCTTCTGCATCTCCACCATGTATTTCAGTAGAATCGGAAACCTGCAGTTGCTCCACGTCAACTTGCAGCAGAACATCTTGATTCTCACTAGCATTTGCATCTCCATGGTGCATTAACGTAGAATGGGACGACTGAGAATATTCTCCATGGAGTGCCTGACAAAATAAGACAAATGAGAATCTGGCTGCTGAATCATTTGTTTTCCAGAGTCTATTAAGTGTTCCGAGAAATACAAAGATATATCATGCAAAGCAAGCCAGCCAGGAATACCCAGCATATGAGTCTCCTTGGGATTCTTTAAAATCAATTTTGAGCTCCAAAACAAATATTCGTCAGCCGAAATTATTCATGCCATAAATTGCCCTACCACCTATGTAGCACGGACACAAATACGGACACGGGAAATCTAAAAAAATAGACACGGACATGGCGGGGAACACGACAAAAATCAAATAAATAAATTAATAATTATATATATAATATATTATATATATGTATGCAGCAACACTTGTGCAACGCTAATGTTCTGGATGCTGAATGAAAGAAGCATGGTAATGTGCACATAAATCAAAATGATTCTTGGGTCTGCCCTCTATGATGCCTTTTGGCTTTGATTTAAGGGCTTGATTCCGCAACAAACGTATATATTAGGTCTGTCTCCAATCCATCTGTTTTACTGGTATACACACATTTATATTGTTATGCACTGGTATACACACACATCTGCAGAGATGTATACATCAAATATACAGGGCCGACCCTGGGGTAAGCTGAGCAAGCCTTTGGACTTGGGCAACCCACCCCGGCTGGGGCAACCAAAAAAAAAATCGTAAGTTTGTGTATAAATGTAAAATGTTTCCAACTAAATCATAAGCTGTTTGTTTGGCCTGATGGTCAAGGGTGTTGCCAAGCCCCTTTACAGGCTGAGTTCAAATCCTAGAGGAAGCAGTTTTTATGGTATTTTTTATGTTTTTTTTTATGTTTCAGACTCTAGCCTTCTTTCTTTCTTTTTTTTAAAGTTTTTTTAAATATTTTTTTGGTACTTTTTGTTGATCCCAAGTCTAGCCTTCTTTCTTTCTTTTAGGAGTAGTTATTATTTTAATATTAGCAAGATTCCTTCCTCTTTTTCCTCAGTCTTTTTTTTTTTCCAAACAAGTCTAGATCACATTCAAAATAAATACACTCAAATATACAAACACTCTTATAAATGTATGTGATCACACAAACTCGTGATGTTATACGAGTGAGCCCCACAGATTTATGCATGTGTTTGTGTAAATGTGGATGCATTTGAGTGTGGTTCTTGACTTTTTGTTTTTCCTTCTCAATCCAAAATATTACGAAATCACATTACTCAATTACATTGTTAGAAATTTAGCTTTTAACATACACAACAAATAATTTACATGTGATATGTTCTTACATTTAATTTTAAAAAGTTATCCCAATGGTGGAAAATTGAAAACAATTCGAGTGAGCTAACATGATTTATTAGTTTTTTAAAACAAATCATAGCTAAAATATGAGGATACTTTCTTATTTTCTTCACAAAAAATATATTTACAATTATACTTCTTTGCATTTATCTTTTATAATTGTATCCTTTTAGTTTGAAGTTTTGTAATTTTGTAAAATTATTAAAAGAACTCTTAACGATGTAGGGGCGCAATATTGGGAGTTTGCTTTGGGCCCCTAAAATAGCTTTTGAATTTTTGTAATTTTTTTATTTGATTTTTTTAATAATTTAATATTAAGTTGGCAACCAAACTAATGTTGGGCTTGGGCAACCCAAACATTAGGGCCAGCCCTGCAAATATATACCAGTACATACATAAATATACAAAAATATGTGTATATACATCGAGAGAGGGAGGGAGAGAGTGAGATCGTGAGAGTCAAAGTGTGTAAATATGGGACATGCGTGTCCATGCCGTGTCCCCCTCCAAAAAATAATTTAATTTAAGGATACGCCACGCGGCACGTCCAATACTTGTCCCCAAGTGTCCCCCGAGTGTCCCTGTGTCCCATACGGGGACACGGCAACCTCTAGAAGTGTCGGTGCTACATAGCCTACCACTGTAACATCTTGAGGAGAAGTCATGAAAATAAATTCAGTCATATTGGTTTAAATTGTGTAAAAATTTTCAACAGGGGTTGTAAAGTTTCAAAACAGAAATCCTGGAAGGAAAACTACATACCGAAATCTGTGGCGATGAATCAGCTAGAGCTAACGTATGGAATGGCTGAAAAATAGATGATTCTTCCAGTGAGCCACCATTGGTGGGGCTTACAGCTGCATCGTTCTGGACAGCCATAGGATCCAGGACTAAAACATCAAAGTCCTCCATTTGATCAGGCTCTCTATTGGGACCTACATCTGGGTATGGAATTTCTACAAACTCAGCAACCACCACTCCGTCTGGGACACACTGAGGCGCACCTTGTTCACTTGATGGAGCCCCATCAGAGTTTTGTTTTGCAAAATCCGGGTCAACAAAGCCATTGTACTCATTAGCATCAGCTGAACTACATAAGGAAGCATCCACTGAATGGGTTTCACTATTTGGATGCAATTTAATGATTGGAGTATCAATGGGGATACTAGACCCTACAGCTTCAGCGCTGGCAGTCCTAGGCCTTTCAGATGGTTCCATCTCACTACCTTGCATTCTGTTGGGAGTTGCTGGTTCTACAATACCTCCAGAAGAAGAGGAAACATTCTCAGGGCCATCATGAACCCTACGTTTACAAGAGCCCCCAAATTCAGCTCCATATGAAGGCAGCTCGAATGGTATTTCAGCTTGAGCCCAGGACTTCACATCTTGCAAAACACGCTCTTCCTTTTGCTTCAGCTCATTCATTTCAGTGAAATGCTCTGCCTTGAGTTTTTCAAGAAGTATTCCTTTATGGCACTCGTGTTCTTTAAGTTTCTTCGCATGTTCTTCTTCTTTTCTTTTCATCTTTTCTGATCTCACAGAATTACTACGGTGTATCATCCGAACAAGAGTCAAATCCAACTCGTGATCTCTCTCAATTTGTACACTCTCATCCTCCAACTTTTTGTTCAACTCCCGAATTTTCTCTTCTAGCTTGTCATTGAGCTTCAACATCTGCTTGGCAAACTTTTTCTGAATCCGCTTGACAGATTTCAACAGTTCTTTCTCCGTTTTTTCACTATTTGGCACCTGTCCTATTGAAATGGATCTATCTGAGGCAAAATCGTGAACTGCTACTTTGAATCTTTTCTTCAGCAGTCGCAACTTTGAATGCACACTGTTTGCCTCTTCCTCAGTACAGCCAAAGTTCAAGTGTTGCTTTGCTAAGGCAAGTGATGCCTTCTTATCAATTTCAAATTCCAGCAATGAAGCCGCAATCCAACACTGAAATATTACATGAAAACGTTTTTAAGGAAAAAAAGAAGTTCCAACATACATGCACGCACATGTAAGACTGTTATTCTCCTGCTTAACTATTTTGCAAGACTTCTAGTAGAAAAATAGAAACAAAATCATTTGCATTTTATTTCCTCACAAAATATTAACAGAGCTACATGAGTGCACAAGTATGTATTATTGTGGTACAGAGACAAGATGACAGAAGCCATGCACGGCAGCATTTTTAAATGACACTTGTTATATCCAATTCGATGTGAAGTCACTGGAAAAAAGGCCAAAATGTTGCTATTGTTTCTTAAACAAGAAAATGGCTTAAGTCTTAATGCTCATATAACCATTTGACACAGGGTGATAGTACAAGTATCAGACAGATACTAACCAGAGATATCTGGAAAGCCTGTAATATGGCTAACGGTTCCCTATTGATTTGATGTTTATCAACAACGTATTCAAGAAACCTTCTAACCATAACCTTGACATCTTCCTGCATTTACAATCAAAAGCACAGAGTCAGCGGGTACAATATGCAATGTATAACAAGTGCAGGACATCATCGCCACATTCTTCTTCTTTTTCTTTTTTGGATCAGGTAAGAACTTTAGTTTTAACTTTGGGGGAGTGGGGATTGGGAGTCGAGCTCCCAACCCCATGAACTTCCTCTAGTGCCCTTACCACTTGGGCTAGAGTCGCTAGACAATTGTTATATCCATTTTTCCATTAAATGAGCACCTATGCTATGAGATCAGTACAACAAAATGACTGGTTAAGATACATGATAAAGTTGCAAGGGTAGGGTGCCTATAAATTCAGGAAAGTTTTAGTATAATTGGACCTCAACAGAAACTTTTGACCATAGAAGATTCGCAGCAGATATGCTAGATCTAAATTGTTGTGAATCTTAAAATTGTCAATGGACATGCCCAGAAGAGAGCACGATATCATATACAGGATACTGAAGAGTTAAATATTAATCATGTTTTGTAATTTATCCATAGGGGATGAGTTTGATGAAAACACGTTGCAGTTTTTCCCACTGAGATAAACCTTAAGGTGGATTTCATAAATTCATATTTCTGTTATAGCAAAACTATAACGAAAATAAAACTAAGAGAGGCAAGTATGGAGAGAAATAAAATGAGCGTTAAGAACTGAAAGATGCGATGGTAAAAATAAAAAGAAGTAAAAAAAAGAGTATGCTATACATACTGAAAGCTGTAGAACTTCACAGAGTTTGGAAATCTCAGGATTCAGAAGAACAAGAAGTGTTTTTTGCACATCAGACAATCCTGTTCCTTCCTCTGACTTAACCATGTGAACTTCGGGTAACAATGAGGTAACCTTAGAGGGAAAGGTAGAGGCAGAAGCATGGCTTGTATGTAGTGTGTCGGTAATACAATCAGTTGACTGAGGCAGAAATTGAGAAACTTCATCAACTGGAACACTAGAATCTCCTGCAGTATTAAGACAAGCCATCAGAAAGCTAAAAAGATACTCTGCAGGTATCACAACAGCAATATATATATATATATACACACACACATATAAATATACAGTCCACTTCCTATCGACACCCTTAAGTTACAGACTTCGTCCGCACCTCCTAGTTCCAGACCAAATCTCGAGGATCTGAACCGTTCAATGTGTTTAAAAAGCGTTTTGAAGGGCCTCCGCCAGAAATTAGCAAAAAAAAAAAAAACGGGAAGGGCTTGATCCAAGCAATTTTTCATAAAAATGAACATATACAGTTTTTATGAAAAATTGCTCGGATCAAGCCCTTCCCGTTTTTTTTTTTGTTGATTTCTCGCGGGGACCCTTAAAAACACCTTTTAAACACATTAGACGGTTTGGATCGTCAAAATTCGATCGGGATCTATGAGGTGTGGATTTTTAAAAATGTAAGTGTGGTGTATTATATATATATAGAGAGTCCGGATCTCATCCGGGACTCCACCTTCCCGATATTTTTTTGAAAATCAAAGCCATCCAATGTGTTCAAAAGGTGTTTTCATGGGTCCATGCGAGAAATCTTCAAAAAAAAAATACCGGGAAGGGCTTGATCCAAACAATTTTTCGCAAAATTGTAAATATATAGTTTTTGCGAAAAACTACTTGAATCAAGCTCTTCCCGGTATTTTTTTTTTAAAGATTTCTCGCGTGAACACTTGAAAACACTTTTTGAACACATTGGACGGCTTCGGATTTCCCAAAACAATTTTTAAAAGCATCAAAACATCAAAAAACCTCCAATCCGGGATCCCGGATTGGATAGTTGGCGTATATATATATATATATATAGGGTAAACTTCTAGTCCGGACTTTTAATTTCCGGACTTTTTATACAAATTTTTTTTTGGCGATCCGATCCGTCCAATGTGTTCAGAAGGTGTTTTCAAGGGCCCTCGCGGAAAATTTTCAAAAACAAACACCGGGAAGGGCTTGATCCAAGCAGTTTTCGCAAAAATATATAAATACAGTTTTTGCAAAACCGCTTGGATCAAGCCCTTCCGATATTTTTTTTTTGAAGATTTCTAGCGTGGACCCTAGAAAACACCTTCTGAACACATTGGACGGATCGGATTTTCCAAAAAAAATTTGCAACACAAAAAAACCCCATTTTTTCCTTAAATCCGGGAGTGTGGACTTGAAAATCCACCTATATATATATAGGGTAAACTTCTAGTCCAGACTTTTAATTTCCGGACTTTTTATACAAAATTTTTTTTGACGATCCGATCCGTCCAATGTGTTCAGAAGGTGTTTTCAAGGGCCCTCATGGAAAATTTTCAAAAAAAAACACCAGAAGGGCTTGATCAAGCGGTTTTAGCGAAAAATATATAAATACGGTTTTTCGTAAAAGCGCTTGGATCAAGCCCTTCCCAAAGATTTTTTTTAAGATTTCTCGCGTGGACCCTAGAAAAACACTTTCGAACACATTGGACGGATCGGATTTTCCAAAAAAAATTTGCAACACAAAAAAACCCCATTTTTTCCTTAAATCCGGGAGTGTGGACTATAAAATCCACCTATATATATAGGAAAATGGTATCCTAAGGGATCCCGCACCAAAATTTGATGCAGAATTGGCCTTTCCGGATCAAATTTTGACGATCCAAACCACTCAATGTTTTTAAAATGCATTTTTAAGGGTCCACATATAGCGTTTTTAACAAAAACTGATCCGATCAAGGCCTTTCGGGTATTTTTTTTGAAGATTTTCCGCGTTGGCCTTGGAAAATGCATTTTAAAAACATTGAGCGGTTCGGATCATCAAAATTTGATCCGGAAAGTTGAAAAATGGCCAAGTCCACACGGAATTTTGTATGTGGGATCCCTTAGGAGACCGGAACTCTCTCTCTCTCTCTCTCTCTCTCTCTCTCTCTATATATATATATATATATATATATATATATATATATATATAAAGTATCCTATGAGGGCTCCCTCACAAAAAAAGTGCGGGAAAACCGGTTGTGGGCGTTGAATCCTATGGAGCCCTCATAGGAAACATTATATATATAAAACATTATACTTAAAAATAGAGGAAATAAAAAATTATCATCACAACTTAAATATTTTCTCAATTTACCTCCATTTAGCCTGGGCCTTGGAGAGGTTGGATCAGCACTAGTGTTCATCACCTTGTCCTGTATCTTTCCAACTTCATGAGTTTCAACCTCTGGATTGTTGCCAAATCTTTGGCCCCTATCTTGGGGAAAAAAGTGATTCATTGTCATGCTTACAGCTAAAAGCAGCTGAGTCATGTTCACCAATAAACAAGTGATATAACAAGCACCAATTAAAGTCTCTTTAGATTTTCATACAAGCCCACCACAATCATCCCGCAGAAAAGTTGACGCCTAATCTACGTTGATTTTAGACTAGCTAAAAAGCCAAGTTGACTTATTTTTTTGTCTTTATTTTATTATTATTATTTTTTTGCTCTTTTTTTTTTGTTAGTTTTGCATTGATTTTTTTAGTATTATTGGTTCGTCTTGACGAGAGGAATCCAAAAAGGTAAAAGATTATGATTAGAACTCTCAATCTTTTGAATAAGATCGAAAAAAGTGTAAAAATTTGTCTTTTTGACTTATTTTTGTCTTTATTCAAAAAAATTCAAGCTTCAATCATAATTTTTTACTTTTTTGATTCCTCTCGCCGAGACGAATCAATAATACACAAAAAGTTGATGCAAAACTAAAAAACACGTAAAAAAAAAATCAACTAAAGACGAAAAGATAAGCCAGCTAACTTTTTAGGCCAAAACACACCACGACTAACATCGTTATTTTTTCTCTATAAAAGTTTCAAGGGAGTTTCAGTAATTTAAAACTTCCCATAACGGTAAGATATGCACATGTCCTGTAAACTATTAAAGACTCGGACATTTTCTATAAACCCCCTATTAGGTATCCATATCTTAAATTAGGCAATCACAGAACAATAAACACAATAACATTGTATTTAACTCATTTTGGGAACTGGTGCTTTTATATACCACAGGTAGTATATTATATGGCATACCAATGCGACATGACTATTAGCAATAACTCCCTGTGCGTTTTTTACATGTCTTTGCACATGCATGAAACTGTTATCCTGTTGTGGCATACCAGTTTACAGGTCAATATAACTGAACTACGAAAGTATAACTGGTTCAACTCAAATTGGCCACGACACGATAATGCATACCGTTTAGCACGTGGCTGCATAAACTGCAGTTAAAGATTGCCTATAAACGAACTGTACATCAAAAGATCAATTATCATAAGTTGCATTTTTCAGGACAGTGTTGAAGCGGTGATTGCGTTTTTGAGCTTCTTATGGGCTGGAGGTTTCTATGGACATTGGATGAGTTAAGAAGAAAAGACAAAGCTAGGAACATTGAATTAGGATTTCTCATCCAATTACCTAGAATGGGCATTCGCTTTCCGAGTACTGGAGAGTATGGCGTTCAGATGAAGTTCTCCTTTGTATAGACTACGGCTTTAAAACTTGCATTTTTACAGAGTTGCTGAGTATATATTTTCACTGTATGACAGATTCGTTGCTACATAAATATATGCGCTCGGGAGGTGGCTGCTATTCTGAAAAGGATGGGGAAGGCTTGGATGATGACATACAGGTCTTTAAGGAGGTGCATTTGGAAGAACATAAACCAGTATAATTGTGAATGTTCGAAATGGTGATTCCGATATTATTAGTGTCCTTACTTTGTTCCTTCCCTTATTGCCTTCAGAGCGAGCTTTCTGGATCTGCTTGTAATTTACTTGACCATGAGAGCTGACTTTTGTTGCCAAGGTTGACTTATTTTCTTGGTAATTTCTATACAAACTGATTACAAATGTTGCACCATTAGGCAATTTTTACATAATTACCCAAGAAGGTGATGGCGAGGGAAGAATTTAAACATGAATAAAAATGTAAGGTGATGGCGAGGGAAGAATTTAAACATGAATAAAAATGTCACAACTAGTCTTGGATGGCACTTATTTCCTACGAGTCCCAGATCATCCCATAATCTAACATCCGCATGCCCTTATAAAAAGATGAAACTCTAGGAATCCAATCTAGCATTTTGTAAAATATAGGCAGACTTGCATGGCTTGGGTCAAAAAGAAAGACACCTAAAACAACAAATACCTTAGCCTTTCGGAACATGGAACATGAGTTCCAGCAATGTTGTCCCTTTTACACATGGATAAAGGTGAAGCGGCAGCATCCACAAGGAAGGTACCCTTCTCAGCCCCATCCTCTCCATCATCCACTGGCTTGGAAACACTACCTCCACTATAACTGCTATCAATCTTAGAGATTACTTCTGACCTTTTCAGCTCCTCATTGAAATCTGTAACATGAAAAGAGAATAATAGCAGCTCATATAAAACAGATTTTGCAAATAGATTTAAAAAAAAATAAAATTAGTTAATTGAAACTGAGAATGCATCATACAACTATATGATTATAAGAGACAACATAATTTATAAAAAAAAAAAAAAGGCTACCTGGCTCAGTATCTCTTCTCCTCTTTCGCTTAATTAAACTCTTATAAGTACGACCATCCCACTTCTTTTTGAAACCAACAGTATGTGGATGTTGTTTCTCTCCTCTGCTAGTTTCCTTGGCATCTGGCATCAACTGTTTCACACTCGCCTCAGACTTTAACTTTTTCTTTCTATCGTCTAGTGAACCAGACCCCTTTTCAGAATTTATTGAGCCTGTACAACCCAATGATAGGCGTTCCTTACCCCTATCAGACGTCCTCAAAGGACTAGATATCCTCTGTTTCTCAATAATCTCAGATTTCCTCTTCAGGGAAGTAGTTGTTGGCGTCAATCCATCAATGTGCTCTGACCTACTTATTGTTGAAGGGTTTGAACTCATTTGTTTCTGCAATGGCATCTCCCCAGTTGACCTTCTCAAACCAGAGTTATCCATCTTTCCAGAGCCCGAAGTAGGTAACTCCTTAATGCTAGCAGGCTTCTTTCTTACATTATCACTCTCATCGTCCTTACTTCCCCGACTAGATCGTGTGTCATTTGCCATCCTTTAGATTGGAGTGAGCAGCCAGAGCTCTCCCCTGTGATATCAACAAGAAAAAGAATACATATCTTTAAATTCCATGACCAAATGTTTTGGATAGAGACCTATAACAAAGGCATTGCATGAAACTGAAATATAGGAGCCCTAGGTCACTAACAGAGGTAATAAGCATCCATGGATGTTGACCTGAATTGCACCAATAGGCCAAATGCTTTGTACCGCCCAACACAACAACCAACATTATAGATACGGAGGGGCTCATACTAAACATATCATAGCATTGTCAATTACTCGTTCTTCAAACCGCCAGGATCCACGACAGTTACCTAGATATCATGAACTCAACTACTAGATATTTTCCTTTGAAACCTACAACAAAGCTACTGTGAAAACTAAAGTACAAGAGCTATAGTTCTTGGATGGAAGTACAAGCGTCCATTTAGCTAGATGAGCTGAATTTTAATCTACATTGTGGAAATAGGTCTAGCTCTCGTTCCATCCAACACAACAACTCACATCATAAAAATGAAGGGAAGATACCATACATATAACGTAGCATTATAATCAATATTCATTCGATATCTCTTGACATGCAAAATGGGCATGGCCAGACAAGAAAAACCTAACTTAGCGGACCAAATGCATATATATATATATATATATATATATATATATATATATATATATATATATATATATATATATATATATAAACTCTACCGAATTACAAATACCCTAAATATTACCATATGAGGACTGGGTAATCAGTGGCGGCTCCAAGATTTTCATTTAGCGATGACAAAAATTACATAGCATGTCTAGCTATAAAAAGCTGTATGAAAAAAAAAATCTAACTAGGAAAAAGAGATACTCCCTCCTTCCCATTTTGGATGTCCACTATAGGAATACGGACAATTTCAAACACCTAAAAAATAAGGCAACAAGAAAACAAAAAAACACAAACTCCAATGTACTTTTTTTTCACTTTCCTATACACTTTTCATATATTTCAATACACTTTTTAAGCCTTATTGTCAGCCCTATGGGCTGATTTTAGAATTTTCCATCTAAATAAGTACATTTTTTAACGTCCACAAAAATACACATTTCTCAAAGGGGGCATTTAAAATGGGGCGGAGAGAGTATATCCATATACATTATATTGTTTGAAAAAATAAATTTTTACGCTAAGAGAAATGAATTTTTAAGTAGGCTAACTAAACACCCTAAGTCAATTTCTTCTTCCTTTTTTGAGTTTTTTTTTTTTTTCCTTTCCCGACACCAAAAAGAAAAGGAGCCGTCCACTATCCTTACTATATATTGGACTCTCTTGGGCCAAGCTTGTTTTGTTTTGTTAGGGCTAGAGCAATTTGGTTCAAATTTAGTAGGAAACATTTACTTTAAGCTTGCACGAGCAACCCAACGCTAACAATAGTAATGAAAATTTCATTTATATCTAAATTTTATTTTTTTCAGTGCATTTTCCTAACCCAGCGAGGTCAAGCCTCGCTGGTAGCATGCTAGAGTCACTAGTGTGGGTAATGGTATCGTATGGTATGAAAAATATTGTTTCTGGTACGCCAAAATCATATCAGGTACGTTTTGACATCCGGGTATGGTTCCAGTATGCCATGGGTAACGGATAAGTACTTCGATGGATACGGCTCCAATATGCTAGGGTTTTTTTTTTTATGTACTAGACACTTAGCCTCAGTATTTGATGTTAACCATTCTTTTTCCTTCCAATTATATTCCATGCTATTTCAATTTGCGAATTATGAAAATGACGATAAAACATAGAAAGAAGATTAGCAAACTACCAAATTTACATAGATGGCAAATTTAGTATATGTTGAGGCACATTGCTTTAGACTTTTTAGAGAATGAAGCAACCCATGCTTAAGAAGGTATATAAATGCTAGAGATACATTAAATAGTGCCCGTGAACATTAACTAGTTCAATGTGAAGTACAATCGAATTTGGCACTAAACTTTTTTATTTTTGGGTTATGCATACATTTTATAATAACTATAATTATAAACAAAAGAGGTACTCCGGTAGTACCTGTGACGTGTTACTTAACATTTATCTGCATCATATCATTAGTACCCATATGCTGTACCCGTACTGGTGCTTGATAGCTACCAGGCATGCAAAATACAATACATATTTACCAATAGGATAGCCTTCCAGATACAAAGAACTCACAAACATTTGATGGACACGAGATCAACCTTGGTAAAAACCAAGCACCTCCCTAACTATCCACCGTAAGTATTTTGTTTTGCATTTTGTATCAAAGGTAAACACGTGTTTGTATCATCCCAGCAAATAAGTGGAATTGGAAAAACAGAGTAAAATCACCACCTAACTATCTGCTCCTATGTTGTCCACAATGTATTCTCTAATTCTCTCTATGTAACACATCTAAGTCATAATACCCGGCCAAAATTTAATCCAAAAAAACCCAATTGTAACTCTAAAAAACTAAACTAGGTCAAATCTTGCTGTTGCCACAAAACATACGCGATATACATTTAATTTTCCATCAAAACCTTGAGGTGGCAAAGCTAGAAATTCCCAATAAGTATTAACATAATGAGGATTTCTTCCCATAAAATTGGGGTTCCGACCCACCCTGAGTCCATCCCAACGAAAGGGCTTAATCAGTAGTGAGAAAGAAAGCATACTGATTGAGGCAGTATGTGAGCAAGTAACAAGGGCCAGGATCATCACTGGCCAATCGCAATTGCCAGTTTCCCCAACTACATTGCCTCAATTAACCACAAGGGTCCACCACCATCACTGCCCAATTTAATTAAGTACAAAAACCTAATGCACAAAACAAAATTACGCAGATTTCTGAATACCGACAGTGTCAGAGCCAGTAACCACGACAAATGCTTCAAAAAACCGCCATTATAAACCCTAATTCTACACTTTAATGGTTTCAACTCCGCCGACAAACGTGAAGTGGAAGGAATAATCGTCACTTCACAAAAATTCTCAACTAGATTTACAACACATGGAATTTTGTAGATTTTGGATGCATATGGTAACGGCCATGCATAGAAATCGCTCCACATAAAAAACAAAATACAAAAACAGGACAGATTGGTTGCATTAGGGCTCACCGGAGGATTCTGTGGACGCCAATCGCCGACGACGCCGAGACGGTGGCGGGGTTTTCTAGAGAGGGGGCAAACGAAAAGGAGATGATGATCAGGTTGACGGGGGTCGGATGACTTGCCGTGCCTATACTCCGTGCATTATTCACTGCGTGCCGTTGAGATGCGGCCGGAGGGACTTGATGGTAATCCAACGGTGGAAAAGAGACTACGGTCAAATCAGCATTTAAGGCTCTATGCAGATGCACAATCCAAGATGAGTTTATTGTTTTTGTCTTTTTTCCATTTCTAGCAAATGAGAAAAGTAAACTTTACCTAAATTTGCATCGAATTATTTTTTTATGATTTATTGATTGTGGAAACTAAAATGTCAAAAATTGTTCTGAAACTTTTAAAAAGTTTTACTTAAAGAGAAAAATAATCCAATTTTTTTAGATTATTAATGCAATTTTGTCTTTATTCACAAAATTTTCAGTTTGATTAATAATTTTTTACTTTTTGGATTCATTTTGTTGAGACAAACTAATAATCTAAAATAAATAAATGTAAAACTAATAAATGATAGAAAAACTCAATAAAAACAAAATAATAGTTATTCATTTGGATTATTTTCTCCAAAACACCTCTTAAATAAAAGATAAACAATGCTACACAGAGAGATTGCAAGGATAAACGAGGGGTCACACTAGTTATTAGAAAGTAATCCAACGGAAGAAAATAACCTATAGTTATATCAGCGGGGGCCGAACATACAACTCCACAGGAATAGATATTGGAACACCCAAGGTGCGTTACCTAAAGAGAACTTGATAAATTTTCGAGCAAAACCGACACAAGAATACGCATCTAGTGTGAGATGCATGTATTTGGGCTATCCATTTGATTTATGCATCCATTTTTATTTAAAATAGGCGGCACTTAAATAATCATCATTTTACTCCCTTGACATTAGAAAATCATTTTGAGCATTTTTAAGAGTAATGTTTCCATCCCGGAGATTCAAATGCGGTAATATTTTGGCGGAAAATTTGGCTTTTCTGGCATTATATTAAACAAATGCCGGCAAAAGTTAATTTTTCACGGCATTTATTGAAATGCCGGTAATAGTGGCCTTTTGCGGCATTTATTATAATGCCGGGACTAAAAATGCCGGAAATGCCTATATTTGGCGTAATGGTAGTTTCTATAAAACTGTTTGGATCATGCACTTACCGATATTTGATTGAGCTAATTTTTTGCAGGGCCCCCAATTTTACTCATTTAAACAAGATCAACGGCTTTGGAACATCACAGTGAGACCATAAAAGAATGTTTGTCAAAATGTGTGTGAAAATAAATGTTAAGCGGAACGCCCCTCTCTCTCTCTCTCTCTATCTACATATATATATATATATATATATATATATATATATATATATATATATATATATATATATATATATATATATATATATAGTCTCGATCAAGTCCGGGATTCTTAAGTCTGGAACTCATAGTTCCGGATCAAATTTTATAATCCGAACTGTCTAATGTGTTCAAAAAGTGTTTTCAAGGGTCCATGCGGGAAATCATCAAAAAAAAATACTGAGAAGAGCTTGATCCAAACAGTTTTTCGCAAAATTGTAAATATACAATTTTTACGAAAAACTGCTTGGATCAAGCCCTTCTTGGTAATTTTTTTTTGTAGATTTCCCGCATGAATTTTGGAAAACACATTTTGAACACATTGGACGGCTCGGATTATGCAAAAACATCTTTTAAAAACCTACTAAACACCCAAAAACCTTCAATTTGGGATCCTTGACTGAATCACCGGTGTCTATATATATATATATTACATTTGAGTAGTAGAAAAATAAAAACCATAGCAAATGATGATTTATTATTTCAGGGATCACAGTAGAAAATATGTAATGGCTCGAATTGTCGCCGTATTTTTTTTTGAATAAAAAATATTTGAAAACATATTAAATAATTTTTTATTTTAATTACCCTAGACAATTCTAAACATAAACTTAAGACCCTAATTACTAAAAATCCTATCCTACAAGAATAAAGGGATAGCCAAGTGGCAAGGCTTCCCTTTACCAGGTAAAAGACCTGAGTTCGATTCTCATTGTGGGATTTCACTCCCTACCTTCTAGGCTAGGATAAGATATATTGGTCCGGTTTGTTTCCCAATTTAGTTTTAGTTTTGATGACATCATCATTTCCCTCATTTCTCTCTCTATCTCTTTCCACTTATTATACCTGATAACATCATCAAAACTAAACTAAACTATCTAACCAAATACAGCCATTAGGTTTCTTATTTGTACAAAAAAAAGTAATCACCCTACACCACCCCTACACCTTATTTCTTCCATTCAAATACTACACATCACATCACCATGTCACATCATCACCTTATCTCTCCATTAAAACTCACCAGCTCTTTCATATTCCATCCATCACACCACCGTATTTTAGAACCAAACATTGTACTCCCTCCATCCCAAAATGTTTGGCCAAAAATACTATTTATATCTCTCAAAAAATCGTCTTTATTCTGTAGTTTATACTACTTTTTACGATTTGGAAAATTTTGTTTAATAAAACTAAGTAAAATCTATTAAACGAGATCTATATTGCATATATAATTCATTATACCTAAAAACATATAGATGATTTTTCGAGAGGTGTGATAGTGGATGTGTGCCAAAACATTTTGGGATAGAGGAGTATTAATTAACCTTCCTCCATATAATTTTTCTATACTCTCTCCATCCACATTTTATAGTGCTAGTTAACACTTTTTTCTACCCAAAAAAAAAAAAGTTCCATTTAAAAACTAAATGGGTATAGTTAATGAATTTTCTTTTTTACCCTTTCATTTGAAATTAGTAATACTAAAAAAGTAAGAAAATATAATGATTGAAAGGTAAAATGAGAAAAATAAGTTTTTAAAAGTGTAATGATTGTGTTCTTATTATTTAGTTGAAATCCCCAAAAAGGGCTACAACATAGGGACAAATGGGGACAGAGGGAGTACTTTCTCAACCTCAATTTCTCAAGCACTCTAATTGGTAGACTTATTTTTTGATTTGGAGGATGATGCTAGACTATTTTTTTGATGCTCTGGCATTATCTTGGTAGACTATATTTTTTTATTTATTTTTATTTGGAGGATGAACGAGGAATAAGATAAAAATTGATGAAAGTATTACGATTTTCCGAGTCATAATTTCACAATTTGTGGGGAATTTTGCAAATAGAGCCCTTGGGCAACAATAGAACTGTTCAATTATAATTATTTGAGAAATCATATGTTAATTAACTTTACTCATCAGAACCAAGCCCGAATTGGTCAAAACCTCTCCCCTTTCTCTCTCCATTGATCTCACTAATACCGACGATGTTTGCATATTCCAACCATTAGTTGGCACTCATATGCAAATTGCTTTTGCTCCCCCCCACCCCCCCTCTGACGCGCGCCCCCCCACCCGGCCCCACCACTAATTACCACTCTACCCCTCTTCCTCCCTTTAATTACATTAACTTTATTATTAATATTTATTTATTTATTTATTTAGTTTTTTTATTTAATTCATTTCTTTTAGTATTTAAATATTTATTTATATCTTTTATTAATATATATTTTTTATTATTAATATTAATTTATTTCTTTATTTTTTTTATTTAGTTAACTCCTTTCTTTATATTAATTCATTTAATTATTTAATTCATTTATTTTGTTTTATATAGTTTTTATTTACATATTTATTTATATCTTTTATTAATATATTTTTTCTCTTCTATCTTTTTAGAATTCTCTAATATTTTATTTCTCTTTTTGAATTATTTAATATCTTGTTTTTCTAATATGTAATAAATCTTCTCGTTCTTTATATATATATTTATAATATGGTCTAATATCTTTTTTTTCTCTTTTATTTATTAAATATTGTTTATTTACTTCATTTTTTAATTACTTTATTTTTTAATTACTTTTTTTTTGTTTTACTTGATTACATTGATCTTGGCCCCAATGCGTTGCTTGCGCGTGTTCAATTATCGACATTTCTTTGATCCCGGCCCCCCAATGCCTTATGCGTGTTGGATTATCGGACATTTCTTTGATCCTGGCCCCCCCAATGCCTTGCCACGTGTTCGTTGTCAGACATTTCTTTGATCCTGGCCCCCCAATGCCTTGCCAATGTGGTGGTGGGACAATGCATCGGAAGAAGTTAAAGGATGAGCTTTAAGTTATGACACACGTCTTCATTTGTGGTTCCAGGTACTGGGTGTCGTGCCGGGACGACAATTTGGAGGCAATATTGATTAGGGCTGACCACTTGTCAATGTGATTGTAATATTTATTCATTTTAAATCGTGATTGTAATATTATTATTTCACTTTAAGAAGTTTTATTTATTTATTATTCATTGTTAAGACAACTTAATTAACTAATTAAAATAATTACTTAATAATAATTTTACATTAATTAGTTAATAATAATAGAACTTTTTTTTATTTATTATAAAGTTTCTAAATACAAAGTGAAATTGAAATGCAAATTTAAGAAAATAATTTACTTGCAAATGTAATTTGAATAAACCAAATTAAATGAGTAATTAATTAAATAAATGAAATGAGAAAACGAAATTATTAAAATTAGAGTAATGTAATTAAATAAATAAAGTTGAAAAAAAAAAGAGTCCAAATAAAAAACGAAAAAAGAAAAAAAAAAAAAAGACCCGAAAAGGGGGGGGGGGGGGGTGGGGCCGGGGGTAATTTGGGGTTTGGGTTGGGGGGGCAAGGGGACAAGGTGTTAGAGGGGGGGTGCAAAGCACCTCTCCACTCATATAGCTTTTGATTGCCCATTTTCTCTTAGACTTCAGTCATAAGATTGATGATGTGGCAAGACCAATTTAGAAACCAATTTTAAAATTTTGCTATTTTACAACAAAAATTCCATCGTCATTGAATCATGAAGTTGTATAATTGGTTCTCGAAGATTTGAAGAGTAAGTTATTTTAATTTTATTTGTGAAATCACAACATACTTCATCTTGAAAATAAAAAAGAATTCACATATTCTCTGCGGAGTATGAAAAATAAAAATTTCAATTATCTTTAAATTTGGCTCGGGCTTGGAGAAAGGTTCCATGCAACCTGAGGATGTGAATCATGTGATGGCCATACTATTAACTTAAGGTTTTTTTTGTAAAAAAAAAAGTCGTAATATTCTAAGTGTACGTTTTCGTTTGCAGTTTCAATTTTTCTCTTTTTTCATTTTTCCTTTTTCTCCTCCTGCTTTGTAGTAAGCCCCACTTGACATTATTCTGACATTAAAAAATCTGAACACGAATTAAGGTGCTGTTCTCCAATGAATTTTATCAAAATTTGATTCAAAAATTTAAAATTTTATCAAATCTCTTCACTAATAGATAAAATCAAAGACTTGATTTTATCAAATCTTGATAAAATCCATTGGTGATGAACCCCTAAGTTGTTTTGTAATCCCTAGCTAGATATTGTTGGATTGAACGTCTAGAGATTACTTCTCTATTAGCGAATTGTCCGCAAATAAGGAATTTGTACCCCAAGCACATCTGCACCGTACATCTCAAGATTCAACGGTTCAAATAAACATGAGGATTTTGTTTTTGGTATGTAATGAGGTGAGTGAGTGAGTGCATTGAATCAGATAGTTTAATCTTGAAACGAAATGTGCGGCCGCTTAGTGTGCAAGTCTGCAAATAAGGGCATGCTTATCAGGAGCACCAAAATTTTCACCAAATTTAATTTTAAAAACACCTTTTACAAATTTAGCAAGTTATTTATTCAAAATTCTCAAAATCAAACTCTCTATCCAAATTTTACTAGAAAGTTTAGCGAATAGTAAGTTATCAAAGTTGAGGTGTTACTCTAGCAAAGCTACAAGTTCAAAAAAAATTGCAAAAGATTTGTTAAGCTTGATTTTGGAGGATTTTGCAGCATTTCACTCATCAAATTTAGTTTTTAAGAGATTTGATGAGTGAGGTATTGATGCTCTAAGAGCATTCTCATTTGGCTCTTTGAAAGTTTCCAAAAATCTTAAAAATCAGGCTCATCAAATGTCTCTCTAATTTGTTACATTTTCTAACTTTGCTACAGTAACCCTAAATTTAGGGAGGCACTGTTCACGCACCAAAAGATAAGAGGGATGAAAGAGTAAAAGTTTGAATAGAGAGTTTGATTTTGTGAGACTTTTATAAAGTGACTTGCTAAAGTTTAAGCAGAGAGTCTAATTTTGTAAATTTTTTAAAAAGTAACTTGTTAAATTATAAAAAATATTTTTGAGGTTAAATTTAGTGTTTTTTTTATATGTGAAATAAGGATGCTCTAAAGTTATTCTATGAATATGAAAACTGGTCCCACAAGTTTTAAGTATCATCACGGCGGCACATGCTAGCTACATTAGCCTATGACACGATAAGTAATGAACGAAATTTCTACCGTAGTTTATAGAAAAAGAAATTTCTACCGTCGGCCTTGAGGGCCAATTTCTGTGAGTTCCAAGGCAGCCGCAGGCTGTCACGCCCTCAAATTTAATAACTCAAAAATAAATAAAATCCACATAGGACAAGTCAAGATCTCATAAATTCCCTTGAAATAGTCAAAATCAACAAAATACAATCTCACAATTTCGAATAAACAAGTTCTATCCACTAGCGTCCATAGCCCGAATGCATAAGTACAAGGTTTAAAAGTTATTACACTGCCAAATAATCAAAAAGATGAACTATCGAAGTTATAAAATCATCTTTCAAAAGTATAATACAAGATGGGAAAATAACTTCATGCA